>OY998172.1:55621251-56831890 GCA_963921995.1 Oxystoma pomonae
ACAATCTGGTTTCTCAATTTTTCTATTTTTAATTACATACATTAATTCAATACAATTCCGTTTTCTGTTGAAGCGAATTGAACGTGTTTTAAGAACCTTTTTACTTTTGCCATTTGCCTGATGATACATTTTGAGGTTAGTTTTTCCCATTTTTACTCCTTTGTTTGTTTTTTTTTAAGCCAATAAGTTTACAGCACACGTAATGTAGTAGTGGCAGTATAGGGGAGGCCCGTGGGCCTGGCAATTAGGCCTTTTCATGGGCAATTTCTGCCATAGCCCGTTCCTTACCCCTACTTCCACTGCAAATCTCTTTCCGAGCCTCCCTGTCTTCTTTACGAAGTTAAGTATGTCGGGCCATTTGAGCGAGTGCAGCTCTTCTTCCTCTATCCTGGAAAATCCCAACTTCAGCTGCCTTGATCGGCATATGCAACGCACTCGAGCCCGCAAGCGGGACACACGAACTTTCGGGTCTTGCCTAAGAGCCATTTAGTTCTGGCTACATTCGGACCATCTACGAATAGCTTGGACTGTCTGCACTTGCCTCTTGCCTCCAGAATGTCTTCATTGTTCGCCCATTTGTTGAGCTCACTCTGTAGCAGTTTCCTTCTTATTCCCAGAAGAGGTTCAATGTATTGGGTTTTAGCCCCTAGTCTCGCAAGTTCGTCCGCTTTCTCGTTCCCTGGTATTCCCTCATGACCTAGGACCCACATCAGTGTTGTTGCCCTCTTGTCTTGAGCCAGTGTTTGCAGTGCTTCAGCGCACTCCTCCACCAGACTATTTTGGGTGCACTTAGAGCCTTGAGGGTAGCCTGGCTGTCGTGGCATATGTATATGCCATTCCTGACCTCCGGTAGGATTGCTGCCATGATAATGGCACACACCTTCGCTTGAAACACCGTAGCGTGTTTTCCAAGTGGATATCTTTTCTGAACTTTCCGCGTACACTCTTGCTCCTGTTTTCTGCCTGGCTGACAGTTTAGAGCCATCCATGTAGCAGACCGTCGCCTCTCTGCTTAATTCTGTTCGGAATTCTTCCCTTTGCCACTCATTCTGTTCTGGTTTAAGCGGTGCTTTCACTGGCAGTCTTAGGAGAGGGAACTCTTTTGTCGCCAGTGCCTCGATCGCCAGATGGCCCTATCTTTCCTCCCTGCCCTTCCATAGTCCCTGGTCGCTTAATCGCAGGTGCGGCGCCATCGCCTCCTTCTTGATCCAAGTTGTCCACAGTAATGTAATTGAAATAAAGGTATATTCCTACTTTTTGTAAAAACATTGGAAATGCTAACAGCTTATTTTTGGTGTGATCAGTCATTTTTTATGTAGTTGAAAAAAAAGCGGTATTGAATTTGGGCAGGTCCAACAAAAAAAAGTTCGATTAGCCGCGTTTTCATGGAAGGTTTGAAAGTGAATCGTATTGAAAAAGTGATCAGTTCTACATGAAAACGTAGTAAAAATAAGGTATTGATAACATCAAGTCAAATAATAACCTAACTCTATGGCTCGGTTTATATGGTTTTACTACTGCAACCGAATTGTTTCAAGATTTCAAAGTTTTAACTGGTAAAAGTTACAGTTTATACGTTTTTACATATTTGAAAGTTTGTGTTAATTTTTTATTTTCTTTTTATTTTTGGAATAAAAAACAACCTCTAGTTTTAGTTAAATCTCGTCCAATTCTTTAGATTTTGAGCTTTGCGGGAAGCTAAGGCTCTGGCCTATATACTCTATCTGTCAAATTTGATATTTTAGGAAAATGAGTAATGGCTTTTGAAAATTAGATATTTTTCACTTCTTCCTACCAAGCTTTTTTATAAACCAATGTACCTGACTTTTTCTGCATTTTATACAGGTTTAAAAACAGCACCTCTTTCGTTAAGAAAGGATTTTTTAGTTCTTGTCCGATTTTTACGAATGATACCTCTTTGTACACTGAAAAGACGTTACTTTCCGGATAATTAAAATCACAAAAAAGTTTGGCAGGAAGGAGTAAAAAATATCTAAGTTTCAGAAGCATGCGCCATTACGGATTTTTATAAAATGTCAATTTCAATGTCAAGCTTAAAATCTAATGCCTCTCTGTGCACGATAAAGACGTGTCTTTATGACAAATGTTTAAAATCGAGTACAGTGGAGCACATAAAATTTTGGCTGTGGGGCTGTTGAAAATTAGGATCATGGATCATCAAATCATGCGCCATCTTCGATTTTAACGAAATGCCAAATTTGACAAAAGTTTCATATAGTCTGAAGCTTTAGCTTTTGGCAGAAGCTAAAATCACAAAAATCAAGCTTACGCTAGCAAAACCACAGCCGAAAAAAAATATACGGTTTTTTTTGGCTCACCTTACATAAACAATAACGTCAATAATAATTATTGCAACAAGTAGGTAATATTTATGTAGGTAATACTGGTGTAGATTTAATATTTTGTTATATTTTAGTATTACATTGTCTTTAGTAAAAAAAATAAAAAAACACTTGTTTATGTCAATTTTTACTTTAGTCCCTCAGGGACTAAAGTAGCACTTAAATCCCTGAAACGAGGGAATAAAGTAATCAATTTAGTCCCTGAAATGCGAAACTCTTTTTTTATTTAATATTTTACTTCTCACTCTCTACTACATAAATCATTTTTCTATTTAGAACCCTGATAGTTGTAGGTTGGGCCACTTCCTCTTCCAAGATGGCAGTGGTTGTGCGGTTATATCACGAATATTGACAGTTACTTTTTGTTTCCAGTTGACAGCCGTCAACCACTTCCTCGATCTTTCACTCGTCTACGGTAACGACGACCAAACCAACCAACGTCTTCGTCTTTTCCAAGGTGGCAGAATGGCCACCGAACAGAGAAACAGGCAAGAATGGTTGCCCAGAAACCCCAACGCCACTGGAGTGTGCACTCTATTGAGCCCCGATGAAGCTTGTTATGTTGCAGGTAGGTGCTCTTATTTAAATATTTATAACATAAAAAGAACATAAAAAAAGTCCAAGCACCTGAATTTTCTCGAAAACTGATCAAAATTTTAAAAAATCCCAAAATACGTCGATTTTGATTCAAAGGGGGGCACAATTTGGCTATATTGGAATTTTTGTAGAATGCTCCTCCTTTAGGGGTTGAGCTTCATCCCCAAAATTTAAAATGGGAAAGCGGGTCAATGGTAACTTATTTTAGGTCTTTTAAATAACTTTACAAACATATTTAAATTTCAAAGCTTTTAGTTTTCGAGATATTCACTTTAAAAATACGTTTAAATTCTATTGGTATAAAATGTACTATTGACGAAAACAAAGTTGAAGTATACCAGGATCTCCCAAAAAAAAACTAAAATCTATTAAATAAAAATTGCATTGTTCCGTGGAACTTTCCAAGTAGATATCTCAAAAAATAATCACTGGATTTTTAAAACTTTAACATATTTGTAAAGGTCTTTGAAGGACCTTGAAAATAAGTTATCACTTGAACCATATAATCAATTTAAATTTTGGAAGGTGAAGCTCAACCCTTGAACGGGGAGCATTCTAAAAAAATTGCAATATAGCCAAAATTTGCGCCCCTTACTGACACAATAAACAACAAATAGTGCTTTTTTTACAAGCGTTGGTTTAAATAACGAGCGCAGCGAGGTATTTAAAAACTCGAGTAAAAAAAAACACAGTTTATCCGCGAGTTGTAAACACTATTTTTTTTAATGCCTTCATTAAAAAATTCAAGAAAAACAGGAAAATACTTTTAAAAATCTCGTACGAAGAATCAAGGCGGCTGGTAAATGAAATAACAATCGTTTCCATAGCGATGTGTCTTTTTACTCGGTGACGTTCGTTGTTGCGACATTTTAATCTTTGACAATTTGATATTTTGACTTGGTATAATTAGATTTTTTCAATTACTATTTTCCGCTATTTCTCTTTAACTTTGGGTAAAAAACGCACAGAAATCTTTTTTACCCAAAATTTAAAAAAATAGCGGAAAATAGTAATAAAATTGAACAAAAAACTAATTATTCTCGCCTAAAAATTAAGCTACGAAAAAATCATTCAAAAACATAGTCAAATTATCAAACTGTCAAAGATTAAAATGTCGCATCAATTAACATCACCGAGTAAAAAGGAACATCGCTATGGAAACTTGTTATTTCATTTACCAGCCGCCTTGATTCTTCGTACGAGATTTTTAAAACTATTTTCATTTTTTTTTTGGTAAGGGTATTAAAAAAAATAGTGTTAACAACTCGCAGCTAAACTGTCATCCCTTGTCATCGCTGGTAAAAAAAGCACTATTTTAGCCACTACTTGTGAAAACTACTCTTTTTAATTAAACCGACTTTTTGAAAAGTTCCTGAATTTAAACCTTTTCTGTTTTCCTTCCCAGGTGACGCAAGGGTGAACCAAAATCCCCAACTAACCCTTCTTCAAACCGTACTTCTTAGAGAACACAACAGATTGGCCGACAATTTGGCCCAGATCAACCCCCACTGGGATGACGAAACTATCTTCCAGGAGGCCCGAAAGATCAACATTGCTCAGCATCAATGGATTTCTTACAATGAATGGTAAGTTACGTCATAGTCCAATAATACTAGATACTAGAAGTATACCTCGGTAATAAATATATAACCACGACATTTATCCACGGATGTAGAAACCTTGGATTGCTAATACCTATGGGAAATTTTCTTAAAAATCACTGCCGCATGTCTTCCGCCATTTTCGCCGCCATGTTGTGGAGATTTGGGCTGGCGACATTGGTTTCCTGAATTTTAAATAGTAGTATGGGAACACTGACTGTCAACAGTGTCAAAATATGATTGAAATTGACATTTTTTTGAAAGGTTATTTTTGTTGTTGTTTTTTAATACAAACAAAAAAAGTAAAGAAACAAGTCATAAACAAATGCTCCAATTTATCTCTCTCATTTGGTTTGGAGTATGTGCAGGTTTCGAACAAATAAATCACAATATGGAAACATTGCCCCCAATTTATAAACTCAAAGGGTACTGTTAAGCCACACGTTATAAATTGTAATAAACGCTCGGTTCAACCATTGCTGCTGGCGCTCCCGCTGAAGATACACCTTGATTACGTTGATCTGAATCTGCACAGGGACTAAAACAGCTAAGAAGAGATGCACCAACGTGTTACAGTAATAAAAAATAAATTAATAGAGGGAGATACTGACTTTGATAATAGCATATATGGCTCAGCTGAAAGCCAGAGCCATGGCAAGTCAAGCAACATTTAGCGATCACAAAAAAAGTACATCTTTGGCACATGGATTCGAGCATGGAATTTTACAATATTTGAACACCTTGGCGGAGAAACCTATTAACTAACAACATTGTCGACCATACCTTCCCTAAGTTAACAAGTTATTACTAAGATATCCTCGAGTTTTGTTAAGTTTTCAGCATTCAACATTTTTTTTGTAGCTCTATCTTTTATAAAGGATGTGGGATTTTGCTCAAAACTGCATATGTTGTAGGTTTCATTGTCCTGATAAAAATCTATCATTGCTCCACAGTGATCTGGTATGTGGTTTTTGAGATACTGCATTCAAAGTTAAATATTTTGGTATTCTGGCTTTTCCCTAAAATCAGTTTTTTGCACTTTTTGTGAAAATGTAAATAATATTTATGAACCAAATTGTAGTCTCAGAATAAGTAGCAGAAAAATATAGGTTGCGTCGCACTGGCATCACAAACATAAAAAATATTAAATTCATATGACCAAGAAATGACTTTTAACAAAAGGAAAATTTCAATTGTTATCTTGCCACTTAGTATTTAACAAAAATGCTTCAAAACAAAAACTTTTGTAACATTTTTAGCCATTATTGTTATTTGTTGCTATGGGGCAATGATAGATTTTCATCAAGATAAGAAAAATCACACAGAAAGCCAGTTTCCATAAGGAAAGTGCATCATCCTTAAAAAACGAATCTACAAAAAAAAATGTCAAATGCTGAAAACTTACCAAAACTTAAGGATAGTTAGTAATAACTTTTTCTGCTGAGTTCTTCAGAATCAGAAAACTTTTATTACAAAAATTGTTAACAGAAAACATTGTCATAATTGAATAAATAAACGTCAACATTTAGTGTTAAAAATTAACATTAAGGTAAATTTACATTAAGGTTTTGTTAATAAAGATTAAAAAATTAATTTCTCTTTATTTCTAGTAAACTGGTAAAACATTTTATAGTTACTGGTCTCAAAATCTCAAGAAAATACTGGCTACAATATCACAAAAATTATGAAATTAAAAATAAACAATGAAATATTAAACTACTTACTTAAAATTACATATAGAAAGTTACAAACACATGGAAATGACAACAAGAAAAAGAAAGAAAATATACTGATAAAATACATATTAAAATTAATTTTTTTAATGTTCTTTTTAAAACTCATGAAGTATTGTTCTAATTTTGTAAAAGTCGGTGTGCCAAAGATGTACTTTTTTGTGATCGCTTGCCATCACTCTGGTTTTCAGCTGATCCATATATGCTATTATCAAACTCCGTATCTCCCTCTATTCATTTATTTTTCTTGTCTTCTAGGCCTATAACAACCTCGGATTTATAAACTGTTGGTGCATATCTGTCCCTAGACGTTTTAGTTCCTGTTTCAGATTTAGAGATCAACTTAACGAAGGTTTATCTTGAGCGGGAGCGCCAGCAGGAGTGGTTGACATTACCCTTTGCGTTTCTAAATTGGGGGTAATGTTTCCATGTTGCAATTTATTTGTTCAAAACTTGCACATTCCCCAGACCAAATGAGAGAGAGATCATGGCGTGGCCGTTCAAGCATTTGTCTGTCTTTTAAATGGTTTTTATTGCTTGGTTCTTCACTTTTTTGTTTTTGTATTAAAAAACAACAACAAAAATAACCTTTTTAGAAACGTCATTTTTTGACACTGTTGATAGTCAGTGTTCCCACACTACTATTTAAAATTAAGGAACCAATGTCGCCAACCCAAATCTCCACAACATGGCGGCGAAAATGGCGGAAGACACACGGCTGTGATTTTCGCACAAGGGTATTATCAATCCCTTTCTTTTTTACATCCGTGCATTTATCTTAAGCCCTGTCTTCATGCCAACCGTTTTTTTATGTTGTCAACTTGCCGATCATCAGCTGTGAATGTTAGGTTATTTTCAAAATTTCAAGATAAGAAAATTAAAGAACAAGCTTTTATTAAATGCACTTGAAAGTAGAAAATAATTTTTTATCTTTCTTATACCATAATAAAAGCGATGGGCGCAAATTAAAAATATTAACTTGGGTATCGTCTGTTGCTGGGTATCGTATATCGGCCACATAGATGATTTACCTAAGAAACAGTTGTATTACTCTATAACCTAAGGACATTTTCAAAGTCTTGGCAAGCACGGCAATCTCACCCGTTCTCAGCTTCTTTAGATGAAAGCATTATGTTTATCATTCGAATAAAAGAAGAATTTAGTTCTTCTTTTGTAGTTCTCTCTTTGTCACCGTAAACTTAAAATTTGCGCCCGTCGCTTTTATTATGATGGTATAAGAAATACAACCAATTATTTTCTACTTTTAAGTGTATTTAATAAAAGCTTATTCCTTAAAAGTTTTTTTTAATAAAAATTTATTTTTTAATTTTTAGATTTGTACCCTAAATCGTCCATTTTGAATCCGCCATATCGAAATTTTCAAGTCTGATCAAAAATTCATATCCCCGAAAAGCCCCTGTGTGACAATTTTGATTTAAATCGAACAAACTAAATCTTTTTCCCTCCACTTCCCTCGTTAAAGGTGGGTATCTGAGAATACTATATTATTGTATTTTTACCGGAACTATAAACGCATACCAAATTTGAACACAATCGGATGTGGATAAGTCAGTTAAAATTGGTTAGTAAAACATGACCGATAATCGTCCATCTTGAATCCGCCATATTAA
This sequence comes from Oxystoma pomonae, assembly GCA_963921995.1. Classification (NCBI taxonomy): domain Eukaryota; kingdom Metazoa; phylum Arthropoda; class Insecta; order Coleoptera; family Brentidae; genus Oxystoma; species Oxystoma pomonae. Next base: position 55,629,177 of record OY998172.1, read on the forward strand.
ATTTTCAAGATCTGATCAAAAATTCGTATTCCTTATCCCAAAAAGCCCCCGTATACCAATTTTGGTTTAAATCGGACAAACTTAGGTGTTTTCTCCCCTCCACTCCCGTCATAGGGGGAGGGGTTCTTAATAATGACATATTATTGTATTGTCACTGGAACTATAAATGCATGCCAAATTTGAAGGCAATCGGATGTGTATAAGTTATCGTCCATCTTGAATCCGCCATATTGAATTTTGAAAATCTGATTAGAAAGTCGTTATCTCCATCCCTAAGTGCCCCAACAAACCAAATTTCAATGAAATCGCGCGTACTTCAACTGTACTATCCCCTCGCAAGTAGGGGGGAGCTGTCAATATCATCATACTATATTCTTGTATTGTCACCGCAACTATATAATCACGCCAAATTTGATGCCGATCGGATGTCGGAAAGTTGGTCAAAATTAAGTTGCAAGATTCCACCCGAACAAACATATCTACATAGTTATTAAATATATATACATACATTGCAAGTTAAATAAAAGCTTGTAATAAGATAAGATATCATAAAAAATAAAAAAATTTGGAGTTTATACAGAAAAGTAACATAAAATAAGAGATCAGTTCCAGCCAATCAAAACGCGAATTTTTGTCTCCTGTTATTCGTTCGTCGCGATGACGTCACGGTCATGCATTGAACGCGTTTTCAGATAAAATAAAATAAAAAGATAAAAGTGTATCATCTTTTTTTTATATTATGTTATCTTATTTTTATGTCTGTATGAAGGCCATCAAGCAGTCCCACAAGGTGAACTCTTATTTTTTATGTTCTCTTATCTTATGCTATCTCATCTTGGTTTTATTTCTGTATGAACCCAGTTTAAGGCAAGATACAAAAATTAGGTTTAGGAAAAAAGTAAGCAAAGCAGTTAAGAATCTAGTGATATTTCGATTTTTTTGACTGGTGATTTTGTTATGTTAGCTAAAAATGACATTTCCTCTAAAAAATGATGTATAGTGTGAACACCCCCCACAGCTTCATGCTTCAAAAAAAAGATGCACATAAAAAGCGCCATCAATTTGATGCATAATGAGAACAAGGCTTGACTTCTACAATTTTTAGGTTGCCAATTTTCATAGGCGAAGAAAACAGCCTTAGAAACGGGATCATCTACAAAACCAAAGAGTATGTCAATGACTACAACCCCAGCGTGGACCCGTCAGTTTTAAATGAGCACGCCACTGCTGCTTTTAGATTCTTCCACACTTTGATTGCTGGAAAACTCGAGTAAGTCAAAAAATAAAATCCTAATCATATATGATGCACGACAGCAAGTCGCGATCAGATCACGCTGCTCTGGCTAGGGGTAATCCAAGAGCAGTGTAGCAGCGGTGTAGCAGGGAGGCCAGAGGGGTTCCTCCCCCCTGCCCTCTGGGTCTTGGCGCCCCTTGGGTGCCCTCAGCTATGTATTAAAACATTAAACATTACAATAATATAAAAACATAAAACATTTCTATTATAAGCGGTTTATATTTTAAAAGCGCCCACAAATAAAGATGTTTTGTAAGCAGTGAATATTAAACGTGAGTTACGCGCGCCGCAATATGTAACAATTACTGGCCAATGAATAAACGATAATCTTCTCTTTTGCAATGAAAAAAAAAATGTTTTTCTTGTTTTGCCAGTGGCATAAAACTGTTTATCTGTTTATCCTCCTTCAATTTATTGCAAATTGGGAAATGTGTTTTGTTTGGAAAAGGAAAAAAGGTTGCTGGAAAGCGTTGGGACTAATTTTTGAATTGTCCTGTATATTAAATTGTAAAGTAAATATACTATTATATACCTAGCTACTAACAATTGTTGTGCCCTTTTGAGCCTTCGCCCCCCCCCCCCACCCCCCGCCCTTTAAGTCCCGCTACGCCGCTGCAGTGTAGATAGAAAACGCTATTACATATAAAGCGCTTAAAAATCGACCGTTCAATTTTTTTTTTCAGTTTGGTAACAGAAAAACGCAGCAGCTACGGAAGTTTGAGACTCAGCGATTGGATCAACAGACCTGCCATCTTGGAACAAGGTGACAACTTTGACGAACTGTCAAGAGGTTTAAACACCCAACCTCAATGGGCTGCTGACGCTTACCACACCAGTGAGGTATGAAATTTTACGTAAATAACCATTTAACCTACCATTTCATAAAATGGTTATCCGTTTTGTGTAACGGTTGGCCGTTGTATGAAATGGTAGTTATATATTTTATGAAACAGTTGATGGTTTTATGTGACAAAATCGACCGTTTTATAAAACTGTTGTCCATTTTATGAAAGGGTTATCCGTTTTATAAAATAGTTCCCCGCTTTATAAAATGGTTATCCGTTTAATAAATTATAAATGATGTATGTACAGCGTGATTCACTATATTTTGAACCCCTGGTTAACGCCTTTATTATTGATAATATAAAGAAAGTTTTATACTTTTTTAAAAGCCCTCTAACCCACATGACAGATGTTCTCAAATCTCATTCCATATGTCAAAATTTGACATCAACTTTCTTATATTCTGTTATATTTTTTAAAACTTCGATAGATCTTTTCTTATTAATTAGGAAGAAAAGATCTTTCGAAGTTTTAAAAAATATACAGGGTGTTCCATTTAATATAGGAAAGTTAATGTCAAATTTTGACATATAAAATGACATTTGACAACATCTATCATGTGGGTTAGAAAGTTTAAAAAAAAACAATAGAACTTTCATATTTAAACTTTTTTTCTATCATCAATAATAAAGTACATATGTATATTATAAAATTTAATAATTATGTTGTAGAGTACTCAATTTTGGTTTATGTAATTTTTCAAATTTAATATTTTATGTTATAGATCACTCAATTTTGGCTTAGACAACCAGGTCAGCAAATGGGTCAAGACTTGAAGGCCATCTGCATCCAAAGGAACAGAGATCACGGATTAGCTTCGTACAATGATTACAGACACTTCTGTGGTTTGCGAAAAGCACGTTCGTTCCAGGACTTTTTGGATGTGATATCAGCAGAGGTACCTACGTTTTCTTTTTATGTCTTTTTAAAGTTGTTGCTTTTTTTAAACCTGTGTAAAATAGTAACTCATAAAGTTATGTTGCTTTTTAATACAATTTTAGTTTTCTGGGCGTGTATAAAATAACAAAATCGGATAAGTGAAAAAAATCAGCAAAATAAACGACATCTTATCTATTTTAAAAAAAGCACTTATTTCGTTGAGCAAAGCTTTTTTAGTTGTTGTCCGATTTTTACGAATGATACCTCTTTATATATACACTCAAAAGACTTGGGTTTTCGGACAATTGGAATCAGGTACATTGGCTTACAAAAAAGTTTGGCAGAAGGAGTGAAAAATATCTTTTTTTTTCACTCTAGAACGTTCAAAAACTTTCCGCCCTCTACGAACACCCAGACGACGTAGATTTGACAGTAGGAGGTTCTCTCGAAACCTTAGTACCAGGTACCCTCGCAGGCCCCACCTTCCTGTGCATTCTGACAGAACAGTTTTACAGAACCAGAGTGGGTGACAGGTTCTGGTTCGAGAACGCTGGAGAGACAGGTATAGCTTGTTTGTGCAACCCTGTAAAAAATGACATTTTTAATCCGCGACGAGGGAGTTTTATCTCCCACCGGGAGTTTTATTTATTATACCTCCATCTACCGCATCCTTTCAAAAACACACAAAAATTTTTAAGCAAGTAGGAAAACTGTGTGCATGTCCGAACTCCGTAAACAACTATTTTCCTTTCTCTAGTTAAATTTTGATTTTCTTGTTCCATATAGTGCGTTTCTTTTCCACAATTATAAAAATTTAAGTAAAACCTTCAAGAATTAATTATTATATTATTCATAACTCTAAAATATTTTTTACAATCATATGGAGCTTTGACGCAAATGACTATAAGCACACTGTAAATGACCTTCAGTATTAAATTACACGAAATATAAATTTGAAGAGCCGCGCCAGAGTTTTGGCCCACACACACACACTCAAAAATTGAGTTGCGCAAATCAAGAATCACAGATTGAATGGCGTGTGTGCAGGGCGTTATACATAGTCGCACTGCTGTAAAAGCTCTATGAACCGCATTCGCCATTTAGTAAAGAAGCTATGACGGAATGATTTATATTTTTAAACGCTATTTCTTCTATTTTGACGTAGGTACTAGTTGATTTTTGTAAATAATTTACACACTTTTTTTAGGTTTTACCTTGCCTCAACTCAACGAAATAAGGAAGTCGAGTATTTCAAGGCTGCTTTGCGACAACGGGCGCAATATCAGAGCAATGCAACCAAGAGGATTTGAAAGAATATCTCATACGTAAGTATTATAAATTATTTAGTTATAAGTTAGAAACAATAAAGGGTGAACACTCTCGTGTCACAACCGGTACCAGGTCAAAGCTTGTTAAAATTTTTTTAAACAATCCATGCAGTTTTTATAGACAACACAATCTAAAAAAAAATAATTATATAAATCGGTTGAGCCGTTTGGGACTTAATCGGAATAAAAAGTTAACGATTTGAACTTACCAATATTATACAGTTTTTAAGATATCTGAAATACCTCTTATATTTATGTCTGCCTTTTAACTTCTGATCGATTAAAATGTTTAACGTAACTGCCGGCAAGGGCGTAGATACGATTTTTACTTGAGGGGGTATAAAAAAATTCAACTCAACTCGTATAAAAAAAAACTGGGTTGGGATCTAATATAGTAATCGCATTTATTAAGACGTAAATGCTGTTGATAAAAATTGTCTGAAGTTATAATAAAATTGTTATAGCGCCGCAGGCAAAATTTTTTAAAGTTTAATATTTTTGACCTAATCACATGCGGTAAAGTGCGGAAAGTAGTTCTTTATCGCACTCAGTGCTCGCTTCGCTTCGTTTGGTCAACTGCCGTCGCGTGTGGTAAAGTATCACTTTCCGCACTTGTTAGGTAAATAACTATTACGTTTTTTATCAAATATAAAAAAAACTGGGTTGGGATCTGGTCTTGATTCTAGATTTGTTGTTAAGATCATGTCATAAATGTGTCGTAGGCGAAAATTTTGTAAAAATGCAAACAATGCGTCATAGTTGCCGCAGGCAAAATTTTTTGCAGTTTAAGAAGAAACTTCTTCAGAAATTTTTATCTTTTTTAAGTTTTTTATGAAATATAAAAAAAAACTGGATTGGTATCTGGTAATAAAACTAGATTTGTTGATAAAATAATGTCATTAATTCGCTGCAGGCAAAAATTTTCAAAAAATATACTATTTTTTTACTTATTCAATCAACAATGTGTTGTAGCGCCGCATTCAACATTTGCTGTAAAAACGGATATAAACTTAAATTCTAACAATTAAACCTAAGGTGCAAAATTTTATTTTTTCGTGTTTTTTTGTAAATTATTTCAAAAAATATGGGTTGGGTCAGCTACAAAGATGGGAAAACAGAATATTTTCAAAAATAATGAGGCCAACATTATACTTTAACTTTATATGAATCAAATCACTAAAAAAAGAATAACTTTTTATCAATTTGAGAGGTTGACAAATATTTTCTGAGAAATAGATAATTATCATAAATGAATCAAATATTTTAATTTGTCTAAACGTTTTTGAGATATTTGCAATTAGCTTGTAAACCTTTGATATGTTTTTAGGTACAACTGTTGAAAAATCTCTTCCATTTTTCTTGAGGTCGGGTTCTTTTTTTCATAACTTCAGTCGGTTAAACCTGAAACTCGCCAAGATATATATTTTTTATTGCCAATTGCACCAACGTCAAGTGTTTTAAGTCTGACTTAAAAGTTATCTCAAAGACGTGTTCTCTCTCTCTCTCTCTCTCTCTCTTATTGCATGCTTCTGAGAGATATCAAAAGTCAGACTTAAAACACAGACTTAACGTTGGTGCAATTGGCAATTAATATTTGTTTATTTTTACAGAAATGCCGTGGTTCCCTGTGAATCCCTTCCGGTAGTCGACTTGTCTCTGTGGAAAGACATAGGAAACGGTCCTTCTGGACCTTCAGCAGGAGGTTTCGGTCCTCAACCACTCGCCAGTTCGAAATACTATTTTGGCAAGAAGTAAAGAACTGTAAAGAAAAGGATTTTAGGGTTAAAAACTTTTTTCCAAAATATTTATAAAAATAAATTTTGTCCAAAATTTGCCATAGAAAAATAAGTTATAAAATGTGTTTTATATGTAAATTTTTAGCCAGTCACATTTTATAGAAGAAAAGGATCTAAAATAATATTTATTTTTTTATATTTTTAACATTAGTATGTAGAAATGTAAGTAAATTATCTTTATGTAATACCGTATGATGTAAGTCAGAAAAAGAACAAAAAATAATCAGTAGCGCGTTCAAAAAAAAAACATCTAAAAAAGATTTTGGTATGCAGATTGTCCTGAATTTACATTATTTTCTTTAAAATTATTTTAGTAAGCCGAAACATTTACTACGTTTCCAAGTAGAACTGAATGCGTTTTCAGTACGATTTACTTTCAAAACAAACTTGAAACCGCGAATCGAAAAGCGAATCCAAGTTTTTTTTCGGTGGACCTGCCTCAGTTCAATGAGCCTTTTTCTGGAATCGTACCGGAATCGTGCTTTAACCACACTTAATTTGACAGTGGGCGAGATAACCAAATATATGTTAGTTTTTTTAATTTTTTAAATAAAAAAAAATATACAATACGAAGAAAAAACCATGCCAAAAAGTCAAATCATGTTCAAAACGCTTTCAAATCGCTTCATGAAAACCGATTCAGTTCCACATGAAAACGCATTAATGAATTATTGAGCTAGAACTATGTGTAACCTTTTTCTCCCAATACCTATATCTTTTTTTTTAACTTTCTGTTTCAGTTCAATAGATCAAAATCAAAGTTTAATAAAAAAAAACATACTAAAACTTTACTAGCACGAATTTAAAGCGATAAATTTTGTATTGTAAATAGAAAGATTTTTAGTTATTATACTCAGTAATGTAAATAAAAAAATGCAACCCATTTACTTTAAAATAAAAATCTTGAAAACAATCATAATATTAGTTTTTGCACGTATACACAGATAAAAAGAAAATCTTCCCTGGTGAAAAGTACTTTTCTTCAAAATATTGTCTTGACTCAAAAGTGAAAGTCTTCGCCCAAAATGATTTTTTTTCATGTAAGAAAACCGCTTGTTTTGTGAAAAAATTGGCTTAAAAAATTGTTTTGATTTAAAACAAACTGTCTTTAGAGAAGAAACAAGACAAAAAATTTTTTTCTTACATCTTCTTAGCACAAAAAAAGCTTTACTTCCCTCAAGAACTATACTTTTTTAACTCAAAATAGCGGAACTTCTCAAAACAAAAATGACAATTTAATTTTAAAACAAGGCAATTACATCCATCTTTTCTTAAATGAGAAGACAAGTTGAGACCTTTCGGCATTTCAAATTTCGCCCTTTGTGCGTGCGGGTGGCGTGTCGATGTCGCAAAAATGTTTAGATTTTTAAGAGTGAATTAGACTCCTAAAAACAGTTCGTTTAGTTAAACAGATAAACCCCACATCAAAAATTAACAAAATTTTGCACAGCGGGGGCTTCTGGTATCTCTCACAGACCATTTGCGTGGTTTTTCAAAATAACATATACAGGGTTCCTAAGCAAATCCTTAGGGGGTCAAGCAGCCGTGTATAAGACGCAGACAAACGGAAAAGCACATTAGGCAGAAAAGGATGGGCATGGGGCGATGTTGTCACTACATCTTACAGGTAGTAAATCCATTCCCGGTTGTTGTTTTCTAATGTTTTCCATTTTCATACCTTTAGGACTGGAATAAAAATTGTTTTTGCTCGACTTTAAACTAAACTGATGAAAGATATCGTAAAAAAAAAATATTTTTCGGCTTTTTATTTTGTAACCATTGTCCTTACGCACTGTTTACAGGCTGGGGACTGAGATACATGCAAATGCCTAACCTAAAGCGTTCATACACGGCCGGAGAAATTGACTGAGATATTTCCGTAGAAACTTTATCAAGCAAATAGGACGGGTTGACGCCTTCGAACGTCCAATCCGGGTTTTGCACTTTGATTAGAAATCAAAAAGGAGGAACAGTCAGATGTGGGGCCGTGCACAAATTACGTAACGGTGATTTTACCAATTTTTGACCCTATGTAATGTTTTGTAACGGTTTGGCACGCCACTCCCCTAATATTACGTAACGATTTTCAGACCACTACCCCCCCCCCAAAAAAAAAAACTTTTCACTTATTTTCATTCCAAATTTTCTTAGTTTCACACAAATGCAAATGCTGTCGAAAACCCCCCTACCCCCTACGTAACGTTTTGTAACCCCCCTCCCCCCTATGACCATTACGTAATTTGTGCAAGGCCCCTGTAGTCCCAGTGGAGGAGGGCGAGAAAATTAATATTTTTTTCTTAAAAATTATACTCTTTAGACTATTTCTTTGCGTTCCCGAAATTACGTAATTTTTGAAAAAAAATTGTAAGCGGCGCCATTTTTATTTCGTGCTTTGTTTTTCTAACATTTTTGCGTTCGGCTAATTTAATTGAAAAATTTTTGCCTGCGGCGCCTTTATCTTTTCACTCGAAACCAAGATCCCCCGTTTTAGGAAAACTGATCCCGTCTCTGTTTCTAAATTTGTTCGAATAAAAGTAGAGTATGACCATGGGGGAAATAATTTTTTTCTACGGTATGACGAAAATGTCGAGAAAGTTGAAGAAAAAAATAAAAAAGTGGCAGAGCTCAAGTTTTTCATAAAAAAAGAAAACGTTTTTTGTAAAGAAATAGAGCAAAATAAATATTTTCACCCCTTTTTGGGTGTTACAAATATTGGCAGCCCCTTATTTTTCGCTTTTACCCGCTTTAAAACACCTCGAAAATATCAAATGTAGTGTAGGGCCAGCTTTATTTAAAATCAATAATATCGGAAGCAAAATGCTCTGCAGGAAAAACAGCGCCGTTTATTGATTTCTTCGGCTGCTAGTGCTAGCTGCATGGTTTGGTCGTTTCCGGATAGATGTCACTAGTAGAACAGAATGGAAAGAAATTTAATTAAAAGCGAAGATATTTCTTTCTAATGTTAACAACCTCACGAGTTTATCGCTCAGTATCGTAAATAATGGACCCTGCCGCCTCCTTTAAGCAAGAAAAAGCTGTGGTTTGGACCTGAAAACATCTAATTTTTAATTAGATTAGATGTGCCGCCATCTAGCGGAATTTGCAGACATCTTGTCAACGGTTATTATTGCAACTATTATTTATGCTCACAATGAAAGAGTGGTGACAATTTTTTCTCATGAAAGCAGTCCGGAGATAATAACAAACTGGCACTATTGCTCAATATACCTGTTTCTTTTGTGCGCGCAGAACTTTCTATGCCATTTCTGTTTGATTTATTGAAATCCTATCCCTAAGGAAAATCTTAGGAACCCTGTATATCTTGTTTTTATTTAGTTTTTAAAAATAATCGATAATTTTTACCGTGAATTAAACATTTTTGAGATACTTAAAATTATGTGAAAAACTTAAAATTATGCAAAATCACGTGCAATGGTTCCGGGATAATGCTTTAAACTTCCACCCTACAAAATTTGATAAAAATTTGATTACCGTAAAATGGGGCTATTTGAGAAACGCGGGGTTATTTTGGATATCGTGTTTTTTCAGATAAAGCTAACAAAAGATACCTTTTGCAACTCTTATAAAAAAATGGTGACTTTATCGCTTAATAACGTGTTGTGACGTAGCTAACGTCACGTTATTTTTAAGACAGCATTTTTAGCTTTTGCACGCCGCCTTCGATTTGTTTATGACTGACTTTATACGGTATTTATTATTATAAAGATTTACAAAAAGAATTTGTCCAATAATATTTTTCATTTAGAATATCTTATTATTGTGATTTTTACGGCGAATTTTAATTATTATTTATCTTTAAAAACTCAAAAACCCAACAGAGAAAAGGGCGGTTATGATAAACAGATCGGAATCACTTGTCATAGTTGCCAACGTAAATTAATGTTTTACATTTCTTACGAAATTCTAGCCAAAGAAAATGATTAAACAAAAATTGACACTTATCTTCACAATTAAAAAGAATACAGAACATATTTGCATTCAAAAATCAATTTAAATTTTTTGTTTTTCTACTTAACTATTTACTGTCGGCAACAACAATGTCAATTATAAGGGATACGGTATTCTTCCGTAGGTAACGTCAAACTTTATCGGTTAGTAAGGGATTACGTTATTACATCGTAACTGCGCATGCCCGAAATAACCGATAAAGTAAAAAGGCATCAAAATTATAGGTGCAAAAGGTCTCTAATACTGCAAAAACTTGCCGGTTGAGAGCGGCAATTTTGTTAGGTGTTATTGTGGGGACTTGTATCAGTCTGCCGGCAAGAATTTCAAGGGCTGTATGCAGCTCCTTGAATTGAGACAAATGTGCAAAAACCTGTCAAAAAATTGAATAAAAAATATAACGGTCAATCTTTCCGTTCTACACTGGTACTTAGGTAACTGAATGTTCTTATAACCATGGAGGCAAATTGTTACATGTGTTGGTACTGTGGTTATGTCGTATCGTTCATCTACTGTCATTAACAAAATTTCAACTGACCATTTCGTAAAGTGGGGCTATTTTAGACAAGACAATTAGTTTAGGGTTTAGTGAGTCCCTGGTATCCAATGTATTTTATTTTGCAAAATTTAAATACTTTAGATTTGTTCTTGTATTGTTTTCAAATAGAATCTTTCAAATATGTTCATATATTTATAGTCTATTTTTTCTTAAAAACATAATTTTGTTCCTAATAACAAGATTTTTTTCGAAGCAACTAAAAAAAAAATATTTTTCTCGTCTACAATAACTCCAAATGCGGTTATAATTGTTATATTTCCTCAGTTCCTACCTACCTACCTATGGGAGGACCTATAAAAATTAGTTTTTAGAGAAAAATAATTTGCAGTTGTTTCCGAGATGTAATCAAAAAAGTGCAAAAAAAGTCTGAAATAGCCCCACTCTACGGTAACAGTTTTTTTACATTAACTAATTGGAAGAAGCGCATTTTTTATTCAAATGCACCCTATAATTATTTAAAGCAAAACAAATTTTAATTCGATCAAGAAAAGTTGAAAAAATATATTCCAAAACAAGAAAATTATGTTTTTGGTGCGAAACAAAATTTTTTTCAGATGAGAAAGACTATGTAAAAACAAGAAAATAATGTTTTTAGCGCAAGATGTTATCGCTAGTCTATTGTTTTAAACCCAGATATTTTTTAAAGCTAATGTCTATGTATAACAAAAAGGTTGCTCAAAACAATTATTTTTTTTTGTTAAGAAAATATTGTCTTCGTGCATAGAAAAGCAAATTTTTTCTTGAACCAAAGCAATTTGCTTTGACTGAAGTAATTCTTTGTTCCGTGTATTAGTCCCTTATTTTAGAGACTAAAATAGCACTTTTTTCTCTGAAGGGCTAAAATTAAAGTGTCTTTTTAGAGCTCAGCTATTTTTTTAAGAAATTATAAAATTGGTTTATAAAATCGGAAAGAAAAACAACAACCAAACACTTCACAAACTTGACTTTGTTTAATCTGACCAAAAATCTAATCAAAGCAATTTGTATCTGCGTATTAAGTTGTCTGTTATTGACATTTTCTGGTCATAAATTTAAACAATTTTGTTTGCCAAAATAATATCAGTTTCTATTAAGTTTTCCTATCCCCAACACCTTCCAAATTTATATATTTTATGAAAAATGCTCTATTCGCTTTTTTAGTCCATATGGTATGGGGAACTATTAAAATCGTAAAATTTTGACTTTTCTTAATTTTATCAAAAATGAGTTACTAAGGTTCCAAAACATCGACGAAAAAAAAAGTTGTCTGTCGGTCTGTTGTCTGTCTATATACCCGATAACTCAAGAACCCCTTAATCGATCTATTGGGTAATTTTGGGTAGGGTGGAGGGAGGTTAAAGGGGGAAAAGGGGGATAAAATATTTTAAAAAATTGTAACTTTGGAACAAAAGCAAGTAGCGATACACGGTTTTCAGATTTAAGTTTCTATAAATGTTGACTACAAATTTTGTTATAAATCCCAAATTCGTGGGAGCTTTAATTTCCGAGTTATTTGAAAAAAACGTTCAAATATATAAAATATAAAACTTTAAGTAAAACAGCTATTGACATGCGATTTTCAGATTTTGGTTTTTTTAAATATTACCCAAAATTTTGTTATAAGGTTCGAATCTTTCAAAGCTACAGTTTTCGAGATATTTTCATTTCCTTTCAACATAAAAAATTCTGCCAAAAAAGCTATGCTCTGACACTTACTAAAGGTATAAAAAAATGTTTTGCATTTGCTTTTGTTATTTGCTGTATGTGATTAAAATCGTGTTTTCATAAAAGTATTAAAAAAAAGTGTATTGTCATAGTAAGATTAATAGTAAATTGTAATTGTTATTTTTTTACAACAACATTATAAATATGCTATTAGAACTGTGAAGTTGAAACAATACAAGAATACAACTTTTAGATTTTAATTATTATAATTAAACACTGGGTATTACCCCAGTATAACAGTTGGTTACCATAACTATAGGGTGCACCCTGCTTAGTTTTTCGGTGTGCGGCTGGTAAATTTATATGTCCTTTACTAAAATACAGATTAAATTAAAAAATGTAAAAAAATGCGCGAGAGGCGTAGGGGAAGGTGTAATAAATTACTTGTACCTAAATAATAATCCATTATAATATATAATTAATTAACTGTAAAATTTATTTTGTTAAATAATGTGTAATAATATGTACATATACACAAATGTGCAAAAACTTGCTGAAAATCATTACGTAACGGCGAAAACGAGGGAGGGGGGGCAATTTTTTTTTAATTTGAAATTCTATTTTGGGTAAATTCCATAAACAAAATTTGGTGCTAGTGCTTAATTATTTTATGTTGAAAGGAAATGAAAATATCTCGAAAGCTATAGCTTTGAAAGATTTGAACCTTATAACAAAATTTTTGGGTAATATTTACGAAAACCAAAATCTGCTTAACTTCTAAAGTTATGATTCTTTTTATATATTTTAACGTTTTTTCAAATAACTCGGAAACTAAAGCTCCCACGAATTTGGACTTTATAACAAAATTTGTAGTCCATATTCATGGACTTGCTTTTGTTCCAAAGTTACAATTTTTTAAAATATTTTATCCCCCTTCAGCCCCCACCAACCCTACCTAAAAGTTAATCAGCCGATAGAGGATTTTTGTACCAAATTTCATTAAAATCGATTAAGGCGTTCTGGAGTTATCGTGTGTACAGACAGACAACAGACCGACAGACAACTTATTTTTTTCGTCGATTAAGGTGTTTTGGAACCTTAGTAACTCATTTTTGATAAAATTAAGAAAAGTCAAAATTTCACGATTTTAATAGTCCCCCATATGATATTGGTATGACCAGACACATCTTTCACCCCTAAAAATCCAATTAATCGAGTTGAAAGGCTATACTAAAAGTCATATAGCAAAAATAGTAAACGAACGATTTTAACCTGGAGGGTCTTAAACTAAAGAAAAGATTTGTGGCGTAGAGGACAAAGGGTGAGGAAAAAAGTTTTTACTCGACCAGGATTTGAACCCGGGACCTCTAGAACACTAGCCTAATGCTCTACCAACTGAGCTACCGAGGTACTGGGTTTTTGAATGGCTATTCGGAAATCCTTTTGTCCGATTCATTTGTTAGTAGTGGGAAGTTCTTTAAAGCCTACTGCGGCTTTTAAAAACCTAAATATGTTATAAAGACAAGGAGGTACACTTTCACGATTATTAGTTGTACGAAATTTCTATTTATCTATCACCCAACGATGCACGACATATAGCGTTTTATTGGAGATGTCAGAATGCGAATTTCCAACTAATAATTTCAGCCAAACATATTTACAAAATGAAGGAAAAATTTGGCGCCCTAATAAATTTATAGAAAATATTTGTGGCGTATAGGGCAAAGGGTGAGGGAATAAATCGGAAAAAAGTTTTTCCTCGACCAGGATTTGAACACGGGACCTCTAGAACACCAGTCTAATGCTCGACCAGCTGGGCTACAGAGGAACTGGGGTTTTGACTGGCTATTTGGAAATCCTTTCGTTCCCTCCTCCTCCTTATTCCCTCACCCTTTGCCCTCTACGCCACAAATCTTTTGTGTAAATTTATTAGGGCGCTAAATTTTCCCTTCATTTTGTAAACAAAAGAGATGACAAAACAAACTGAGGTAGATCAGATCAAAATCAGCTTAGAGCTTCTACTCATATTAATAAGGAACGTCGCAAATCGAAAATCTAAGTAACAAAACATAATTTTTTTCTGAATTCCATTATTTACGTTTGGGCGTCTCGCAAACTGTAAGTTTTCATCATGTATAGACTAGTAGTTCATCCAACAGCGACGGTAAGTGTCTTTTGTCTAAATAAAAACGAAAAAGAAGAAAAAAATAATCTTTCTGCATTTCCCAGCGAAAATAATATGTTCATGCCAAAAATTAAAAAAGAGCAAATTTTCACCAATAATACTAATTTAAACACAGCTTGTGCTTTTAGTGTTAATCGTATTTTTTTAAACTTTTATATTTTTAGAAAGAAAAATGCTTCTAGATGTTTTTAAGTTATTTTGGCTTACCCAATACTAATAATAACAAAAAATCTAAAATGCAAAAAAAAAGAAAATTGTCTTTTTTTTTTTTTATTTTGAACGCCACTAGTGCCTAATCAACCTGTTAAAATTATATTTATTTTCCTAGATAGAGCAATCTGTCTTCTTTATAATGACATACTTTTCATATGTCAAAAGTACTCTTTCATCATGTACAGGAGTACAGGAGATATTTGCAAAATCCCAAACGTATGCGTTAATGTATTAAAAATATAGAAAATGGGTCCGTGGGGCCCTCAAGGGGGCCGCAGTCCTATCCTATTTTGCAGAAGTATGCCTCACCGTAGTATCCAAACAACCCTGGGACTTTCATAAAAGTTACACATTTTTCAAGTTTTTAGAAAAACTAACGGACTAGTTGCTGTTTCATTTTGTACAATAGGAATTGAATTCTATTCTGTTCGAAAGGTGATCTGCCATACTTTTTCCTGGTAAAAGAAATTTTCTACATATCCCTCAGCGACAGTGCTATTCTTCCAGCTGAAAAATCTTGTATGACAGGCTCCTGACACGCCCATGATTAGCACCACCTGGAACAAAATATAAATAAAATAAATAGGTTCCTACTTTATTATCAAAAAAGCGTCTAAACTGAGACAAAAAATCGGTTGAAAAAAGTAAAAAAGCATGTATTCGTCGCATTCATGGTCGGTTGCATTTTCCAGGAAATCTTTAATGTTGTCAGTGTCTTTGACTTTTTTGGTTTGTAGCCCCCATTTTTCACTGTTATTATGTTTGCTAACGTCGACGCCCATGTCTGTTGCAATTGTGGCTTTTATAATCGAATATACGCTCCAAAGTGACGATGCTTTAAGCTCTTTTGACTTTTTCAAAAAATATGCTAGCACCATCTTTTCTTTTTTTAATTCTTCTACGTTCTGTTCTTTGCACCATTTGATAAACTCAGATAAATGTTTTTGTATTGTTCTCCGGATTTTCTTGGTAATTATTGACCTATAGCCTCTTGAGCTGCCTTTTTGATTTGTTCCATCGCGATTTTACCTATTCTAAAGTGCATAAAATAGTATACACTCCTCAGGACTAAAGTGTTTTTAAATCCCTTCCGTTGATCGGGCTATAAACTCTTTGTCTCGGGATTTAAAGTACCACTTTAGTCCCTAGGCGTATAATGTACGATTAATCCATACTTCTTATGCCCAAGAGCACAATTATTCTTTAGAAGATAGTTAATAAAAATATATGAATAAAATTTAGAAGGACAAATAACATAAATAGGTATAAATAAAATTGACATGAACAAAAAGAACGTTAGGTGTGAATAAAATATTATAAGAACAAGTAACATGAAGAGGAATAAATAAAATTCACGTGAACATCAACAAAAAAAAATAGAAATGTGGAGTTATGAAATAAAAAATATAAACATGACATAAAAAAGTACACTAATTGAAACAAATAAAAATAACATGATTATTAATAAAATTGACTTGAAAAATAACAAAGAAAACCGTAATAATTTGTAGTTAAAAGGATAAAAGAATATACAGACCGCTTCAAGCTACTGCGAACATAGGGGGAATCAAGTCCAATTTACTTTCCGTGCCGTACGACCGAGGTGGATTCGAAGCACGCTGCAGTGTTATCTTTTGGAAATTCATTTTGTTTTTATTATTTTGTTTTATTTCTGCCTTGCTCGAGAAACAGATGGGTAAGTTCTTAATTGAAATAATACATTTTTAAAACTAAAAATGGATGTCTACGAAGTTGCCGAAAAAGTGCAGATGGTCAAATGGTCAAATCGTCATAACCCAACACACGTTCGATATTGGTCGAGGGAAAATTTGCATTTGTATTTTGACGTAAGAACACAGTATCCCCAAAAACTAAATGTTTGGGGGGGGGTATTGTAGGGGAACATGTAATTGGGCCATTTTCTATTAACGGCAATTGCAATTTGAATGGTCCTAGATACTTGGATCTACTGTAGCAGCACATTATTCCAACTGCTAGGCAGTTGTTAGGTGTAAGATTTGGTGAAACATGGTTTCAACAAGATGGTTGTTCCGCTCACAATGTTGGCCTTGTTAGGGAATATCTTGATAATGTATTTCCTAATCGGGTTATAAGTACACGGGGAACTATTTTATGGCCAACTCGATCTCCCGATCTTGCTCCTAATGACTTCTATCTGTTTTTGAAGAAGCTTTTCAAATTATCACCCCTAACATGCTTGGAAACGTTGGAAGGGGTTTTTATAGTAGGCTCGGATATTGTCTAGCCGAGCAAGGAGGACTTTTCGAACATTTGCTTTAATTTTTTTTTGACTGGGAGAATCTTTTTGGTTTTTAGAATGTATTATTTTATTTTGAGAACTTGCTTTTATTTTGTTTCTCCTTATTATTTTCATTGTAACACGTCGTCACTGATAAATCTGAGCAGTTGACAATAAAACGCTCTTATTTATCAGTGACAAAAAATAAGAAAATTACGTTATAAAAATTTGCGTATTTATTGACCAAATTCCGTTTTGATTGACTACGCTCCAAATAGCACCGTAGTTAGAGGCGTACTAAATACAAGGCGCACGGCGGCGAACGGCAGCGAATGGCGATCGGAAGCCTGAGTGTTGGTTGCTTCACTGATAGGCGTGCGGTGTCTCTGCATGTACGTACACTGGCAAATTAGACTTCTTTCGCCCTATGTTCGCAGTAGCTTGAAGCGGTATATAAATATATGTAAAAAATAAATAAAATTATCGTGTACAAAAAAAGAGAAAAGGTTATTAGTGTAAGGTACAATATATATATAAAATAATGATAAAATTAACATATGATTAGATCTTAAAAAGGTTTCAAAGTCATCTACCGTATAGTAAGCATCACTAAAAAGTAAATTTTTAATTCTAGATTTAACTAGCCTTTTACTATTACTTTTTAAAAGCTTGATAAAATAGTTATACTCTCCGTCACTGGTATGGTTATTGCGAAGTATGTTATACTGTCCTAATTCAAAACGCAGTAAGTTCCAAAGTGACAGTTTTGAGAAAAAGATCAGAAACTTTTTGAGATTGGTTCTTTGACTCAAAACACCTTTGGTGTGTTTTTTTCGGTATTGTGATAAAAAACTACTGGGAAACTATTAAAATCGTGAAATTTTGACTTTTCTTAATTTTATCCAAAATGAGCGACTAAGGTTCCAAAACACCTTAATCGACGAAAAAAAAAAGTTGTCTGTCTTTCTGTCGGTCTGTTGTCTGTCTATATACACGGTAACTCAAGAAAGCCTTAATCGATTTTAACGAAATTTCGTACAAAAATCCTCTATTAGCTGTCTATAACTTTTGGGTAGGGTGGTGGGGGGTTAATGGGGGAAAAGGGGGATAAAATATTTAAAAAAGTTGTAATTTTGGAACAAAAGCGATTAGCGATATACGGTTTTCAGATTTAAATTTCCATGAATATGGACTACAAATTTTGTTATAAAGTCCAAATTCGTTTGAGCTTTAGTTTCCGAGCTATTTGAAAAAACGTTAAAATATATTACAAAAAATCATAACTTTATAAGTAAAGCAGCTATGCGGTTTTCAGATTTTGGTTTTCGTAAATATTACCCAAAATTTTTTTTATAAGGTTCAAATCTTTCAAATGTTTTCGAGATATTTTCATTTCCTTTCAACGTAAAATAATTGATTGTATGAACTATCCGTGCTTTCTAGTTCTCTTATAGTTTGTCGTTAAAACTATATCATTTTGATATGCTTTGTACCAAAAAAAAGAACGGTCAATTAAAAAAAAAAGATAATTTAATTGCGTTTATGCATTATATCTGGTAATAGAGTGTACCTTACCGCTTAAATTTTAAAGGGTTTAAAAGTTTGATATTATAACCGTTTTTGATATATTATATATATATATACAGGGTGTTTCAAATTCGATGCTCACCATGGGGATCTCCTAAACGGTAGGAGGTACGAAAAGGTTTAAATTAGGACAAAGTTGCGCAATTTGACGCTTTGCTCAAAAACAAAAAAAAAGTTTAAACCGAAATCTTTATTTTTAGTTTTTATTTTTCGGAGCCCTATTTCTTAAAGCTGTCAAAAAACGCTTAAAACTTTCTACAGGCACTTTTTTAAGATCTACCTAATGAAAGGTCCGTTTTTGAGATTTCACATTTCAGTGTGACATGAGCACTGTCAAGTTCATTTTTTCTTTTCTTTTTTTCTCCTGCCGTTTGGCGAGTTTTGAAAGTTGAAATTTTGTATAAAGTATGCAGTTAAGATTACTATGCTGTATTTTATCTTATAGTAATGAACCATTACTGCGTTTTCTTTTCATAAAAACGTGACGTAGCAGGATTGCTGCGTTTTTTTTTCGTTGGTTGAAAAAAACTAAAAAAAAAAATTATCGATAACGAACTGTCCAGCTAATTCAAAAATCTCAAAATTATAAAAAAACTGACTTACTGCATTTTGAATTAGGACTTCAAGATTAATGTCATCATTGCAAATGTACTCAACAACGAAAACTAATTTTTTAATTTAAACGCTTTAAAAAATCAGCCATTGAACTGTACTTAGCAATGTTTACGCAGAATTCGTTTATGTTTTGTAAAAAAATTGTGTCTATTTTGACTAAAATCTATTTATGCCCTGACTCTTATAAATTAAAATTTGGATAACTTACAAGCAGTACTTTGTTTTACTTTCAGTATCAACAATTTTTTTAGTGATAAACTTTTGTGCATAAGATTTATTTATTATTAACGATAAGAAAATCGGAATAAAATTTGTTTGTTTAAAACCAACTAGATATTGCTATTAAAATTGAATCCTTTAGTGTGTAAATTTCAATTTAAAATCAAGTTAAAATCAACATTTTTCAATAACTATGTTTCTACAATTTGGTAGGTAAGTACGACCCACCATATGGATGGTATAGGCATCACCCTGTCTGTTACAGAAAATAAGAAAATATTTTTTTGTTTAAAACATATAAGGCGTCCAAAAACTATTTCATTTATTTTTTTTATTTTTTACCAACGTCTGCAAGTTTAAACTTTTTGTAAAGGTAGAAGATCAAAATTTAATAGTGATGTAGAAAAATACCAAATATATAAAAAAATCCCAGACAGCAGTTAAAAATGGATTTATGTATTTTCTGGTTTAGATATATACAGGTGTCCTAAAAATCCGAGTCCACCCTAATACCCCCAGAACCAAAAGAGACACAGAAGTAAAACTTCACATAATTAGATGGTTTACAAAAAAGCATATTCTTGGATGCTAATTGTGCCACCATTTATTAAGGGGACGGAGCTAGGGCAGAGACAATACTTTTTTTAAATGAGATACCCTCCCAGCAAACAAAAATTTATGTCTTAGTGTCGGCCCCATACTTGTCCCCCGAATTTCACGGTATAGAACAACAGTTAGATTGTCAGTCCGGTTGCCGGATCGGCTAGGTTCACTCCGGGCCGTTGAGAAGTCCGGACCGGGCGACAGATGCTTTGCCGGCCCGGCCCGTTGATAGCCCCGTGATTACGGTCCGGAGCCATTTAGCCAGAAGTAGGCCAATGCTAACTACAACAATGGCCACCTGCTGGCCCTTTACTTTTTTTAAAACCTTCCTAAAATAAGCCGATATACAAGTTTGTTAATAATTTAGTGGGTTTACCTAAATAACATATTTGGAGCTCTATATTCCACAAAAACTAGCCGAATTAATTTTTCTATATTTTATACGACCCTAACAGTGCTTTCTTGGATTAAATCTAAAGTGCCCTAAACACTTTGCTTTTGGTTTAGGCGAGGAGGCTCTTAGAATAATTAGAGTTTTTAGTAATAGAGCTTTTCATACTTTTTCCAAAAATGCCCAATATGTGACCTTTTCCTCCAAGGGTTTTTAAATAAAATGACTAAATAAGGATAATGATTTAGATAAAGAATCACCGAAAATATTTTCTTGTTTAACTCATTGGTCTTATGGAGATGATTTTTCCATTTTATTTAAAAACCGTTAAAGAAAAAAATAACATATTAAGTGTTTTTGGAAACGGAAGGAAAAGTTTTTTAAATTTTCCAAAGTATTCAAGCTATCTAATTAACAAAAAAGTATCGTCGCCGCCATAGCTCCGCCTCCTTAATGACGAGCATACAAAAACATACTTTTTTGTAAACCATCTAATTATGTGAAATTTTACTTTTCTACCTCTTTTGGTTTTGGAGATATTATCTCTATCTATAGATATAGATCACTTTAGTTTATAAAAAATTATTAGAAAAAAAATTATAGCAGCTGAAAAATTTAGCTAATTCTGTTTAACAGATAATTTCAAAGATGTCCCTAATTACCAGCACCTACGCGCCGGCTCCCCTTTCCACCCTGTACGAGTATTACACCGCAGGAGGGATAAATTCAGGTTTAAGTGCAAACCAAAGTTATTTTACTCTCAATGGGAGGAATATCACTCTTTACTCAGGTAGGTTGATAAGGACTGAAAATAGGATAGGGGCTAAATACAGTGGCGTGGCCAGGGGGGGGGGGTGAGTTAAATCCCCTCATGCAAGGGCGTCACTTTGGGCGCGCCAGATGGACCTATCTCACCCCGCCCCCCCCCCACCCCACTTTTTTGACCCCTACTGTGATTCGGTGTGATGTCTTAAATTCCAAAAATTTTGCCTGATGCGCTATAACGTCATTAATGGTTACAATTTTAGTTTAATTTTAAACAATTTTTATCAACGGCTTTCAAAACGTGTAATAGCATTTTTTGGATAATTTTCTTAAAATTTTCGTCTGCGGCGCATTTATGATATGATTTTGGCACCAAACCTATATGCACCACAACAACCCACCTCTCCTTGGTATCTATAACTCAATCTAGTTTTTCAAAAAGACAAAATTTTAAAAACCCTTTTTTGCCAAAATTTTCGCTCCCGGCGTTATGACGTTATCACAGTTTTATTCAACCTTAAGCAATTTTTAGTCAGCAACATTTCAAACGCGTAAAAAATAACATTTTAATGTAATTTTCTCAAAATTTTTGCAATCGGCAATTAAAACTAGATCCGCCACAGAATTCGCCCTTGCTTTTCAAAATAAGTATTTTTGTTTCGTACACAGTAACCCAACACCCTTTAGTTCAATAGTTCAGCCTAATTTTTAAATTTTTTAAAAGTTTGCAATAGGTAAGCATAGTTGATTTTTATTAAATGACAACCCCCCTTCCTAGAGTCGCTACGCCACTGCTAAAGCCAAAATAAACATTTATTATTAGTTAACCCGCCCTAAGTCTACTTTTAACTTTTTTTACAATATTTCGTGTCCTGGTATTTTATATTTGAAAAGATTTTGGTGGGAATGAGGCCAAAGATTGTTTTCATATACTATTGTAATTCATCTGCTACGTTTCGACGACAATTTTGCGTCTTCCTCAGGCTTGTATGCAATTTAATTCAAAGCCTGGGGAAGACGAAAAATTGTCGTCGAAACGTAGCAGATGAATTAAAATAGCATACAAAATCAATCTTTGTCCTCATTCCCACAAAAAACTTTTCTACTTTTAACCTATACATATTTTTTTTCGATCTTCGAAAAAATGACAGATACCTATGCTAGATTTAAATTATAGACTTTTAGGACGGGTTTGCCGTTAGTAAATCCCAGGCTTATATTTTCTAAATCAAATGTTATTTCAATAAAATACAGGTTATGATTAAAACATGGGAGAATAAAGGTATTTTTTGTTTGTCGTTTAACGGCCAAAGTTGGCCTCATTTTATATTTTTTGCAGACTTTAGAAGGTTTATAATATATTATACTGTTTATGAAAAATTCGCTTCTGAATTCTCAGGAACGTTTTTTTAATCCTTTGCTTTTGTTATAGGTACTTATTTAAGGCCTTCACCTTAGATTAAAAAGAGACAAGATAGCTGACACTTACGAAGACTTTCTGTTGTTTACAGTAAACACACCAGTGGCGTACCTACCTACTTAAATATAAATTTACACATGGATTATATTATTAAAATTTTACTTTAATATGAAATCTGCAAAATAATTTAAAAAACATGCATAAAATAATTCTGCCAATTTGAGCTTCGGAAGCTTCCTAACAATAAATGTTTGTAGTATAATTTTATAAAAAATAAATTTAAAAGTTTGTATATGATTTGTAGCAATTTCAATTTTCAACACAATAAAATTATCCCAAACATTAAAACGAAGAAACACAGTTCATAGCACCTGGAACATCAAGAAAAAAAAATATTACCTACTAGTTCAAAATTATGTTATTGTGTTTGTTAATTTTGTAAATTTTTCTGGTCATTAGGAGAAACTTACTTATTACTGATTTCTTCAGTACACAATAAAGTCAATAATGCTTAGGGTATATAAAGACATCTGGAACAGACAAAAATATTTAAATATCAATTTGATCAAGAATAAGAGGTACGAATTCAATATTCTTACAAACCTGAACACATGTGAATTAACTTCTATTGTTGTTTGCAAGTTGGTTTAAGGACTGTACCTACCTTTATTTTATAGCGTTTATAAAAAAAAACCTTCGAAAATATCTTATTTGCGCATTAACTACTTCATCAAAAGTATGCTTTATTTTTATCTTATTTGACGTATTAGGAATTAACTACTTCATCAAAAAAAAAACGTGTTTGTTGATATTTTAATCTAAGGATCTCCTAATTTAAGTATATAACTTTTTTTTTATTTTCTGTGTACCTACCGGTGTGTATCGCCACTGACTGATTTCACTTGCCCTCCCTTTGTTTTCAAAACATTGTACGATTTGTTCCAGAATATCACTTTAAATGCACTGAAATATTCTCCTACTGGTAAAAAAAAACACAGTATAAAAGTTTTTTGACAAAATGTGGTTTTAAAACGACTTATAAACTGCTTAAAACATCCTAAAAACGCTTGTTATGTCAATAAAAATATCATCCGACCATCTGCGCTCTGCCGACTTTCCCCACCCATAAGCCAATCATGACCTAAAGTGGCTGAAACAGAATTCTCTGTCCCTATCATTCTAACGTCGTTTAAAAGGATAGAAAAATAGTCGACATTTCAACTTTCAACAGTGGTTATTATTTGCCAAGGAGTTTTCGTTGGACCAGATATCCTGTCTCTTTTTAATCTAAGGCCTTCACACAAAATTACAAGACACACGTTTTTATGCATATGCATGTTTGTTTTGTTTAAACTGTCAAGTTTACATCATAACCAAAGAATTTTGTTGTTTTTTTTAATTTTTTGCAATGATGGACAAAATTTTTATGTTTTATGTAATATCATTGGCGTGCCTCCTTTATCTCAAAAAATACCGGAGGTTAAGGTGGAGAAATAGTAGGTGGTAGTGCCGGTCACTTTTTAGAAGTTGCAACATTTTCTGAGACATTTTCATTGTTGTCGGTATCATGTCCATCCCCACCCAGGTTACAATTTCCTCACAATCAATTATATTATAAATTATCACAATACAACATGTGATCCTCCATAGCCTTTAATCAATGGTGTAGGTCGAGGAGATTTTATAAAAAGTCTCAAACAAAAAACATCAAAAATGCATGAATACTTATTTTAGGTTAATATTTTTTAACCTTACTGATATTTTTTATGTAAACACAAAATAGCGCCCTAAAATCGAGCGCTGATTGCTTGAAACCCTATGCTATGCGTTATGCGGTGCAGTGCAAGTTTGTGTGTCATCAGCTTTATCAATTGCACACAATGTTAATTTAAAGCTAGTTTAAATTTAACCAGTGTTTAGAATGTGCTTCCACGATAAACCTAACAAATAGTCACATTCTTAACATTAACTATAATATGTTGTACCTGGGGGTCAATTTGGCCGCATTTAGATTTAGATTTCGGTTTAGAAAAACGTGTTGAAGTATTTTTTAAAAATTTTATATTTGTTTTGAAGAAGTTAAATTCAAACCAAAGAAACTGTACACTGTGTAAAGTTGTAGTGTGACGTCACGCTAAATCGAAATCTAAATCTAATGAAGAGAAAATTTATTCCTTCACCCTTTGCCCTCTACGCCACAAATCATTTCTCTAAATCTAATGTCCATTTGCACCGCATAGTTAAAACAAGATTTAAATTTAACGCCGATTTTCATTTGCACCGTATTTTAAAACCGAATTTAAGAGTCGTTAAACCCGGTTTGGTTCACACCTCATTCGGCAAGGCTTCAAAATTCTTAAGTCCAGATTTAGCATAAAACTTGTTTCCTATTGATCAGTTTTTTAAGGAAAATTTCACATTCAATCAGCTGTTGTTTTGTTTTCATATTTGTTGAGTGCGTTAGTGATGTGATGTGTTGTGCACAGGGCAAACAAACGATTTTCCAGAAGACGCAACGTTATTTTCAAGGCAGTAGCTAAAGTTACGACAGTCGTATCTATAGAGTTACGACAGTCGTTTTTGGGATTAGGTTGCTTTTTCTGTGTTGTGTAAGTTTACTGGGGTTGTGTTGTGTTGGGTGGGGTTGATTTTCTTGTGAAAATGTAAAAAAACGGGTTTTTCGCGACTGTCGTAATTTTTGCCACAGTATAATTTAAAGAGATTTTCCTATTGGTGAAAATGCTTTTTTATTTTGTAGTTTGTTCGTTTTGGAAAGTGGTTAAAAGCAGTTTGTTCGCTGATTTTTGGAAGAGACTAAAAAAACCGGTTAGAAAAAAAGATGTTTGCGCAAAGGTCAAAGGACCTATGTTTTGTTTTTATTGTTTTTTTTTTTAATTTTTTTCGTTTTTCAGGGATTTGTAAGAAAGAAATATAATACGAAAATGGGCTTTCAATTGAGGCGGATAATCATGCATTCATAGCAGCTTCCAGTGTTGCCAGAGTGTCTGCGTCTTAAAATTAAATCTGGCCTGGTGCAAACAAATTTTCTTAAATACGGTTCAAAATTAAATCAGGATTAAGGAATTTGCGGTGCAATTGGACATAAAAGCGGTAAAATTGAACCCCTGGACTAACAAATTAAACAAAATGTTCCCGATTTTTCTCTGCCTTAGGATTGTGATAAAAAATATGGCTTTGATGGGCAAAATATCATTAATTTTCCGTTCTTTTCATATGTATTTAGGTGCCATGCACTACTTTCGCACTCCTAAAAAACTGTGGAGAGATAGACTGAGAAAAATGAGAGCGGCTGGTTTGAACGCCGTTGAAACTTACGTCCCGTGGAATCTTCATGAACCTGAGCCAGGTACGTCCTTGATTATATTTTAAAACTTTGGAGAAAAGGTGCCCTTTTTATCCCTTATTTAAGAGCCAGGACCCCCAGGGCAAATCGTATTCTGGAAATCCTGGCCAAACAAAAAGTGCTAGAGTGCTGAAATTTTGCGACTCCCAGTTGCGCTACAGAGCCCAATGTGTCAAATTTTAATTTTGGAATTTATTTTTTTTAAAATAAATTGTTTTTTTTTTAAAAAAAAAAAGCTCTCTGTAGCGCATTTGGAAGTGAAATTTTAGGCTTGTATGCAAAATCTCATTTTTCTAGTATTCTTCATTTGGCTATGA
The DNA here is from genome assembly GCA_963921995.1 of Oxystoma pomonae. Classification (NCBI taxonomy): domain Eukaryota; kingdom Metazoa; phylum Arthropoda; class Insecta; order Coleoptera; family Brentidae; genus Oxystoma; species Oxystoma pomonae. Next base: position 55,655,425 of record OY998172.1, read on the forward strand.
TTTCCATAAAATGAAAATTGCTATTTTGCACAATATGGTAACCACTGTTTAAGGAATCTGAAACACAGAATTTTTAATTTCAAATTCACTTGGTTTGTCTACACTTTTATTTCAACCATAAAAAAAAAATAAAACCCAGATTATCAGTTTACTTTATTTCTAAAGGTGTCACCAATGTGGAAGACATTTTCAGTGCGACTTTCTCAGTGTCAGTGGCCCTGGTTAACTTAACAGAATATGGTTATAAATAAAATAACCTCAATGTTAATTTTTCAAACAAACGTTGCCAATTGTTGTTGTGCTATATAGTGGGGTTTTCTTCTCTTAAAGAATTATCCCTAAAATATAAACAGAGATAAAAAGTAAAAAGAGGAAGTAAAAAGAAGGTATGAAAAGTAAAAGTAGGGATAAAAAGTAAATAAAGTTACAAAACTACAATTGCCTGCCAGGTAGTTTTTTGACATCTTGCGTTTAGGAGTGTACTTGTACATAGTTAAAACAATATGTTTTATGAGTATATTTATGACAAAAAGTGGGAAAATAACGTATAAATTCTATTTTTATCCCTCAAATCCCTAAAAAGTGCCACTTTTGTCTCTTGTTGTATAATATACTATTTTTCCTTCTTGACCAATTTTCACAAGTAATAAGCAAACTGATAAAGGACTGTATTTTAAATTTTTATTCGTAAATAAAATTAAGAAAGTAGTCCTTCATACTACAGGGTGTTCCATAAAACAACATTTTTATTGCCTATAATTTTAGCAATAGCTTTCATCATTTGTAATATGTATATATTTAAAATGTCGGACAATTAAAAATTAAAAAAATTAAAACGGTAGTAGTAAAAATCGTTTATTGATATTTTTCAGGAAAATTCGACTTTGGCAACGGTGGAACAGACATGCAAGATTTTTTGGACATCGAAGGTTTCCTAAAAACCGCTCAGGAAGAAGACCTTTTGGCCATTTTGAGGCCGGGACCCTACATCTGCGCAGAGTGGGAATTCGGAGGGTTTCCTAGTTGGCTGTTAAGGGAACCCATGCGTCTCCGAACATCGGATAAAACGTATATGGGGCACGTTACGAGGTATAGGATATTTTTTAAGTGAACTCCCATTGACTTATTAGATAGTTTTTGGTACCAATTTACAGTCCGATAAATTCACCGACAACGACAACTTTAACACTATACAGGGTTCCCAAGCAAATCTTTAGAGGGCCAACCAGCCGTGTATAAAGGCGCATTTACACAGACAAACTTTCCTTTGATGTTGAAATACCGACAAACATTTACACGAGCCTCTTGAGCAAAATGTTCAAAAAAAAGTTCGAGCAAAATCTCGTACAAAAAAAATTACGGAAATTAAGCAAAATTTGTTTGAAGAAATGTTGGTATAGAAATTTCTTACAAATTTAAATTTTATAGTTTTATGGGAATTCATTGAACTTAACTGAAAATAGAAAGAGCAAGTTTTAAAACAAGGTATTTTTAATTAAGTGCTTTCCGACGGAAAAACGATTTGATGTCGAAATTCACATTTTACCTGATAAGCAACTTTGATTGACCTGCTTTTTATAGGGGATATGCCAGTATATTTGTAAACTTTTTTGGTGTTGTAAAAAAACGAGAATAAAAAAATAATAATTGGCACTTATTTATTGCTGTTGCCTGTAAAATGTAATGATAAAAATTTACGTTTAAAAGAATATCTCTTTATTTTACTTCCTTGTCTAAAACACAATACAATAATAATTAAGTCAAATTAAAAAACCTATATACATTTTATTAAATCTCAAATATATGAACAAAAGCACGTTCGGTCTAAATAATACCCGTTTATTACCCACTTTTACAACCCTACGGACCCTTGTCTGAAAAAATATAATTTAGCAGTAATAGACTAGACTTCTGAATCGGAATGTTGCTCCTTTGCATATTGTTTGTTCATCCTTCAACCTTTTGCTTTTTTAAGCAACCGTTGGGGCCTTAAACTAACTAGGTAAATCTGGTGTGAGAAATAAAAAAAAACAATCAAAGCTAAGGCTAAGGTAAAGTTACAAAAATATGTTTAAAACAAAATTCCCTCCCCACCAATCCTCATAGTCGTGAGGCGCGGATTACCGCTTAAAAGTGCAATTTTTCAATTTTTTGCCGATATTTGAAAAACTCAGAATTTTTTTGGAAAAGAAAAATTTTCCTGGGTTGTTTTTTGAATTTAGGAAATAAAAAATCCGAAAAAAAACCCCGGGCAAAAAAATCCGGGAAAAACCATAAGAAAAAAATATTATAAGTAACCCTAATCCATGTGACAAAACTGATAGCCAAGAATAATGTTTCGCTTGCCGTCGGCTTTTTTTCACAAAAATTTAAAATAAAATTGGGGTTCCATTTCTTTAAAGAATTGAGATCACTGATCACTGATGTGAAATTTTATTTATTATCATCTTTAAAAATATGTTTCCAAAACAGATAGCAATAATTTGCTCAACAATTTACCGGAATAAAATGTTCAAAGAAAAGCTCACAAAAATGTTCACGAAAACAATTTTAGATCTTTTGCACGAGCTTTTGTTTGAGCATGCTCGTCTGTGTAATTGCGCCTTAAGACGCAGACAAACGGAAAAGCACATTAGGCAGAAAAGGATGGGCATGGGGCGATGTTGTCACTACATCTTACACGTAGTAAATCCATTCCAGGTTGTTGTTTTCTAATGTTTTCCATTTTCATACCTTTAGGACTGGAATAAAAATTGTTTTTGCTCGACTTTAATACCAAACTGATGAAAGATATCGTAAAAAAAATATTTTTCGGCTTTTCATTTTGTAACCATTGTCCTTACGCACTGTTTACAGGCTGGGGACTGAGATACATGCAAATTCCTAACCTAAAGCGTTCATACACGTCCGGAGAAATCGACTGAGATATTTCCGTAGAAACCTTATCAAGCAAATAGTACGGGTTGACGCCTTCGAATGTCCAACCCGGGTTTTGCACTTTGATTCGAAATCAAGAAGGAGGAACAGTCAGATGTGGGGCCGTGCACAAATTACGTAACGGTGATTTTACCAATTTTGGACCCCCTCCCTATGTAATGTTTTGTAACGGTTTGGCACGCCACTCCCCTAATATTACGTAACGATTTCAAGACCACTACCCCCCCCCCCCCTCAAAAAAAAAAACTTTTCACTTATTTTCATTCCAAATTTTCTTAGTTTCACACAAATGCAAACGCTGTCGAAAACCCCCCTCCCCTTTACGTAACGTTTTGTAACCCCCCTCCCCCTATGATCATTACGTAATTTGTGCATGGCCTCTGTAGTCCCAGTGGAGGAGGGCAAGAAAATTGATATTTTTTTCTTAAAAATTATACTCTTTAGACCTATTTCTTTGCGTTCCCGAAATTACGTAATTTTTGAAAAAAAATTGTAAGCGGCGCCATTTTTATTTCGTGCTTTGTTTTTCTAACATTTTTACGTTCGGCTAATTTAATTGAAAAATTTTTGCCTGCGGCGCCCTTTATCTTCTCACTCGAAACCAAGATCCCCCGTTTTAGGAAAACTGATCCCGTCTCTGTTTCTAAATTTTTTCCTACGGTATGACGAAAATTTCGAGAAAGTTGAAGAAAAAAATAAAAAAAGTGGCAGAGCTTAAGTTTTTCGTAAAAAAACATTTTTTGTAAAGAAACAGAGCAAAATAAATCTTTTCACCCCTTTTTGGGTGTTACAAATATTGGCAGCCCCTTATTTTTCGCTTTTACCCTCCCGCTAGTTTTGAAGAATTGGTTCGCTACATGTTTCGAGATCATGTCATAAAACACCTCGAAAATATCAAATGTAGTGTAGGGCCAGCTTTATTTAAAATCAATAATATCGCAAGCAAAAACCTCTGCAGGAAAAACAGCGCCGTTTATTGATTTCTTTGGCTGCTAGTCTAGCTGCATCTAATTTTTAATCTCATGGTGTGGCCGCCACCTAGCGGAATTTGCAGACATCTTGTCAACGGTTATTATTGCAAGTATGATTTATGCTCACAATGAAAGAGTGGCGACAATTTTTTCTCATGAAAGCAGTCCGGAGATAATAACAAACTGGCACCATTGCACAATATACCTGTTTCTTTTGTGCGCGCATAACTTTCTATGCCATTTCTGTTTGATTTATTGAAATCCTATCCCTAAGGAAAATCTTAGGAACCCTGTATGACACTGTTGTCTTGCCAATTCCATTTTTAGAATAATAGTAGACCAGAGACAAAAATAGTAGTAAACTCTAGAATTTTTATAAAAAAATTTAAGACTACAAGAAAAACTCTTATTAATAATAAACTGAAAAAAAAATTAATATTTTAATCTTTCAACTCATCGTAAACTTCATAAATTGTTTCCTATCTGGCTTTAGTTCAAAACCATAAAAATAATACAGCCCACGTTCCTTTCCAGCGGGAGCTTTTAATCCCATTAGAAATATCCTGTGTGATGGAAAAAGAAAACAAGTGTTCTGAACTAGCAGCTGATGTGATTTTGGAACGAACTCCGCTCCTATAATTTCTACTAGGTAACCCGTGCGCTAACCGTGCATTCGCTCCAGACTAATGGTGTCCGGCGATTTAGACACAGAGTTTATTAATCGAAAAGCCACCATAATATTGACTGTTTATCGAACTGTTTTTGCATAAAGTAAGGAACTACCTTACTTTATAGTTTTTGGTATCTATTGTTGTGGTAGACTTTCACTCAAAAAAAAAAGTACAATAGTAGATTTTCACTTAAGGCTATAGTTTCTCCCTAGATTTTAAGTAAAAATAGTACAACTGGCAACGCCTTGTTCTTTAATTTTTTAATCTTTTGCCAGAGTGCACAGGGAAAACTAAACATCAGAATTAGCTGAAATTTTGCAGGGATGATCATTTTTAAATGCTTAACAAAAATATCTGAAGGATTTTTCAAAATTCTCAATTATTTTTTCTTCAAAATAAAAGCTCTGGTGCTAACAATTGCGGTTTAGAACAAACCCATTTATAAAAAAATTGAGGTATAATCACAATTTCCACTTGATTACATTTTTCCTTTTTATATTTCCTTGCTTTAGCGAAAATAACCACTAAGTTTCCTTTTTTCTAAAAGCCTGTGCACTCCGGAAAAGAACACCGATCAATCAATCACACTTCATTGAATTTGGGAGACACACGCATTCCAAGTGTTGGCCGATACATCGCCGAATTTATACGATTGCATGGTAACTGCAGATGTTTTGTCAAAAAACTTTAAATCGGGCCGCAGTGGGACAGCAGAGTATTTTTACGTTTTCTGACAGAAAACCATTCGAGGTTATGTTTATCTTTCAAAAATGTGCTAAAACAAATATGAAACCACTCCGCGTGTGCCGTCGCCCTCCAAAAAAGGCCTAGCCCTGCGCGGGCATTGCCCCGAGTCTATCAAAGAACCAAGAGAACTTTACTGGGATTCCTTTACTGGGATTACTAGGAATTCGCATAGAAACATTCGGAGCCCATAACCCCACATAATTTTGCTTTTAATTTCGATTTAACCATTTTTTAAAAAAATTATTGCGGCATAGTTATATGCAAGTATATTAGTGATATCTTGGAGTGTAAAGGATAGATTTTAGAACCTCAGTTTCAAAAACACACGGATACTTGAGTACTAACACAACAGGTCATTAAGGCTCCATTTAGAGGTTGGAAAGACTCTTGCTAGTCGTTGACGCTCCTGTTTAAAACAGAATACGATGATTTCGTCTAGCGCCAGTAGCCGATTTTTAAATCTGCATGCTTTTAAGTTAACCTGTTGTCGGTATCAGCTAGCGGGAGTGTTTCCAATTTAATTATAAATGCACCTGTATATGCAACCTTAAACATTATACTCAGTTACTTTAATACGTAGTTGGGTAGCGTTTTTTTAGCAGGTAATTCTGCAATAAATGGCTTTCTTTTATTTTAGTATTTTACTTAGTTTTTTAGCGGCGTAGACCGCGAAAAGTCAAAATAAGTAACCTAACCCCAAATTTTTGACCCGGTGCTAAAACATCTCTGGTGTCCCACTGTGGATAAACATAAATAACGAAACAAATTCAATGGCGTAAAATTTTGCAAAAAATTCACGTCGACATAGTTAAATTGATTTCCCGTACAGTGTTGCTAAAAACAATTCCCCAGATTGTAACTACGACCTTAACGGGACTTATTTTTGGTGGGGTACTAAAATTATATTGGATTTATTTAATTAAAACATTATAACATTATTCGTTGTTCGTAGGTATATTTTTAATTTTACTTGTTAGATTTTTTAACACCCTCCTGCCCATCCTAGCGGCCTTTCAATTTCTTAACGGTGGCCCGATCATTGCATTTCAAGTGGAAAACGAATACGCCAGTACAACTAGTCACAACTTCGTTCCAGACAAGCGGTACTTAAAGCAACTAAGGGATATTTATTTGGTTAACAATATAACGTCGTTGCTGTTCACGTCCGACGGAGTTACTTCCTACGGAGCTAAGGGGACGTTGCCAGATTATTTTTTCATCACGGCCAACTTTGACGGTAAGTGACCCCTTTGATTATATACCTACCTACAGTCCATTTCATTTTTATTTATACAAAACATAACCTCACTTTCTATAGAACAAAAACCAGATTAAAAAACAAAAGATCAAAAGATCTCGAGTGGAACACAACGAACATTCAAACTTGGATGAGCATCCCACAAGGAACACACAAAGGACCAAAGCGAAAAGAGAAATTATCAAACGATGTTTCGCCCTGGGTAATCAGCGTAGGTTCGTCAGTGGTTTCACTGGTCAGCCGCCCCAGACATCATTAAACATCATCATACACAAATAGGCATCGTTCTGTACTGGTACTTATCTAAGTCACCTAATACGGGTTCGTCCTGACGTGTTAATATTTCCAATAGGTTTACGCTCCTAAGGCGATTAAAACAAAAAAGGAAGTTAAAAAACCTCCATATCAGTTACTTCAACCGAAAAGAAACTAAAAACAAAAGATCAATCTCGGGTGGAAAACAAGGAAAATTCATACTTGGATGAGCATCCCACAAGGAACACACAAAGGACCAAAGCGAAAAGATAAAGAATCAAACGATGGATGAGCATTCCACAAGGAACACACAAAGGACCAAAGCGAAACATCTTTTGATCATTTCTCTTTTCGCTTTGGTCCTTTGTGTGTTCTTTGTGGGATGCTCATCCAAGTTTGAATTTTCGTTGTTTTCCACCCGAGATCTTTTGATCTTTTGTTTCCTAGTTACTTTTCGGTTGAAGTAACTGATATGGAGGTTTTTTAAAAACCAGATTTTTAAGTTGCCAAAATCAACTGCCTTAGGTTTTGGTAATCGGTATTATGACTACACTGCTAACCTTAAATCACTCCGAATAACCTCTTATATTACGCTTGCATATCAATCAAATACACTAGAGTGAAACAACATGATGTCAGAGATACTTTATGGACGAAAAATCGATATGCCTGTTAAAGCGGCCATGATATTCGTTTTTAATTTTACACCGAACACAACAAAGTAAACGCGATGCAGGCCCAATATGTCTGACGGAGACCCAGACTGATGAGTAAGGTCACCCAAAAAATAATTAACTCAAATTCAATTCAGACGTTTAAAAATGCAGGACCGGCTTTAAATTTTGCGTATTTTGTATTACAAGCTTTTATTTAACTTCACCTCGATGTATGTCTTATATGGCACCCCCTGAAGGGGGAGAAAACGCCTAAGTTTGTCCGATTTCAACCAAAATTGGTATACGGGGATTTTTGGAGATAAGGAATACGAATTTTTGATCAGATTTTGAAAATTCAATATGGTGGATTCAAGATGGACAATTTTTGGTCATGTTTTTCTAACCAATTTTAACTGACTTATACACATCCGATTGTCTTTAAATTATATAGTATTATTAGACACCTCCCTCCCCCACTACGAGGGGAGTGGAGGGGGAAAACAACAAGTTTGTCCGGTGTCAACCAAAATTGGTTTTTGGGATAAGGAATACGAATTTTTGATCAGATTATTGGTCATGTTTTGCTAACCAATTTTAAGTGACTTATACACATCCGATTGTCTTCAAATTTGGTATGCGTTTTTAGTTCCAGTGAAAATACAATAGTATGGTATTATTAGGTACCCGGCTCCCTTTAATGAGGGAAGTGGAGGGGGAAAAAGATTTAGTTGGATCGATTTCTATCAAAATTGACATACAGGGGTTCTTAGAGAATAGGATTATGAATTTTTGATAGGATTTGAAAATTTCAATATGGCGAATTCAAAATGGACATTTTAACATCTAAATTTAAACTAAACGAAATTGAAAATTTTCTGTCCATATGGCTAGAAATCTAGGGAGAAACAAAAAAATAAACATCAGACTGAAAATTCTCATTGACAGTTGCTGCAATCAATGTGTATAAACTTTGGGTGGAAAATACTGTACACTATAGACAACCTAATAGGACTGTCTAACAAATTGTCAAAGTTAGCCATTACTCACGTGATCGCCCTTTAAAAATGGTGACTGTAGGGTAAACAAAGCGATTTTCCATAAGACGTAATGTTAATTAAAATGAAAATTTTGTGAAAGTGAAAAAAGATTAAGATTAAACAAAGTGACTATTTTATAGAGCAATCCTTTCTCAATTGGGAAGAAATGAGCATTTTGCCTAAATGACAGAAATAAACTCAAAATTCGCAGTTTAAAGAGGCAATGCAATGTACTTTTATCTCTCTCGCACTTGCACAGTGTGGATAGGCATTGTCTCTCTCAGTTCAGCCTGAAGATCGGGCCAGATCGGCTTAAAGAGAGACAGTTGCACTATCTGATTTGAGAGAGATGACGTTATCTGTAATTACACGGGTGCGACAGAGATAGGTAGAGGGACATTTCCACGTTTAAATGCGAATTTTGAGTATAATGTTAAAATTTCGGCAAAACGCTTGTTTTTGCGTCTGTTTCCACTTTGCCAAACTTTTCATTTTAGTTAGCATTACGTCTTATAGAAAAACGGTTTGTTTACCTTACAGCGACTATATTGGATCGGCCATATTATTTTTGTTAGTTAGTACACTTCCGGCTACATAAAATGCGTACACCGATTTTATATGTTGTATTATGGGCCTCGCAACTCAGTAACCTTTTAGGTATTTTAAATTGACAAAAAATGTCTCCTTCAGGTTTTGTTGTTGTCATTCGAAAAAGCTTAAATTTTGACGGTGGTTGGTCGGTTCGAAGAGTAGCGGCCCATTACGGATGAAACAAGGGCTACAATTGTAAGAATAACAAGAAAGTATCAAGAAGAAGGAACTGTTCGACGAAGGCTACTGAAGAAACGTTTTCTTGCTTTTTCTAATTTACGTGGTGTTTTTTTAACAATTTCTTCTTGATTTTGAACATTTTTGGTTCTCTGCAAAGAACTGGATTACTCAAATTTACCGATCCTGCAGAGATGCGCTGGCTATGAATTTATTGCTTTCCTTTCGCTAAACAGTTCCTTCTTCTTGATACTTTTTTTCTTATTCGCACAATTGTGGTCTTGTTTCGTCCATAATAAGCTTTAAGAATAAGTTTTTATAATAAAATGTTGAATAATTTTAAAAAAAAATTTTTATTAATTAGTATATTAGTCTTATAGTAAAGTGTGGCCAGTCTCCTTATTTTTGTGTTTACAATGTCAAAAGATCTAACTTGTAATTCGAAAACTTCAAAGTTAGTTCCAATAAGCAACGCAATTAGCAAAACTTGAATTCAACAGACCTGCAGCTAACTTCTGCTGTACGCATTTTATGTGGCCGGAAGTGGCCGCTCTCATAGGCTGTGGTTAATCATCCCAGGGGTCTGATTTTTGAATCCATACGAAAATATCCGCATATGTATACTGAATAATCAACAATTTCTATGTCAGTCTCTTTCTATACCGTGTGAAATGAGAGGCGAAAGATAAGCCAGTATGTGTGGACCGCGTTCGAATTCGACTGGTTTAACGCAATATTGCACGAGTGGGTGGAGGCATTCGTGTTGTTTCGCATGAAAAACCGGTTATTCTTGCACGTACTACCCATGAATCAGCATATCTGCATATCTTTTGCCTCCTTTTCTATACGGTATAGGAAGAGACGGAAGTAGTCGCATGCGAATAATTTCGTATGGTTTCGAAAATACGACCCCAGGTCGAGAGCAGGGTGGAGGGTCGAAAACGATGATGTGTCGTTTAACAAGAGTTGATCACCACAGCCTTGAGTCTCTATTATTATTGAGTCTATTATTTATTATAATTTTTTTCTGTTTCAAGTTTGTTTAGATTTAATCGGGGATTTAATTGTCTCGTCTGTTCTGAATTTTAACTTAAATTTTACACCTTCCTTTATTCTCTAAATGTGTTTAAAACCATAAGACTCACAATAATCGTTTTATTAATATTTTTTTTATTATTATTTTTTTTATTTGTTTTTAAAGATTCTTTTTAGTTTTTTTACATTTTAACTATCCTTTATACTTACAATTACAATAAAAATGATTTTTATTTTTTTTTAGTTAATGATTTATTTTTTAAAAAAGGTTATTTTATGAGTTGTAAATCTTCTGAATAGAGGAAAAAATTAGAACTCAAAATTTTTTTCATTAGCAAGCTTAGGAAGGTCCACCGTTAAACATACTAAAAGACCGCATTCCTACCCCCTCGAGAACTGTCGTTTCTAACCTATCCAAAAAAAAAGCGTTTTACTTGGATAACTATTAAAGTGTGATAGACCGTCAAAAGTGAAAAATGGGCAAATTTAATTATTTATCAATAAGAAAATAAAGATAATGTGACTTAATCCACTCCTTCCAGAAAAATTGAAAAAACCCAAGCAAAAATGATGCTTATTTGAACAATTTCTTGCATATTCCCTTTTAGCATTTTCATCAAGATTTCTCAACCTATTAGAATCAAATTTGGCAGGGTTGATTTAAGAGCAATGGCCTAAATTATATTAGAATTTTTTTTCCAGTGGCGTAGTCCGATTTTCTTAACTAGAGAATTTTAAAATATACCATTTCTTTGATATGCCACTGTTACTGACTGATCTTATTCTAGATAAAATTGCATTTCCAACGACACCTTCCGCTGCTATTTGCTGCTTCTAGTAATAAAATGAGATTTTTTTAAAAATAATAATGTTTTATATTTTTTTAGCAAATTTGTTAAATGAAAGAGGCAAGGTTCCCTACTCTTCCACTACCAATTATAATTTTAGAAAATTCTTATTTTATTACTATAAGCAGCAAATACAAGCGGAAGGTGTCGTTGAAAATGCAATTTTATCTAGAATAAGGTCCAGTGAAAAGCGGGGCCGTTTTTTGTATATGTCTGTAAAAGTGGCGTATCAAAGAGCTTTGGTACATTTTAAAATTTTCTAGTTAATAAAATCGGACTACGCCACTGGAAAAATTTGGTTTTCTGATATAATTTAGATCTTTCCTCTTAGTTCAAACCCTGCTTGTGTTTTTTCAGTTTTTCAGAGTGGTTTAAGCTACACTATCATTATTTACTTATTGATAGAGAATTAAATTTGAAACATTTTTCCCTCAGATTAATAAAAAAATGAGATATAACAGTAAACAATATTACCCCGATCAACCAGCCACAATGTTTATTTCCCAAAAAATACATGGTTGCCAATTTACTGCGGGGTTTCCCTAGAAACAAAACAATTCATAAACTTCTTGAAGCCTTTTGATAATATTATTGATTATTTCACATATTTTTATATAGGATAATTTTTCTTATGCTAATAACTTAATTCTTAGTCCTAATTTTTAGTCTCAATAATTAACTTTTTTTAATTTTTAATAAGTAGAATTTCGAGATTTATAAAAAAGAACACAAGCCGGCAACGTTTTTTCGACGAGCCGTGAATAAATGCCGACATGTTTGGTTGCAGCTGACGGCGTTGTTGTTAACGGGGGTTTGTGTTGTTCGGTGATGTTTGAATTTTATTGTGACTATTTGTGAAAAAAGAACTGTATCAAGCTATTTTGAGGACCAACAAAATGGTTTACCATTGCCTGGTATGCAATAAAAGCGGATATTCCAGCCTAGAACTAATATTTCGGAGGTACGAAAGATCCTGTCATTTTACGTTAGTCATGGGCGTAGTATGAGGTAAAAAACTGCGTAAAAAGCTTATGATTATACTATTAATACATCAAAAAATCTAAGACTAATACTAATCTTTTTTAAAAAACAAAAGTACCAGATAATTTTGCTCCTTTTGCAGCATGTCAAATATTTATTTATTATAACTTATACATAACAAGAGAAGACAATAAGACCAAGTGCTGATAGTCAGGTACTGGGGCAGGTATTTTTTGTATTTTAATGGGTACCTGGCTACTTTCTATAATGTGAATAAAACCGTTTTGGAGATATTTACTCTGAGCCAATCTTATTTTTATTTTCATTAATATTTATTATTTATTTTTTTGCCTTTTGACTCCTGTTTCCTGAAAAACTACTAGTAATTAATGTTTTACCTCTTCCTTAAATTTTTCTTGTGTTATGTATTCAGAAATGAACATGCAGCCAATGTGTAAAGAATAAAATTTGTTGGCCTTAAAATTTTCATAATTAACATCACAAAAAGTTCTCTTAATTTGATAAATAAAGTTTATATTCCACTAAAGAAAACTAAAAGAGACATTATTATCATAGTGAAAAAAACGCTTAATAAGCCGTTTATTAGCGTGTTTTTTTTTGGACAAAAACGTTATAAAAAGGGTTATTAACTGTTTTTTTTTTGCTATGAAAATATTTTTTTTTACTTTTGTTTTGTGGGATACTGCACAATTAAAAAAAATATATAACAGCCATCTTGAATAATTGACCTAAAAATCATTTCAAGTGCTCTTTGGTAAACTTTTGATCTGTTCGTAAATACCTACATTCCTCAAACTAAACTTTATCCTTGAATAAATCTATTTTTTGTGGTTATGCAAGTTCTGGCAGTTAATTCTTTTGAATAAGAAAATCCGACCAACCCTACCTTATATCTCGTTTTCACATTTATATATTTAAATTAAAATTAACGCCGCCACTGTAATGGGAAAAACAATTTTTGACAGTGTTGCCGTTTTATTGCTCTATCTCTTTTCTGTTCATATAATCGTCCAGAAGGGTGTTGGATTGTAAACATTAGAGGATGTCAATAGGGAATGTTTGGTCTCTCTTTAGTTATTAGTCTGAGATTTTTCCCATTTGTGAGTTATCCAAGAAAAACGCTTTTTTGGAGGTTAGAAATGACAGTTTCCGAGGGGGTACGAATGGGGACTTTTAGAATGTTAAAAGGTGGACCTTCCTAAGCTTATTAATGAAAAAAAAAATGGATTCTAATTTTTCCTCTACTTTTCCCATGTAGCTTAGCCTAGAGGCCTTGTATACGATTTTTGACAGTTATTGTTGAGCAACTGGATTTGACAAAACTTTTTTCCGATTTACTCCCTCACCCTTTGCACTCTACGCCACAAATCTTTTCTGTAAATTTATTAGGGCGCTAAATTTTCCCTTCAATAAAATATTATATTTTTATATTTGTAGGTAGTCCAAATGATTCTTTTAAAACGCTGCAAAAATTACAACCCAATCGACCCAAAATGGCTATGGAATACTATCCGGGGTGGTTTGATCACTGGAGTGAAATCCATCACGTTACAAGGTATACTCGATTTTTTATTGTTAAATTTTTTTCTTTAGCAAATATATCCAAAAAAGAACCATGTCTCAATCTCGATAGGACTCTAGAGCCGGAGAATATTTTTTATAATTTATGATGATCCATTATTCATTTTGCATTTATTACAATGGCACCCCCGTTAATTATCCTGTATACAAGATATTGGAAACTTATTGGAAATTTTTTTTAGACAGGCACTATAAGGTCTGGCAGTATTTTGACACTGTTGACGGATAGGCGTGCGCATCAGCCAACAGATACCGTAAAATATAAAATATTACAAGCGAAAAACAAATATTTTAAAAATCAAGCTAGTAAAATTGGAAATTTTAAAAAATTGTCATTCGTTATTCAATCTTGAGACGAGACACACGTATCTTGACTGATAAAGGCCGAAACTTGAAAAACTCTTTCGTTATACCCGGTCTGCTACAAGTAGTTTAGAGTAAGTGCGTAGAAAAAAACAGTTTGGGAAGTTATGAATGATTTGCAAAAACTCTTAGAAGATTGGAAAATGCCAGAACTTTTTGCGGAATTTCAAGGTAAGTTTTGAAACAGATCTACTTAGGCACAAATAGATTTTTTTTTCTTATTTTTGCCTTTTGTGAAAAATTCTTTATACTGTTTAAAATTGTGTAGCGTTCATCGACATTGGGAAACTTCAGTGATTAAAATATGTGGTTTAGCGTTTTTGTATTGCGTAAGTTAGGTCATATATTTTTTCCTACGAGCGTGCGGAAAAACGCTTTTCTCGCACTCATTTCCGTGCGGAAAAACAATTTTTCACGCACGCTGTTAAGCAAAAAAAATTTTCACGCACGCTGTTGAGCACGCCTGTTGTTAATCACGCTGTTGCTTAGTCATGAATCAGGAAGACTTGAAGTCGACGACGGCATTAAGCAACATGAGCAATAATTACCACGAAAATTAATTTTTTAAGCTTGTTAAAGTTTAGTTCGGAATAAAACATAAAATTCATAGTATTGACTATTTTTTCATTTTTAGTCTGCTAGGTTTCACTAAAATAATGACAAAATATTTTGATATTCCGCACACTCGTAGGAAAAATGTTGTACCTACCGCGTGCGGAAAGTATTTTCCGCACTTACGGGTTGCCCGAAATCCGCTGGCGCGTCGTTCGTGCAAACGCCGCGCCGGTGCGTGCGGAAAAGTATAACTTTCCGCACTTGTTAGGTAAATAACTATTTCATAACGCAAGTACAACATGACCCAAATTATAAGAACAAACTATTTCTTTTATATAAAAAATTTAAAAAAAAATTTAAAGACATTTTTTTAGGACCAAATCTAACCTTGGTTTTGTCTAATTTTTTTTATTTGTATTTAAAAAAAAAATTATTGTTAGTTTGTAAACTTTTATGTGTATGGGAATATATGTTCATTTTTTATAACAATTTAAAAGAATTAGGTTTTTATAAATTAATCGCCAGATTTTGCAAGCATTTTTTATACTAAATTTGGAAAGAAGAAGAGGAATTTTTGGCTAAAAGAAAAACAATACAGGGAAAAGCGCCAACGCGAAGAAAGAAAAACTTCAAAGCAGGCAAAAACGGAAACAAGAGATGTTGGAAAAGGATCGGACAAAATAAAGAGAGAGAAAAGCCGCCTTCATAACAATTTAATGTTATATTCTATATAATATATAATTTTAGTGTAATTGTATATTACTCTTTAAAATACTGGATTCTTGTAACATTAATAAATTAATTTATTAAATCTTAATAAAACACATATTTAAACTTAAAATAATAGATGTTTAAGGGTAATATATATATATATATATATATATATATATATATATATTTAAATTAAATAAAATTATTTTTTAGTTTCTAATAAAATACATTTTCAACTTTAAAATACGATGGATATATAATATGCCGAATTTTAGCAGTTATTACCTTATTGTAATATATTTTTATAATACTTTTTAAAATCTTAAATTTTTGTATATTCATATTTAATTTTAAAATACTTTTTTTCCATGTGTATCCGAAAATAAATAAAAAATATAAAATAAAAAAGAAAACGGGCAGAAACAGTGAAGAAAAATTTTTAAGGTTATAAATAACGCCGATCACAGAACAGCAATTCACAAGGAATTTAAAGTCGGTCACTAAAGCGACCGGCCGTATTCCAATAAGTCCCTATTAGCCTCAAAAATTATGAGGTCATCAATAAATTACGTAATGCATAAAGGCAGGCAAAAGTGTTACAGGGGAAAGGAGGGATTGGCAACTACGTTATGAAACCTTTTTATGCAAAAAATAATGACAAAAAGAAAAATACTGGGAGGCCGGTGGATAATTCAAGGGTTGCGTAATTTTAGGGAGTGAGATTTGCAAAAGTGTTACGTGGGCCAGGGGGTGAGCAAAATTTGGTAAAAATAGTGTCACATAGCTTTTTTCAGCGCCTTAGGCTTCATATCCAACTTGGAACTGATATTAAACTATCCTGGTTCCTTTAATTTATACATGATGCACGGTGGCACCAATTATGGGTTTATGAACGGTGCAAATTTGGGCAACTCTCTTACTGACAACAGTGGATACCAACCAGGTAAGTTCGTTTTATAGAGCAGGGGGAGGTGTGTAGTTAATACTAGAGTACCTATAAAAAACAACAATATATAAAATATAGAGACTCTAGTGCGTGGGTCTCTTTGGCTAGAGGAAAGGATCGAAAAAATAGGTTAATGGTGTATTCGGGTCTAGAGATGTGTCGGTGCCAGACAGCTTAAATAAAAGGTCATGCTCAAGGTTGCATATATACAGACGGCTCCAAGATCGATGAAGGTGTAGGAGCTGGCACATACGGGCAAAAATACGAGACTTTAGTCTTTATAAGCCTGACAAAAGATTGCACAGTGTTCCAAGCTGAAGTAGCGGCAATACATCACTGTGCCGAAGAAATACAAAGAGTAGAGGAAAACTCTCATTCGGTAGTTATATATTCAGATAGTCAAGATGCACTTAAAGCTCTAGAAGCAGTGCAAGTGACGTCCAAACTGGTTTGGGACTGCAGAACAGCTCTAAATAGGCTGGCAAGCACCTAAAGGGTGACACTAACCTGGGTTGTAGGACATCGGGGACACTCTGGAAACGAAAAACCGACGAATTGGCTAGATAAGGCTCGGCAATAAAGTTCACAGGGCCTGAACCATTTTGTGGGATCGCTAAGGCCACAGCCAAGCAATCATTAAACAGTGGCTCACCAAAGAGACGAACGGTCTGTGGGAGCAAACGCCTGGACAAAGAAAGGCCAAACAGTTCATTAAAGAACGTTCACCAAAGCTGACTGCAGAACTTCTTAGTAAGGAAAGGAAACTTGGGTGGAAACAACGAAAATTCAAACCCGGATGAGCATCCCACAAGTAAGGAACATCATCCAGGTTTGAATTTTCGTTATTTCCGCCCAAGATCTTTTGATCTTTTGTTTTTAGATTCTTTTCGGTTGATGTAACTGATTTGGAGGATTTTTAACTTCTTTTTTGAAAGGAAGCTTGTCAGACAAATAGTTAGAACCAGGGCCTTACTGGGGGACCTAGAATGTCCGCGGCCAGAAAGCTATACATAGGGCACACTGGCAAGCTTCTGGGTTTCATGACGAGGACGGGGCTGAAACTTGTTTTGTATTTCTAGCAAAGCTGAGAAGAAGAAAGGGGAACCACAATAGATCTGAGAGGGTCGAGATGGACAGGTGTTTACACCACCCCATTCTAATCTAATCTAAGGTTGCATATTGTTTTTGTTGCTGTTTAATATCTACAGTAACAATAAAGAATGCATTTCACAATTGCGAACTATAAACGGTATACAAATTAACAACTTTATTACTTATTTCTCCCATTAAAAATTAGATGGATAAAAGTTTTCATCTTTGTCGCTTACGCTGTTAACGAGTTATGGTAAGGGTACACATAAAAAAGTCGTCGCAAATTAGACTTAAAAGAAAATATTATTTTTTAGATACTACCAGCTACGATTACAACGTGCCTATATTGGAAAACGGTGATTACCACATGAAGTACTTCCTACTTAAAAGTCTTTTAAAGAAATATGCCGAACCAAAAACCAGGTTGCCAGATTTGCCTGCACTAACTCAAAGGGTAAGGACTAATATCTGTCGCTTTTTCCCTCATTTTTTTTTTTTAAAAGAATAAAATAAAAGTCGCAACACGGTCTGGATATGGTTTTTATATACAGGTTGAAGACTTAAATGGAATATTGGTCGCAGCGGGTTAAAAAATTGTTTCTTCAAAAAATCCAAAAACACGCCACCTAAGATTTGCAGAAGCAAAAATTTTCGGCAAAATAATTTTGTGAACGGACCCTCAGAAAGGGGTCTATATACAATTTTTCTTTTCAAAGGAAAAAACAAATTTCTAACCCACCTGGAGCAGTTCCATTTGAAGTACGACACAATAATTTTTTGAGAATTTTTGACAGACAAATGTTAAAAAAAATACACGAGCGTTTTGCTTTTTCCATAAGCTTTCCAACAAGGTGCCACAAGCGGGGGCTTCTCATTTGAAAAAAAAAGTTCTATGTAAATAGACCCCTTTCTGAGGGCTCGTTCACAAAAATTTTATGCCGAAAATTTTGATTGCTAAAAATATTAATTGACGTGTTTTTGGATTTTTGTAAAAAACAAATTTCCAACCCGCTAGGGGCAATGTCACATTTGAAGTCCGAAACAATCATTTTTTGAGGATTTTGACACATGGATTCACAAATGTCAAAATAAATTGCAGGACCGTTTTTCTATTTCCATAATCTTTGGTGCCACAAGCGGGGTCTTCTCATTTGAAAAAAAAAGTTGTATGTGAATAGATCCCTTTCTGAGGGTCCGTTCATAAAAAAAATTTGCCGAAAATTTTAGGTGCTAAAAATCTTTGTTGACGTGTTTTTAGATTTTTAAAAAACAATTTTTTAACACGCTGTATAAAGCAAAAGATTATTAAATCTTCAGAGCTTTAGGCCAACGCGTTACCAGATTACTCAACAAATATTAAGAATAAGCCAATCTCATAGCGATTTAGTTAGTCTTACACTAACCATTTA
The DNA here is from genome assembly GCA_963921995.1 of Oxystoma pomonae. Lineage (NCBI taxonomy): Eukaryota > Metazoa > Arthropoda > Insecta > Coleoptera > Brentidae > Oxystoma > Oxystoma pomonae. The sequence continues at coordinate 55,674,267 of OY998172.1, forward strand.
CTTAACTTTCAGGTTATTTATGCTAACATAACTCCAAAAGGTTACATTCCACTGAAAAAATTAATAGATCAGCAAAATTGCACATTTTCGTACCCTCTACCACGGGCAATGGAATTGTTACCCATAAATAACAACTCGGGACAAAGTTATGGTTACATCGTTTATAGAAAAGCGGGATTAGATTTATTGGCCGGTTCGATGCTGAAAATTACGGGGCATATATGCGATACCCTATTGGTAAATATTTATGAATCCCCTATTAATTCTTAGTTAGTTATCCACCAAGCGAGCGCACTATGATCTTATAATTAAGCGGAAGTCAGAGGCAGCAGGAAAAGCACATTTATATAATATGCTTCAACGCAGGGCTCTTAGTTACTTTATAATATAATTTATAAAAATCCACCAAATATTGCGAACGAACTAGAGGAAAACTGTACTGACGCACCTCTCAGTCACTGGGCCAGAAACAAGAAAGGCAGGGCACAGGGGATTCCAGGCAACAAGTAGGCGGATGAACTACAGTCTGTGTCATTTTTATTTAGACAAAACCTAGCCTCAATGACCCACTGAACAAAACCAGGTTTAAAAGTTGACAGAAATCTTGGGAATAACAAGGAAACAGGTACAGAGTGAGCTCAACAAATGGGCGAACAATGAACTAAAGACGTCCTGGGGGCTGATTCTTGAATTTCGTAGGAAAGAACGCACGGGAACGGTCCTCTCCCTGTTAACGATCACGAGTTATTCGAAACCTATCCGACCACGACCGAAGCTCACCCGATTGTCGTGTATCGTAGGAACTTTCCTACACTTTCATACACCTGGTCCGGAGGCAGCTGTATGAAAGTGTAGGAAAGTTCCTTCGATACACGGCAATCGGGTGAGGTTCGGTCGTGGTCGGATAGGTTTCGGGTAACTCGTGATCGCTTCAAAGCCTTGCTCGTTATCAGGGAGAGGACCGTTCCCGTGCGATCTTTCCTACTAAATTCAAGAATAAGCCCCCTGAAGGCAAGAGTCAGAGTGCAGATAGTCCAAGCTATTCATGGATGTTCCGAATGTAGCCAGAACTAAATGGCTCTTAGGCAAGACCCGAAAGGACATTTGACTGCTGACAGGGATGCTGACTGAGCACAATCGCCTGAACAAACATCCTACGCAAATGAGAGTAGCAGGAGATCCCTAGTGTCCCGCTGGCAGCCTCGAAGAGGAATCGGCGCACGACTTAATAGTCTCAATAAGTCTTTTTTTTATTTGCTTTTCTAACCATATCATAGAGGAAAATATTAATTTAGTGATAGGACTGGGAGACGGACACCCCAACATAAATTTAGTCAGGCAAATGATTTTGCAAGATATATCTGGTGGAGTTATAGAAGAAATCGAACCTTTGCAAACTTATTTGTACTGTACTCACCTGTTTAAAAAAAAAACGGCAAAAAAGGCATCCCACTGCTACTATAAACACGGTTAACAAAAAATAAAATCCAAATACACAAAATTTTTGTAAAACAACAAACTTTTATAACCTAAAAATCTTCCACCACAGAATCATATCAAGTTTGGTTGGTTGTCTTCTTAACGGTAAAGGTAGTCCCTATTCGCGCCAGTGGTTACTTTTAATAAAGGTAACAGCCTGACAGAGCGCTACTGCGCCTGCCCAGAATAAAGGTAAGGGTAACAGACTGACAAAAAACCTGACCAAAATCTCCCTATTGAAGCCCAAACTCGCTATGTGGTACCTAAACCTGCACTACGAATGACAAGACGACAAGTGCAGAGTAGACTCAATGACTGGGCCTATGAGGCAGTCCAAGGAATATTTTTGGACGTACCATACGCAGCCAGAAGCAAATGGCTATACTGGGAAGAAGCCCCAAAGACATGGGACTAAAAACATCTCTTCCGCATTGATGTGGTAGACAACTCAATGGTTCTCTCCTGCAGACAGATGGAAGAGACATTTTGGCATCTAGTGGCAGTGCGTAGCGTATGCGATCGTGAGGCACCAAGTGCTGGGAGCCCCAGCCAGGATTCATGGTGAAAAAACAGCATTCCCTCAAATGGACAGATATATATATACTGGACTTTGGGAGAGGAACGGGGAGACCAGAAGAGGCGTGGACCAATTTCAATATGGCGGCTTTAAAAATTGATCCGAGTGAATTTGGAATGAGGTGTAGACGAAATACAAAGTCTCGCTTTGAAAAGAAAGGCTTTCTTGTTGGTTTGTTTTCTTTCTTAGGTTCTTGTCAACGGAAAACTCTTATCGCCAATTTTAGAAACACCCTCGGATTTGAACAGTTTTGGATTTTGGAGAATGAATGAATCCATTCTGATTCTGACAAATGATACTCTGAAAGGAGCCACCTTGGACTTGGTGGTCGAAAATTGGGGTAGAGTTGGGTAAGTAGGAGAATTTACAGGTGTCAAATTTCGCATCTTGCAAAAGATATGGTTCTAAGCTATGTTAAAATCTCCTTTGTCATCATTAGCCTTTGAGATTCTAGAACTTAAATTAACGCTGTTTTTCCCCGGATATTTTTTAAATAAATGGCAATTCAATTCTTAGTAAAAATATCTAAGTAAGCATTTTTCACAATTCTTAATTTTTTCTTCGATCAAAAAAATCTAATGCAGTCACCTTTTTTAAGGTTTCAAATAAATAAGTAAATGCATGAAAAACAAACGTGATTTTTGAAAAAATTAAGAATTTTTAACAGTTTTCTCTGGATTACATTGTTTCTTTTTAAATTAGTGTTTTTATTTCAATGAATTTGAGAGAACTACATGGTTCATGGGTTTTAATAAAGATAGCAGTACTGTTCCTGTGTTCGGTCGAGGTCATGTCACCAACGGTTTGTAATTACACACTTTTCGTGCCTTTTCATGGTCGAGTGTGCGTTTTGTGAACGGTCTCAACAGGTGTGCTTTTGGTGAACATTTAATAAAGTGTGCTTTTGCTTTTTCTTATGACGTTGACTTACGATTTTAGCGACTGGTTCTTAAAATTAAAACAAAAATGGTCAAATGACGTAAAATTAAAAGCTAATAAGCAATACTCAGCGTCTCCCTGTAATACGTTGGTTTAAAAAAGTGTGCAGTGGTTTTACCTATAGCGTTTGGAAACATTGTTTGTATAATTATCGAGATGTGTGCAGAGTTGCCACAACTATTTCCCTAGATCTTATATTAAAAATCATTGGTTTTAGCTATGGCAAACTCGAAGTATTCCAACAATTCAAAGGTCTTTGGCAAAACATGGTTTACATAAATGATGAAAAGGTTACAGATTGGCTACATGTACCTCTGGAATTTAAAAAATCATGGACGAAAACGCTGGAAAATTGGGAGTATCCTGAACAAGATAAAGGAACCAAAGGGCCAGGACTCTATAAAGGTAGTCGTAATACAAATTAAGTTAAAAAAAAATTAAGAAATTGAAAACCCCCCATTATCTCTTGGTTTATTTTGTTTCTTAAATTAAAAACAAAAAAATTTGGATAGGATATCAAAAATCCGTGTTTTCACAGTTAAATATTAAACAATGGTTAAATAAAAAAATCGACTTGTAAATTTCAATTATTTTTTGTTGCGAATTTTGTTTTAGTTCATTGCGGCGACTCTTTTTGCTAGCTAGATGTTAACTTCGGAAATTTGTCAATTAATCGTGTACCAGTGAAAAAGGTCTAAAAACAGTTCTAATTGAACATTCAGGGTACGTCCTTTCTGGATCCCCGTAGGTCCCGAGAGTCACAGCCCTAAAAAGTACGCCCCTGGAACGTTCCAAGAAAAAGATCTAAAAACAGTTCCAATAACGTTCAGGGGACGTCCTAAAAAGAGACGCATGTACTGCAGTTTTTATTAGCTACCCGTTTAGCAACTAGATGGCGTACTTTGGTAAAATATTCTCTATCTTTTCGACATTCGTTTTATATAATAAGAGACACTTGTATTTGACTGTATAATGACTCCAAAATGAGTTTATATAAAGAACGGCCAAGGGTCGTCCAAGTAAAGGTTCCCGGAACGTTTTTCGACGCCTGTGGACGTTCCCGGAATATATGCGCCGCAACGTACCGGGAACATTCAAAAGAACGGCCAAAGGTTGTGTAAACGTTCCAGGAACGTCCCCGAGACGTTACAATTGGTAATATTGATCGTTCCGGGAACGCTCCCGGATCGTTTGGCGACGTCTGTGGACGTCCCCGGAACGTATGCCCAGAATATATCGTGGATATTTAAATATGAACGGCCAAGTATCGTCCAAGTAAACGTTCCTGAGACGTTACAATTGTCGACATTGTTCGTTCCGGGAACGTTCTCTGAACGTCTCACGACGTCTACGGAAATTCCTGGAACGTTTATACCATTGGTCGCGCCGGAACGTTTCAGGGACGTTTTTAAAACGTACTTGTGTTATTAGGGGTCTTTCTTTACGAAGTTCAGTATGTCAGCCCACCGAAGCAAGCGCAGCGTTTCCTCTTCTATCATGGGGGAACCCCACGTCAGCTGCCTTACAGTGTTTTTCTTTTGATGTACTGGTGCGCACTAAATATATCTCTATCCTTTTCTATTTTGTATCAAAATAAGGATAGAGATTCACTCAGTACGCACTTGGCGCAACAAAAGGAAATCATTGTTAATCTAGAAAGTGCGTCACACTCTCCGCATCAGGTGCTGAGCCGATTCCTTTTTCTGCCGATTGTACCCAGTCAGCATTCCTGTCATCACTCCAATGTCCTTTCCAGTTTTACGCAGGAGTCATAGTGTTCCTGTCAGGCAGTTCAATGTCCTTTCGAGTTTTGCTCAGGAGCCATTCACAAATAATTTGAACTGTCTGCACCCTGACTCTTGTCAGGTGACAGATTCTTGAATTTGACTTGCATTTGATTGGTATATTATTCTATATCAAAAGTGATCGATCCTTCTCTCGATAAAGAATTAGGTACCAGGATGATCCCATTTTCACTAACTATTTACTAGGTTAGCAATACAAAAATCCCCAGATAGTTGACTTTTGTCGGCAACCTTCAGAACGTGTATTCTTGAACAGGGAGCGGCATAGATCTATGGCGAATGATCACATGAGACGAAAACGTTGTATTCTTGAGCGATGATCCGATCTTACAGATCTCATTAAAATTAGACGTTCCCGATCGCATGGTCTAAAACCGGGGAACAGCAGCGAATCTAGTAACGCCTGCGCAATAAAGAAGTTTTTTAAGTGTTTTGCTTCCCAAACTACTTTTTATTCGTAAGAGATCCCATCGCACGAGAGAAAGACCGGACCGTATGACTTTCAAGAATACACGTCCAGTAAGAACGCTGAGGGATTTTGGTGGAGATTTGCCAACCTAGTAAACAGTTGGTGAAATTTGGTTACAAGAGGTTGGCAGCACTTTTAATTTTCGGAATGTTGAAGTTTTCAAATAAACGGTCTAATTCGAATAAGTTTTGGTCAATAGCAAGAAAAAAAAACTTAAAAATGCAATTACTTATTCAATTTTTTTAGGATTTTTTAATGCAGACCAACCAACTGACACCTATATCGACATGAGGGAATGGAAGAAAGGCATAGTCATTGTCAACGGATTTGTCTTAGGAAGATATGCGAGAATAGGTCCGCAACAGTGTCTTTATTTACCCGCTCCGTTGATTAGAAAAGGAAAGAACGAAGTGGTCGTTTTTGAACACTATAAAGCGGCTGATCAAATCGTTTTTGCTAACGATCAAATCTATGAAACTCTTCATGCGAAAGTAAGAGCGTAATTGAAGCCAACCTTAGAATATTTATGATTACGGCCGGAAAAGCATCGTGTTCACATATACACCCAAAAGTCTGGAATAATGGATTTTTTGAGAGAACTATAGGTTTTTAAAAAGTTTATACCCTTTTATACTAATTGTCTCAAAAATAAAATATGACACAACCTTATCTTTTTTAAAAATACATTTTTGTATACCCACTTTTTGTACCTAAAATGATCCTATAGACCCACATAACATTGGAGGAATATTCATGTTATAGGAATATTCCCTCAAAGTGATTTTTGAAATATTCTTTAAGAGTTTGTGATAGTTATATTTATTTGATAATAAGATAATAATATGCCCATGATAACCTGATAATCATGTTATTTTTATGGATATTCCTAAAAAGAATATTTTTCTCGGAATTCATGTTTGGTGAAAATATTACTATCTTGTGAAAAGAACGCGATTCACATGATTTATAATTATAATTTAGTTTAATGTCATCTATTGTAGGTAGATGGCACTGGAATCAATATGTTCTCTATGTAGCAGGTAATATTATTATACATACAAGACAGCAAAAAGTTATTTAGGTAATCTATTGATCCCTAATCTCAAGTAGTACATCAACATAATGGTGATATACCTATAAAAGGCTACTCCGTAATTGCATTTTAGTGGAAGATGGAAGACTAATGCATATTTGGTGGATATTCATCACGGATGTCTTAAATTTTTTAAGACATCCGTGATATTCATGTGGATATATATCCACTCCATATCTTAGGATATCCATCTCATGGCCATCTGGACGTGTTTTCAATCACAAAATCATATCCATGCAATTATAGTCGGTGTCCAGGTATATTACTATAATTCTTTTTAAAAAATGTTCTGGTCGTATTATATACTATCCATTTATTTAGAACACATGTATTCTTTCTTTTTCTAACACAGTGGAATAAAAATGAATGTTGGCTTCATTAATTTTGTTTTAAATGACTTTATCCCTGTTTATAGTTAAAACAATCACACATGGAAAGGCAGTTAATAATTTATTTTGTCCTATACTGCGTGTTTAGAGTCTGATTTTGGAAAAATCCGCAAACGAGTCCATTTTTTATTCGAGGGGGACGCTTTTGGTTTGAATTTTTTGTAGTACCGTAGATAGAAAATACCCTCTCTATCTACGGTAATGCCTTTGGGACAAGTGATAAGAAACAAAAGATCAAAAGATCTTGGGTGGAAATAACGAAAATTAAAACTTGGATGAGCATCCCACAAGGAACACACAAAAGACTAAAGCGAAAAGAGAAATGATTAAACGATGTTTCGCCCTGGGTAACCAGGGTGGGCTCATCAGTGGTTTCACTGGTCACCCTCCACCATACATCATTAAACGCCATCATACACTTTGATTTCCAACCTTGAATCACTCACTCGGTTGTGAGTGATTCAAAGTTGGAAATCACCCTCCAAGGTTGGAAATCAAAGTGTATGATGGTATTTAATGATGTATGGTGGAGGGTGACTAGTGAAACCACTGATGAGCCCACGCTGGTTACCCAGGGCGAAACATCGTTTAATCATTTCTCTTTTCACTTTGGTATTTTGTGTGTTCCTTGTGGGATGCTCATCCAAGTTTGAATTTTCGTTATTTCCACCCAAGATCTTTTGATCTTTTGTTTTTCGGTTTCTTTTCGGTTGAAGTAACTGATTTGGTTTTTTAACTTTTTTTTAAAGTGATACCTTGTTTTGAAGGTTTTTTGAATGTATTTATAACTGTTTAAAAATTTCAAAAATCTATTGTTCGTTTTTAGGATTTTCACTCTCAAATTAAGCTCAAATGTTCCCCCACGTAAGAAAGTATTCTAGAAGAAAAAAAAATAAAATATACTAAATCATTGCAACTTTAAAAGTAAATATTTTGGAAACTAATAGTTCGATTTTTAGAATTTGCACTTTTTTCATTGAAATCATTTAAGGATCGTTTAAACAATTTCCCTATCCAAAATATAGAGGTAATGTTTACCTCGAAGAGGGTGGGTGCTATAAAATTTTAAGAGATTAAGAAGCCAAAAAGTGCCTCAAATAAAAAATCAACGTGTTTGAGGATTTTTCCAAAATCAAACTCTAACTAACTAACGTAAAAAAGCCCCTGTTTCGCTTCGTTGCATTTTTCTTTGCAAGTAAGCCAGCACATGGAAGTCAGTTTTAAATAAAATAAGTTTTTGTATTATTTATCTCTGCTAGACAATGCAGTATGTTTCCTACGGGTGTTGTACATCGATATAACCTTAGACAGGGAACGTCCAAAATATGTTGACACCAACATAAACAAAGCTATCTCACAAAACGTATGTTATGTCTTGGGAAAAAAATTTGTCCTTGGCAAGCAGTGGTCTTTGTCTAAGTAATTTGAAATTATAAAAGCGCATTTGTCACATTTTGCATAAAATCTCTTATTTACATTTTTTTTTGAAGGTGTAGGTTTATGGGTTGAGGGATCTTATTAATGAAACGTACTTTTTTTGAAATGCCAACGTTTCGCAAAATTTATTTGCTTCTTCAAGGCTATTCAAGACGGGCGTTCCGAAGGATGACGTCTATTGGCAATAGAATCGACATATGCAAATAAATTTTGTAAAACGTTGGCATTTCAAAAAAAGGACGTTTCATTAATAAGATCCCTCAACCCATAAACCTACACCTTCAAAAAAAAATAAAAATAGGATCGTAAAACCATTCTAGATATATTTTTTTTATTTAAATATTATCGTCCAATTACAATATTTCTAAAACATGTAGCTTACTTTAAAAGTCATGCAATTTATTTAAAAAATTCGTACTGCTTATTAATAGTGTTTAATCTATAGAAAATATATAAAAGGTATACAGTATTTAAAATTTTCACAGGTGTATAATGGAATACTATGGGTATTGCTATGAACTAAAAGGCAGTTTTAATTTTTTTATAGGCAACATCCGCAACGCGGCGCATTCGGCAAAGGCCTTCATCAAAACCGTTTTACGAACGTCCATTCATATAATTGCTCGCGTAGTGGTCATAAAGGTATATTGAATGTCTTTGGTAGTGGTGCATAATTTTATCTACAGTGTTGCTTCACTGAAGGAACCCAACTAGCAATTTTTAGTTGTACAAGTTGTAAAAATTAGAATTGCACTAATTTTAAACGTTGTTTTACAGATAAAGAATAGTTATCATGGCGACGGTCGACAACGTCGACTATTATACGACGCCTAAACGTTTATCACAACTTCAGTCGCCATCACAACTATTTATGACCGTCTATTGTACTAACAGTAATTCTTTAGTATTGTAGGCGCCGACTACAAACCGGTGTGTGCTAAACGAAAAATTGATCAATTTACTCCACGTTTTCTGGCCGGTTTGTTGGAGACGCGGGCGCGCCTGTTTTCATCTAACCAATTTTTCTGTTATGTTTGCAACAAACCAATTTTGGAGCACTGCTGTCTGTCATACAAACGTCAATTAATTCAGTAAACGTAACTAACAAGTGGTTTGTAAAGTTTCTATTAGTTTTGTTTGAACATTTTTCACTATGAAAAGGAACAAATGGTATAAATATTCTTCGATATTTTGACATGTGACAGCTGTCATTGAAGGTGATTCCCCAGTGTGGCGGAAAAAAGAGGAAGGTCCTGTGTAAACAACAAGGACGGAAATTAAGTGAGCAGCAGAAAGCCAAACTGTGGAGCAATTTCGATTGGGTAAAAATTGAGGCGTGTTCGCGTCTTTTAAGTTAGGGCATCCATTCAAAACACAGTTAAATAGTTAAAGCAGTCGAGACACGGGACTCCTTTGGTTGTCATAGAAACTAATAAGTGCCGCCATGATTGATTGTTAAAACCATTGTATGCTAATTTGTAAACAAACATTAAAAATTATTTTTTTGCTTTTTTCTACAATAAACTACGATCTTTTAGCATATAAAAATCCGTATTTTGTTCTTAGGAATCATAAGCAATATCTTTAGAGGATTTTCGAAGCGATTTTTAAATCATGATTTTTTTTTAATTTCATAAAATCATCTGAATCGAGGGGCGCGCTTGTTTTTTAGAGCTACGAACTGTACATTTGACAGTAAACTACCGTCTGTTTATATATTTTGGCATTGTTTCGCATGTTATGATGATGCAAAACATGATATATGACATAGAATATCATTTTATTTTAATAATATGATGGTGTTAGAAATAGTTTAATTTGTAGTCAAATAGTGTATCATTTTACGCAATGAATAATATTTTGAACAAATAATTGTACTCCAAAACCCATTGAACTATTACATCAACTGTAGTCGCGATGGCGACGTTGACTCAACCAAAAAATCATCCACCAAATTGGTGCAAAAGTGGGTGGTGTTTGAGTAAAAGTAAATGTTGCGACACAACGTCGGCACGCGGTGCACAACGTTGAGAAGTCGACAAATTGCTAGTTGGGAATGAAATTAACTCTGTATTTCGGACTTCCATTGTCTATATTTTATTTATACACGACGTTTCGATCAGTACAATCTCTGATCGTCTTCAGGTGCAAACTACAATCTATTCCTAAGGCTACGTACTTATGTACTATGGGAAATCACTCAATCGTGAAGTTTTAGAAGTTGGCTCCGCCCAAGGAGGTGCTTCCAAATATTTGGAATTTCAACACTTGCTTTACTGAAAACACCCTGATTCTGCCCAATAAGGGCAGCTTCAAGAAATTTTCGTTTCTTCCAGCTCTGATTCTAAAAGTTGTTGGTCATTCCCGGTCCAGACAATAAAAGTATCATCAACATATCTCAGCCAGAGCTTAGGTTTATATGTTGTGGTATCAACCGCGTGTGATTCCAACCACTCCATATAAATATTGGCTACCACTGGCGAAAGCGATGAACCCATTGGCAGACCGTCATCTTGAGTATAAAACCTATCTTTCACCTGAAAGTAAAAGTTATGCAGACAGCACGCCAACAACTCCATCACTCCCTCCAGCGGCATACTGGTACGTTCATAAAGGGATTCGTCACCAATCACTGTTCCTTACAATTCCATACATTAAAGGAGTATCAGAGAAAGTTCGAAGAGTAGCGAACAACTTTAATATTAAAACAGCTTTTAAATCTAATAATACAATTCGGAGCCTTCTTAGTAAACCAAAACCGGAGAACAAACAAAATAAGGAATGCATTTACCAAGTTCCTTGTGAGTGTGGTGAATCATACATAGAGGCGAAACAAAAAGACTACTATCTGTTAGGCTTAAGGAACATCAGACGAATACCCAAAGAGGAGAAACAACGATATCAGGAATCGAGGATATTGGATAATATTCTATCAGTATCGTGATTTTAGAAGATCCTACGAGGAATGATTTTGGAGAAGTTTTTATGGGTTCTTGTGGAATCAGTTTCTAGGATATTTGATGAGATTCTATCAAAATCGTAATTTTAGAAGATTCTATGAGGAATGATTTTGGAGACATTTTTATGGGTTGTTATGGGATCAGTTTCTAGAATATTTGATGAGATTCTATCAAAATCGTGATTTTAGAAGATTCTATAACGAATTATTTTGGAGAAGTTTTTATGGATTCTTGTTGAATATGTTTCTAAGATATTTCTTGAGATTCTATGAGTATAACAATGATTTTCTTCATTTCTTGTTTGATCGGTTTCTAGAATATTTGATGAGATTCTATCAGTATTGGCATAATATAAGATCCTATATGTAATGATTTTCGAGAAGTTTCTATGGGTTCTTGTTGAAACGGTTTCTAGGATATTTGATAAGATTCTATAAATATCGTGATTTTAGAAGATCCTATGAGGAATGATTTTGGAGAAGTTTCGATGGATTCTTGTGGGATCGGTTTTTAGGATATTTGATGATATTCAATCAGTAACGGGATTCTATAAGATGCTAAGAGATAATGAAGAACTTTTTTCTCTTTCTATCCGATATTTTGGAAGTTTATATGAGTTTTTATGGGATTGGTTTCTAGGAGATTTGAGGAGCCTTTATCATGACATTATGGTGATTTTAGAAGATCCTATAGGCAAGAAGATTTTATTTGGGTTTGGGACCTCCTCCAATCTTCTAAAAGCCAATCCCATAACAACTCATACAGGGTTCCTAAGCAAATCCGTAGGAGGCCAAGCAGCCGTGTATAAGACGCAGACAAACGGAAAAGCACATTAGGCAGAAAAGGATGGGCATGGGGCGATGTTGTCACTACATCTTACACGTAGTAAATCCATTCCAGGTTGTTGTTTTCTAATGTTTTCCATTTTCATACCCTCAGGACTGGAATAAAAATTGTTTTTGCTCGACTTTAATACCAAACTGATAAAAGATATCGTAAAAAAAAATATTTTTCGGCTTTTCATTTTGTAACCATTGTCCTTACACACTGTTTACAGGCTGGGGACTGAGATACATGCAAATGCCTAACCTAAAGCGTTCATACACGGCCGGAGAAGCAAATAGGACGGGTTGACGCCTTCCAACGTCCAACCCGGGTTTTGCACTTTGATTCGAAATCAAAAAGGAGGAACAGTCAGATGTGGGGCCGTGCACAAATTACGTAACGGTGATTTTACAAATTTTTGACCCCCTTCCTATGTAATGTTTTGTAACGGTTTGGCACGCCACTCCCCTAATATTACGTAACGATTTCAAGACCACTACCCCCCCCCCCAAAAAAAACTTTTCACTTATTTTCATTCCAAATTTTCTTAGTTTCACACAAATGCAAACGCTGTCGAAAACCCCCCTCCCCCCTACGTAACGTTTTGTAACCCCCCTCCCCCCTATGACCATTACGTAATTTGTACACGGCCCCTGTAGTCCCAGTGGAGGAGGGCGAGAAAATTGATATTTTTTTCTTAAAAATTATACTCTTTAGACCTATTTCTTTGCGATCCCGAAATTACGTAAGTTTTGAAAAAAAATTGTAAGCGGCGCCATTTTTATTTCGTGCTTTGTTTTTCTAACATTTTTGCGTTCGGCTAATTTAATTGAAAAAATGTTCCCTGCGACGCCCTTTATCTTCTCACTCGAAACCAAGATCCCCCGTTTTAGGAAAACTGATCCTGTCTCTGTTTCTAAATTTTTTCGAATAAAAGTAGAGTATGACCATGGGGGAAATAATTTTTTTCTATGGTATGACGAAATTTCGAGAAAGTTGAAGAAAAAAATAAAAAAAGTGGCAGAGCTCAAGTTTTTCATAAAAAAAACGTTTTTTTGTAAAGAAACAGAGCAAAATAAATCTTTTCACCCCTTTTTGGGTGTTACAAATATTGGCAGCCCCTTATTTTTCGCTTTTACCCTCCCGCTAGTTTTGAAGAATTGGTTCGCTACATGTTTCGAGATCATGTCATAAAACACCTCGAAAATATCAAATGTAGTGTAGGGCCAGCTTTATTTCAAATCAATAATATCGGAACCAAAAAGATCTGCAGGAAAAACAGCGCCGTTTATTGATTTCTTTGGCTGTTAGTGCTAGCTGCATGGTTTGGCCGTTTCCGGATAGATGTCACTAGTAGAACAGAATGCAAAGAAATTTAATTAAAAGCGAAGATATTTCTTTCTAATGTTAACAACCTCACGAGTTTATCGCTCAGTATCGTAAATAATGGACCCTGCCGACTCCTTTAAGCAAGAAAAAGCTGTGGTTTGGACCTGAAAACATCTAATTTTTAATTAGATTAGATGTGCCGCCATCTAGCGGAATTTGCAGACATCTTGTCAACGGTTATTATTGCAACTATGATTTATGCTCACAATGAAAGAGTGGCGACAATTTTTTCTCATGAAAGCAGTCCGGAGATAATAACAAACTGGCACTATTGCTCAATATACCTGTTTCTTTTGTGCGCGCAGAACTTTCTATGCCATTTCTGTTTGATTTATTGAAATCCTATCCCTAAGGAAAATCTTAGGAACCCGTATAATCTCCTTCAAAATCATAGACCCATAGACCTAATAAAATCTTCTAGGATCTCATCGAAATCTATTCCAAAGCCGACCCAAAACCCGATAAAATCTCCTCGCCCATAGGATCTTCTAAAATCACCATAACGATAAAACTTCCTCAAATCTTCTAGAAACCAATGCCCATAATAACTCCTATAATCTCCTCCAAAATCATAGACCCATAGACCTAATAAAATCTTCTAGGATCTTATCGAAATCTTTTTTAAAACCGACAGAAAACCCGATAAAATCTCCTCGCCCATAGGATCTTCTAAAATCACCATAACGGTAAAACCTCCTCAAATCTTCTAGAAACCAATCCCATAACAACTCCTATAATCTCCTCTAAAATCATAGACCCATAGACCTAATAAAACCTTCTAGGATCTCCTCGAAGTCTGTTCCAAAACAAACAAAACAAACAAAATCATACAAGAATTCTATCATTTTTTTTATGAGATTCGATGGGAGAATTTCAGCAGGGTGTTTTCAGTAAAGCAAGTGTCGAAATTCCAAATATTTGGAAGACCCTTCTTGGGTGGAGCCAACTTCTTAAACTTCACGGTTGAGTTATTTCCCATAGTATATAAGTACGTAGCCTTAGGAATAGATTGTAGTTTGCACCTGAAGACGATCAGAGATTGTTCTGATCGAAACGTCGCGTCAGCGTCGTGTATAAATAAAATATAGACAATGGAAGTCCTAAACACAGAGTTAATTTCAAATACATCATTGTCTCAAACTTTCAAACCAACTAAAGGAATATTTTTGTGAATTTTGGTAAACCAGTGCCGTAGATTGAAAATAATATAATTGCAATTGATTTGGGAAGTGGTTTTTAAGCAATAAAGCTTTATTAATATTTCTTACGTTATCTTCTAATTTCGTCATTTGAGTTGATTTTTTTTTATATTTTTTATCAGGAGCAATCCATCAAAATAAACCATTTGCTTATATCTGCAATAGGTATTTCTAACAATGGCGAATAGAAAAGATAAAAAAAACTCAATTCTTAGCGAACGCAATCGTCAACGGAAGGTATATATAAGGTAAGTAAGTAAATTAGGAGCGAGGGTTAAATTAATTTAAAAATAAAAACAAAAGTAGTTACTAGTCTTTTCTTTATTTAATTATTATTATTACAATTTTGTGGAAAGATAAGGAATCACACAAAAAATAATAGGAACCTATTTGAGATTTTTTACAGCCGGGCACTATTTTGACGCTGTTGACATATACGCGTGCGCAGAAATCATCAGATTTAAGCCGGCCGTAATAGTGTCATAACCACGTACCTGTAGTTAAAATCGGATAAAGCCCGTTGTTAGTTTTAAATTTACAAAAATATTAACTTGAAAACACAACAGTCAGTGGCTCATCCTGAAATTTACTTCGGGGGGGGGGGGGGGTTGAGGAGGGTGTTTAGGGATAAATAATAAAAAACTTAATTTGAGGGAAAAATGTGACCATAACCAGGCTTCTCGGCGTGGGGGGGGGGGGTTCACCCCTCCCACCTCGGTGCGCCACTGCAACAGTAATCAGGGCCAAATTAATTTATACTCATTAAAGTCAAAAAATTCAAGTGCAATACTAAACTAATGCTTCTTAAAAGGGCGGATATACAGGGTGGATTCTTTAAACGGAACGATGCTTCTAGCGGGTTAGAATTTGGTTTTATTTTTTTTAGATTGAAATTAAATCCATATTATACCAAATCCGCCCTCACTGCGTTTCGCTGCACCAAAACTACACCTACGTTTTCCGGCGAGCCTGCAGTATTTTGTGGTGTTGCCACAGACCCCCTAACACTAGGGAATTATTGAAACGCAGTTAGGGCCCGGCACTAATAAGGCCAGGCACTATTTTGACGCTGTTGACAGATACGCATGCGCAAGAACGACCATATTTAGTGCCGACACTAATAAGGTTAGGACCTGCCCTTATTTGTGGAGGAATTATACTGGGCCGCATCGGGCGAGTTTGTAAATTCACCGATGAGCTCACCGATGAAAACAATCAAGTTTGTAAATTCATCTGTGATTCTTGGTGATATTCATCGGGTTCTTAAATTACCCGATTGATTCCACCAATTCACCAATTGATGCCATCGATGCTCACCGACCCTAGGGGCCGGTGAGCCTTCCCGATGAATGTCGTTAACGTCATTTAATCAGCTGTTTTTTGTTGTTATTATTTTCTTTTCAGATTTTTTGATGTTTTTTTAATAAAAATTGCCGACTTGATACGAAGTCGCGTTAAAACTATTTGAAAGACAGTTTTCGAGGACTAATGCTGGGTTTATACAGCAAAATAAAATAATATAATAATAAGCACACCCAATAAAAAACCATATTTTTGATCACATGATCGCCCAGCATAAGGAGATTAATAAATCTTATTTGGGCTGGTATAAGATGGACATAAGTATAAGTTTTATCCTCGCCATATCCTTCTGAAGCCCTACGAGGATTTTTCGTTGGTCTATTGTAATACATGATTTTTTCGAAAAATAACAAATTCCTCGATTGGAAAAAAAAATCTAGGCTATAGCTAAATTTTGACTGATTTTTATCGCGTTTTTTTAATTTTCGATGGCTCATCGAACTCAACGACATGGAATGTCAGATTAACGTCATATTTCATGTGTCAAAAAACCGATTACATCGGTGAAAAAAATCTGATGAATTTACAAACTCGCCCATCTTGGCTGTGTCTAGCCGTATTTGACGTTTTTAACAACTATTCGCCATTTTTTTATCTTAACCCTACTTTCGGGAATTTTTTGTGTTGTGACGGCCAAAAAAGCAAAAATTGGGACAAAATAGTTATATTTTTATAAAATCGGATGACATAGCACAAGAAAATTAAAAAAGCGAGGCTCAAATACCTCGTTTTACCGATGAAGACAATATTTCTTTGCTACGAGAAGTAGTTCGACAAAATCCCTTCAGAACTCTAAATGGTCCTTCTCTCCACCCTCCATAAAGACCTCTGCTTCCAACACATCATCCATGCTTTTGATCACTCAAAATATAAAAAAACAACACAGAATTTCGAACACAGGCAGCATATATTTGTAGGTTAGAAATAAATTCTATAATTTGCACCTTTTAGAGCCAGGCACAGCCTGTGTTAAGGTCGGCGCTAAGTAGGCACTATCCAGTGGGGCCGTATTTCAATAATTCCCTACTGTCTCTTTCTTTCTCTGGCTATATGAGAGCTTTTGGGGTCAGAACAAATTGTTATTTATGAATGGACTGCCGGTAGAAGTCCTTGATATGTTATGAAATCGAAACACCTTAGGCTGGAATTTATAGTCAATCCTCAAGGCCTTCTTAATGCTGAGTGGTCTTTGAGTATCCCTTATGCGCAATTTTACAACTCATAGTTAAACGTCCAGCCTCAGTTTAAACCACAGATGTCGACTTTTTTACGTTTTATAGGTGCAGTTTACCAACAAACTTCGGTTCAACCGTTACCGGCGGTCTGGGTGTTTGTTAAACTTCACTTTAATAGTTACCGAAAAATTCTAACCTCAAAAAAGTTATTAAAAATTTGTTTTTGGTAAAACGTATTTTGTTAAATCGCTATGATCAATGACTTAAAATTTATTTTTGATCAACTGGATGAAGAATGATGAAATTATTGACATTGTCGAAGCACGAAGACCAAATATTATTTGTCCTAGAACAAATCCTTTGGAGGAGTCCGACGATATGTAGATTTTAAAAAGAGATATGCGAAATTGTGCACAAGAAAATTCGACAAGAGTTGGAACATCCCACAGACCAGCAAGTTTTATTCTCACATCGAGCTCACACATATACTGTATATCTTTTTGACAAATCTGAACATTTTTGTTGTGTCGTCTGGCTGTAACCAACGCTGATATCTCAAAAACTACTTGACTGATTTTTATCAAGTTTGCCTCTAGTTGGTGGCATTTTGGTTAAAATAATCAACCCTATATATGTAAAGAAAATGTAGTCTTTCTTCATGGCCGTGGTTTAACTCCGACTTATAAAATTGGGCAACTTGTTTAGCGATTAATCCAAAGATTAAACTGAAGTTTAAACTATGGTTTAATCTGGAGTTTTACCT
Source organism: Oxystoma pomonae (assembly GCA_963921995.1). NCBI lineage: Eukaryota > Metazoa > Arthropoda > Insecta > Coleoptera > Brentidae > Oxystoma > Oxystoma pomonae. The sequence continues at coordinate 55,692,128 of OY998172.1, forward strand.
TTGGTTGTAAAATTAGCCCTTAAGGTCGGAAATGCATTTTATAGTCGCTGAAGGAAGCCTTAAAATTGAGTAAAATCCAAGGTAGCTCGGGAGCTACATTAAGGAGGCCTTCGGTCGTGTTTTTCAGGTTAGGTTCAGGTTTTATGTGATGTTGTTGGTGTGATTTTTGAAGAATAGTTTTGTTTGGGTTATTTTTTCCTGAATAATGGACAAACTTCAAGATTTCTTGGACTACTACTCAGGATATGGTAGAAGTAGAAGAACCCCTCTCACGATATCAGCGAGTTGAAAAAATATACCTCAGAGATTTCGACAACCCTTTTGGGAGGTTTTCTGAAAAGACGTTCAAAAACGATTTTCGTTTTCTAAAAATATATTTCAAGAATACACCCAGTTGTATATCATGAATTAAAAAAAGATAATAGAAGAGGACTGTCATCAGAAAAATTGCTTTTGTAATATTTGGTTATTTCTTTCCATGCCCTTTGTTTTTTTTTGAAGTGATGTGGCATGCATCTGTTTTTTTTTTTGGATTCCAATATGGAAAATTTTACCACCAGTGAACACAAGTACCTCTTTTTCCTCATTGGAAAAAGGAGTATCCTCCTTTCGTTTTTTCCATGGCTTATATAGCTTTAAAAACTACAACATGCAATTTAACAAAATCAGTAGTCACACAAACTAAAAAATAACCTAACATTCTTCACCACACAAAATCCTGTTTTGGCTCAAACCTGACATCGGCCAACAAAGAAAAAAACAGCAAAAATGCGACGTTGCCACATATTGCGCGACCTCAGAGTGGCCTTCGAGGAAGACTTTATAAAACGGACTTAGTGAGAAGCCCTCAAGGGATCCTCACCGAAGGAAGGCCTTAAGGATCGACTATAAATTCTAGCCTTAGATTTTTCGTATGTCGAAGCATATTGTCTGTTCTTCTCTATAAACCGCGCATTTTGTGCCACCCTGTAGATTTATTTATAGGATATAAAAAAGTTACAGGATAGTCTAAATGACAAGATTTGTCTGGGGTTTGGCAAACTTTGGCGTAGAGGCAAAAATGCCCCAAACCTTTTCAGGGACGTTTCTAAAACACAGCGGAAAATTCTCCTGAGTCTTTTGAGCCAACCTTTCTATTAACGGACTTTCGAACATCTCTTGAGATTGTCTCCTTTCATCTTCTGTCACTGGTCTGTCATCCAGGTGTTTTAATTTGGGAAAAAGGAAAATTACAAAAAGCCTAAAATTATAGAAAAGCTTAGATAAATTAAAAGCACGTAAATGTGCGTCAGGAATGGAAAAATAAAAAAGTATGCATTGGGATAAGTTCTCAAAGTTTAACCAAAAATATTTTTTATAACTTCATCAAAAACATTATTTTAGTAACTGTCTGCAGATAACTAAAGCATGGCTTTTTTGGTTACCCAAAAAAAAAACTTTTTTTTTTGATCGCGGGTGCAAAAAAAGATTTCTGTCCGTTTTTTTACCCAAAATTAAAGAGAAATAACGAAAAATAGTAATATTGAAAAAATCTAATCATTCTTGCCTAAAAATTACGCCACTTCCGCCAGTCTTCACCAAGTATTTACTAAAAAATCATTTAAAAACATCGTCAAAATATCAAACTGCCAAAGATTAAAATGTCGCAACAATACACGTTACCGAGTAAAAAGGCACATCGCTATGGAAACCATTGTTATTTCATTTACCAGCAACCTTGATTTATAGTGTGAAGATGGTGTGTTGCGAGAAGTGCTCTTCGTTCGAAATTTTTAAAATTATATTCCTGTTTTTCTTGAATTTTTTGATAGTTATTAAAAAAAAAAATAGTGTTAACAACTCGCGGTTAAACAGTGCTTTTTTTTTGCTCGCGTTTTTAAATACCTCGCTGCGCGTTTTATATCAATTCTTGTAAAAAAAGCACTATTTTAGCCACTAGTTGTGAAAACTACTATTATATATTCATAACTGATAATATTCTGTTCTGTTCTGTTGTTCACGTAAAAAGGGATTTTCGACTTAGGAATGGTGGTTCTGGTTGACATTATTTTCACATAAATTTTGACAGCGGTTCTACATTAATGACGTCATATAAAATATTGTGAAGATATCTTTGATTTTACTCAAAAAAGACTACCTATAACAACAAAAAGGATTTTCGATTTACAATTGGTCCTGGTTCTGGTTGAACTTTGGTTGTAAACATAACCCCTAAAATTTTGCAAAATTATAGGTAGTCTTTTATTGAGTAAAATCAAAGATATCTTCATAATATTTTAAATGACGTCATTATTTTAGAACCGCTGTCAAAGTTTATGTCAAAATAATGTCAACCAGAACCAGCACCAATTCTTAAATTGAAAATCCCTAAAGGGCCGAACCAACCTCCCAGGCGGGTTCTAAAATTTCATAACCGGGTTGCAACTGTGACGTCATTGTTTTAAAACGAAAGGACCGGTTCCGGTTCTGGTTCAACCAGAACCCGGACCAGTTGTAAATCGAAAAAAGTGTGGTCAAACTTTTCTAAACCAAATTTTACTGCACAAAATATATACCTAACCATTCCGTAGGTAGATCCTTTGTGATTTTACTGTTTACAATAAGAAAATCATAACTTTTTGAGGATTTTTGTACTACTAGATTGACAACTCTTTCACAGAGGCTGAGATTCTTTCACGTTAACCAAAATGGCAGCCCAGAAGATTGTCAATTCTTAAAGGGGGGCAGGAATAAAGATACTAGAGTGTGCTCGTTTTGAAAACTAAATTTTTCGGAGATCACAAAAATGTTAAACTATACAAGGTGTATCGTTTAAACAATTCATATTTTACCTACACCCTGTATATGGCTTAAGGAAAAATTTTAGTAAACCCATAGAAAAGGTTTTAAAATATAGATACAACAATTAGTTGTTGGATGGGAATTACAGACAGGACACACATTGGAAATCAGAAAGTCCTTTTAATTTTTGAAAAATCTAAAACCAACACATTCCTAAGAATGGCAGTTAAATCTAAATGATACGTACCTATACTGCAAAAACTCGTAAATATTATCGCTATTCCAAAAAGTGGGTGCCACAGGGTTCCCCATAAGAGACAAAAATCTCAAATTTGGACAGGAATATCTCAATCTTTTTGCCCAAGGGTACAATTTGTCAATCTTGCAATGGTTTAACCACAACAGCTCTAATTTTGGCAGATAGGGAAGAACCGTGTTGGTTGTTATTTTGTTTTTGTCGCATATTAGGTGGGTTAGTTCTGTAAAGTTCTCTAGAAAATCTAAGTTCCTAAAAGAACAAACACAATTAACCCTGGTTAGTCCAAATTTTTAAAATTTAATTATGCAATTTTTTTAGTGAAAGAAAGTCCTTTGTTTTTGAGAAACATTTTTTAAAACCGCATTTTTACCTAAAAAGTTCTTTTTTGATCAAGAATTTCAGACTGTTTCAAAAAATGACATCATTCCCCAAAAAAAAGGTATTACCATTACGTTTTTAAAATAAACAGGTAACGAAATTTCAAACCTGACTTTGTCATTATGAAAAAAATTAATTATTAAAATTTGCAATAGCCAGGGGATTTTTCAATTTTTTTTAATGGGACTTTTTCATTAATTAAGGATCAATGCCCAGTATAGCCAAGTTTTTTCAAAGTTGAAGACAAACACAAAATATCGATGCACCTAGCCGGGATTCGTACCCGGGACCCTCCGTGCGGTGAGCGAGAAGGCCGATCACTGCGCTGCGGGAGTCGGTATTTTTCCACTTAAAAATGCATGAGGGACATTTTCAAAGACTTTTCTAAATGGTCCAAGGAACTTACTCAAATTGGTTATTGCTTATGTCTAAAATTTTGACATATTGTCCTATTTCAACTACCAAACTTTTTGGTAGGGTTTGTAAATTTTCATAGGCTAGCGATAGCCTACACAGTGTCATGTCTTCATTAGATTCTTCAAAAATTGAAGAGTTTATAATTCCTACAAGTAAAAATATCAACCTTTATATAATATTAATAGAGAATTTAAATACTAAAAACGCATAAGTTTTTAGTCAACAATTAACGAAATTTTGCACAGCTCTCCATGCAGAATATTCCCTGAATGTTCTACTAAAGTCCGGAAAATGCCCTTCCTTTTGGATATTGACAGCACATTGAAAATACGTTCCCTGGACATCCTGGATAGAACATTCAGCAAATATTCTATGCAGGATATTCCGTGAACGTTCTGCCAATGTCCGTAAAATGTCCTTTTCTTTTGGATATGAAAGGAAATAATATTTTTCTATCTACGATCATCCTTACGCAGCAGAATTTAAAATATTATTTTGTTCAAAGAGCTTGTTGGGGTAGGCTAATATTTATATCCAATAAAAAAATTATTATGAAAATCGGTTGAGCCGTTGGGGAGTTATCCTATATAGAACAAATAACATAATCCTCTTCCACTACCGTTTGGGAGGATTCGGGGAGGGAGGTAATATTTTTATCCAATAAAAAAAGAATGATGAAAATCCGTTGAGTTGAGGACTGATCCTGATTTTATGGAAAAAAACAATTCACGGGGCTCAGAAAACAATGTTCAAAAGGTTATAACCCGCTAATATATCATTTCTCCCATAAGCCCTCGTAGCGCAAAAGGTTAAGTCGTTGAAAAAGTGTTATATGGATGCCAGAAGGTTGAGGGTTCGAATCCCATCGCTATTTACACTTTTTGTTTAAATTTTTTTAGGGCGTTTTGTGAGAGAACATATTTTTTCAAGGTCATAAATGTGCTATTAAAATCCTGCGAAAATATTCTATGAATGTTCTACCAGGATGTTCTAGGAATATCAAAACTGCGGACACAGAACATTCCCTGAACATCCCTGGTATGCTTAGAGGATTTGAGGAACATTCAGGGAATGTTCCCAATATCCTAGCTGAACATTCAGCGAATGTTCGGGGAATATTTCTGTGCTGTTAGGGTCCTAAACTCAAGATTTTTTTTATTAAAATTTATATCACATAGGTACTTAAATTTGTGACAGTCACTGCGAAATCTTCAGTAAGAGAAACAGCGCTAAGACATAGTCTTTGAAAAAAAGGTACCTTTTTCCCAAGATTTTTCCATCTTAACTAAAAAAATTAGTAAATTTGATCTCATTTTAAAGATAATGATTTAATTTACAGTTTTTGTTTTTTCTTTCCTGTAATTTTTGTGCAATATGGGGGAAAATCAAGTTGAAAATATGACACATATACCTAGCACCAGCCACAAAAAAAGAAAAAAGTACCACTAGATAAACCGACTTCTAAGCTTCGACCTGATAAAACAATATTTTTATTTCTTTCTCTTCTCCGCGCATCCAATCGGAAGAATTTTCAAAAACTGTACTCTTAACTTTTTACCTGGAGTAAGGAGTTCGTCATTTTCTAGTGTAGTATTATAAATTGTAGACAAATCTTTTAAGTCAAAAACGCCTATATCTTCAAAATCACTAAACCTAAAACAAAGTACAACTTTATTTTCAATACGATATTATTATTTCAAACGATTTTTATTAAGATATTGCAGATATTATTTACAAAAAAGTAAAGAAGACTTTTTCTAGAAGTCAGCAAATGTTGTACTTACCCATTTTCGCAATCCATGAATATTTTTTAATAACACATAAAATCATTTCATCCTAGATTTTCTATTTCGTACTACCACAAAGTTAAGTATTATTGGTTGCAAGCATGGCCAACCACGACTTATTTATTTTTATCTTAACACTTTGCGATAAGGAATCTCTTGGTTTAAATAAACAAATTAAGTATATTTTTAAATATTTACCTATTTTTCAAATATTTCCATTGAAGGTCTTTAATATTCACTGCACTTACTAACCATCACAAATGATAGGAAATAAGATAAGTCTGTTTAAATATTTGTGGCATTACTTTATTTTCAATTCAAAGGAAACAAAATGATCAATAACAACTCTTTAGCTCGGCAACTAAAAAAAACGCTTTGCAATTTGTTGTACATTTTAGGCATTAGATTCTATCATCGATGGATTCTATTGACTGAGCCTTCTTGTACGAAAATAAATTATTCTTTCCACACTACTTGATATTTGACAAACAAATCAAGGCAGAGGTAAAATAAATTTATGACAAAAATAAACTCAATTAATAAAATCCGTTTTAAACAGTACATTATAGATATCACAATTTATATTACAAATTTTAACACTATTTTATTAACAAAAAACTATAGATTTAATATTTTTTACTGGTAAGAATACCCCGGTGGGGGTTGATTTTGACCCAATTGTTGGGGGTCTTCCATGGGAGGAAGTTGTGGTTTGAATTGTTCCGCACTTAGTCTTGTAAAAAGGATACCCACACCCTCAATTAGGGCTAGGAGAACGCCGCCTAAAAAGATTGAAGAGGAGGGTATTGTACAGGATGTTTTAACATATTTTCCATTTACATTATAAATACAGAAGTTTCATAATCTTTTGTAAACTTTTATGGTAAAGCCATGATGGTAATTTAATTCTTAAAATATTTTAGCATAATTTAAGGGGTAACGTTTTTATTTAAGCATTTTTTACTATGTTTTTCACATTTTTATGCCTTGATTTTGCTCACATTTTAAAGCCTTCTTTCCAAACTTTCAATTTCTAGAATAAAACACACATATTTTTCAAGTTTTCACTGTTTTTTAAGTGTATAAAAAGTACTGCCAAAAAAAATTATTTCTCTGTTAAAATGAAAAATATTTAAGGTTTTAGGTTGTTGAAGAGAGAAAGCAGGCTATAAAAAACTATTTTGGAGAAAGATGGAAATAATTTAAGGCAATTGTTTAAATAAAAATTTCTATGGGCCCGAAGTCCATTGTAATAAGAAGAATTTTACCAAAAAAACAGGAAAAATTGTAATTGTCCAAAGCATAAAGTGTGGTAGACACAAAGTGGTATTAATTTCTTCCAAAGTTCTTTACAGTCTTTAAATTTACCAAAAAACGTGTCCTACTATAAGTGTATCATGGCTCTACCATTAAATTCCGTAATTAAAACTGTTATTGTTAATGTCAAATTAAACTTCTTTGCATACCACCTTACCTAACCTATTTCTATTATAAAATTTAGATTAATTTTTTTTCCCATTTCCAGTTGTTTAATTTATCTAAATGTAAAAAATATATATAATTTTTTTCACAATCATATTTTAATGTTTTTTTAAGTCTGTGACCATGAACTATGAACTTCTGCATTGAAAATATGATAGATCACTTTGTATCAAAGGTACTTGCCTAATTTAGCCCCATATATGGGTCATTCTACCAGAACTGTACATTTTTTGTAATTATGCTATAACTTTACACCTATTGGTTACTTATAAACATAATAATATCTTACTAATGCATCTATAACCAAGAAACAAAATTTAAGTTACTATTGCAGTTTTAAATTATGTTTAATAATAAGTAAAAAATTAAATATAGTCAAAAGTTCATTCCCCTGGCATACAGTAAAATTTCCATTTATGTACAATTCTGGTAGAACGACCCATATGCAGTGACTTTTTCCCATGCATCAATTAAGCTAATGCCTAATACCTCAATAATACCTTGAAATTTAGAAAATAATGTAAATAAAATAAATTCAAAGACAATTAGCTTATTAACCCTCAACACTATTCCTAGTCAAAACTTGACTTGAATTTTAAATACACTTGTTCAGATATAATCATCAGGGATAAAAATAAATATGCCTTACCAATAAAAGCACTTCCAGCCATAGCTGGCAAACCATTTCTAGCAGCCAAAATACCACCAGTTGCGGCACCGCTTATAATAGAGTTCCAAGGATCTTCCTTCTTACGAACATGGATCAGGGCACAGTCTATGGTTGAAAACATACCACCCCATACAGCAAAGTTTCCCGCAATTATAGGAGAGCGCTGCTTAATAGCTGTCACACTGCCCAGCTGAAAATGTACACAGCTAGTAAATCTAAAGCGAACCGAAAGTAGCAAAACCTGAGGTTTTGTAGTGCAAGTGTCATTCAGTGAATAAATTTAAACATGTATTTAAGGTTATTCCTCAGGATGTTCTGAGGGTCATTTTAAAAAAAAAACACCTTATAATTTTACAAAACAAGCAAAAAGTCATAGAAAATCTCTTCATTTTACAATGTGCCAAGGTAAGACAAAGAATATGTTGGTGTCTCTTAGTCCCAATTAAACTCACCAATCTCCTATTAATTCCAGACGGGGCGTTTCTAAAGCCTTTTATACTTTGAAAAACTCCACCTCCAATAAGCCCCATGGTGAAGGCACCGCCACAGTCGTCTACAATTCTCCATGGGCATGGTTCTCTTGTATATTCTTCCATTGAATGTTATGTGTAAGATCTATAACAAAAACAAGCTAGGTACAGTTGTCACTGGCCCCCATAAATGTCAGATAAGTAAAAATATCAAGATTTTGGTAAACCACGGCCCCCTTCAATTACAAGCTTGCTCCTAATCTGATCTTTTAAAAATTGTTTATTTGGAATAATAGTACCCTTAATGTCAAAAAATATGTTAGGGTCTTTGGCTTCTGAGACCAAAGAAACTCACAAAAAGAAAGAAACCCAAACTACCCTGTAACATTTGTGTGTAAAAAATTATTTTTGTTACCATTAAAAAAACCAGGAAAAAATGCAGGAGAAACAAGTCTGAATATATTAAAAAGTATGTTATCTAGGATATTTTAAAGATAATCTGACACTCTGTAAAAGTAATTTTGCTGTCATAGATGCTTTTAAAATTTGGGACTCAGTATGTAACAGAACTGTAGGGCTGACACATTTAAATTACACATCCGTCAGCCTTTGACAATATTGCAATACAAAATAGGAGCAGGCTTGTAACTGAAAGAGGCACTGGGTAAACCAATCTTGACATTTTGACTTCTGTCTGTCAAGGGGGGCAGAATTTATTAGTGGCAACAGTAAAGTTGTGGCTATCACACTTACAAATTCATTGTAAATGCTAATCTGATACCCATCATCTATTGTTTGGGGTGTGAAGTTCAATAAAAAAAGGTTGTAAAAATCTAAGTGTTTCCAGTACAAATTTATAAATACATAAATCATTTATACCATACTCAATAAATGCTTATCAGCAATAAATAATAATTCAAATTCAATTCAATTCAAAAAATTCAAAATTTGATTTACATGTATAGCATTTCACAAAATTACAAAATCAGTCAATAATAGTAAGTCAGTCAGATCCTAAATCTACAAACTATTACTTAACAGTATAAAATTAAAAACTCTTTTTATTTAACCAGGTACAATAAAACAAACATTTTTTAAAATCCATAAGACAAACATTTTTTTAAATCAAGATGGCTTGTAAAATCTTTTCTACTTTATTACTAAAACTAATAAAAGTATCATAAAAAAACATCTATGCTATTATCACTCTGATTTATCACATCATTTGTCAGTCAGCACATTCTAGTCAAAGGCAAGTTCATCCCACAATTGATTGGGGGTGTATGAATGCCAACTGTTTGAAGAAAAACTGGTGCATGCATCTATGCTATTATTTATTAACAGTTACAATCTATACATGAATTAAATGTCAAAGTATTTATGTCTAATCTCCAATGTTAAAAGATTTAATAATTTCATAATTTCATTGCAATTAACCTGTTCATAAGGGATGTGCAATTTTAAACCAATTCTTCTGAGGTATTTTTGCTGAACTCACTCAAGCTTCTCAGTATGCACTGCATAGCAGGAGTGTCATATGCATGTGGCATACTCTAAGACAGATCAAACCACTGCACAATAAACTTCATTAAATGCAAATATATTATTAAATCCAAATTAAATAATGAACTTGTTCGATCAATGATACTAATATACCCCATACTATAATTACAATTTTTATTGATTTTTATTATAACCTATCTATAACTAAAATACCAACTAAGATATCACTGTATACACATACAATAGACACTAAAGTTAATTTTTGGTTTTATCAGCATTCATATCCTTATCTCTATCGAGTCGACCTATCAAGCAGGTGTACTTTTAAACTAATTGCTAATGCATAACTTTAAGTGTATATTATGTAAAGGCAAGATTACCCAGCAATGTAATGCACAATTCTTAAATTTAGTGCTTAATTTTATATCTCTATCTTTTTCCAACATAGTATGGTAGAAAAAGACAGATGAAAAATTAAGTAGTAAATTTAAGAATTGTGCATTTATGGTTTTCCCAACTTTTCATATTGATAATTCATAAGTGGATAAGCAGAATTTTAGTGTTAATACAGCACCTGCTTATCCAAGAGTTCATAATCATAGCACATTAGGATAAATTTTTACAACTGACATACCAAATTTAAAAAAATGAAGTTTGTTTTTCTCTATCTAACCTTAATAAGTTAATTATTCTTCGGTAATTATGCAGTATACGGTTTTTTGCCATTTTTGATTTTTTTTGAAAAATTCTTTATGGGGGCACCTTCCAGGGTACCTAGGACCCCAAATCCGTCTGCGCCCGTTGGTTTTTTTTTTAATTTTTTTTGGTTTTTTTTTAATTTTTTTTCACTAAAACAACCCAAACCAACACAGCCCAACCCAACCTAATTCAAACCAACCCAAAACAATCAAAAAAATACATTACAACCCCCCCTGGGCACCCTTTTTTCTCGTAAAAAAAAAAAATCGGGCGCAGGCGGATTTGGGGTCCTAGGGACCCTAGAAGGTGCCCCCATAAAGAATTTTTCAAAAAAAATCAAAAATGGCAGAAAACTGTATACTGCATAATTACCTATTCTTCTTCCTAAATTTCCAAGTAAATTTCTGTTTTCTAATATCACCTGAAATCATTCAATAGTATTTTGTGATCAACCCTGTGATCAACCTAAATTCTTTCCTTGCTTTTCACTTGGGTATTTAAGATCTTTTCATATTGATAGTGCATAAAGTTAAAATTAGCCAACTTTAGAATTATGCACTGTGCTTATGAATTGTATAATTGTAAACTTGAGTAAAAACTTCGATTTACAATAATATATTTAAATTTGTGCTTAGGTTATGAATTTCAATAAGAAAAGTTGAATAAACCTGCCATAAATTGCTGGGTAAACCTACCCTAAGCTGCTCATTTTACTTGTTCTTGGGTACATTAGACGAATTAATGAATAAGACCTTACCTATAAACTCTAATCTTCCTCAAAGAACAGTTTCCTTCTCAAAAATTAGCCTTCAAACCTCAAATCTTTGACCCAGCAAGGTTATGCAAAGTCGTAAAAAAAGGCGAAGTATTGCCCAAAACGGCCACTTATCGCACTTGAATGATCATTTTTACAGGTAAAATAAGTACTTTTTAAACTTCTATACCAATTTATTTGTTAAAATTTCGAATTATGACAAAAATGGTTAAAAAATCGAAAATTTTGTTGATTTTCTGACAATGACAATGACGGAAAGGAATGAGGTTAGGTTGAGCTCATGAGGTACTGGCGTAATTTTTTCATTTTCCGCATGGTGGCGCATTGGATAAAAACAGGAAGATATCCCTCGGTCTAGCAAAACATGACGCCATCGCCACACTATCAAATAAATGCTGTCACTTAAAAAAATGCTTTTAAAATAAGAAAGATACAGGGCAGGGGCTAATCTGTGAATTGCATAATGTCCTGTCATTCGGTTTTAACTTAGCTTTTTTTGGGGTCACCTAGAATAAGGTGGCCTAGGTTACAGAAGAGTTTCGTTTGTATTTAGATTTCCCCTAAACTATCTTAGGTGATCCCTAAATCTAGGGGCCCGTTTTTGGTCCCCTAGCGCTCCCCTAACCTAAAACTAAACTAGATTTAGGTGCCACCTAATGCTAGGTTATCCTTAAATATGTTGGCGCAAATGGCTGTAATATGTCTAAAAAAAGGCGGCCCTACGAAAATATATTCCAAAATTAAAAAAGAATGATTTTTATTTTTTTATTATTTTTTATAACTTTTTCAAATTTACATTTATTTTTATTATATAGTTTATATATTTTTAATATTGATAAATAATAACGAATACATGTTGTAAGTCTTCAAAAAAGAAAACAAAAAATCGATTTACGACCGCAAGTCGAGTGCTTCCTGCGACTTTTTCGTGACTACCCGCACTCACGCGCGTAACGTGATGTCAATCTGAAATGTTATGACAGTTATGTGACACGTGCGCGGGCACGCACGAAATAGTCGTAGTTATGAACTGAGTTTTACGGATCTCATGAAAATCATACGGGCATGGTCCGAAGCCGGAGAACAGCGTCAATAAATAATCATCCAATAAATCTAGTGATGCTTGCTCAATAAAGAGGTTTTTTCTTCAAATGTATTGTTTCCTAACTGCTTTTCTAACATGGGATGTGATAGATCCCATGCGGTAGATCCATTGAATTATTAACCGGCACGAGAGAAATACCGGATCATATGACTTTCAAGAATATACGTCCTCTCATTTTATCAAAAATTGGGTGTTCGCGCTCCCCGACTCCGAAGTCAGGGATTGGTCCCATTTCTCAATCAAGCATGCGCGTAAAATGCATATTTTCCAATCTAAAATTTCGAAGAGGTTTCAAGGAAAAGCATCTTGTTTTCGAGGGACGGATCATTCCCCGGGATTGATCCGTTCTCTTGAGGGATCGCTCCTTCTCTTGAGGGATCGTTCCTTCTCTTGAGGGATCGTTCCTTCTCTCGAGATCCAAGAATTAGGCCCCTGAAGGTACTCTGATTTTTTAATGGGCCTAAGCTACTTTTATAGACATTGACACCTAAATTCACCGTATATAGGCACCTAATCGCGATTAGCTATCTAATCCATCCTTTTTCTCTCTTGATCCCATATAAATGAATAAAGTGGAAGCATGGATTAGCTAAACTAATCCATGCTTCCTCTTTGTTTATTTATGTGGGATCGAGAGAGAAAAAGAAACGATTAAGTGCCTACGGTGCATTTAGGGGTGAATGAAACGAGTGTTCTGGTTTGGGTGCTGTTTTTTTCATGTTCCATTCAGATGCCCGTGTGCACGGGTTTGGCTTGACATGTAAGCCGAGCTTAAGCTTTAGTTTTGGTGTGCAATGGTGTGGAATATCATGTAAGTGGCACTTAAGCTGCAGTTAACATAAGCCGTAGAATTACTTAGGCTTAAGCGCATTTTGAGGTTATGTGAGGTATTTTTTTGATTATGTTTTTAAAATAATTTAGTTAGTTCCGTTGCCTTAAAATATTTCTGTGATTATAATAGTGGTCTGTGTTTAAAATGGAACTTCTTTGAGATGACGAAGAAGATGAAGAATTAGACTTTGTAATTAATGGAATACCTACCAAGAAGGATTTTTCAAAGAATGAGATGAAGATACAAAAGTTTTAGAATGTCCAAAAAAATCATGTTTTTTTCGCTAAGCGAATAATTCACCTTTTTTTTTCGCAAATTCGTTGCAACGAATTTGCGTATTCAATATGAATCGAAAATCAAGCATCTTGTTCTTCATATGTCACGCTCTTTAATTGTCGGAACAGAGAACATGCTCTATGAAAGAAAAAGGAGACTATCTTTTCGATACGTATTGATTACGATGTGAAAACATATACTAAATAAATAAAATTTGTTTTTTTAAAACAACGTGGTTTTTTGACAGATGACAGGTAATTAATCATGAACTTTGCCAATAATTTTCTAACTTTTTCCAAGTGGAACATATTCGGAACTTTTGCAAACCAAGTAAATCTCAAGGGTCACCCTCAGTTCAAACGGCACTTGAACAAGTGGAAGAAGTAAGGGGAAGTGGTGCACACAGGCATTTAATCTGCACTCAGACTGCACTGACGCAATTTTTGACAGCACCAAGCCAGTGTTAGTGCACTACGAGTTGCGCACCAATTTTTCCAATGGAAAGCCCTATATATGGAGAACAGTACGTGTTGATCGAAAACGCTTTAATTTTAAGAGCGGCAAATTCAAAATCGTTCTATAAAAAGCTCAAAAACTAATGTGGAAAAGTTTATTCTATAAATAATGCGTTATTACGAGAAAGGTTTCCCGGATTTAAATTTAGAACTTTCTTTTTTCGCAGTTTTCGTGGACGGATCGCGTGTTGGCGTTTAAAAATTACTCAAAATAAAATCAAACTTTTAAGATAACTTGTGCAAAAATGCAGGCAAGTGATAAAAATGTTAATCTGTCGACTGATAGTTATAATTTGTTATTTTTCTTGTAGGAAGGACAGCTTTCAATTGAACAGTACGAAAATAAACTTAAGGTAATTATAAGTGCTGCGCTTGGATACGCAGTTTTCCTAATTTTATATGCATGGTGTTTTAAGTGAAACAATTAAACTTAAAATTATAAAAATCCAATCAAATCTCATAAAATACATATATAGGTACAGTTTTTTTAGTAGAATCATAAAGCAAACTCATGAAAAACTGATATTTGACTAACTTTGTTTTCTTATAAACTTTTTATGATATGGCGGAAACAATATGTGCATGTACCAATCTTTTTTTTAAAAGCGGTTTTGGATTGTTTAATCAAGAAACTTTGCAGGAAATAGCTAGGTATTAAAATTTATTTTGGAGTTTTTCCAAATTTTTAACTATTTTGGTGCTAAAATTTTAGGAAAAAGATGAAGAACTTCAGTGCCTTAGAGCCAAAATAGAGACTTTGGAAAATGAAGTATCTCAAGCCCAAAAAGTTAAAAACCAACGCTCAAAAGAACATGAAGAGGTAGCAGTACTCAAGGAACAATCTGAGGGTATGGTAAAAGACGAAGCTAATTATAAAAAAACTTAATTTGAAAAAAAATCCTCAAACTTATTTACTAGGGACTCAAAATAATGAATTGATAATAAAGAAAAATTGCATACCTTTTTATGCTTTTATAAATTCATTTCACCGAAATTTAAAATTTGAAATTATATAGGGTACGCCAAAAAAAATTTATTATAACTAAGCGAGAAACAGTCCGATTTTAATAAGCTTTTTAGGAAGCCACGGCATCAAAATTTGACATTTTCCAAAAATCCAAGATGGAGGACTCATTAAAAATCATAGGTGTATTTTTGACCCCCCTAGGTATTTTTTTTCCGTGCGACACTGTATTAAATCTAAAAAATCGGTTACAAACCCACATTCATTCCAAATACATCGATGCAACATTTAACAATTTCGGTCAAGAAAGAAAAAAGTTTGAAATGTTTAAATAGACCAGATAGTTTGCCTGCAAATAACATTTTTAAGAATTAATACACTTTTGTTTGAATGACCATAACTTTTTCATAAATTGACCAATTTTGATAAGCTTAGACTTTTTGAGAAGCATAACATTTATGGAACCTGTGTTACTGATATTTATTTCAAATGCAAGATGGCGGGCCTGTTTAAAAAATAGTCATTCTTGACCCCCTAAAAAATTTTTGTGCAACACTGGATTAATTCCGAAATATCAGTTACAAAGCTATATTCCTTCCAAGTATTTCAATGTAACTTTTAAAAAATTTGGTTAAGAAATAAAAGTAGTTCCAGAAATAGGAGATATGTTGACCAATATAATCGAATGTAATAACTTCTGAACTGTTTATATATCCGATTATGATGAAATTTGCTATGTAGATGTAGATTAATCACTAGTTTATTTCAGTTCTGTCAGGTAAAAAAAAATCAAGCGGCGCAAATACGTACAAACTGGGTACAAACATTCGCAGAGGTTTATTTTTAATTTTACTTGTTTTAAGGCATTCTAACCAAAGCCAAAGCGATGATTTTCGAAAACACCAAAGTGATAAAAAATCAGGAACTTCAAATTGAAGCTTTGGGTCAACAAAACGAGTCCTTAAAAGATGTAGTTCAGATCACGAAAGATTTGTTAGAAATTAGAAGTCTGGAAGTGAAACAGTTGGAAAACAAAATTACAGCTATGGACGGTAAGTGTACTTACCGGCGCGTAATTTTTTAGCAAAAAACAACCCTTATTTTTTTATTTAACTTTAAATTTTGAATACCTATAGGTACTTATTTAATAGTCTCAGGGAACGGAACCTCTTCTGGACGTGTATTCTTGAAAGTCATACGATCCAGTCTTTCTCTCGTGCGATGGGATTTATCGCATGGGATCTATCAACTCCCATGAACGAAATGTGGTTTAGGAAGAAAAACATTTAAGAAAGAAACCTCTTTATTGCACAAGCGTCACTAGATTCGACGCCATAGATCTATGTCGCTTCCTGTTCAAGAATACACGTCCTGGGAATAACAAGCAAATGGGTACAAAGTGAGCTCAACCAAAAATGAGCGATTTAAAGTAGAGAGAATATGAGCAGGGAGGAAATGCGGGAAATAAGGGGAAAATGTGGCAAATATTCAGGAAATGTGGGAAATACATGCAATATGCGAGAAATGCATGAGCAATGCGGAAAATGTGTAAAATTCGAGGAAAGGAAACGCAGGAAATGAGTGGGAAATACGAGAAATACTTGGGAAATACAGGAAATGCGTGATTAAAGCAGGGAATTAGGGGAAATGCGCGAAATTCGTGAGAATTACCCGAAATGCGTTGGAAATACGGGAAATGCCTGGGAAATAGGGGAAATGCATGGGAAATACAGGAAATGCGGGAAAAAAGTTTGAAATGCGTCTATTCTCTAACGCACTATTAATTGGTGGTCTAAAAATGGACATATTTTTAGGCAAAGTTAAAGCAGAAAAACAGCGTCAAGATTTGATGCATCAGAAATTGGAAAACATGATTCGTCATAATGGTGAACTGAAACGCGAATATGAAGCTCAGCTCTGCCTTTTTTCAGCATTAAGAGAGAGGTAACTAGAAGATAAAGACTCCGCTAAAAATGTTCATCGAAATTTGACTAAAACAAAAAAAAAACACTCATAAAAGTTTAACAAAATTTTCTACAGTTAAAATATTAGTTAATATTTATAGAAAATGTTTTATGGCGTGGAGGGCGAGAAGAATAGAAAATAAATTAAAAAAAAATTGTATCGACCGGGATTTGAACCCAGAACCTTTAGAATACCAGTCCAGTGCTCTAACTAAATGAGCTGTGGAGGCTTATTATTTTTTTTGTCTGTTTTACACTGACCATTAATCAATTTCTTTATTCTCTGGTTTCATTTCCATCTCATATTCATGCAATTAGAACATGCTTTAATTTTGACCTACTAACAAAGTAAAAGCTACCTTACATTGCCAAATTCTTAGGTTATGATTTTCCGTTGTAAAAAAAATGGATTTTTTATAAAAAGTGTTCTAATTGAGAACCATAGTCAGCAAGCAAATATTACCGACCAAATTCCGAAGATTCGAAAGCAGCATATTTAAAATCGGAGTAGATCTGCCAAAAAATTCAATTTTCTGACATATAAATTTATTAAAAGTTTAGCTTAACAAGTAAATTTTTGACAAATGTATATTGAGAAAAACAAAAATAATAATTTAAGAAACTAACATAATGACATCTTCTTTTAGGTACAACGAGAGAGAGTTAGCTAAGGACGTAGTAGAAAACTTAAAAGAAGATGTGAAAAATGAAAAGGCAGCAGTAGAAGGAAACAAAAATGCTGGAAATGAAAGTAAAGAAGAAAAGGTAATACAAGAAAATAAACCAGAGACGGTACAAAATGAAGGAAGCAAAAATCCAGAAAACGAAAAAAAAGAACAGAAACAATTAGAAGAAAATAAACCAGAATCAAATCAAGAAGAAAATCAAAATAATAAAACAAATAACGAAAAAATACCTACAAATGAAAATCAGCAAATATAAGACATGTAAAAAACAGATTAATTTAAATGGATTACCTAAAAATATTATTATACAGATGGCTATAAATTAAAGAACCAGTTTTAAAAAATATAACAGTTTATTATTTAGGTTTTCTTAACTCTTCACAGTTCAATTTTCATACCTTTTAAGCAAAAAAATATATTTTTTTGGGCCACATATTTTTGAAATTTACATGTTTATAGCTCTTAATCTAGCAAACAAATAAAATCTTGTATGCTTTTTGAGTTTTTGTCATTTTCCCGATCTTCTCCCATAGGTCCAATATTAAAAATTAAGCTCGTTGTATTCCGTATCTTTCCCCAATCAAGTTCTTGATCCACTGACCAAAAGTTATCATTCAGAGGTAACTCTTAGTTGGTTCCCTATTAAGAATCTTTAAGGCTGTTTTAACAGTTCAACAACTCAAAACAATATAATATTCACAGATAGAATCTCACTTAAGATACGGAATAATATTATGGGGGTGTTCGTCAGGGGCAATCTGTTTTTGTAAAACCAGAAATGGTTTTAAGAAGTATTTTAGGCGTAGGTCAAATGGAATCTTGTAGGCATTGTTAATTGATCTAAAAATACTTAGATTGTATGCACTTTACATTTATGAGCTATCAAAGTAAGTTTTTTTTAAATAAACGAAAATTAGTTCAAAATCAAGATATTCATAGTTATAATACAAGATCTAAAACGCACACCAGAGATCCATTTTACAAAAAAAAATGCAAAAAAAACTTCCATTATCTATGGGCATATCTTTTAGAACATCCATTATACTCAATGCAAGAATATTTCGACCAAAGCTAAATCTAGTCTCTTCATTAATTACTCTTAATTTTAAAGTTTTTGTGATGTTTTTTCATATGATTTAGTTAAGAAGTTATTATATACATTATTATAAGTATTCTTATTTAAAATCTTTTTGGTTTTTGTTAGTAGTTGTCTTTAATTAGTGTTTTGATTTTGATTTTAGAGTGTTTGTGTGATAGTCCTTTTGATTCGTTTTAGAAATTTAACATGTTGTCTGACTTGTGTGTTACTAAACATGTGTATTTAATGTTTTTTTTCCTCAACAATAATGTTATATTTAACGTATTCCATACAATTGTAAAATTGTCGAAGGAAATAAAAGCTTTATATATTTATTTTTATTTTTCCGCCTTGACAACTTTGACCAGTGGGTCGAGAACTTTATTGTGGGAACATATCGAATCAAACGAACTTAATCTTTGGGGAAAATTATGGTAGAAACTCGCGAAAATGCCCAAAATATAAAAAAAAAACACAAAAAGGCCCACATAAAAGATTTTATTTGTTTGCTAGATTGAGGGCCATCTAGATTTGACCCATATGACCCAAAAAATATATTTGTTTTTCTTAAAAGGTATAAAAAGTGAACTGTGTTTTAAATTGCTACAAATTGTTAAAAGAGGTTGAACTAAACAGGGGGAGTTTATTTAGGAGCAAAATCTAATGCATAAAAAAATACTTTTATAGAAAAAAAAAACAATGTTTTGGCACTAGCTAAACTTTGGACTGAGTTGTAACTTTAAAAAACAATTTTATATTCTATTTTATTTGACTTGTACATGTGTAAAAGGCTTTTGCATATAACTATGAGATACTATAACGGACCGGCCCTTGCATTTTTTGAAAAAAAAAGCCGTAGCGATAATATCTCTCCCAAGTTAGCCTGGCAAAAATGCAGAGTCAAAAACTTCTGGGCGCGCACAGACTGCCTCTGGCATGCGTCGCACAGAGGGGCAAGTTACGAAAAAGATGCGATAGTCCAAAAACTAATTTTTATAATATGCATGATATTTTTACTTATATCATGAATAGTCCCTGTTCTAAATCACGTTAGCCTTAAAACAAATCAAAAATATTGTCAAGGTTAGCATCTAAACAACAAAACGCTAAAAAAAAACAATTATTTGCTAAATAGTTACCTATTATCACCTATCAAACGACAGTAAAAAAGTTTCGACTAGATTTGAAAAGGTAACGTCTGGCGGAATTAAATAAGAGACTGAAAGACATCTTTTTATATACAATAAAATAACAACAAATATTGACTATATAAGGTACTTCCCTTATTCCTGCTTCTATCTTGCTCCCTTAATCCCGGTGAGTTTAAAGGGTCTTATAGAAAATTAAAAAAAAATATCAGAGCATAAAGCATCATGTACTAGTCAGTATTACGGTGATTCAAAAAATTATTTTTCTTATGTTGCAGAAATTTGGTTATTTCTTATTTTTACTTAATAAACATAAGGAAGTCAAAACTTTTTTATTTTCGTTTGATAGATATATTTTTTTTCTTAAAATCAATCAAAAAGTGAACTGTGCATTATGTTATTATAGAATGTATTTTAAAGCCTATTAAATTTTTGATGCAACCCCGAGCGACTTTTTATGCACGAGGTGGTAGCCGAGTGCGGAAATAACACAGTTGTAAAGTCACTTTTTTATTACAACAAAAATGGCGGGAACTAAATTTGATATAACCGTAGAACGTTTGGACCGATCCTCATAACTGGGTCGTCGTTATACCTGACTCGTGTTTTATATTGTTTTAGATTATTTACTATGGAATGGCTGTAATGTTAATAAACCAAACTTAACTGTGGTCATTTTTCTATATATTTTGTCTGTGGTTTAAAAGGTCTAGTTTTACATAACTTTGCATACCTACTTTGAAATTTTGCACACTACAAATATTAGTTTTTATCCATTACCTTTGTAGTAACTTAAATTCTAAGTATATAGTATGTTAAAACTGCAACAATCATTTGCCTGTTACATAACACAACTTTTTTTTTATCTTATTATAAATTTACACATTTCAGACATTTCTGACTACAAAAAAAACTCATTTACTGCAATGTGGACTTTATCGCATATTCTGGTGCCCCACTGTGCGCCGTAGCGTCTTTGACCTTGTCCAGGGCCAACCTCGATTTTTACATGATTTTCTTTTCATTTTTCACAGTTATTATTGTTAAACTTTTTGCGAAACTTGACCCATTATAGTAGCTCATAGTTCTATGGGCTTATGTGACTTGGCTAAAGATCCCCCTCCTAGTCTTCTAAAATTGGTACAGGCATGTGCAAAATGATTTACCCCAGCTTGACTTCGGTAAGTGATTTTGCAGATGACTTTAGAAAAACATCCCAACAATTAGAATACTACCTATAAACCAAGTTTAAGAATAGGTTTTCCAAATTATTATATTTATGATTTTTAGAGAATTTTGGGAAACCTAAACTTAAATGGAATAGTTTCTATACTCTTAAGAATTTTTTACGTTAGCTACTTTTTGACAAACACTTCTAACACATTTTTTACTTATTTATTTTTACAAATTTGATTAAACTTGTTTCGTATTGAAACGAGTTTAAGAAAACAATCTCTATTCTAAATTTTTTGGTCTCGTAACTTCAACATTTTATTTAAATTGCTTAATAAAAACCTATTCCTAGTTTTAAGAAATAAGAACTATTCAATCCGTTATTTAAAATTTGTTAGTTACGTATTTTCAACAATCTTGGCACTCAATTGTAATACTAGGATCCATTTTTGACATTTAACAGGACTAAAAATTAAATGTAAAAATTTCCTAATTATTAATTTAACAAAGGAAAGAAAACACTAAAAAACGTTGTGCAAAAAGAAACAACAACACAAAACTATTAACATTAAATGGCAGTATATTACGGCTGCTGGTTCCCACAGATATGTATTCCTTTTGATTTGTTCCAATAGTGTACAATAAAATTGTGTTTCAAATTGACCAAACAAATTTATCCACCATAATGAGTATTAAGCATGCCGGAAAATGTCTCTCTGCACCCCTTTGCCCATGATCATCTAACTACCTCTATCTAAAATCCAGCGGCGTGCGCTGGAATTTCAAGTAAAGCAGTGGCGGTACCAGCCATTTGAAAAGAGGGGGGGCGGTATCGATACGAAAAAAAAACTAAAATAAAAACATAGCTTTTATGAAGAACATATCAATATGTTCAAACAAAACTAAGTAACTACAAGCGCGGATTTGGTGTCAAATCTACGGGAGCGGTACTCAGATTTTAAGTTGTTTATGCGCCGAAAATTTGAGTCAGTCAAATTAAACTAAAATCGTAAATATCAACGTATCATAGCGCCGCGGGCGAAAATTTTTAAGAAAATTCCACTGAAAAATGCATTTTATGATTTAAAATCAAACTAAAATTGTAAACATATCAATCGTTTCAAAGCGCAGCAGGCGAAAATTTTTAAGAAAATGACACTACAAATGGCATTGTTAACACAAAATTAAAATAATACCGTAAATATCAAAGGCGTTATAACCCCGCAATTTATACCCTACTTTTGATTTTCTAAATATTTTCGTAAAAAATTTAAATCCCGGGTAGAGGGGGTTAATTACCTCCCTACCCCCCTGAAATCCGCGCTGGAGTAACTACGTATAATTTTTTCAGTTACAAAAAACATAGATAACAAACAAACCACAAACAAAACCTAATAGCTAAATACTTTTTTTTTTGAGATCTAAAAAGTTTTTTGAAATATTACCTTTTATATTGAATATCTCAAATATAAGATGCCTATCTAAAAAAAAGTTAGTTTTCAGTTTTTTTGAGCAAACCGGTCAATAACTCGCCCAATAGCAATTTCAATATGTCTGTTGATATGCAGCAACGCTAAGCCCTTCAGACGAATTTTCTTTAGTGTTTTTAAGTTTATACTTATGGTTTAAATCTTCTGAGTCAGCTGAAGCTTCTTTCTGACGAAGCATTACTTACTGACAAACATCCAAGAATGTTTTTATCAACGAAAAAATATCGCCAAACTTGTTTATTTGCCTCGAAAACGTTATCATATATGTTTTGATTTAAGCTTTTGCCTAGTTCTGAACAATATTGATTGTTTATAAATACTGACTTCTCCCAATAAAAGTTCAAGAATTTGGGTTTTGTATTAATCAAACAGTAATAGTATTTGGAAACGACATTAGTTAATTTTGCCCTGATTTTGACTTCACGTTGTATAAAACTTGGTATGAATATGTTGAGGTCAAAAGATTCGTTATTGAACCTTGATTTTATGTATATATATATAAATATATATATGTATATATAATACTGTTCTGTATTTTTAATATCGTGGTTTTCGTCTAGTTCAAACTGTCCCAAAATACTATGGGGGATTCTAGAATGTCTTTAAAGGAACATTCTGCAATTTCTCGTTGTTTCTTCAAAGACTTCAAGGTTACCACCAGCATCTTTGTTGCCTACTTTTTTCTGAACCTAAGGGGGGGAGGACGATCGCCATGAAATTTCACTAGATCTAGTGATTTTTTTGTAATTTAGTGATTTAGTGAAAACTTTTATTAAATGCCATATTTTAGTAATTTTTTTTCACATTAGTACTTACGTACCCATTTTACTATTTTTTATATTTTTAATTAATCCCAAAATATTGCTTTAAATTAACAAAAAAAAATAAAAATCCTGCAAATTATGTTCCAATAGATAAACTGTATCTAGGTCCAAAAGTAGCTGTAGCTTTAGAAACAAATAAACTATACCAATCCAAGCTTAACTCACAGGAAATAAAAATTCTTAAAAACTTTACAAATATAGAAACTGTTGGACCGTTAGCTTCACATTTTTCCGAAGAATTCATAGATTTTTATTAGATCGATAGGTAATTTAGACAATTAAAAAGTGTTAAAAAAGGAGATGGAAACTTGCGACACAGTAGTGCTTGTGTTGAAAGAAATTTTAGTATTAAGTTTTATGTCAGAAAAAAACTGTTATGATTATGATATATCCAACGAAATGGTACATAATCATAACATCTTTAATATGTATGTAGTATTATTTGTTTGTTTATGATTATTATTTTTAGAATTTAGCTCATTTTTTTGTGACGAAAAAAAATAAAAATATGCATTTAATATGTCCTTCGGTGTTTTCATTTAGTCACCCCCCCCCCCCCCCCCCGTTAAAAAAAGTTTTGTAAGCGCCAGCAAAGCAAACCCACTAAGCAAGGTCTGTTACATTACAAGTTTTCAACGTTGAAAAAATGTAAAATTGGTGTAACTTTGAATACGTTAAGAAAAATGTTTAAAAAAGTAAAATGTAAGTTCAAAATTAACATTCCATGTGAAGGTATCGCTGATACACGAAAGAAGCACTAATTTTACGTTAATATTTAATCTTGGATTTAACAAGAAATGTGAACGATAAAGTAACTAAAAAATAACATTATTTGAAGTTTAATAAATGTCACTGTCGAAACAAATTTCCTTCTTTACAGTTACATGATATTGCACAATATTGCAAGTTTATTAAATGACAAATTTAAAACAAATTTGGTTCTTTATTGTGACATGACAAAATACAATATTGTAAGTTAATAAACATCAAAGTTGAAACAAGTTTGGTCTTATTATCACATGAAAGCAGCAGTATTGTGAGGTCAATTAATGTCAACGTGGTTGCTTATTGGAAAATGACTAAATACAATTGTAAGTTTTATGTAAAAATTCCAAAATTAATGCAACTTTTAACCCAAATATGGCGAAAATTTTTGAAAAAGTAAGGAATGATATCAAAAAGTTTACTGTTTTTATGAAAATCCTGCGATTTTTTAGTGTAAATTTATATAAAAAGGAATTTGGTGAGGGTGAATAAATAACAAAATCAATGATTAGAGAGCTTTCCCTCAAAAAAGGTAATGGTAACCGTAGATCCGGATTTCGCACTTGTGGTGCTAATCAGTACGGTGCTAGGAATTAGGAGATGAAATGATGAATGGTTACCATTACCTTTTTTGAGGGAAAGCTCGCTAATCATTGATTTTGTTATAAATTTATATGTATTCGCAGCACGATCATTTTAGGATTTGATTTTTTTTACGGTTTGAGGAAATTATTATATATTTTCAGTTTTTTTTAATTTCGCCAAATTATGATTCAATATTTGTATATAATTTTTTTTTAATTGGAACTGAAATCTTTTTATATGCATAAAAAACTCCCTATTTTCTGTAAAATCACCAATGACATCACTGCATTAATATACCGTGAATTGGTGACAGTTCTCAACAAAACCGAGATGGACTAATGGTCTAAGAGGCTGAAACTTTGTGTATCACCTTTGAATTAAGGGTTCGGATCCCGCCGGCTCACATTTTTTTTTTTTTAAGATCTAACCGCGAAGATGAAATATTTTAAAGCACAAAAATATATGTTGTTTGAACCAATATTTAACAAGTTAGAGGTAAATTTAAAAAAAAAAATAATTTTACCTAGCCATGTAACATTAAATGTTAAATGCAAGTCACATACTTTTAAAAAAAAATCGAATGTAACACTATTACGTAAATGTTTAGGACAATAACACACACACAAATATATTGAGGTAATGTAAATGTAACAGGTTTTTGCTTAGTGGGAATATAAGTCTAGTGAAATTCTAGTGACTTTTTAAAACTCCATCTAGTGAATTTTTAACTTTTGATCTGGCAACACTGCGTTGCATTCACCTCTGACGTCTCGACGCACACGGCACGCAGGCAGACTTTCTGCTGCGACTTGGTTTGAGTCAAGCCCGCATTTTTTATGGGCTTGATATTTAAAATAACTTTAACATTTTTAATACAATCTCTAGTAATTGTTTCCTATTTCAAAAATTACATTTAAAAAGATGATATTTTTCTTTGCTTCCCTTGTTTTCATAGACCGCACGCCGCTGCTAAAACTATGTGTAAAATCCGCGGGGTCAAAGGGTGTACGGGCGGGTTCTACAAGCCATTTTCCTGGCATGGTGTAGTATGATGGATCTCTCTCAGATAAATGCTTTTAGAAAAAGAGAACAATAGTAACTACCTCCTTCTCACAAAAAATGTAGATACTACTAAAAAATATGTACACTCTTTTACCTAAATTTCCAATTTTTTTTTTTTTGACACTGCTCGTCTTTTCCAGGATTTGCCATGGAAGAGTGTATTCGATAATAATAATAATTAATATTTATTTAATAAACAGAAAATATTGGAACAACTTTTCACTTTTCTTTTCCTATGTGATTTTCTAAAAAACCAAATCTAATTTTGTCTTATTTTGAAAGACTTTCTTATATTTTAGAGTTTGATTTAAAAAGGTTTAAAGTTTTTTCGATTTTAAGAAAACAAAAATTATTGTTTTATTATATTCAAAAAAACCATTTCATTAAAAATGTGCACATCCAGAGTTCGTAGCGCTCATCGACTTTCAAATTCCCTGACTTTTCCAGGTTTTCCCTGACCAATTTTCTAAAAAGTCCAGGTTTGTGCCATAAATATTTCCATAGATTTTTAAAAAGTGATCTGTTTAAAAGCAACTCTTTTATAAGTGAGTAATTACTTCTCCAATGAAATAATAACATAAATCCAACAAATTTTTTTGTTCCTTAACCGACTTTTATTCATTTAAAGAAGTAAAAGAAAAAATTTTACTATTTTTTTACAAAACACGTCAAAATTCCAAGATTACATGAAAAAAAACTAGGTACCCCCGGCCCTGTAGTTTTTTTGTTATTAAAATAGGAGAGCCCATATCATTTTACGTTTGACGAGGTACCACTCATAAAACTCGGCTTATTTATATGACAATTACGTCAAACAAAGTTAATTTATCAAATTTGTTTAAGGAACATAAAAGTTATTAGAAAATCAAAATACTCCAATTTAAGATTTTAAATATATATACAAAAAAAATTATCAGAAACATCAGAGTGGAACCAAACTCATCCCTACCTACTCATAATTCCAAAATGGTAGCGAACCCACAAGAAATTTTTTGACATGAACTTCTTCCTGCTGTACAAAATTTAGCTGTTCATTCAGTTTTGTAAAAAAATATCGCCATTTTCTGACTATTTTATTGGGATAATAGGTATAGGATTATAAAATTAAAAAACACGCGAGTCAAAAAAGCCGAAATATTTTCCACTCCATTTTTTACTTTGATGTCGTTTTTTTAGCTATTACATTCCTGGCAGTACACCATCAAAAAATATAAATTGTCAATAATTATATAAATCCACGCACATTGACTATTTTCTATCCAGAAAAAAACAAACTTCTCTGAGCTGTATCCAAAATTTAGTATTTGTCTTTTGTTGAATCAAAAAATTATAATTTAATTATTACAGACCAATATATGTTTTCCAGGTTCCCATATCATTTTCCAGGTTTTTGTCGATTTTTCATAAAATTCCCTGACTTTTCCAGGTTTTTTTTAGGACATTTTTAATTCCCTGACTTTTCCAGGTTTTCCAGGTCGCTACGAACCCTGACATCACGCAAAAAAAAAGCGTTTCTATTTTTGTTTTGATTTCAAAAAGAATACCGGTTCCGCTCTCCCTTACATCAAAAATGCGGAAAATCTAAAAAAGTTTGCAATAATTTTTTTTTTAATGAAATGGTTTGAATTTACACAACAAAGGTATTTTTTTCTTAAAATTGATGAAATTTATAAACTGAGAAAACCTCTATTGGCTTTCCAATAATTACAATTTTGTCTACTTCACACGCTTTCTAATATATGGTTTATTGCCAAATTGTAGCTATTACCTATTTGAGGATTCAGATCAACGTGGGTAAAACCAATACCGTCTCCGCTAAAGCCGATCAACTACCACCGCTTTACGATTCTTTCAAGTGACAAAAATCCATTCGTTTTCTGTCAATATAGCGAAGAAGCTCGATAAAAGAACACCAAAATGGTAAGAGTTGATCGGAGTCTATGGAGAGAGTATTGGTGAAACTAGGGACCATGTATGTATGACATAAAGGGTGGCCTATAAAAAACCGCACATTTTTTTAAGGTATAAATTCTTGCCCACTAAAGGTTTAAGCTATAGGATCCTGTCACCAAAATTGACATTTCGCTAAAATTCAAAATGACGGACGCTTTTGAAAAATGCTAATTTTTCGCCCCCCTGCCAATTTTTTACGGGCGTCACTGTCTTTCCTGACTAGCGTCAGTTAAAAAGCTTCATACTTAACGTGTTCAAAAAGGTATCCCTTGTTAAAATTGTTCATGAAATACAAAAGATGGAATAACATTAACAGAGTTTTTGGCATCTAAAAAATTTGTGTTTAAGCATACGGTTCTCCTATACTTTGGAATTAAAAGTTGTCGAGTGTTTTTGACATTACATTGACAATAGAGCGAAATCCCCACGTTTCAGTAAAACCAAAAAACTACTCCCGTGACTATTGGCGCGACAGGTATCTACTGATTCACAAACAAATATCTGTTAATTTTTTCAAAGTATAGGAGAACCGTATGCTTAAACACAAATTTTTTAGAGGCCGAAAACTCACCGTGTTAATTTTATTATATCTTTCGTATTTCATGACCAATTTAAACAAGTGATACCTTTTTGAACACGTCAAGGGTGTGGCTTCTTAACTGACGTTAGTCAAGAAAGACAATGGCGTACATAAAAAATTGCCAGGTGGGGGCGAAAAATTGTCATTTTTCAAAAATATCTCTTTCCAAAATGTAAATCCTAGTGTAAAATTTCTGGGAATAGAAATGGATCATCACTTAAAATGGAACAAACAAAATCAAGCTGTCTCCAAGACACTTAGAAGTACCTGCTACTCCTTTCGTGTTCTAAAACAAATCCTAGACAAAAAAATCACTATTTTCGATTTACTATGCCACTTTTTATTATTTTGTACGTTATGGAATAATATTCTGGGGTTTAGCAGGATGCGATGGAGATGCGTTCCTTACGCAAAAATGTGTGTCGAGACAAACACTTTAAAGAAACAAACATTCTTACATTAGCAGGTATTTTTATCTATGAATGTCATGTGTTCTTACATAAAAACTTTCATAAGTTTCTTGACTATCTCCCAGAACGCAAGCATAACACCAGGTCGATTATTTTAAATTATCCAATACACAGGCACTCACTGAGACTGGATCCACCTACATGTGTATAAAATTCTTCAACTTTCTTCCCCAACAATTAAAATAACAGAAAAATCTTTTAAACAACTTTTTTAATTCACACACACAGCATCTTGTTTCAATAAATCCTTACACAATAAACAAATTTCATGTTCATATTCATGTCCTACTGTTTACAAATTGACTGTCAACAATTAACTTACTTTTAATTTTGTATTTAATTTCTTTCTTTAGAAATTTAAAATTTTTAAATTTATTTATGTATTTTTAACTAACCTGTATTACTTGATAGCTGTTATTATAGGTAGCTAGTTAGAAAATCATGTTTTTTGACACTATTTATTTAAACAAGAATTGATTTTTTTGGTTTTTGTATAAACAAAAATCTCAGAGTCAGTGAGAGTGACTGACTGAGGTTGTCGCATCTGTTTTTTTTTCAATAAATGTCATACATACTGGGTCTCTAAGTGAACCCATTACTCGCGTCTACGCCTTAACTTCTAAAAATTGACAGTTATTTTGACAATCACATAACGAAACTGTACCGTTAACATTCCTTGTCATACGAAAACTTCCATTTTATTCGCTTTCCTTAAAACTCGTATTTGGCCGGGTTGCACCTCCGGCAAACCACATTTGAAGGTGAAAGTGACAGTTTGGGATCCAAAATTCGCTTCAAATCTATTCAAAAATAAGATTACCTTTATAAAAAATAGTAAAAAACATCTGTTTGTCATATTTTCAACTACCTCTTCAATTTTAAAAAATATATTTTTTCTGTGGTTTTGTATTTTTTGATTTATTCTTTCATTTCACAAAAATTAAAAAAATGCCAAATACCAAATTTGAAATCAGTGCCTATACATTAAAGGGGGAGGGGCGGTAGTGTTTACAATTTATACGGATTTTCCTTGTCTAAATAAATGTTAATAGAGAGTAAAAAAGGAACTGCAAGAAACTTTTGCAGAGAATAAAACAATAATAATTCAAAGGATCAATTGGAATACCAAACTCCATGTTTGTGTTAAAGACTGAAAAATATACTGGAGAACAAAAAAAAGCAACACCAGAAAGGACAAATATTTTTAAAGTAATTTATTTATATATTAATACATTAGGATGCTCTTAGTAATTGATTACATTTCCAAGAAGTTCCTTCATGATAATCATCAAAAAATTAATAATGAGTGGCTCCTCCATGCAACACCGTCTCAACTAAAAAGCCAGGTAACTCCTAGCGTCTCAGTGCCCTTTAGCCTACGATGGCTGCCATTTTTATAACCTAATTGACAGGTAAAACATGGACTTTCTGTCAGTTAGGTGTCAATATGGCATCGATAATAGGCCAAAGGACACTAAATCGAAAATGAGTTAACTGGCTTTTTAGTTGAGAACGGTGTTGCTCCATGGTTATTTATGCACTCGTTTGTTCTATTGGGCATTGACAAAATAAGATGGTATATATCATATTGAGGAAACCTAATCCAAATCCTCCTTACGGCATGCCAGAGTTCATCTAAGTTTCCAGGGGGACGCGGTAATCGACTAAGATTGCGCCCTATCATATCCCATACGTGTTCGATAGGCGACAAGTCAGACGATCTGACTAGACATTCCAAAGTCTCTATGCCAAGTTTATGTAAGAGGTTCATTGTTTCACGAGCAATATGCGGTCTGGCATTATCTTGTTGGGATAGTTTGTAGGTAGGGATGTAAAACTGGCTGCAGCAGAGGACTAGAGGTGATCTGCTTCCTAACCATATATATAGCACCCCATACCATGATACTTTGTTGTCTTGCTGTATCACGTTCAAAGTCTACATTTCGTCTCTCACCTCGAAATCGCCTAACCCTTATGCGTCCATCATGTCCGCCTAAACAAAACCTGGATTCGTCGCTGAAGCTCATGGTATTCCATTCATCATTCCAGTTTTTCCGAGCTCTGCACCACTCCAAGCGGCAAGCCTTATGTTGTGGGGTCAAAGGTAGCACCAAAAGCGGACGGTAAGCCCTCATACCAAGCAATCGTCGATTAACTGTCATCCTTGAAAACACTCGTCCTGTAGCTGCTACTAGAACATCTCTTACTTGGCGTATACTGTAGTCTGGGATGCCGTAAATCACGACCTTGTCATAATCTAGGGCGTCCAGAACCCGCACGACGTCTGTAAGTCTCATCATTGGACCACCTTCTTTAAACTCTTATAACATTGTTGATGAATTGGCATTAACCCTTCTTGCAATTTCCCGTAAACCATAACCAGCCTCTTTCTCGAAGTCGTTTAAATGATGAAATTGTTGGCGACCGCGAACTCTTGGCATTTTTATTTTTTAAGTAAACTATAGGCAATCCAAAAAGAACAAAAACTACGAGAAAAATGATTTAAAATTTTCAGAAAAGGTCTTTTATGTGTTGGTTATTTTTGAAAATGAATAGAAAAAATCTGTGAAAAAAGGAAAGATTAAAAGACAAAAAATTTATCAAATATTGTAATTTATTTGAATTTCCCGCGCAGTTGCGCGGAAGTGCTCCCGAAATATGTCAAGGTCAAGGACGACCTCTTTGTTCCCGGTTTACCGATTGGCACGTTTCCTAATGGTAGAAGCCTCTCAATTTCGTGGATATCCCGCTAAAACTGTACGTAATATTACCTTAATTACTCGACATTTCATATACACACAAATAATTTTCATTCAAATAATTACCCATATACATGGTGTTGCATTTTTTTTGTTCCCAAGTATATATGCACCTAACCCCTACTGACACCGACCCACTGAAAAAGTTGGAGCATAATTAAAAAAATAATGGACATTTTTATAGGTGCTCTGAGGACACTTTGTCCTGATTCTTCCAACGGTAGTTATGGGAACTTAACTTAATATTTCCATTTTTCCTTTGTAGTAAAATTTTCAATGGAAAGAAAACAAAAATGTACAAAATTATTTTAATAGTGTCGGAAGTAGGAATTTTTATTTGATTTTGAATTGCAAAAGTAGTAAAATATTTTTAACAATATCAGAAAAATAATGATCACATCGCTTCCTTTTTTAAAAATGTTTACATTGTAAAAATTAAAAATTTTGACAGTAATATATGTATTCTTTCGATCTGAATAAACTGATCACATCAACTGATTTTACGCTGTCCTTTCGATTTCGATCACTTCCCCCACAAGTGATGGAAATATTTTTGCGCGCATTTTGCTCAGAGCAGTTAACCTAACCTCAATTTTAAAAAAATCAAAAATTGTTTTGGATTTTTGTATTATTTAAAACTTCCAAAAATGACTAATACAGAACGAGTTAATCTGTATATTAGTACTAGAGAAACATAAAAATTCTCAAAATGTCGGAAATCCAAAAAAAAATAACCAAAAAACCGCACGTCAGAATCAGCTGTTAAATTCTTCTGCTTTCAATGTGATTGAAGTTACCAAACTGATGTGATATCACTTTCACTTCCTATAATCAGTTCGAACAGAACGAAAGAAATATCTGTAATATGATGGAAATTTTGAAGTAAAAGTTAAAACAATCAACAATCCATTTTTTTGCTATATTGATTGTCCCTGTCTAACCCAACCAGCAATTTTTAGTTGTGCAAGTTGTAAAAATTAGAATTGCACTAATTTTAAACGTTGTTTTACAGATAAAGAATAGTTATGAGGGCGACGGTCGACAACGTCGACTATTATACGACGCCTAAACGTTTATCACAACTTCAGTCGCCATCACAACTATTTATGACCGTCTATTGTACTAACAGT
This sequence comes from Oxystoma pomonae, assembly GCA_963921995.1. Classification (NCBI taxonomy): domain Eukaryota; kingdom Metazoa; phylum Arthropoda; class Insecta; order Coleoptera; family Brentidae; genus Oxystoma; species Oxystoma pomonae. The sequence continues at coordinate 55,724,708 of OY998172.1, forward strand.
AATTCCTTAGTTGTGAAGGCGCCGACTACAAACCGGTGTGTGCTAAACCAAAACCAATTTTTACAACAAACCAATTTTGGAGCACTGCTGTCTGTCATACAAACGTCAATTAATTCAGTAAAAGTAACTAACAAGTGTTTTGTAAAGTTTCTATTAGTTTTGTTTGAACATTTTTCACTATGAAAAGGAACAAATGGTATAAATATTCTTCGATATTTTGACATGTGACAGCTGTCATTGAAGGTGATTCCCCAGTGTGGTGGAAAATAAGAGGAAGGTCCTGTGTAAACAACAAGTATGGAAATTAGGTGAGCAGCAGAAAGCCAAACTGTGGAGCAATTTTGATTGGGTAAAAATTGAGGCGTGTTCGCGTGTTTTAAGTTAGGGGATCCGTTCAAAACACAGTTAAGTAGTAAAAGCAGTCGAGACACGGGACTCCTTTGGTTGTCATAGAAACTAATAAGTGCCGCCATGATTGATTGTTAAAACTATTGTATGCTAATTTGTAAACAAACATTAAAAATTATTTTTTTGCTTTTTTCTACAATAAACTACGATCTTTTTGCATATAAAAATCCGTATTTGGTTCTTAGGAATCCTAAGCAACATCTTGAGAGGATTTTCGAAGCGATTTTTAAATCATCATTTTTTTTTATTTCATAAAATCATCTGAATCGAGGGCGCGCTTGTTTTTTTAGAGCTACGAACTATACATTTGACAGTAAACTACCGTCTGTTTATATATTTTGGCATTGGTTCGCATGTTATGATGATGCAAAACATGATATATGACATAGAATATCATTTTATTTTAATAATATGATGGTGTTAGAAATAGTTTAATTTGTAGTCGAATAGTGTATTTATCATTTTACGTAATGAATAGTATTTTGAACAAATAATCGTACTCCAAAACCCATTGAACTATTACTTCAACTGTAGTCGCGATCGCGACGTTGACTCAATCAAAAAATCATCCACCAAATTGGTGCAAAAGTGGGTGGTGTTTGAGTAAAAGTAAACGTTGCGACGCAACGTTGGCACGCGGTGCACAACGTTGAGACGGCGACAAATTGCTAGTTGGGAAAACAATGTATCAAATAGAGATCCAATAAAATGACGTCACTCGACTCATCGAAAAATCCTTCTATAGCAGAACTGAAAAATTCACCCTTAATCCTATGGTATATTTTGGCGTCTTTACCTTAGTTACCATCAATTTCTTTTCCCAATGGTGTACATTTCAGAGAGGTAATTAAACAAGCAATACTTTTTTCCTGGACCCGATTTCCTTTTATTATATAAAAACTGGTAACTATAACGCATGGCCAGCCATTCCAGCTAAAAGTCCACTACGGGAAATATCACAAAATACGAATTACCGAAGGCATTAACCTACTCCTTGTGTCCACTTTTATATTTTAAATTTGCCTCGAGAGGCTAACATAATTTCTTTAAAAAAGTAATTTAAAATGTTTCTTTGTGTCAAAAAAATGCCAAAAACATGAAATTTGGGTTTTTTATATTAAAAGATCAGCTTAAACTTTTTACTCTCAAATACTTACACTATCCATGAAATAATTGTATAAAAAATAAATAAAGTAGGCTTGCTAGTATTACTAAGATTTATTTATTTTGCGTAAATGTTTCTATTTTGAGTGGAAATAGTTAACTCTTTCGTTTTTTTGGTAAAATAGTAAGAAATATTATTTACATGTGATTTTAACTTGTCGGTTATATTAAATTTTAGCATCTTTTGAGGTCCTATTGGCAGATAAATAAATAATACAAAAATTAATGAAGGTATTCTTCTTTTTGCTGGTCCGTCCCTTATGCGTATTAAAAGGCTTTTTACCAACTTACTAAAGTAGATAAAAAATAAGTTTACATTTGAATTGTTTGAGTACAATTAATGAATTTATTTTTTCAAATCTAATCTCTTACGATATCTCTCTCAGATACACGCCATAAGATGAACAAAATGATAGTAACTTCTTTCGACTTACTCTGTGGTGATGTTGACTTCCGGCGGCTTCCCGGTGGCGTTTTGAACCACTAAAAACAGCTTCGTCACGATCTCGATCACGTGACCTGTTTGGAACACGAAATCGCCCTTTTTCTTGCTGAGATCGCTCTGGAATATACACCCGGTTTGGTCAGAGGTTATGCTAGAAGTTTCGCTGTTCACTAAGGACGACTAGCGGAAGGAAACAAGGGATTTACGTTTTACTAATTTTAGCAATACACTTACAGGGCATTATTACGGGAATAGGGTTCTAGCACAAAGAAGAAGACTTGTTGGAACACTTCGCAAAGATGCACATAAAACACAACAAGCGCTGGCTGTAGATCCCCCCCCCCCCTTTGGTGGTGCCCTATTGAGAAAATACAAATATTTTTATTGTTCAAAATAATAATTGATTTTTGAAAAAACTGCCTATTAGCCAGCACACAATTTTATTTCAGATAACGTCTTAAATAAATGACACACACACAAAATTATAGGTTAGAAACCTTTGAAGTCTAGAGGTGGCTGATGACAGTGTGTCGTTCTCAATGCCTAACGAAGGTTTTGTGAAGGGTCCCAAAAAATGTTTCATAAGATTTTTAGTGTAACTAAAACTGTACTGTGATTCAAACGAAATAAAATGAGTTTTAAAAAAATCAGTTGACAAACGAAAAAGTTGTGAATTTTCCAAAATTCACAATTTTTCATGTTTGTATCTATATCTTGTATTTTTATTTGCGTTTGACAGATGTCCAATAAGTGGAATACTGATCCCAAAATCTTTGGAGTAAGCGAATAGACTAAAGGGTTTATCTACATAAAGCTTTAAAAAAAAAACTTGCTCAGGTCGCTCTAGAACATACACCCGGTTTGGTCAGAGGTTATGCTAGGAAGGAAATAAAAGGGATTTTTTGTTTTACTAGCAATATACATTACATGGAAATATGGCGAGAACCCACTCTTTGGGAATACATGTACAGGGTGACCGTTTCTAAAGTCCCACTTGGGAAAACCTTTTTGTTATTTGTCACAAAAAGTAAACAGAAAGTGAATTAAATGAATAACTAGAAAATTTCCAAATGTACCAAAACTGTTTGATACACCACTGTTACTGACATATACAAAAAAAAAGGCCCCGCTTTTCACTGGATTTTATACTAGATAAAATTGCATTTCCAACGACACCTTCCGCTTGGATGTTGGTATTGGACCTTGGCTCTTTCATTCAACAAATTTACTAAGAAAAATATAAAAAATTATGATTTTAAAAATTCTTATGATATTACTACAGGCAGCAAATACACGCGGAAGGAGTGGTTGGAAATGCAATTTTATCTAATATAAGATCCAGTGAAAAGCGTATATGTCAGTAACAGTGGCGTATCAAAGAGTTTTGGTTCATTTTGAAATTTTCTAGTTAAGAAAATCGGACTACGCCACTGGAAAAATTAAATTTTCTGATATAATTTAGGTCATTTTCCTTAAATCAACCATGCCAAGTTTGGTACTCGTAGGTTAAAAAATCTTGATGAAAATGGTAAAAATGAATATGCAAGAAATTGTTCAAATTAGCATAATTTTTGCTTGGGTTTTTTTGCAACATTTTTCCCATTCGTCACTTTTGACAGTCTGAAACCATTTAGGAGTTATCCAAGAAAAACTCTTTTTTGGGGTGTTTTGGAGGTTAGAAATGACAATTCCCGAGGAGGTAGGAATGGGAACTTTAAGTATGTCAAACCTTCCCAAGTTTGTTAATGAAAAAAAATTTGGGTTCTAATTTTTTCCTCTATTCAAAAAATTTATATCTAAATTGTCTATCGTAATAGTATCTCAGAGTTATATGAGTGGAAGCCTGCGGAGATATTGTAGTTAATGGAGTCCTGTGGATTACTTAAATATTAAAGCTTAAAGGGGGAAAATTGGGTCAACAATTAAAGCGATATGCAACTATGTAAAAAAGCAAAGCAAAACTTGCAGGGTGGAAACAAGAAGATTAAACTATCTCAAGGAGTGACTGCTTTTTCTGTCTTTACAAACTTGTTTATTTTAATATAATTTTTAGAGTAGCTTTATCAAAGTAAAGGTAAGGAAGACCAAAAAGGATTTAGTGAAGGTAAATAAAACCAACGATGAGTAGCAAAAATTCCCTTATAAAAGGTACCGTTAATCTTAGACCAGTTTCGCATCAGTGGTGTTCATAAGTACGGTGCTACCCAGACCCACGGTCCCTAGAATAGATACGGTCTAGTAATTTTCACCCCACTCTTCGACCCGATGAAGACACAAAGATAGCAGCTGATTTTACTTATATATTATTATACAATGAGCTTCAGGCTACTGCGAACATGCGAACAAGTCCAATTTACTCTCCGTGCCGTACGACCGCGGTGGGGTCGAAGCACGCTGCAGTGTTATCTTATTGAAATTTATTTTGTTTTTATTATTTTGTTTTAGTTCTGTCTTGCTCTAGAAACAGATTGGTAAGTTCTTAAGTGAAATAATACATTTTTAAAACTAAAAATGGATGCCTACGAAGTTGCCGAAAAAGTGCAGATGGTCAAATGGTACTATCAATTTTGTAAATCGCTCAGAATCTAGTTTATCAACGATTCATAGGTTCCTGCAGAATTTTGAAAAGTTTGGTTGTGTAGCGCCAAGAAACCATAAAAACCCCACTGTTTTGAATGACGAGCAGTAAGTACGAGATGTGATGATTTGCGCTGCAGTGGAGGAAAATCGAAAGTTAACTAGCCACCAAATTGCCGAAGCAGTTGATACGTGTTCAGCCACTGTCTTGTTCTCAAAAAGAATGGTTATCATTCTTACAAAGCGTCAAAAACGCATCAAATTTTTCCGGAGGACAACTATCGTCGTATGGAATTTTGCGAAACAATGATGGAAAGGGCTAGTCGTGATCTATTCTTTTCACAGATGAAAGCAATTTTCCATTATTGAATCGTCATATCCCAACACACGTTCGATATTGGTCGAGGGAAAATTTGCATATGTATTTTGACGTAAGAACACAGTATCCCCAAAAACTAAATGTTTGGGGGGGTATTTTAGGGGAACACGTAATTGGACCATTTTTATTGACGGCAATTTGAATGGCCCTAGATACTTGGATCTACTGCAGCAGCATATTATTCTAACTGCTAGGCAGTTGTTAGGTGTGAGATTTGGTGAAACATGGTTTCAACAAGATGGTTGTCCCGCTCACAATGTTGGCCTTGTTAGGGAATATCTTGATAATGTATTTCCTAATCGGGTTATAAGTACACGGGGAACTATTTTATGGCCAACTCGATCACCCGATCTTGCTCCTAATGACTTCTATCTGTGAAGTTATATCAAAAATAAAGTTTACTGGCATGAAAGGGCTAATAATTTGGAAGAACTTTGGATTAAAATTGAAGAAGCTTTTCAAACTATGACCCCTAACATGCTTGGAAACGTTAGAAGGACTTTTCGAACATTTGCTCTAAATTTTTTTTTGACTGGGAAAATCTTTTGGGTTTTTAGAATGTATTATTTTATTTTGAGAACTTGCTTTTATTTTGTTTCTCCTTATTATTTTCATTGTAACACGTTGTGAGTGATAAATCTGAGCAGTTGAAAATAAAACGCCCTAATTTATCAATGACAAAAAACAAGAAAATTACGTTATCAAAATTTGCGTATTTATTGACCAAATTCTGGTTTCATGGACTACACCTACATTGCACCGTGGATAGAGGCGTACTAAACGCAAGCCGCAAACGGTGATCGCAAGCCTGAGTGTTGGTTAGTCCACTGTTAGGTGTGCGGTGTCCCTGAGTGTATGTTCGCAGTAGCCTGAAGCGCTCTGTATATATATTATCTTATCTTTTATTGTAACTTTCTGTGTATAAGTAAATATATTTTATTTTTGGCCTGCATGCGTTGATCTTTCACCAAACAGAAATTAAGGCCACAAAAACGGCATAGATTTGACAATACTGCTTTGCTATTTTTCTGAAAGATCAACAATAGGTGGCATCACTCATGACATTTCGAGTGATATCGTGCAGTTTTCAGAACACGGTGCAAACACCATATGTTAGGCTAGCCTTTGGTGAAGGTGCCAATAGTTCTGTCACTGTTTCACTCACTGACAGACAAGGTCAAATTTCAAAATCCGCGCAGAAAAAAAGCTTATGGAAGTCCAGCCTTAGACAAGTGGCCGGTGACTATGCGGAACCTGGATTCTAATACTCCAATCGAACTCGGCGTTTCAGAATTCCGGCAGAATCTCGTTTATAGAGAAAAAAACCATAACTTTTTTGTTATAAGATAATAGAATTTATAAAAATCTACAAACGTAATCAAAGGATTTTTCAAAATTTGGTGTATTTATTTCAAAAAATTAAAAATCCAAAAATTCTTGTTACAGATTTCTGTATTATCGACGAGGCTGACTATTGTTAGCCGTGTTTATTTTATTTCGGGAATGAGAGAGTCCAGCAAAAATCTGTCTGGATACGGTTGTGAGGAATTCAAAAATAAACATTCCTGCCAAATTTGAACAGATTCCGTTTTCTCGTTTCCGATATTCTGCCCTGTAAAGATTGGCCCAAAAACAGCAAAGCAGTGTTGTCAAATCTATGCCTTAAGATTATTAGTTGGTAATTGATTCCGTTAAGAAACTAATCGGACGAGTTCGAATTAGTTCATGTTCGTAGTTCAGAAATTAGGTTATGTATTTGTTATTTTTCCTGTTTTGGAAGCTATTTTATTTTGTACTTGATTTTTGCCAGGCATTTTTGGGAGAGTGATTATTTAGTTATTTGAAAGGAGAGACTTGTTGTGCATACTATATGCAATTAATCTGATTGCAACTTTCAAACTATAAGGTGCCTTATTTTTTTTCGTTTTTTAGTTATTTAATGATGAGCCTTTTCACTAAAAAAAACGCATAAATGAAGCTACCTATGACAAAAATATTGTTAGTAATATCACAGGGTATTTAATTAGGGCTAGAAAAAAAGAAATGATGGACACATACAATTTTTATTAAAAAAATTTATGCGAAAATAATATAAACCCAAATGTCATCCATCAACAATAAAGAAAGCAGGCTGATATCTTTGTGTGTTTATTCTAGAGACCGTGACCTAGACCTACAAAAATTTTAATCTACTTGGAAGAAACAGTATATTAATCCTTAATCCTGGTGGCGCTGAACATACTTACAGCTTTGACGTGCACAACGGCGACGTCGTCTAAAAAAGGAGACAGAGACATCCGGTATATCTCCGTCGCAGGTACTCGATATTTGATTTGTAAAGTTCTTTGGTCCAAAATGAGCATTGATCTGGTCGATATTACTAGGAGGATGGGAACAAACTAAAATGAAAACAAATAAAATGAAAAAATTTAAAAATCCCCGACAGCCCTGCGCATTTTTCGAAAAACTACCCCTATTGGATCCGCCCCTAGTGATTTTTACCTGTAATTATAAGTGTCATCAAGTTCCGGAAACCGGTGAATTTTACTTATTACTTTATTTAAAATAAAAACACAGCGTCCTTAATATTTATTATTAACGTTGTAAGAAAAACTACAGGACTAGTTTTACCGCGGAGCCAAATTGCTATCGCAAAACATTCCCTCACCATGTAAAAGGAATAACAGAATTTGTATGACTTTTCTGAACAGTGACATGGACATAATCCATGGCTATATCTATGGTTTTTGTATGTCAAAAGTTTTAAATGTTTGTTTTTATTAAAAAAAAAGGATTTTTCACAAAAACAGCCTACAAAAATTAAAATTGACATATTTTATATTTACTGGAACAGTATTAAGAAAGTCACTAATATTAAGAAACATTAGCAAATTACGCCTGACAAAAAAGCAGTTAGTGTAAACTTGTATTTAAAAATCGTCAAATTTTTTTGATTTTCTGCCAGTTTTTGAAGAATCGCGTCCCTAATCTTAAATTCCTTGACGTCAGTGCATAGAAAGAGTATCATCTCTGGAACTACTTAACCTATTTCAAGGTGGCCACTGGAAAAAAATTTTTTTAATGATTTGATGACAATTTTTGAAAAATTTTATGCGAATTTTATGATATTTTTGTAATATTATGTCCGTACGAGCGTGCGGAAAGTCTCACTTTTCTGCATAGCGTGCATGAAAAAAAATGATGGCACGCCTGAATTTTTTAAAAATTTTCCTTACGCTCCTAGGAAAAATGATGTACCTAACACGTGCGGAAAGCGTCTTTTCCAAATTGACGGCTTGCCCGATGTTCGCTGGCAAACGCCGGTGGGTATTACCAACCCATTTTCTTCATTTTTTAGGTGTGCCAATCGATATTAAAATGGTAAATTTATTTTAAAAATTTAATTCCATGTAGTTACCTGTAATTGTGTGAAATAACAAATACACCTTATTTTTTAGTTTGTTCATTTATCATTAAAATTGAAACGTTTAATACAAATATATAAAAAGAAATCTATTATGAAAATTTAAACGGTAAAAGGGTTTTTCCAGTTTTTATCTCGGTTTTTCTGACGCTGCGTTCATGTCGGATTTAACTTGCCGAAATCCACATCCATCAATCCTGAGTATTTTCTTACAAAGTTTGCAGTAAGCAGAAAAACAGTCTGTTATTTCCTCAAGTAGCCAAGAATACTCCAGCTTCCAAGCCGCATTAAATTTGGTTTATTAAACAAAGCAAAACCTCTTGCAAGAATATAATTGGTGTACACACAAAAATGATTGATGCAGTAAAAAATCCCATCAAAATTAAGCATATCTATTGGTTAATATTAAAAAGCGCGGCAAAAATCTTGGTGTGTCCTTTGTATCATGAGTTGCCTATATATTCCTGCACTAATTTACCAGGTGTGATTTAAAACTTGAAGTGTAGTATTTTGTGCGAATTTTATGAATTTTATGACAATTTTGAAATTTTATTATGATATTTTGGGCATATTTTATAACAATATTGAAATTTTATGAATTCATAAGATTTTATGACAAGTGACCACCCTGCTATTTTTATCGAAAATAGCTAAGAACACTCCCTGAAGGATAGGCTCTAAACAGAAAAAAAACGCATCGAAATCGGTTCGCTAGTTCGGAAGGTATATGCGTACAGAAACACAGACATAAGGGTCAAACTTACCCCTCTTTTTGCACATTCCCGTCGGGGGTTAAAAAAAACCAAAGGATTAAGCACCAATTTTACAAACATAATAAAAAAATTGGAGACGTATTTAAATTAAACGTTGTTACCAACCTTCCCGCTACTCCTGGCTATTTTGTTAATGATATCGGCAAAAACTACGTATTGGTCGTTATTTTCTAAACTCATTTTCTTCCATTGGACGTTTTGTCTTAGGCGCACGTAGTCACCCAAAAACGGGTGAGAAACACTAAAAAAATACAATAATGTATGATCCGTGCATTAAAATACTCTTTTGTTTACAACGTTTTCCTTTTGATGCACTGGTGCGCACCAAGTGTAGTCTATCCTTTTTAACTTGTATAAATTTAAAATATAGAAATACAATCAGTTTGTTACATGGACATTACACAAATAGCGTTTTCGATCTACACTGCTCTCAGATCGCCCCCAGCCAGTGCAGTGACGTCACAAATCTGTCCGGGAGTGATCTGAGGGCGATTACGAATACGAGACTTTTATTTATTACATAACCCATAATTTTGTTTTTAAACTTTTCGGGATATATTTATTACCAGGCCAGAGGGCCGCCGTACGCCAGTGAACAGCGTCTTAGCCTGCAGAACAGAGATCGCAGGATCGGATCTCGGCAAGTACACATTGCTTCACACAACACCGAATGCGACTCGAGACGACGACGGGCGGCCCCACTTCTCAGCAGCTCCGCAGTTAACGTTGTGCATAGAGTAACAACAAACGAGGTAGAAGTAGGCAGCACGGTTGACACTACACCGAAAACTTTGCGGGACTCAAAGGTGGACGGCCGAGGACCCCGCCAAACTGGGTAGAGGAGACTAGCCGGGGACCCAAAAAAGGACGACCTGTACTTCTCCGAGATTGGGACTCCATGGGACGCGGCTGGACTCCGACAGATTTGGTAGCGGGAGTGGACAGAGGGTGACTTGGAAGAGGCGGTACCACCTTCGGGTAGTGTCGTAGGATCGCCTTTTTTCAGTAACTTTTTAAACATCTAAATCAGTATTCCAGCTTCTTGTTTCATTCTGGAGTAACCTTGTATCCCGAGACCTTGCTCTCTGAAGGTGTTATACTAAGTTATCTGAGTGATAGCAGATTTGAATAGGTTTAAAACATCATGTTTTGTTTGATTTTTTCACAAAAGCGCGAATAACTCCGGGACTATTAGAAGTGGTGAAGGTTGGCGTATGTCAAAGTAAGCGTCTTGCCGAGCCTCACATTTTGGTGTGATTAGATTTTCGGACCGACGCTTGATAACGGAGTTGTTGCCTATTAAAATATTAAATATCTTTTAAAACGAAAACTTTTTCAAAAATCTGTTATAGCCACAAGTTGCGCATCCTTGCGACACAAATTTTGATATATTAAATGTCTTAGGTTAGTTCATATAAACGGAGCTAGGGCCTAGGAAATGTTTTTTTAGATTTCAATTCTTGAAATCTACTTTTTTGTTTTTGAACCGAATTGATTGAAATTTGGTATATAGTAGGCTTAGGGGTGTTAGAGACTTATAGCGCTTTTAGACTTGAACATTTTTGAGTGCTTTTGGATTTTTTACGATGTGACTTGTTACACGGTGAGGCTTTGACTGCGCTCCGCAAAATGAGTTTTGGGGTATATTTATAACCATTTTTTGGTATAGCGCTCGGGGTAAAAGATTATAAATATGTTTTGTGTGCATTGGAAAATGATGAGCCGATGTCCTGCAGTTTTGATATTATTAAAATATCTGGGTACTTCAAGATTCGTCTAGCAGTAGTCTGGTGCAGCGAACGAAGCTGAGACTCCCGGTGCCATCTGGGACGTCACATTGGCCGCCATCCTGCCTAATCCAGCACGCTAGAATTTTCGACGCTCATCATCTGACGACGCATCCGCCGTCCAGCCCTAGCAGCTTGCAGGGACAGCACAGATAACCGGCCCACGACGATTTATGGTTTCCGGTATCTGGTCGTATACGTATAAAGGTTAAATTCCCCCTATTTATACAGGGCGAGAATTCATCCTAGTGCCGTAATATAACTTTTGTTCGGTTGTGAGAATCCGTCTCGAAACATCGGGAAAAGAATTCGAACTGAATCAAACCATAACTTTCTTCCAACACACTCTAGTACACCCTTACAGCGCTCGGGGAAAATTATTCACGATTGTATTATTTTCTACGAAGTAATCACGTACTCCAGTGGATTAATCTCCTAACCCTTTGAACTGCTTCAAGGACCAGAGTTGTTTCGAACTATTTTGTGTTTTGCCTAGTGGCCATTTATTCCGCTACTGTTTACGAAGAACTACTTTTCAGTAGTTTAGTTTTAGTCGGGTGGAAGTCGCTTGGGCCATCTCCTTTTTTAACTGTTTTATGTGTATAGGTGCCCCAAGTGCAAACACCTTGGCCATATTTTACAGTCACGTCAACTCACAACTTATTCAGGCAGCAGCCATAGTTCGTGTGTCACGTGCACGTTTTATTTTATTTGATTGAGGCGCCTGACTGAAGGTCGCCGGGAAGGTGGAAAATTTTTTGGGACCTCTAAGCTTCTGGCCAGGGTGTTCCCAATTTTAATTATGCCTTCTCGGGGAGTAGAGACCGTATCTTAGATACGTCTGATCGTTGGTTGAGATCCAACAATACTCCAGTAAGTTCAAATCACTTATCTGATGATGACAATTTGAGGAATATGGGAAAGGACGACAGTAGCAGGACCACTCCAAAGAAATGCATCTGAAGTCTCCGACGGCGACCTCGACCAGCGAAACCGGGACCTCGATTTTCGGGTCAACCTATATAACGGCGGGCTGCTGGGGAGAAAAGTCTACCGTCAACCAATTTCTGCTGGGACGGTAGCGATGTTAGATCGATGCAAGTCTAACATGTAGCAGGACCACCCTTCGGAAGGGGTGTAAAGCCGGCGGTCCACTGTGTATACTTGCTACGCAGTCTAAAGATCCCTGCCCTGGACAAAGAGGTCTCAGGCAAAATTAAGTCCTCTTAGAGAAAGAAAACTTGCATCCTAAGGAGCACGTGCATCAGTCGGGGGTGCAGGGGGGGGTATGGCAAAAAGGGCTATTAAGCGGCCTAATTGCCATTTTCGGGCATCACTTTTTGCACAAAATTCATAATTTTTGGCATTTTCTTTGGGGCACGTTAAAGATGTTAAGGTTTTATATTTTCAAATCTAAATTTAAAATTATAAACCCTTTAAAATAGTATTGCAAGGTGCACCAATCAAAATTAAGAGTTGGTCCGCCATCTTTTTTCGTTAGAAAACTGGCGGTCGGTATAAAAAGAAAAAGCGCGCGTTTCGACAGGTTCATTACTGTAGAAGCTCGAGGACAGCTAACTTCGAGGTCCAAGCTAGAGTGCAAGGCGTTGCATTGATACCCTTGCGTGTCAGAAAGTAAAAAATAAGTAAATTCCTCCCGAGCCTTACAATGTTCTTGTAAGTGTAAGAAATAAAGAAAAAGTCAAGAAAAGTTTATCGTGTTTAAATCTACAGTCCACTCACCCAAAGAAAACCAGCTCATCAAGGCAAGAAAGGGAAAAAATGGCCAAGTTTTCAGGCAATCATTAACTCCCGGTTAGCAGAAAAATAAGTCACGTTTTTATGCTAAACAAAAGACTCGACCATTTTTTTTTCAAAAAAGATGCCATAAACGTTTAAAAATAAAAGGAACAAAAAATAATAAAGTAATTTTATGTCTATTGTTTTGATCCCACTCCTTGATCCGTCAAAATTGACGGGGAAAGAAAAAATGGTCCGCCAGAGATTTGTGGGACAAATCGAACACGAAAATCTCGGCGAGAGCGTAATCCAAAGAAATTGAATTTTAATTTCTTTGACGTAATCCGTTTTTAAATCGAACACCCAATTTTTTTCTGGATTGATCTCGGATCGGGAGCGGTTTTTAAACGTAGATCGAAAACGCTAATAGACTTCGCACTGGCTTAAATTCTATTTATAAATTAGATTGTGTTTTGAAACATCATCTAAACAAAAGTTCAAGATCGCTTGCTTGCTCACTTTTTCTAAAGCCAGTCTGTGATGGTCGCAGGGCAGTTGTCAAGGTCGGAGGGAAAACAAGGGAAGAGTAAAAAACAATACGGCATTATTATTTTCAAAATATGGCAGGATCAAATTTAAAATAAAAAAAAATTATCGTCCATACGGAAATAGTTCAGTTTGGGTTCACTTTGCTTTTTCTTTCGAGAAACCAATTCTTCGACCATTTTCTTTTTTTCTTCAAGCTACTGGCCACCAAATGCAATTGTTTGTGTCCAAAAAATTTGTAATGCACTTTATATTTCAATCAAACCTCGAAAAACTGATATTTGTGATACTGTTCCAAAGAAAGAGAGTTTCAGGGTACCTGCATTGCATGCATAATATGTACCGGGTGGGCCATAAAAAACCGGCTAAAATGTTTTTCGTTATAACTTTCGAATCATACCACCGATTTTAATGCAACAAACTGCTCTTTGCAGGGAATTGAGCAAGACTTTGAGTAAAAATATTTTTTTGTCCGCCATCTTAAAATCTAAAATGGCGGAAAGAAACAAACTTTACCCTTCAAAGAGCCACGTTTATTCTTATGTTACGGAAGATTTTTGGATTTTTATATGAATTCCTAAAAAAGCTCTGTTTCTGCCACGCAGAACGAGGTGTGAATCATTAAAATCGGTTAAGTGGTTCTCAAAAAAAATAAAAAATGTTCAATCAGTGTTTTACGGATTATGCGATTGCCGTCTCAATTTTGTCTGCATACAAATCGATTGTTCTTAAACACACTATTGAAATTTGCCACCATCTTGAAATCCAAGATGGCGGACAAAATAAAACTTCCCTTCAAAAAGGCTCGTTTATTCATATTTTCTAAAAACTTTTTTATTTTTTTTAAATCATAAAAACCGGTGTAGTGGTTCTTAAAAAATTAATTTTTGTTTCCATCATTGTTTTCCAGATTATACGATTGCCTTCTCAATTCCGTGTGCATTAATTTCGTCATAAATTCATAATTACTGAATCGATTTTAATTTAAGATTAATTAAGCATTATGACAAAGATTAATTGAACTTTAAAGACCACTATTGAAATTTGTCGTAATTTGTAAACCCAAGATTGCGGACAAAATCAAATTTGACCCTTCAAACACGCTCAATTATTCTTATGTTCGAGAACCTTTTCGATTTTTTTTAAATTCGTAAAAAAGCTCGGTCTTCGCCGCGTATAACTAGATTCAAATCATTAGAAACGGTTTGGTAGTTATTAAAAAATTAATATAAATATAAAAAAGGGTACAAAAACTACTCGCAACAAAAAAAGAGCGGCCTTTTCAAATGGTGGCAAATTTCAATGGCGATCTTTAAAGAGAAATCGATTCTTATCATGATGTTTTTATTTTATCAAAATCAGTTCAGTAATAATGAGTTTATGAGGAAACAGTGTTTAAAACAAAAATTAATTTTTTGGGAACCACTAAACCGATTTTAATGATTCATACCTAGCTATGCGCGTTGGAGAAAGGGCATTTTTAGGTTCTTGAAACCTAAGAATAAACGAGCTTCTTTGAAGAGATAAATTTAATTGTGTCCGCCATCTTGGGTTTCAAAATGGCGACAAATTTCGATAGTAATCTTTTTTTTTTTTGATCTTCGCCATGATGCTTTTTATTTTATTGAAATCGGTTGAGTATCAATTTGAGAAGGCAATCGTATAATCTGGAAAACAGTGATGGAAACAAAAATTAATTTTTGGAGAACCACCAAACCGATTTTCATGATTTATACCTCGTTGTGCGTGGCGAAAGCAGAACCTTTGTACAAATTTAAAAAAATATTTAAAAGTTTACAGAACATATGAATAAACGAGCCTCTTTGAAGGGTCAAGTTTGATTCTGTCCGCCATCTTGGATTTCAAAATGGCGGCAAATTACAATAGCAGTGGTTAAAGAACAGTCGATTTTCGCCATGAGGCTTTTTATTTCATCAAAATCGGTTTAGTAATAATGAATTTATGAGAATATGTATGCAGTCAGAATTGAGACGGCAATCGCATAATCCGTAAAACACTGATTGAAATTTTTTTATTTTTTTTGGGAACCACTTAACCGATTTTAATGATTCGCACCTCGTTCTGCGTGGCAGAAATAGAGCTTTTTTACGAATTCATAAAAAAATCCAAAAATCTTCCGTAACATAAGAATAAACGTGGCGCTTTAAAGGGTAAAGTTTGTTTCTTTCCGCCATCTTAGATTTTAAGATGGCGGACAAAAAAATATTTTTACTGAAATTCTTGCTCAATTCCCTACAAAGAGCAGTTTGTTGCATTAAAATGGTATGGTTCGAAAGTTATAACGGAAAACATTTTGTCCGGTTTTTTATGGCCCACCCGGTATATATGCATAGGTAAGAATGCCGCCCTTTTAAAAAGCATTATTTTAGTATTGCACTTGGTAAAAAGCGTTGTTATTTGTTTGGGGGGTTTAGTCTCACGACAAAAGTATTCTGGAAAAAGAACTAGGTTAGGTACCATGTCAACAGTGTCAAAATAGTGCCCGGCCATAATACAGCCCAGCTGTAAAAAATATCCAATAGCAATTTTATTTTTCGTATAATTCCTTATCTTCCTACAAAATTTTTTTTAATTAAATTAATCCTCGCTCCTAATATCCTGCATTGTAACTGAAAAAATCCGAATAACCTTATTTATACTTGCCGTTGATGATTGCGTTCGACAAGAAATTATTTTTTTTTTATCTTTTCTATTCGCCATTGGTAGATATACAGACCGCTTCAAGCTACTGCGAACATAGGGGGAATCAAGTCCAATTTACTCTCCGTGCCGTACGACCGAGGTGAATTCGAAGCACGCTGCAGTGTTATCTTTTGGAAATTCATTTTGTTTTATTTCTGCCTTGCTCGAGAAACAGATGGGTAAGTTCTTAATTGAAATAATACATTTTTAAAACTAAAAATGGATGTCTACGAAGTTGCCGAAAAAGAGCAGATGGTCAAATGGTCAAATCGTCATAACCCAACACACGTTCGATATTGGTCGAGGGAAAATTTGCATTTGTATTTTGACGTAAGAACACAGTATCCCCAAAAACTAAATGTTGGGGGGGGGGTATTGTAGGGGAACACGTAATTGGGCCATTTTTTATTAACGGCAATTGCAATTTGAATGGTCCTAGATACTTGGATCTACTGCAGCACATTATTCCAACTGCTAGGCAGTTGTTAGGTGTAAGATTTGGTGAAACATGGTTTCAACAAGATGGTTGTTCCGCTCACAATGTTGGCCTTGTTAGGGAATATCTTGATAATGTATTTCCTAATCGGGTTATAAGTACACGGGGAACTATTTTATGGCCAGCTCGATCTCCCGATCTTGCTCCTAATGACTTCTATCTGTTTTTGAAGAAGCTTTTCAAATTATCACCCCTAACATGCTTGGAAACGTTGGAAGGGGTTTTTATAGTAGGCTCGGATATTGTCTAGCCGAGCAAGGAGGACTTTTCGAACATTTGCTTTAATTTTTTTTTTACTGGGAGAATCTTTTTGGTTTTTAGAATGTATTATTTTATTTTGAGAACTTGCTTTTATTTTGTTTCTCCTTATTATTTCCATTGTAACACGTCGTCACTGATAAATCTGAGCAGTTGACAATAAAACGCTCTTATTTATCAGTGACAAAAAATAAGAAAATTACGTTATAAAAATTTGCGTATTTATTGACCAAATTCCGGTTTCATTTACTACGCTCCACACAGCACCGTGGTTAGAGGCGTACTAAATACAAGGCGAACGGCGGCGAACGGCAGCGAATGGCGATCGGAAGCCTGAGTGTTGGTTGCTTCACTGATAGGCGTGCGGTGTCTCTGCATGTACGTACACTGGCAAATTAGACTTCTTTCGCCCTATGTTCGCAGTAGCTTGAAGCGGTCTGTATATGCATAGGTAAGAATGCCGCCCTTTTAAAAAGCATTATTTTAGTATTGCACTTGGTAAAAAGCGTTATTATTTGTTTGGGGGGTTTAGTCTCACGACAAAAGTATTCTGGAAAAAGAACTAGGTTAGGTACCATGTCAACAGTGTCAAAATAGTGCCCGGCCATAATACTGCCCAGCTGTAAAAAATATCCAATAGCAATTTTATTTTTCGTATAAATTCTTATCTTCCTACAAATTTTTTTTAATTAAATTAATCCTCGCTCCTAATATCCTGCATCGTAACTGAAAAAATCCGAATAACCTTATTTATACTTGCCGTTGATGATTGCGTTCGACAAGAAATTATTTTTTTTTTATCTTTTCTATTCGCCATTCGTAGATATATAAGTAAATGGTTTATTTTTGTGGATGGCGGATGACAAAAAATATAAATCAACTTAAATGACTCACTTTTAATTGTCAGCAACACTGTTTGATCTGGGTAAGGCGTATATTTAAGCTAATAGTTATATGCTCGAGACAGATCTCATAGTGTGTGGCGTACTTTAGATCTTAATACATAAAACATACCTTCTGGGATATGAACACTTCCTGTCCTTAAAAATAAAACTAGCGGTAACCTTCTCTCTCATTCTATTCCTCGCGGTTTGGTCGAATTTCAACCGGTACTTGTGACAGCGCCACCTATGGTGGTACTTTTTTATTAAACTATTTACTTCTAGAAAACGGGGGCTGCAACCGGGCCACTCTTTGCACAGTGGCGAGTCGCTGTCGGAAGGCAGTTTTCTAATGAGGTTTAGTAAGTACTGCCTTCGCTAAAATACAAATAACAAAAAAATACTGGTAAAAACTTAATTTTGTTAAAGGGGCAGTTTACCAAAATGACAAGATGGCAAAAAAAAGTTTGATTTGAGTTGAAATCTTTGATTTTTTTTTCTATAAACCGTTAATGAGATATAAGTACACTTCTCTCCACATAAAACTGGTACAGCAGAAGTTAGCAGCCTGTTTAATTTTTAAAATTTTTATAGTGCGGCACTGTCTTTCTATAAGTGACAATGTCACAGACCCCTGACAACATCATGTTTTGCAAGTCAGTGTCATCCAAATTTAAAAAAATGCCGCCGCACCTTTCCGAATTTGATAAAGCTGAAGTCTTAGCAAAACTAGACGGTGGTTGGTCTATTTGGGAAGTAGCTGTTCGTTATGGGAAAAACAATTCTATGATAGTAAACATAAAAAACCGATTTCAAAAGGAGGGAGCTATCCACCGAAAGGAAGGCACCGGTTGAACGAAAGTTACTAGCCCAGAGGGAGACCAAGAAGTAAAAATTGATTCAAATTTTCCAGGATCCATACCAACATTAGGCAGGAGGATTAAACGTTCGAGATTAAGGTGTCTCATTGCGGCAAAAAAAAACTAAGTGAGGAAAAGAAGCAGTCTCGATTAACTTTTGCGTTGAATTATTCTCTGAGGGACGAAGAATTTTGGCAGCAGGTGGTTTTCTCAATGAGAAGATATTTAAGTCCAACAGCGATAAAAAATAAATTCTGGTTTATCGACCGCCAAGAACCCGATACGAAAAACGATATATTGCTGGAAACGAAGACCGGGCGGGAAAATTTTCAGTAAATGTTTGGAGCTGAATATCGGCTAGAGGACATGGCGCTCTATTTAGAATTAATTGGCGATTTATAGCCGAAGTTTACGTTAATATGCTGGAAACGCAAGGAGGTGAGAGTCCCTTATTTAGGTCATTTTGTATTCCAACAAGATTACTGTCCAGTTCATACGGACAGAATTGCGCAGCGATGATTCCAGGATAATAATATCGAAGTTTTGCCTTGGCCTTCAAAAACCCCTGATGCGAATTCAATAGAGAACGTTTGGGGACTTATCGCAAAGAAATTAGCAAGTTTTCAGAACATCTAATGGAACTCATCGTAAAAAGGGCACAACGGTACAATGACGCGCTATTAAAAATAAGTATTTTCTAAAAATGTTTTTAATTTTGTTATTTTTTTTTTAATTTTATTTATTTTGTTAACTGGATCTGGCCTTTTAATTGTTTTGGGCTAGTAACTCGTTAAACCGGTGCCTTCCTTTCGAAGGACAGTTCCTTCTTGAAATTGATTTATTATGGTTACTATCGTAGACTGCTTCTTTCATAATCAGCTAGTCGAATAGACCAACTACAGTGTAGCTTTTGTCTCCTTATAAAGAGTTTATATATGCCTTATAAAAAGTTTATATATGCCAAAAATATAACCTAAAATGACAAAGTCAAAAAGTCAGTATGGCACATAGGAAAATATAAAAAATCGTATTTGCAGTATTGTGGAGAGAAGTGTACATTTTCGAAGGGATTCAATGGGAAACTCTGTTGTTATTGAAGATAGAGACATACGATTTTCGCAGTAGTCTTACTTTTTTGAGCTTTAAAAAATGGTATTGACAGATTTATTCTGTCTCTTGCAGTTTTTGAGCTACAGGGCAAAGTTGAAAAATGGTCGGAATTACCAATTCTTGATGTCCCTTAATTGATTGATGGATAATTGAGTTCTGTAAAAACATGTCTGTGGCACTCTTTTTAGAAAACACAATGCTCTTCACACAACAATCAAGGAGTTTTACTAGAAAGGTGTTTCAAATTGGATACTTTTGGGTAGTTTAAACTAACCCACACTTGCAAAACTCGATTTCTAAGATATGATAAAAAGAGAATACTGCAACTTCTTTAATTATGAATTTTGAATAGATTTTTTTAAAGAATTTTATGGTGTAACTTTTTTAGTTTTTTTAAGATATTTTCTCGGATCTATCATAAAGTTTTTATTTTTTTATGGAGTAACACATATTTTGTCACCTTTTAAAACGACTCTTAAAAATAATGCATCTCACAAAAAATATTGGCTTAGTGGCTTCAGATATTTATTTTTTTATTTATTTGCATAAGATGCTATTTTAAATGGTGACAAGAATGCAAGCAACATATCAACTTTAGAATATGCCTCAAACCTTAGGACATTGATAGTTCAATGTTTTAAGCCTCAAACACTAACAAAACTTACCTTCCATTGAATATAATGCCTTTGTATAACTTTTGCCGCCCATTCTACTTGTTTCCTATGTTTCAATATTCTAAATTCTTCTCGCGCCTGATTAAAACAAAAATAAAAAATATTTAAATATCAATATACTTAGTTTCTCTCTGGCGAATTTTAGTCTACTAATATCAACATGTTTAAATAAAAACAGTTCATACAAGGATATTAACATTTTTAGATTTTTTCTACATTACGACAAGCTAGCTATATAAATCTGGCTTTTACCAAGACCTACCACACGGTATAGACACCACAAGTGTCGCCTGCCTTGGAAGGGTATTCCATATTTTAATTCCTGAAAGAAATTTCTCCCCTAATGTTTTGTTTTTCTCTTTTAGCGTAAAACTTAATAATAACGAAAAAAATAATTTAAAGTCCATCGGCTACTATTCAACGCCTACTTGATCTAAGGATCGGATCATCATAAGTTATAATTTTTTCGCCATTTTTGTTGGTAGTGGTTTAATTTTATAATACTTCCAAAAGTTTTTTTAGTTGCTGTGACGGTTTTAAGTGAGCAATTCCAGTTAAAATATTACCTGGGTTTGGGTGTTTAAACACCCAAAAAAAAGGAGGTTGTGTTAAAAGTGCTGCAGCCGAAAAACTCGAGTTTTTCGTACTACTGTAAAGCTGGATTTATACAACATATAAAATACCTATTGACTTGGCAATAAACCAATATAGCAATTTCCAACCATTGACAATTTTAAACGAAAATAAGGGGGTGATGGAGCCGCCACTCAGTTTCAAACTGCGTTTATGGTAATATTCGGACCCTGACAATCGAAAAATAAGAAGAAAAAATGGAGTTTTTTTTGTCGCAAAAACCCCTTTGGGCACCAACACAAAAACTCATAAAAACAATAAAAAACTTTGTGTGGGTATTACTCGACAAACTCATTTAACTTACCCTCCAACTCCGCCACGCAGACGCTATTATCATCTGACTCCTTCTCACTCTTTGATATTTCCTTTTCTGCCGGTACCCCTTCCAAATTTTTTGAATCAAAAGGGCTAAGTCGTGCAGTCGAGTTCTCCGAAAGTCTTCCAACTCGAAAACCGTTCGCGGACTGCGAATAAACAATTTCGATCTGCCTGAAAGTATTAAATATCTTTGAAACGATGATGGATTGCACTGGTGCATTTTTATATCCTTTTTTAGCTTGGGAAACCAGCAGCTCCCATCCTTTTCCGCCATTCTAAACAACTTGGCATCTATCGGCCATCACGAAAACATTTTTTGTTTTACAAATTTTGACCTAAATTGGAAAACGCCATTTAAAATTAATAATAATTCAGCACTTAGGCACACTCCACACAACTTTTAAAAATTGGTGCTAGAAAGCGCGGATAGTCCACTATACAATCAATTATTTTATGTTGAAAGGAAATGAAAATATCTCGAAAACTGTAACTTTGAAAGATTTGAACCTTATAACAAAATTTTTGGTTAATATTTACGAAAATCAAAATTTGTGTATACATATTTTGTCGTGTATTTAAAAAAATTTTCAGGGGATTTCTGAAATTTTCACAGCTGCTTGAAGGCAATGAATTATCCTTTTAAAAACACCAAACTTGAATCTTGGACGCCTTCAGGATTTTTGTCTGTGAGCTGTCAAACATAGATGATTTTTACAAGTCGTCCAATTTTCCTTACACACAGGAAGTCGAAACACGATTGCTGGCTGACGTCAGGTCATTTATTCGCTACGTCTGCATAACGTAAGATAATTTCCAAATGCTGGTTAGGTAGTTTACTCCCAACAAAATTCTTACCAAAAGTAAACTCAGCGCTAGGTATAGGCAGACTCCTAAGCAGTACCGAAGCGCCCTCTATGGGGGATCCGCGCCACTTTGGCCACGTGTGACAGCAAACCATTTTGTATCTGTTCAAAAACTGTACGTACGGTAGTCTGTGGCAGTAGCCCGATCGCCACACTTGAACTGTGGCTATAAGGTTGAGATATCGAACCTAAAAAATGATAACATTTTTAAAAGAGTTTGTTTTTACAACCAGTGGCTAAAATAATGCTTTTCTTACAGATGTGGTTATAAAGATCGAGCACAGTAAGTGATTTAAAAACGGAAAATAAGTAGACACAAAAAACATTTAAAGGTCACCATTTTCATACTATACATGAGTAAAATTGTGTTTTTGATGAAAGTATAAAAAAAAGTTTAAAACAACAATTAAAATGTCAAAATTCATACCTGATGCTGTACTAAGGCAACGTCAAACTGTCTGGATTGCTTTGTTTCATTCGGTTTAATACACCTAAAATTATTACATCAAAAAATCAACGGTAGCTTTTTAAACCTGTCATAAACTATAAATTGCTCTAAAAACTTTATACAAAAAGCAGCTTTAAATACAAGCAAATCAAGGTTTTAAAACTTCTTTGACATTTCTCTTTTATCTATCTTGTTAATTGCGTGTGCTTGATTTTAGAAATTAAAAGGTTAATTCAAAGTTTTGCAACCTCAGCACTTGAAGAAGCAATAGCAAATTCTGGCAGGGCAATTGGATATTTATGCTTTTTGCTGTTTCGGATAAAAAGAGAAGCCAAAGATTTCCAAGTGTAGTGTCTGAATGAAATTCGCTACAAGCTAGCTATTTATTTTTCTATCCAATCAATTTTACTACTGTTTTTATTTTACTGACTAGATAGTCCTCCTCTCTACTTGTAGTAATTTCACACAAAGATAGACAAGAATAAAGATTGTTGTTTGAAGGTGGTAGACAATGCTCATTGTCTTTACTTTTTCACAACGTTTCGAATGCTTATGTATCTGCAATCGTCATCAGTTGAATACTATCACAAAGGAGGTATTTCATTTGTGCTATCACAAAAGAAATACCTTTCCTATAATAATAATAGTCAAAGACGTCCCAACTAAAAACATTTATGATAATAATAAGTATATGAGACAAACCCCCATTTGCACCGACTTTTTTTTTATTTGTCAATTAACTGAAACTACCACGAACAAGATAGAGATGGGTTTAGTTTTTTCTTTTTCGCCTCCGTTGCTAGACTTTTAGTTAAAAGACACATAAAAAAGTCAGTGAAAATAGAGGGGGGGAAGAATTTTCTAAAGTCTGCTTACCTAATATAATGATTTTGCCTACTGCCCAAATTTTTTAGTAGAGCATTTAAAGACACTTGAATTTGTACTGATTTGCTGACCGGCCGTTTGACAGAACACCTTTTGGGGTTTCCCTCGGGAAAGAGCTCTTGCATTATGGGTAAATCACACCTAAAAATGAACACGTTCGTGAATTTAACACTACTAACTAATTTTAACTTTAAAAAAATTTATATTTTCATAATAGAGCATGGATTTAGAGATCTCGTGTTGTTATACGCGCGCCTTAGGTGCTCGCTACCGGTTAATTTGATGAATTTATCTTATTTATGGTTTGGTATGGTTTAAAAGGTGACCACTGACAAAACCGTTTTTTTTATGAATTTATGAATTTTTTTCAGAAAAAATATGACGTTTTTATGACATATTTAAAAAAAATATATGAGTATTTTAACTTAAAAAACTATATGAGAATTTTAACTTAAAAAAATTTTTACTTGCATGTTAATTAAGGAGCACCAAAAGATACAAAAAAATCGTGTATTATCAACAAAATCAAATAAACCGTATATATAAAAGCAGGAGATTTAAAGAACTATTAGTCAACATTTAGCTACTAATTGAAATATGCTAATATAAAAAAAAACAAGAAAGTTACATATATTTGGTTTGATTTTAGAGAACTATTCAGTCAACACTTAACTACTACCTATGTTATATTATAAACACATACTAATATAAAAGAAACAACCAATGCCACTTCCATCAATTTTAAAATTTTTGCAACTTAACTTGCAATAAGCAGAATAGGAATCATTTTTATCCTGTATTAGCCAGCAATATTTTTCCTGCCAGTCAGAGTTATATTTTGTTTTTCTTCGACTCATGTTTTTGTTTTACATTTTTTTAAATACAAAGCCGCTATTGCACACAATTTTTTATGTTAGATGTCAAAAATTAACAATTGAGATTATATTAATTTTATAATTACTCTGCATCTCTTTTCAAAAGAATAAAACAAAGATCATGGTATAGCAGAATTCAGTCACTGTAATAGTCCGTTTACATAAATTTAATAAGACCAACTAGTCCAAAATGTTTATTTCCCTTTCCAATACGACACATCTCTAGAGAGAGAAAGGTTAAACATGACCTAGTATTTCTTGGCTAATCATGTTAAACAAACCAAATCAATGTATACAGGGGCTATGTGCAAAATAAAATTTGTAAAATTATAACTGTCTTTAAAAATAGTGATCCGCAAAAGGTAGATTTTAAAATTTTATGATCTTTATGACATTTAGCCAATTTTAGGACGGTTTTTAGGTCACATCTTCAAAAATTATGACAAATTATGATTTTATAACAAGTGGTCACCCTGAGTTTACCAAATTAATATCCGTTGGTGTACATACACATTTCCAATGTCTGCCCGGTTGCATCTTTATGAAAGAATTTCTGATGACACTCACCTATGCATGGCACGACTGATTTCCTTTGGAAGATTGTCTCTATTTTTCTCAATAAAACCATGGGTTTTGTATATCACCGAGCCCGCGAAATGCCTTATTCTAAAAGTACAATTATATAGTAATCTATGAAGAATAATAGTTCGACAAAGGGTAGGAAGTTTAATACAAAGAAACCCATAAGGTTATGCATGCATTGATATTTTTAATATATAAGTGTGTCACTTCCCATGCGTTTCATTCTCTTTACGAAAATAGGTTCCACTTTTGATAAAACCAGGAGTTCGCAAATTTACACAGGGACATTTTTACCTCAACAGCTCACCAAAAAGCTCAAAATGCCCTGGACCTCTATTCTTGAAATCAGGAAGAAAACACTTATTTCCCTGAAATGCGCGGATCCCATTGGTTGATGTCGTTGATTTCTCCCACAAATGGCACTAATGAAAGTATTTTAAATAGAAATCGGTATCTTTTACTTTTCTCACTAAAGCCAGTAGAAACTAATCTCATCAAAAGTCATGTTATTACTATCATTTTCTGGGAAATCGGTGGCGCCGACCAATAGGATCTGTGCATTTCAGGGAAATAATTCAAGAATAGCTACACTGGAGTAAATAAATTTAAAAAGGACAACAGAACATAATTTCACTGTCTCAGTAAATGCATCCAAATTTTAAAACCTTGCATTGATTTGGTAAATAGTTGCCAATGAATGATACGATTAACTAAACCTGCTCGGTATGGCATCGGCCGTTTTTTATTTGTATCGCAAATTTAAATTCTTTACTAGGCCAGTTAAGAAATATTAGTTCTTAACAATAGGTCAGCAAATTTTATGCACTTTTTATGAAAACTGGCTTAAAAAAGTAAATTAAATATATAAAAATGTAGCGAGTGTGGATTCTGCTCGTAAATATTTTGATTAATTGATTTCAACCTCTAATAAATCGACGCACTTACTCGAAACTATCTAGTGGAACACTATTATCGGTGGCCAATAGAAAATGACTGTGCCCAGCACAGCACTGTTCCAGCCTCGTGTAATACGAGCTGTCGTTTTGAACGTGCGGTTCTTCTAGTAACGATAACACGCCGTGATTTTCGTGCTCTAACAATTGACATATTACTCTGAAACGTTAAAAACAAAACATGAGTTGAGATGTTTTATTATTTCTACCAATAAGCGGGCTCAATTACACAGGATCAGCCACCGTGACGTCACCAGTCAATTTCAATCTCAAAATCTTATTCATATATTTTGCTGGGAGAGTTGTTTTAGATTTATTACATCGAAAACGACCCCTGCAGCTATCGAAAATAATCCATCAAGTTTTCATTGTTTATTGACATACATGACACTTTCTGACATGAAAAAAATATAATTTCTATGGTTATGGTAAAGCCATGATGGTAATTTAAGGCTTAAAATATTTTAGCATAATTTAAGGGGTAACATTTTTCATTAAGCAATTTTTACTATGTTTTTTACATTTTTATGCCGTGATTTTGCTCACATTTTAAAGCTCTCTTTCCAAACTTTCGATTTCTAGAATAAAACACTCACATTTTTTAAATTTTCACTGTTTTTAAGCATTCAAAAAAAAGTACTGTCAAAAATTTTTTTTCTCTGTTAAAATAAAAAATATTTAAGGTTGTTGAGGAGAGACAGCAGACTATAAAAAAGTATTTCAGAGAAAAATGGAAATAATTTAAGGCAATTGTTTAAAAACAAATTCTGTTTTGACATCTAGCTGCCATCTTTAGTGGTGCCATTTCAGATAATTATGCATTTAGGCTTATTTCCTTGCAAAATCAACATTTGTTCATTTGCTCTTCGGAATTGGGTTATTTCGCCAAAATTTAAAGCACTCGTATAATTACTCTTGAAAGTCATTGGAAAATCAGATTTATTACAAACCACCACAAAAAAATTCGCAGTTAAAACATAAATAATTAGACAGTTTGAAAATAGATATTAGACTCCGAAACAATAGTCAAAATAAATATCTTTTATTTGTTCTTCATTTTCGGTAACTTTTTAAATATCTCAATACTTAATACTAAATATTAGATTAAGATTTTTGTTTTAATAAAGGCTGCTCTTTTTTAATCACAAAATGATATCACGATGAAAAAA
Source organism: Oxystoma pomonae (assembly GCA_963921995.1). Taxonomy (NCBI): domain Eukaryota; kingdom Metazoa; phylum Arthropoda; class Insecta; order Coleoptera; family Brentidae; genus Oxystoma; species Oxystoma pomonae. The sequence continues at coordinate 55,751,659 of OY998172.1, forward strand.
AGCTGCAAACTTATTTGACGTCAAATAAAACCATGGATTAATTGTGAGTGTAAAACAGGCATTATAAAAATTTTGTATTATTTTTTTTAATTGTATTCAAGGAGTTAACAGGAGGTTAATACACTCGTTAGAGTGTGATTAAAACTTAAAAAAACTTACAAATTATTAAAATATTCCAATTTGCTCCATTCCAGTCCCTCTCGTATTAACTCCTCTTGTTCCTCCTTTAAAATGACGTTGCTTATTGCCTGATGCAACTTTTCATTGCAATAGTTTATGATCAGCTGTTCGAAGCCGTTTTGCTTGAAACATTCGAAGCCGTACAAATCCAGGACGCCCAGCACTTTTCTTCTGCCCAAACTTTTTGCCTAAAACCAAAGACGTTAAAAGGATATTTGGCCCCACTTGTTAAACGCTAGGTCCTTGGGGTGATGAGGCTAAGAGATTGATTAAGGAGATCGCGTCTAAGATTCCTAATGAACAGTCTCTTAGCTTCATCACTCAGAGGATCAGCTTAGCCGTGCAGCGAGGCAATATAGCCTCAATAATGGGCACCATCAGAGACAAAAGGGACTGAATGATTTTTTTTTTATTTTTAGTGAAAATGGGAAGTTTTGGGGTTTTGCAATTTTCCTTTGTTTATTTGTTATATTAACTTTTATATTTTTATATATATATTATTTTTATCAATTGAAAAATTATCACTAGAGAATCCTAGTTTTAAGCGTTTCTATCAAATGAAACAATATCTTTTTCAACTTGTTGAGTTGAGTTGATTGAAAAGGTTTTTCCTGAACCTCACTTTCTTCTAGAAATATTTCGATACATGTCGGGTTTTTAAAAATATAAGAAATAAAATTCAGTGGAGAAAGATCATAATTGATTGATTTAATATCTTTTTCAAAAGAAATTTACTTTGCCATCTAAATTTAGGGCAAAAGAAATCCTTGAGTAATTTTAGTTGATCAAATTTAAACCAACTCTTGCTAATAAATCCCACTCGTGCTGAGAAAAGGAGACGACCAATGCCCGAACGATTCAAAAATTTTGCAAAGATTATTCTTAACTTCAAATTAATAAGGTAGTCTTACATAGATAAACATATATTTTTTGACGGACAAAATATGTGTTTCGTGCAATGTTTTTTATTATTGTTTCAGACAGATTTCGGCTTAGGTGTGAGCCATCATCAGTGAATTATCCTATTAAGTTGTCAAGGCAGGTGGTGGCATTTGGTTTATTATTTATTATTATTCCTTTCAATACATTTTTTTGTTAAAAAAAAAACTATACAATAAGAAAGAAAAACACTTTAAAAACAGAGAGTAAATTGAGTTTCGAATTTCCATTGTCTTTATTTTTTTACTTTTTCAAAACTTTTCAAATACTTATGTATTTGCAATCGTCATCAGGCGAATACTAACAAAAACTAGGACCACCTAATATTATATACTAGCAAGTATTCAGTGAATCATAAAACGCTGTTTCGCAATTGAAATCTGTTTCCTCCGAAAAGTATGGTTTCCAAATATCTTTGAAGCTTTGTTGACAAAATACATTCTGGTTCCTTAGTTTGAATGCTGTCTGTTTCTTTGAATTTCCGATTGAATAGATTTTCCTCCTTGACGACAATCTTTGAATTGAATTGAAAATGTCTTTATTTACAAGTTACAATATACCATGTACAATAAGTAATATGAATAGGTGGCGATATTCGCTTACTAGCGCTCTTCCATATAACCACCCTGAGAAAAAAAATGTTTTAAATATATAACTAAATTATAACAACCATCTATACTCTAGTAACAAGAACAACTGCGTCATTCAGATGAAATGAAATAATCACTACGCACGCACGCAGTATAAGGATCCAATGACCTATTGGTAATTGATGGATTTATCTTAACATTGATAAGGATTAAGAATAATAATAATCAATCAGAAGTCACCTACACACTTAACAATTTAAATAGTTAATCTTAGTTGATTCCTTGTAATCAACCTCTTGATGCCCTCTCTAAATGAAAAAACACTTGCTGAGGATTTAATATATTCGGGGATTTTGTTGTACATTTTAACAGCAGTAAAACTAAAAGACTTTCTATAAAGTGCGGTGTGGTGCCTAGGCACGCGGTAGAGGTAGGTAAAATGAACCTCGCTACATCGTACCAGTTTGGAAGAAAGGTATGATGGTCTTTTGCGTTTACTTAACCTAAACATAAATGTTGCCAACGAAACAAGGTATCGTTCATCAAGTTTTAGCCACTTACAAGCAATGTAACTTGGAGAAATGTGGTCGAATTTCCTAAGATTGTAAGCATATCGAATGCAAGCGTTCTGCAGTTTCTGGAGGCTTTCTCTGTCCCTATTTATTAAAAACGGCCAATAAAGAATATTACAATAAGATACCAAAGAAAGAATTAAACTATCACATAGCTTTAATTTTACTTCTTTACTTAAAATTTTTTGTTGGAATCGGAGGGCCTTAAGTTTACTGTATGATTTCTGCATGAGATAGTTGACATGCTTGTTAAAGGTAAACTTGTTGTCCATCCATACCCCCAGATTCTTTGCAGACTCTACAGTCTCTAGTATTTGACCATTTAAAATTATTTCGAACCTCTGATCCCTGACTACCTCAAGGCGCTTTGGACCAACGATAATCAATTCAGTTTTGGCCTCATTAAGCTTCAAACCATGAGCAACTGAAGATGTAGAGATGATTTTTAGGTCGTTATTAATCTTTTGCACCGCATTTTGAAGATCCTCAAGTAAAAATGGGTAGTAAAGTTGATTATCGTCAGCGTGAAAGGCAGTTTTCGAGCATTTTTGGAAAATCAGCAGTGTACGCTGCGTATAAAATTGGACCCAATATGCTACCTTGCGGAACTCCTTTGTCACAGTTACGAGATTCAGAAAAGGTACTGTTCCAAATAGTTCGCTGGGACCTAAGTGACAAAAAATCTTTTTTACTAAGTTCTACATTTTCAATACCAAAAAATTTAAGCTTTGCCGCCTTGCTGTAGTCGAGAAGAAGAAGGCATGTGTTAGGTTTGTTGTCGGCAGCTTCGATAATGTCGTCCATCACCTTCAGCAGCGCAGTGGTTGTACTGTGTGCTTGACGAAAACCAGACTGAGATGGTGGTAGGATATTTTTTCTTAGTAATTTGGCAGTTTTTTCTTTTTCAAGTTTTTTTGAATATCCTCTGAGCTGTTGATTTTGGTTTTGATGCAAGATTTCTATCATATTGCAGTTGTAGTGACCACTTATTATTTTAAAAGTTTCTATCAGGTCCCCCCTAAGTCTTCTTTTCTTTAGGGTCGTTAATTTGAGTTTTACCAACCTCTCTGGATAGGGTAAATCCTGTAGTTCTGGTGGTAATTCTGTCCTTTTTCTCTAAATTTTTTCGAGGATTTCTATATCTTTGATATAGTAAGGACATGTAAAAGCATATTCAAGATTTGGCCGGATGTAGCTTCTGTATAGTTTGTCTATCATTTCAAAAGATTTGTCTTGAAAAGCGTGTTTTATAAGATATACAAATCTGATGTAAAGATCCCTCGAAATATCCCCACACTTGCATGGTACCTGGTAGATACAGTTCTTGTTGACCTTTTCCCAGATGACGGATATGTCGTCCATAGTTGGGGTCTCTACCAGGATGTTCGCGGACCTTTTTCTTCAAATGATTAACCCGATGACTATTGCAGATACATAAGCATTCGAAACGTTGTGAAAAAATAAAAAATAAAGACAATGGAAGGTCTAAACACCAGTTTATTCTCAAGTTCAACATTGTCTATCACCTTCACATAACACTTCAAAAAAAAGTCACTTCGGGAGAGTGGTTTGCCCTCGGGTTTGCATTTAAAATTAACTCAAAATGTCCTTTAAATAGAATATGAAAATACCTTAATGTTGTATTGTGTTGACGTAAGAATGTATACTTTTTCAAATATTTTTGTTAGTTTGTGACCTTTATTTTATGTTTTTTGTGTGAATGAACCGAAACGCGTCGTGCAATAAAGAAAAAAAAATTGTGAAGCACTTGGACTTTTTCTACTTCCTTTTATAATGTTTCAACAGCTTCACCCCGGAGAAATCTACGATTCTATTAATACCTTAATGGCCTCGTTTATCCTATTTATCAACCAAGTGAACAATCTGCTGTACAAAGTTCTACACAGCATGTCTCTGGTTTTGGCGGCTTCGGCAGAATTAAGGTCAGCTACCACGCCGTCATCAATGTGTTTACTGGTCAAAACGCGTTGTATCCATCTCTCTTCAGCATTCAGAAGTTCACAAACTTCGAATAACTCTAAAAGTTGGAAAATTAAACAATGCCTGTTGCCCAAAAATACTGAGGTTCTGACAAACATTGCCCTCAAGCTCACATTTTTCTCAGATAACTATTGGTACTTCTTTGGTACTCACCATAATCATTGCTAATTGAACACCCATCGGTACCATCAATATTGTTACAAGGCACGAAATGCAGATTACCTAATTTTAAAACAACGGCTAAAACTCGGAAAATGTCAACAATATCCTCGGGGGCAAAGCCCAAAATCTCTAAGGCTTCCTACAAAAAAATATAAAAAAGCCTTCTTAGCGTTATGTCAATATATGTATCTCTTAAACTGGTTTAAGAAGCTTTACTGAATCCAAAGTAGCAGCTTTTAATCGAGAGACAACTTTTTTTAAACAATTAAAATTAACTTCTTAGTAATTCCTTGCCCCCCTTCCCTCCCCTGTATGGTATAGTGATTTGAAAATTCTACAAAATTTAAAATTCAAATTAAACCATACTTTATTGAAAACTAAAAATGTGGACCAATTTTTAATTTTATTTTTTATTATTAAGTCCACCCTAATATCTCTAGAACCAAAAGAGACAGAGAATTGTGCCGCCACTTATTAGGGGGCGGAGCTAGGGCGGAGACAATTATTTTTTCTAAAATTTGAATTGTTTCCAAAAATACCTAATATGTTACCTATTTCTCTAACGGTTTTTACATAGAATGACCAAAACTTTTAAATAAGAGCAATGCTTTTGACAAAGAATCACCGAATATCTGTTTTATTGTTTAACTCAGTAGTCTTATGGAGATGATTTTCCCATTTTATTTAAAAACCGTTAGAGAAAAAAGAAACATATTAGGAGTTTTGGGAAACAGGAGGAAAAGATCTATTTAAATTTTCCAAAATATATAGGGTGTGCCAAAAAAAACGCACTTTTTTATTTATAATTTAACTTAGCGGGAAATTGTCCGATTTTAATAATATTTACCTTTTTAGAAAGCCAAAGCTTCAAAATTTATAGGACCAATGTGAAACTTCACATTTCCTAAAAATGCAAGATGGCGGACCTATTTTAAAATAGAGATTTTTAACCCCCTAGATATTTTTTTTGTGCGACACTGTAATAAATCTGAAACATCGGTTACGAAGTCACATTCTTTCGAAGCACATCGATGTAAAATATTAAAAATTCGGACCAGAAATTTCAACGAGAAAAATAACATACTCTTACGTAATTTTTGTTTTAAATTTTTTTAAGTTAATTAATTTGATATTTTGGAAATTTCATTAATGTGGCGTTAACTTGACCAAGGGTTAAAATTAATAAACCGGCCCTTAATTACTAGTAGACGCCTCATAATATTTCTGCCGAACAGAACAAAATATTTTTCTATGAGTAAAAGAAAATAAAAAACTGTCCATACCTTGGTATATACAAATAACTTTTTATCATCCTCTTCCGTGGCAGTGGGAAGATTTGATTCTGTTTGTAAAACTGAATATTGCTCTACGTTCCTTTGTAGTTTTAAACACTCTAAAAATGAGAGAAGAATTAATGAGGATTAGACAAAATTATAAAATTTTGTAATTAATGTATATATTACTGATGAAATATTACAATAGCATGAGATACTAACTAACCTTTTTCAATTTATTTTTCTCAATTTAAAAGGTGAGGAAATTAACCCTGTGTGCCTTTTAATTGGGCAAAATAATAACAAATATATTGAAAAAATTAATTTAACTCGAAAAATTATAAGACACTCTCGCGTAACCAAATATTTTTTTTATAGATTATCCACTTAAAATTTTTTTAGCTAGAGGGCTGTTTTTTCGGTTTTATCAGCATTCGTATCCTTATCTCTATCGAGTCCACCCATCGAGCAGGTGTACTTTTGAACTAATGGCGAATGTGTGACAGCTCCAGCAGGACCTAATCAACTACTCATATTTTTTTTTATTGTTTTTTACCTAGCTTTCATAAATCATGTACCGATTAATAGCGACATAAAGCTATTTTTAACTCATCGCCGTATACGTATCCGCATCTAGCGAGGACCAAGCACATAAATTGGTCAGAAACTTGTACCACTACTGCACTACTGCGAACATAGGGCGGAAGAAGTCTAATTTGCCAGTGTACGTACATGCAGAGACACCGCACGCCTATCAGTGAAGCAACCAATACTCAGGTTGCATGACTTTCCTTTGGTATTTAGTACGCCTCTAACCACGGTGCTGTGTACAGCGTAGTCAATGAAACCGGAATTTGGTCAATAAATACGCAAATTTTTATAACGTAATTTTCTTATTTTTTGTCACTGATAAATAAGAGCGTTTTATTGTCAACTGCTCAGATTTATCAGTGACGACGTGTTACAATGAAAATAATAAAGAGAAACAAAATAAAAGCAAGTTCTCAAAATAAAATAATACATTCTAAAAACTAAAAATATTCTCCCAGTCAAAAAAAAATTGAAGCAAATGTTCGAAAAGTCCTCCTTGCTCGGCTAGCCTACTATAAAAACCCCTTCTAACGTTTCCAAGCATGTTAGGGGTGATAATTTGAAAAGCTTCTTCAAAAACAGATAGAAGTCATTAGGAGCAAGATCGGGAGATCGAGCTGGCCATAAAATAGTTCCCCGTGTACTTATAACCCGATTAGGAAATACATTATCAAGATATTCCCTAACAAGGCCAACATTGTGAGCGGAACAACCATCTTGTTGAAACCATGTTTCACCAAATCTTACACCTAACAACTGCCTAGCAGTTGGAATAATGTGCTGCTGCAGTAGATCCAAGTATCTAGGACCATTCAAATTGCAATTGCCGTTAATAAAAAATGGCCCAATTACGTGTTCCCCTATAATACCCCCCCCCCAAACATTTAGTTTTTGGGGATACTGTGTTCTTACGTCAAAATACAAATGCAAATTTTCCCTCGACCAATATCGAACGTGTGTTGGGTTATGACGATTTGACCATTTAACCATCTGCACTTTTTCGGCAACTTCGTAGACATCCATTTTTGGTTTTAAAAATGTATTATTTCAATTAAGAACTTACCCATCTATTTCTCGAGCAAGGCAGAAATAAAACAAAATAATAAAAACAAAATGAATTTCCAAAAGATAACACTGCAGCGTGCTTCGAATCCACCTCGGTCGTACGGCACGGAGAGTAAATTGGACTTGATTCCCCCTATGTTCGCAGTAGCTTGAAGAGGTCTGTATACTAATCTAAGGTGTTCTTGAACGCAATAGGTGTTGAGATGCGTTAGGTATCACGTATCGTTACGGCACACGTATCGTATCTCAGAACCTATTGCGTTCAGAAACACCTTAAATTAGCATATATCTGCTCTTTTCGAACGTGCTACAAGTTTCTGACCAATCAATGTGCTTGGTTCTCGCTAGATGCGGATACGTATACCGCGATGAGTTACAAATAGCTTTATGTCTCTATTTAGTATGTTTTCACATCGTATTCAACACGTATCGAAAATCGAGCATCTTGTTCTTTCATATATCACGCTCTTTGTCGAAACATAGAACATGCTCTATGAAAGAAAAAGAAAAAATATTACATTTTCAATACGTATTGAGTACGATGTAAAAACATACTAATTATTATAAATCTATTGTGTGTAAAATGTATAACATTAACATAAATCTAAAATAAAACAGTTTCTTTGAATCAAATCGATATTTTTATTCCGATGTTTTTTCACCATCGATGTTGAGTTTCGATGTTGTCATCAATGTTTTTTTTCGATTTGCCATCAGTAACTGTGTAAAAAGTGCAAACATCTCAGGCACGTTATTTCCCATTTTTTTTGTATTCATGTTCGATGTTTTAAAAAAGTATCGATGTTTTATCATCGATGATTTTTATAATCATGTTAAAAACTTCGATGTTGAACATGTTGAACAAAAAACATCGATGTTCTTGAAACATCGATGTTTTGTGCCCATCACTACTTCCAAATTCAATCCAACACCGTTCTCAACTAAAAAGCCAGTTAACTCCTACCGCCTCAGTGCCCTTTAGCCTATTATGGTTGCCATTTTTATAACCAAACTGACAAGTAAAACATGGATTTTCTGTCAGTTTGGTGTCAATATGGCACCGATCATAGGCCAAAGGATACTAAAACGAAAAATGAGTTAACTGGCCTTTTAGTTGAGAACGGTGTTGTTCAATCGTACCATTTTTTTGACAATAATGACAATGACAGTTCCATTTAGTTTTTTAAATGTCAGTCGCCATAAGATATATAAAATAATTTGGAATGAACAATAAATGACCGTTATACTTACTTAAAAGGTGTATGTCAGCACCGGACAACAACTGATAAAAAATGTGAAAATTTCTGTCATGTGAGCCCAAACGTGTCACTCTCGACTAAAAAGCAAACAAACAAAAATGAAAAACCTATCCAAAATTTCTTACTGTTTGTATTGAAATTCACTCACCTTGTCCAAAAAATCTGAGAGGCAAGAAAAAATAAAGAAATAATTGTTAAGCATGACATTTGTTACCTTCCCAGTCAGAAACAATTGAAATCTCCCGCGGTTTTTTTAATAAATATCTCCTGAACCAAATGTTTTGTAGAGTATTGGAATTAAAAATTTCATTTTGTTTTTGCATTAAGTAGATCAAGCACACCCAGAGGCATTGAATATTAACTAATTTTCTGAGTACGCGACTGATTTTAACAGGCAGCCCTTCGATTAAAATGAAAAACTATAAACAACTTACAATGTGTCAAGTGGCCACCGATCGGATCGCCCTTGAAATCAAATTCAATGTCCAAAAATTTTCCCTAAAAATAAACAAAAATGATGACATTAGCAGTTTCTACGACTGCTGGCTGAAGTAGTTTTTTTTCACAAGCGTAGTCTTAAAGAACGAGCGCAGCCAGCGATTTAAAAATGTTGTAGAATCCAGGTTATCCGGTCGCCCCTATTGGTCAGATTTGGATTTAGCTGTTCGGCCAATGACAGTGCGACCGAGGTAACAAAAACGGGCGCAGCCAAGCCTCAGGGACCAGATCAGCGGGTCCCTCATCCGAAGAAGCTTTGGAAGAAGAGTTTTGCTGCCAGCAGGGAACGCCGAACTGAGTAAGCCAGAACTGTTGGCAGGCCGTTTTTACTGGAAGGTGCTGTCCATTGCACTCACGGGCACCCATGCCTCCTTCATTGCACTACCGAAGGAGGGTGGAGGTGGGAAATCTTTAAGAAAGGATTCTGAACATCAGCGCGGTGCCAGAAGTTTTAACTTCTGGAGTTCGTAATTTTGGGACAAAAACGCGAGTAACACCCGGTTCCCACCTACGACTTTCTCGGGAATGTTCACTCACGCGTCACATGATGTCAATGTGAAATGTTATGACAGTTAGGTGACGCGTGAGCGGGCACCATATATGTATGCGCTTAAATATACGCCCTTGCAATGATTTCGGCACAACTTTGTAAGCAGGATGCATGGAAAAAACATTGGGTTCGATCTGCAGGATGTCCTATATATGCCTATACCTCTCTTTTACTCTTTTATGACTCTTATTATCTCTTTCTGGCGTCAAAGCTTAGCGGTTCTGCACGTGGCCATCGTCATCGGTTAACCAACCAAAATCCAGAAAGACAGCAGTGCAGTTGTCAAAATTTTTCTATTTGTTTACGTTTTTGGAAAATCAGTCTTTTCTATTTTTAAATAAATAAATATATGAATAGAAATAATTTTGAGGTATTTTCATTTTTTTTCCTTCAAATTTTAAGAAAAAATACCTACATGCATGTCTTATTATGTCGCGACATCTTAAGCTCCAAGATATAAATAGTTTTTATCATAACTCCTAAAAATTTTCGCGTAACCAAAGATTAAAAATATCACAATAAAAAAATGTGCATAAACGAAAACGCGGAAAACGACTATGTGTGATGAAAACAAATCAACAAAAATGGCGTAGGGCGAAGACGAAGGTCGCGCAAACGTCCGCCTCGTAAAATTTTCGCACATGTGCATAGGCGCGGAGCTAAGACGGCTCCATGGCCTGCTACATTTTAGATCTTACTTACAATTTTGGCCTGGGAAAGGCCTATATTTAACCTCATACATATATGGCGGGCACGCACGAAAAAGTGGTAGGTGGGAACTGGGTGTAAAAGGCTATAGTTGCGTTTTTTTCCGCAAGGTTGCGGTGAAAATTTTGACGTCATTTCACCAAACCATCACCAAACGATGGAAGTATGGTGAAAACCATATACTTAAGGCTATAGTTTCTCCCCAGATTTTAAGTAAAAAAAAAGTACAACTGGCAACGCCTTATTCTTTATTTTCTTTAGTCTTTTGCCAGAGTGCACAGGAAAAATTTTGCAGGGGTGATCATTTTTAAATGCTTAACAAAAATATCTGGAGGATTTTTCAAAAATTTTTCTTCAAAATAAAAGCTCTTGTGCTGTCATCTATCCCAAAAGCCTCAAAATAATTGCGGTTTAGAACAAACCCGATTTACAAAAAAAAAATAGACAAATACTCACAATTTCCTCTGGATTACATTTTTCCTTTTAATATTTCCTTGCTTTGGCGAAAATAAAAACTAAGTTTCCTTTTTTTTCTAAAAGTCTGTGCAGTCCGGAAAAGAAAACCGATCAATCAATCATAAACGTTTACACTTCATTGAATTTGGGTGACACACGCAGTTCAAGTGTTGACCGAGAGATCGCAGAATTTATACGATTCCATGGTAACTGCAGGTGTTTTGTCAACAAACTTTAAATTGAGCCGCAGTGGGACAGAAGAATATTTTTACGTTTTCTGACAGAAAACCATTCGAGGTTATGGTTTATCTTCCAAAAATATGTTTTCAAAAACATTGTTCTAAAACAAATATAAAACCACTCCGCGTGTGCGGTCGCCTGCCGAAAAAGACCTAGCGCTGCGCGGGCATTACCCCGAGTCTATCAAAAAACCAAGATACCTTTACTGGCTCGCTGGGATTACTAGGAATTCGCATTGAAACATTCGGCGCCCATAACCCCACATAATTTTGTTTTTATTTTGATTCAATCATTTTTTTCTAATTTAAATTATTGCGGCATAGTTATGTGCAAGTGTACTAGTGAAATCTTGGGAGTGCTAAGGATAGATTTTAGATCCCAACCTCAGTTTCAAAAACACACGAATACTTGAGTACTAACAAAACAGGTCAGTAAAGCTCCATTTAGAGGTTGGAAAGACTCTTGCTAGTCGTTGACGCTCCTATTTAAAATAGAATACGATTATTTCGTCTAGCGCCAGTAGCCGATTTTTAAATCTGCATGCTTTACAGTTAACCTGTTGTCGGTATCAGCTAGCGGGAGTGTTTCCAATTCAATTATAAATGCACCTGTAAATACCACCTTAAACATTACACCCAATTACTTTAATAGGTAGTTGGGTAGCGTTTTTTAGCAGATAATTCTGCAAGAAATGGTTTTCTTTTATTTTAGTATTTTACTTGGTTTCTTAGCGGCACAGAACGCCAAAAGTCAAAATAAGTAACCTAACAACAAATTTTTGACCCGGTGCTAAAAAATCTCTGGTGTCCCACTGTGGATAAACATAAATAAAGTCTCCGCGTTGCCATGGAAAACAAATTCAATGACGTAAAATTTTGCAAAAAAATCAGGTCGACATAGTTAAATTGATTTCACAGTGTTGCTAAAAACAATTCCCCAGATTGTAACTACGACCTTAAGCCTGCTTGACATGGAGCAAGAAAACTTTTAAATAACTTTGATGTTAGGTAGTTTTAGTCACTTTATTTTTAATAGACAAAAGCTGTTTTGACGTCATTTGTGATTTGGTCCTTAATCAGCAATAGAAGTAAAAAAGACGCTTTTTGCAAACTTACAAATCTTGACGCGTTATCGTTTTTCATTGTTTTAGCGTTCCCAAAGGCTTCCAACAAGGTATTCGCCTGCACTAATCTATCTTTTATCACTTTGACTTCGGAAGAACTACCGGAGACCAGAACCAAAAACTGAAGTACTACTCTGGCTGCTTCAGTTTTGCCACTACCACTTTCACCTGTAAACAATAACAAGTAAAATTAAAAATGCTTAAAGCTCCCGACAATCAGCATTGATTTGATACATCACAAGGCAAAGAACATAAATCTATAACAGCATTACAGTTCGTTTTGGATGATGGGATAGCAATAAAATGAAAATTGGACTTCGTAGATCTGCAACGTGCTTTTGAAACTACCGACAGACAAATTTTTTTGTTAGTTTGAATTAACTATATTACAGCAAACAGGACAGACATTACAAGACCAAAATCAGGCAAATGCATTCCTCACAATTCCATACAATAAAGGAGTATCAGAGAAAATTCGAAGAGTAGCGAGCAACTTTAATATTAAAACAGCTCTTAAATCTAATAATACAATTCGAAGCCTTCTTAGTAAAACAAAACCGGAGAACACCCAAAATAAGGAATGCATTTACCAAGTTCCTTGTGAGTGTGGTAAATCATACATAGGGGAAACAAAAAGACCACTATTTGTTATGTTATGCATGGTCAAAACAACACCGAATGAAGTGGACAGAAGCAAAGGTTTTGCACAAGGAGTCACACTGGAAGAAACGAAAATTCCTTGAAGCTGCATTTATTGGGCAGAATCAGGGTATTTTCAGCAAACCAAGTGTTGAAATTCCAAATATTTGGAAGGCGTAGCCAACTTCTTAACTTAACGGTTGAGTGATTTCCCATAGTATATAAGTACGTAGCCTTAGGAAGATTGTAGTTTGCACCTGAAGACGATTAGAGATTGCACTGATCGAAACGTAAGTGTATACACAATGACAATGGAAGTTCGAAACACAGAGATAATCTCAAACACATCGTCTTAAACAGACAAATTTTGCTTAGGAAAATAGGTAATACAGGTGTGGTTTTAAAGTCGATCGAGAATTACTTAAACACAGAAAACAGTCTGTTAGAATGAAGGGAGCATTGTCTGATGAACGAGAAAATGTCCACGGAATACCGAAAGGAAGTATTTTAGGTTCTCTGTTGTTTATTGTTTGCATTAATGATGTTGTTGATGAGCTGGGAGAGTCAGAGATTCATCTATTTGCAGAAGATAAACTGTGTTACATAACTGGTGCCATGTTAGTGGTTTTGTAATGTGTGTAGTGTAATTAAAATTTACATTTATACTATGTTGGGATATTTGGAACCTTTTTTTTTACATTTATACTGAAAAAAAACTTTGAATGCGTTAAGAAGTTTAGGTATTTAGGAGGCCTAGTCGATGATAAGTTGAATTTTAAAGAGCATGTTATTCTGGTAATCTCTAAAATTAGTTTTCAAATAAATTACCTGTGAAGATGTTCAAATTACTTGACATTTTGGAGAAAAATATTGATCCAAAACACATTTATTCTTCCTCATTTCTACAATACTTTGGACACTAGGGAAGAATGAAATGCAACGTTTACAAAATCAGACTTCCTATTTAAACAAAAGGCATTGGAACGACTGTTATCTGCCGCAAAGGAAAACAGAGAATACTAGCTCCATTAATTTTAATAGTTAATTTTTTTATGTTTATGATTGGTTTTACCTACATTTGAATTTTTGACTTTTTATGTAATAGTTCTTTTTATTTGTTGTCCAAGAACTTACTTTTATAGTTACTTTTGTATTTACACCATTTCATTGAATTAGCTGTACTTCTTGTAAAATTTGCTGAATAAGGAATTTAAGAAAAAACAATAATGTTTTTGCAAAAATGTGAATTTTTCTAAAAACTAACCCTTTTTGCTCCGACTCTGAATTGATTTTGTTTTGCCTGATGGAACTGAAATAAACCCTAATAATAATAATAATCGGATAAACGGTGCAGAAGTTACACCCGATTATATTTATCCTCATATCTCGAATGTATGTAGAAAGAGTATTATTTCTGCAACTACTTAGCCCATTTTATCGAATAGCTAAGAACACTCCATACACACAGACAGATAAAGTGGTCAAGCTTAACATTCCTGGTCGGGGGTTAAAAAGTGTAATAAATAAATATGATAAAAAGGTATGATGATGATGATGAAGTCCATAACCAGTTTTCACAGAAATATCACTTATGCCCGAGCTTAAGCTTTAGTTTTGTTTTGCAAGGGTGTGGAATATCATTTAAGTGGCACTTAAGCTGTAGTTAAGATAAGCCGTAGAATTACTTCGGCTTAAGGGCATTTTTAGGTTATGTAAGGTATTTTTTTGATTATGTTTTTAAACAAAAGTCATTAATTTATTCAGATTATAAAACTGTTCCGTTGCCTTAAAATATTTCTGTGATTGTAATAGTGGTCTGTGCTTAAAATGGAACTTCTTTGGGACTACGAAGAAGATGAAGAATTAGACTTTGTAATTAATGTAATACCTACCAAGAAGGATTTTTCAAAAAAATGAGATGAAGATACCTTTTACAAAAGGTTAGAATCTTCAAAAAAATCATGTTTTTTTCTCTAAGCGAATAATTCACCTTTTTTTTGCAAATTCCTTGTAAAGAAACTGAAAAATGGGTTGGGTTGGTCTGGTGGTGTAATAATTAGTATAAATCAAGCATCTTGTTCTTCATATGTCACGCTCTTTGTAGGAACAGAGAACATGCTCTATGAAAGAAAAAGAAGACAATCTTTTCAATACGTATTGATTACGATGTGAAAACATATACTAAATACATAGTCAGGTTTTATAGTAGTTTTATTTAACTTTTCCTCCATACAATCATAAATCATCAATAAAATTAATTTTTTTAAAACAACCTCAAATTTTACGTGTTTTTTTTTTGACAGCTGACAGGTAATAATCATGATCACCACACAAAAAAAATGCATATTCGGAACCTTTGCAAACCAAGTAAATCTCAAGGGTCACCCTCAGTTCAAGCGGCACTTGAACAAGTGAAAGAAGTAAGGGGAAGTGGTGCACACGGGCATTAAACATCAACTAAGAATTAGGAAAGTTTGCTATTTTACCTGTTACAATAATGGATTGATTTTCGCTTCTGTCATTGAGCCATCTATAAGCTGATTCGGCAACACCATATCTGCAAAAATATACAAAAATTGGCATACATTTTTTAGTCCTGGATTTCCACATTAAAAAGCATGTATGTTTTAATACGATTTATGTGCAAAATTTTAAGTACCTGTTGAAGCTGAGTTGACTTATTATTAGCAGGGTTCAAAGTGATTTTCAATTTTAAAATTTCCTCACTTTTCCAGGTTTTCCCCGATCATTTTTAAAAAAATTTCCTTACATTTTTGTCCATGAAACACTTTCGATATTTAGTACATTATTTTCTTCCCTTATTAGTTATTATTTAAAAAAAAACTGTTACCACCGCCTTCACCAAACTATAAAATACAAGCAAATTTACTTTTTCCCAACGCATTCGCCAAACCTTTAACATTAAACTTACAAACTATAAAACTCAAGCAAATTTACTTTTCTCTAACCCATTCGTCAAACCTTGCTAATTAATATGGCTAGGTAGCCAACACTTTCACCAAACATAAAATATAAGCAAGTTTTTTTTTCTGATGCATACGCCAAATCGTAAAACTTGCTTAAGACAAAATAATTAGGTTTAATAACAGTTACTACACTATTTCAGCACCACAATATCTCGGCATCTACAACGTCTTGTTTTAGAATAAAATCTGTCATAAATACATTTTCTGGAGTATCACAAATATTATTAGAATTTTGTGAGGCTTCATTATTTTTCTTCATGGTTTTGCTGCTCATTCTAGTTTTTGCGTTTTTTGAAAAAGTTCAACTTTACTTTTGTGTTTGGATCCTTCAAAGTGGAATTTTACTGCCCGGAGGCCCATGTTGGACAGTTCCAATGGCTTATTTACAGTCAGGTGGAGTTCTCGCATCAGAATCAATCCAATCTATATTAAAATTAGTTTTTCTATTTGACTTTTTTAAAATTATTCCACTAGCAGAAAAAAAAAACACACAAATTACAGAACAGGAAAACAGGAAAATTTTTACACGCTTTAAGCATAACAAGCAAAAATAGTCTCTAACCCTCATTTGCACCGAATATTTTTTATCTATCCCCTACTAAAACTAAAGTACGGAAAAGACGAAAACTCCCACATCTCTCTCTTTTGTTAATTGACTTTTAAGTTAATGGACACATAAAAATAAGTAAGTGTACAAAAGTAAGTGTAACAAATACACTGGCATGTTTTTTACATCCTCATTGGTGCGAACAAAAATACGAATATAGCTCAGACAAACGTAGTGACTCTGTTTCTTTTTTGCACTATGCCGCACGGTTGCGCAAGAATTTCGGTAAGAATTATCTGCGCACACCCGATCCGTCACAAGGTGTTGACATACTAAATATTTTGGTTGTACCAGGTTTATTTCTAAAATAATCATAAACCTAAGTTGCACACTATGGGTATCTTATTCCCTGACTTTTAGGTCATTTTTGGGTTTTTACTGACTTTTCCCTGACAGCATACACATCCAGGTTTTCCCTGACCACTTTGAACCTGGAGTGAAAAACTGAATACCATGTTAAATATGTTTTAATGGAAAGTAATTTTAACATTTTTACCTAATTATATCTAAACAAAAAATAATAATACAAATTTCAGTAGTCTAAATAAAACGCTACTCCAGCCTGAATCCACTTATCCCTACTCTCTATGCTGCACGGTACTTGGATGTATATAATTTTATTTTCTTTTAAAGAATTTTCATACAGAGGTATCTCAATATGTTTCTCATCTTGAATATTCTCGTTACTTTTCCAATTTATGTAACACAAAGGCGCAGTGCAAACAGATTCAGAACTGACTGAGCACGACACAAGATTTTTGTTTTCGAAAATCGCCCCTTCAATCAAAATATCTTTAAGAACAATACTATTAGGACCCAGAGGAATAAAACTAGTTTCAAGGGTTATTTCGTCAAGGGACACATTCGAAGTTTTCGAAAATTCTTGCTTAGTAGAAGCCAGAAAGGCTTCCGGAAAGAAAAATTCAGATAAACATATAGGTTGTTTTAATAAACTCCTTATATCTTGATTTTTCCAAGCGGATATTGATATAGCCTTGTTAATTATTGTTTGCATATATTTCGTAGGATCGTTAGGACCTTTCCACACATCTGTCCAGATTTTAGGCGTTTCAAATTTCAATAAACTCAAAGCTGTTTGTTTATCAGTGTCGTCCGCTTCGAGGTTGCCTTTAGAAATTTTATTTAGATTAGTAAAAGTCTTGTGAACTTTTTGTATTATCGTTAAGGCGAGTGAAAATTCTTCTCCAATAAAAGCTGTCACTGGTAAATCAGTTTTTGCAATATCTCTAGCTTCTGGTATTGGTATACGAGTAAACTCTTGTCCCTGGTTAACTTTCTTCCACAAATTCAAAAATGGAGCCAAATTTTTGTAATGAAACTCCCTATTATTTGCGGTAGCATTTGGCCCTGTCTGATGAAGAGATTTTAACTTTAAAATAAGATCAGTCGATGCTTTTTTCTCCCAAACTTTAACGATGTTATCAGGTAAACCAAACATTGACGGCTGATCTTTGGTTGGTAAATTTTCAATGGCGTGCAGGTACTCTAAAACTCTTGACGTACTGACTAAAGTTATCTTTAGATCGAAAGGGTTCCACTTATGACTAAGTACCTCATCTCTAAAGTACTTTTTGGAGTAGGATTCTAAAATCTTTAAATCCTCCGAATTCTCAACTCTGCCACCGTATATTGCATCACAAGCTAAACCTATGATAAAATTCCATTTTATATGGTTCGTGTCACTTTGCCAAAAGTCTTCAGTCAAATTCAGACAAGTGTCCAAATCGGTGTTAGAAAATTCATAATATTTGGACCAACCCTGAGGTATGTAGGTTCTTCTTTCTTGTAGCAACGCATGAAAACAGGAAAACACAAAAAATAACCTAGTAGAAACGTGGCTTAATTGATGGTTCGAATATTTTTCACCAATAGAAGAATAAATTCGCAGAATGTTATTTTTTAGTCCCGGCGGTTCCTCATAAGCAATTTTTAAACTATTTTGAGCTAACACGTAATTAAATTTCTCAGTTGGCTCTGTAACTAACCAAACTCTAAAGTTATCAGAAGGTTGAATATGTTTTAAGCATTGCAACAGTATTGGTAACCAGTATGTAACTAAATGAAGATTCTTTAGCACAAGCCAATGTCCATTTTGGGCACATTTCTCCAATTCTTGGACTGCTTTTGTTTCTTGTCCTTCCCCCATAGCTAATTCTGTATAACTGACACTGTGAACCTTGGCTAAATCTTTAATTTCTAAAGTTGGGTCAGTCCCTGAAGAAGTAAGAAAGATAATTGGTTCAGAGTTGTTGGACTCTTTAAAAATTTGTTCCAATTCAAGAACTGAAGGGTCAAAACTTTTTAAACTTGTTATATTCAAGAGACATTGCTCGAGACAAGTATACAATCTGTCTGGTCTAAGCACTTGAACAACCAACACTTTTTGGAATGGGCTTAGCTTAGTTTGACTAGGAAATTCTTTCTCGCAGTGAGAATTACCCATGAAATTTTTCCAAAGGCTCATTTCATCCAACTGAAGCTTTGAATACACCTCTGGTAGTGTAGATTTGAAATTTTGCACACCAGAAACCAAATGTTTGGGTATCCATGGAGGTAAAGTATCAGATTCGTCAATTTTTGACACGCTTAAACCTAAAAATAAACTGATATTTTCGAGAGAAATATCTTTTGGATATAATTCGCAAACTAAATGAAGCAAAAATGTTAATCTATCGCTCTTAAAAATACCTCTACTCATGTACTCATAAACTGTATGCAAAACGTGCTTCTTGTGAAGGTCTTCACTGTTATTTTGTAAAATTTGGAAAGTTTGTAACGACCTCAAAAATAATTTACTGTACGCGGTTGTCGAGATTAAGTACATAATATTACACTTAACAAATTCGTTGCAGGCAAAATAAAGCTTACTTCCGAAATCTGATATATTCTGGTAAACTTCGTACTCTTTCTGCAGCTGCTGTTCAATCGTCTTAGATTCTTCCAAAGATCTTGAAATTGCTAGGGAACTAACTTTAGTCTCGGTAAGAGAGCTTAAAAGATCCTTGTTGTTTAAAATGTTACCCGAAGAGTTAGCCAAATCGTTCAGCAGCTGTTTTTGCAATTGATGCTGCCGCTCTTGTAACTCTTCTTTCTCGTGTAACAAGTCTTTGCGCCTTTGTTCCAACTCAGGCTTTTCTTGTTTAACGGCAGCATTTAACAACTGATATTTAAAACCACTGTATGTTACGTTAAAATTCATAACGTTAAGAAAGGGTACAAGATCTGGTGCTATTTGTAATTGTTCGTTTCTACTACAGAGTATTAATTTAAAATCTGGATGCAAATCGATCAGCTTGTTATTCATTTTCACTAATTTTCTTTCACCTTGCGTGCTGAATTCATCCCTTAATAATGGCAGAAATTTATTAAATCCAGTCTCCATATCCTCGACAATCAATAACTTTCCGAATCTAACAGCATTTTCTAGAACCGTATTCAATTTCGGTGAGTTTTGAGACACGCATTCGACATTTTTCCGTTTAAGTTTGTAATGGGTATTTAACCAATGCAACGCTTTGGATGTTGGGTCAATCACCAAAGGAACCAATAAACTTTCTTGAATTATTATTGCATTTTGGATAGAGACCTGATCAATTGATAACCCTTCAGTATGCCATTGTAGTTGTAGTCTTTCTGAAGTAAATAATGTTTCAAAATTAAAATCGTCCTCGTTTAATTCTTTACGCCATTGCATTAGCATTTTCTGTCGTACAGATATTGTTTCATCAGATAAGTAAGTTATAAAGGCAGCTGCAAGTAGACAGATATTTGAAAAACTTCTTTGTTTTTCAGATAGTTCTTTTAGTTGCTTTTGCCACCTATGATATTCATCTTCAAGTTTGTCCACCAACGCTTCTGCAGAACTCAGGGTGTTTTGAGCATTGCCCAAGCTTATTTCAATTTCTGCCGCTTCCTTGGTAAACATAGATAGCTGTTCTTTAAGCTTAGCTACGGTGGTATCAACATTCTGCAAACCGGCTGTGAGTTCTCCTAGCTGGCTCTTTTTGGTCGTAAGATTATATTTAAGTTTATTTTGTTCGATTTCCAATGGTCTGATTTTATCCAAAACTTTCGAATACTTTACGTTAGCTTCCACCCAACCAGCTAAAGGTGCCGCAGCTACGGATGCCCTCTTAGCTGCCTTTGGATCAAAAGAATCCTTTTTCATAGTCAACAACCTTTCGACAGCCAATCTGTTTTCTGTCTGAATTCTGCTAGCATCAAACGATCTTATCTCTTCTTTTACACCTCTTTTAGCCAAGAAAGTTTTCATACTGTTCCATGAAGTATCTTGGATACCCATAAGTCGTAGAACACCCTCCAAAATGTCTCGGATAACCTCAGGTGGTGCTCTAAGTGATCTAATTTCTGAAAGAGACTCTGGTTTGATGTTTCCTACGGCAGCACTGGCCTGTTGAATTAAAGGTTCGACGTCTGCCAATTCCACTTCAATTTCCCGTTTTCTTTTTACAAGTTGTACATTTTCATCTTCCGTTCTTTGTTTAAGACTTTCCATTTCTTCTTTTTGACTATTAGCATCTTTCATTGTACTGCTGATCATGTCTAACGCTGTGTTTGCCTTTGATTGTTTCTCCGCAAGTTTTTCTTGCTGTGCCTCAGCTATTTTTTTTAGCTGATTGACTTCAGTTTTAGCCTCGTTTAGTTTAAACACCCCTGCTTCGAGTTCTGTCTTCTCCGAGTTAATTTCAGAGAGTTTGTTTTCATAAATCTTACAATAAGATTTAATTAAAGCAATATAACGTGAAGGGGTGGCAATATCTGACTTTATTGAACTAGAAATTATACTAAATTTATTATTATTTTCC
This sequence comes from Oxystoma pomonae, assembly GCA_963921995.1. Lineage (NCBI taxonomy): Eukaryota > Metazoa > Arthropoda > Insecta > Coleoptera > Brentidae > Oxystoma > Oxystoma pomonae. Next base: position 55,772,947 of record OY998172.1, read on the forward strand.
ACGTTCAAGTTAATATTTTCTATAAGCTTGGAAGGAATGCTTTCAATGGTTTCTTTGGACCACCCATTACACCACACCATACAACAATTTTGTAAAAATGCTGGATAATTTCTTAAAGTATCCGAAAGGTTACGATCGTGTTCATCAAAACAAATAACAACATGTAGATGTTTTCTAATATTATAGGTAAAAAACTGATACAGATCGCCTTCAAAATTTTCATAATCCATTTTATCCTTAAGTGCTTTCGTCATAGAATCAAGTTCTATATCTGTATATAAATCTGGGACCTCGCCAGAACTTACTAGTAAGTTAATAGTGTTTAAATTTGATTCATTTAAGAAAAGATGATTTTCAAGTAAGAGATAAACATTTTCTGACTCAATACCCGCTATATTTAAAGCAGTTTTTACATCATTATAAAAATACGGACTTTCTCCACTAAAAGGTATAACAACCTTCATGTTTCGTAAGGTTGAAGCGATTTTTACCGAGCTTTTTCTCCCCACACCCGATTTACCAACTAAAACGACATGTCCATCAATGTTAGATGTAGATCTTAAGATTGCTGAAGTTAACCACAATATTTCGTTGTTAACAATGATTCCCAATTCTTGATTTTCTCTTTCGAAAAGTTTTAATGCTTGCTCTACTCTACTCTGCCATTGTTCATTATTTAACTTTTCAAAATGATACTTATTTGTCGAGGTGTTTTTGTAACTGGGAACATAAAAGATACCCTTGAGTCTTTGGCTAAGGTTGTAAACACCCCAATTACTATTAAATATTTCATCCAATAAAGAGTACAGTTTTTGAATATCCGAAGTAACCAGCCTATCACCAAATTCTCGCAAAGCCTCGTAACAACTAACTTCCATGATAAACTGCTCATATTCTATGTTTTCGATATTTTTATAAAACTTAATGCTCCTACTCCATTCTAAAACATGATGTGGATTAAAAGAAATTTGGGAAAACGTAGTTTTAATTTTCTCGAAAACGGCAAGGATTGTAGAGACTAATTTAAGAATTTTGGCCTTTGCCCAGGTTTGGGTTTCATCTATTTTAAGAATTGGCGAAATATGAGCCACAACAACTGAAAAAAGATCTTCTCTATCTGGTAAACTGACATTAATAACGTGAAGATTTGACAAAAATCTGGTAGAAATTTTATTTGCAGAAGTAAATGTTCCTATAACAATAACATTTTCCACAGTTATAAATTCTGTATCTTGATCAAAGAATCCTTTATATTCGATTAGTTGATTCAGTAATTCCACAACTACACTCGACCCCCATTTATCGTGCTTGATCAGGTGCATGTTTCTGAAATGAAGAATCAACTTGCCTCTTTTCGGTTTCCAAACCTTGCCTTTGTGAGTAGTCACCGACAAACAGTATTGGCTTAGTTTATGAATTACAAAATTTCTGGCTATATTGGCGCTACAATTTATGGTTATCAAGTCCATAGAATTTTCTTCAATTAAGCAGTGTATCATCAAAGTTTTAGCTGATCCATGAGGTCCAAATATTAAAAAGTCTTGTTCTTTGCCTTCTGTCAACCAAACTCTCATTAAATCTAAATAATATTGAACCTGAGCAGTAAGTATCAGTGTTATTTTATTTGAGTCAACATAAGTTATTTCTGTAGCGTAAGAATCAATCAAGTCTCTGTCTGTGTCATAAAAAGACTGAAGAATTTGTGATGGCGGAGTCTCATCTAACCAATCAAAAACTTGCTGAGCAAAAATATCCCGAAAATCTTGTTGTAACTGTTGCCCAAGTCCATTTACCAATGCCACAGCAAACTGAGTTTTAGTTTTTATGTCTGATAAGTATGAAAGACCAGTTTTTATGACTGAAATTAAAGATCTTGCGACGCTAAGTTCTCCTTCCTTAAAAACCCATTGAACTGCCTTTACAAAATATTCATAAACCAAAGGTTCTAAAATATCTCGGTTAGTATCTAGTAGGTTCTCCAAGAAAATATCTAAGTAATTTTTTATATCTAAATCTTCAGAATTAAGAAAAATAATACCAATCCTTGAAATTGTAGCAGGAGAAGCGTTTTTCAAGTTATGAACTTCAAAAATAAAGTTAACGTTAGGTCCAAATTGTATCCTCCAACCAGAAGGCAGGGATAATAATCTGTTATCATCTAGAACCGAATTCAGCGATTCCACCCAATCAGGGTCAATGTCTCCATCACAAATTATCCAAGATCGGACCTCAGGGGACTCTGACGCGGCTTTAAGACTATAATTTGTCAAGACTCCTTCAGTCCACTGATTTAAATTATCCATGGAGCCTAAAAGCAATTGTCGAGACATACTCTTGGGATTTAGGAAGTAGGTTTTAACCGTAGTCCCCAATTTTATTAAAGCTCTCAGCACTAATTTGATTATTGTACTTTTGCCAGATTTTGGCGGTCCTACAACAGCCACCCCCATCCGTTGTTTTAGTTGTTCATAAAATTCCAAACATTTTACGATTTGTCTATTGTTTACCACAATTTTCATTTCTTTACACGCTTCGTGTAAAATTTTAACCAATACGTCATTGGTACCGTTCTCAGTTGTAACTTCTTTGAAAACGTTTTTAATGATTTCGTCAAATTTTAGACTATCAACAAAAGTTAATTTTGAGATAACGTCCATTCGAAGAACACTAACCACGCAACTTAGTTCGATTTCTTTTGTAATAATCAGATTACTATTTTCAAAATTTAACTTTTTCATAGCAAATCCACAGCCTGACAGTACACTTTTTATTGCTCTTAAACCCCAGTCGTAATGTTGTTGCTTGCACATTAATTTACTCGCCATGCGAAATACCTCAACTAGTTTTTTGGCTATGGTGTCTGCATGTTGAAAACCTTCACAATATAAAATTGTCCTCGAGATTTGTTCGTTATCGGGATGTGACATAACAATGGGCCTAAAAAGTTGCTTTAAATTGTCAGGCAGTTTATTTCTACCGCCGTAATTTGTTCCAGCGGGATTTAGTGTTACAAAAATACCACTGTGCTTATTTAAAACTACCTCTTTGTCTAGTAAAAATACCGTTGGCTTATTTAATTGTAGGGATGATTGAATGGGTTGAATAATCATTGAAATAGCTGAAAGCGTTGCTTCGTCCAATCGGTTGAACTCGTCGAAACACCCCCATGCCCCGGTTTTGACAAGACCTGTCAAAATCCTTGCCATAGAGTTGGCGTCTATATTTTCGTCACAATTAAAGACTAATACTTGACGTCCCAGTAAGGCCCCTAAAGCTTTAATAGATTCAGTCTTTCCTGTTCCCGCTGGACCATAAGGATTTCCACCCATTCCTAAGTGCATTGCTTGTGTCAATGTCAAAAAGCATTTTTCCGTTAGAGGGGTACGAACTAACTTTTGGTAATTGCCCAAATACTCGTAGGAATAGTCCACTCTGGCACTCGCCATTTTGACAGTGACTTCGCCCAAAGAATTCGAGTAGAATCTAAGATGTTTTTGCCAACACCAATCAGATACCTTCGTTATATTTTCAGACAATAATTTCTCGATTATTGAAATGTGATGAATCGTATCTAACAACAAACTTTTTAGTTTTAACTCCAGAACTTTTTCGGAGCTCTCCTTGGATAAATTTAACGCAGTGTATTGATTCAACTGCGCTTTGTACTTAGCTAAAAGACTTGGTAAACTCATATTTCCGATGGCTTGTTCACATTTTAATGTAAACGTAATGCAGTCTGACAAACATAAGACCTGAGAGGGGTACATCAAGGGGTCAGGAGATGTACTTTCTTTCTGGCATGATCTTAGCAATTCTTTTAGTGTAAATTGCATTTCTTTAACTAGTAGAATTAGCCATACTTCAACCGGTTGCTTAATATCTATGGAGTTGTTTAATCGAACTTCTTCTCCTTGTAGAGAACACATGGAAATTATTTTCTCTCCTGAACTGTCCAACTTTACAGTATGAATCCCAGCAAATATTTTCTTTAAGTGAGATTGTATGACTTGTTCTTTGGTCGATTGACCAAGTACTTCCAGTAAATCATCATCACTTAAAAACAAAAATCTGGGAAATATTTCACGTTTGGTTTTCAAAAAGTTGTCCAAACTTTGTTGACAACGAGAGAGTTGTTCCAAAACATTCTGCAACAAAGGTTTTAAATTGGGATACCTACACAGTGCTGTAACACGAATATCTTTCTCGATGTACCCAAGGATTTTTCTGAAATCTTTATCAATCTTATCGAAACGAATCTTTTCCTCTGACAATGTTCCACTACCAAATATGGGTTCTAAGTAAGCCCATTTCTTTTGTATTTGAACTAGAGATGACAAAAAATAGTTAAGGTTAGTCAGTTTTACTTCCCACGCGTCAGCTTTTTCTAAAAATATGTCATAATCAGCCGAATTTTTTAGTGATTGGAGTAAAATTTGATGGTCACCAATAGTATTTAAGTGATCCTTAAATTCCTTGATCAACGTTACATTTTTATTACACGAGTCTGTATGGTGGGTTAGCACGAACTTAGCTTGAAGGTCCCACTGATCAATATCTTTAAGGGCCTGCCTTATAACAATTTCACTGGCAGCTTTCTTTGAGATGGATTGCAATTCCTTGGCGTAATTTTGAAGATCTTCATGAACTTTTAAGAAATCTTTTAAAACAAGTTGGTCCACGGGTTTAGGCTCAACTTTCAGTAATGACAAGACATCCAACCAGTGTTTTTCGGTAAAGTCTTCACCTTTAACGTATTTGAGAATTGGAATAACAGTTTTGTATGATTGTAGTTCTTGTAAAATAGGAACAACAAACTCGGATTTGGAGGATCTTAGCTTCTCTTCCCAAATTTTCAAGAAATCTTCTAAAAGGTGGACTTTTTTACGAAATACAATCCAATATTCCGACGAAATTTGGTTGAATTCCGTGTAAAATTCTTTAAATATGGACCACGTATTTTCTTCTTGGTCCATAGCTGCTTCTATTTCAGAAATGAGCGCAATATGAGGAATATCAAAGTTAAATTTAGCAAATTCTGAAACCAATTTTTCTTTCTTATGCAAAACTTCTTGCCATTCAAGTCTTTTCAACTTCGTTTCTTCAAAGCGTTTATTCAAACTTTCAATCGAGAGGGAATCCTCCTCAGACTTAAAATTAACTTTTACTTGATTCCATTTTGCTTCGTACCTCTCCATATCTTTAACTAAATTTTCTTGCTCGATGTTTAAGGTTGTTTTAATAGTTTCCAGTTGTTTTGACATGATATGTTGATAGTTATCTATAAGGCTGTTGAGTCTTTCCCAAGCTCCTTTGAGTCTATTGACCGCATCAACCTGTTCCCGCGACCAACTGGCCAAAACATGGGATTTCGTTAACATTTCGTTAAACGTTTGCTCCATTTCTTCGTAGGCTGCTTTAATATTATTGTAGTTCATCCCCGTCTCGCCAATTTCTTGCATTGTAGTTGGCTGTTTGGTCAAAGTCGCAGTTGCAGGATCTACGTAATTTTGTAACTTGACAACATCTTGTGCTATGGAATCTTTCAATGAACTAACCAGCTGATCCCAGTAGCTCCTATTATGTGACTCTAAATCAGACCTTAGCCTTGAAAGGCCCACCAAAAAACAGCCTACTTTTTCTTCGGTACTAGGTAACTTTGCGATTTCTTGTCCGAAAGTTTTAGAAGCCCTAAAGTGTAGATCCCAATGTTGTGAAGCGCTAAGTTTGTTTGTATCTAATGGTTCTAACTGTACCCAAGAGTGCCAATGTTTAGCTACAGAATCTAACTGCTGAAAAAGTTCCAATTTATTTTTGTTGACGTCCTCTAGCGCGGTTTGGTTTCGTTCTAAGATGGCTAAGTAAATGACGCCGCTATTATCTGAGATACCTCTGAAGGTTTTCGGAATTTCCAAGTACCGTTTTAACTGTTGCTCAAATAAATACTCCAAATTCGACTTTTCCGGGGAAAACTCTAATTTGGAGTTTCTAAACACCAAATCTACCCGAATTTCTTGCAAGTTTAAATGTAAAGTGTTAAGGTTCTTAATGTAGCGAGTTTCTAAAACCTTGCAAATTTTTTGATCAATATCTAGTTTCCAATTTTGCATATTTTTAAAACCCTTGTTTTCAACCTCTTGCACTACGTTACGAATATTTTTGACCCTCTCCCGCCATTTAGTGTAATCCTTAAGAAGGTCGGAATTTTCGAGATCTCTGATTATGTCGACTACTTCAATGTGGTAAGAAGTCAGCAAATTGTTTTCTTTTGAGAGCTTTTCCAAGGATTTGTTTAGAGTATCTACATATTTTTCGATGGATTTTTCATCTCCCCAGGAAACCTAAAAATTTTGTTAAATCAGATAAGATTTCACACAACTCTTTCAACAAAACCCATGAAATAAAATTTGTGAGTTTCTCACACGATATAGTTCTGAAACTTTCTGATACAACTGATTAAAGATGAATGATGAAATGAGCTAGGTTAGAAAAACAAGAACATTTGTCTGACCGTCAAATTAAAAAAAAAACAATATTAAGCATCAAAAATTGAAATAGGTATAAATAAGGTTTTAAACACTCATTTATTGGGTCGGGTTGCCGCTTTAAAAACATATTTTAGGGTTTCAAAAGTTTTAGTGTTACCTATCCCGACATTTTTTTTCTCATGCCAACGTCGCAACAAAGTGCTTAAAGTTTTTTGTTAAAAAAAAATTGCAGTTATATGCCAAGTAACTAACCACTTCTTGCTCTTGAACCAACTTGGCCAACTCCAAGGCGCTATTTAGCATCATAGGTTTCTGTGAGGGAACCATTCTGTCCCCAATAGTATTGTGAAAGTTAGAAATCTGTTCCAAAGTTCTTGCGAACCTCATAAACTTCTTCGCGTGCTCAGTAGTTTGGTCGATCTGACTCGGTATGTGGTAGCCCAAGGCTCTAAGTTGACGCACCTGTAGCAAAGTAGGTAAATCTGATAGGAAAAAATTGTTAGACGCACATTCTAGGCTTGACGTAAAATGTACTATATAACTAAAAGATACCATAACGCCACTGTCTTCGTATGTTATGAGATGGTAAGAAATATACCTAAGTATCTTTTTAATGTTTGGAAATTGCTTAAAATAACACTAAAAACCGGATCTTCAAGTGCTACAGGCGAAAAACTCAAAGTTTTAAAAGAAAAATAACTCGAAACCATATATAGAAATTTCTGAGAATGGAGAATTTCGGTATTAACTTTGGAGAATCATATAAATTTTAATTTTAAAAGACCTTAAGGCATTTCAAAAGACCTCAAGGCATTTAAGAATAGCTAAAATTCCAAGTCATTAGAATAGGTAGTTTTTCGACAAAATTCTACAAATAAAAATTTGTTGTTTCAAATAATGAAAATGTTTTATACAGACTTGTCGAAATTGCGGTGCCGGTTGGTTTTTATGGTTGGCACGCCTGCAAAAGCTAGCAAGTGTCTTAAGTAGTGTGACCACACTTTATCTCTATCTCATAGTGATATGGAATGTATAGGGTTGTTTCTTTATATGCTTTCCCACTTATTTTGGCCAATAATTTTCGTTTGGAAATAATAATTTAATAGGTATTTACGTCACTAGACCGGAAATTGGTCTTGACAGGTCGACGCAGGAAATTTACAGGGCGAGCCGCAGGCGAGTCCTGTAAACCTGCGGAGACTTGTAAAGACACTTTCCGGTCGTGTATCGTACGTACTTTTTTTTCAAACGATCAGAAAAAACATTTTAGTATCTATCACTTTCGTCGACGCCTAGCCGTGTTGCGTAATTTATGAACAGTCCCCTGATATTTTCTGCTTCTTGTAGGCTAGATAGCCATTGCCGCTAAGGCCGATAGTTTTTAAGATGAAAACTAAGAAAAACAAGTAAAGTTTTGTGGTTAGAAATGATTTTTGTATTTTTAACTTGTGTAAAATTGTATAAAACATTAGAAAAATTATAGTGTAGTGACTATTAGCTTCACACAGCTAAATCAGTCATGACTGACGACCAGTTATGGCCAACCCTCTCAACTAAAAAGCCAGTTAACTCATTTTCGTTTTAGTATCCTTTGGCCTATGTTCGGTGCCATATTGACACCAAACGGACAGAAAATCCATGTTTTACTTGTCAATTTGGTTATAAAAATGGCAGCCACATTAGGCTAAAGGGCACTGAGGCGGTAGGAGTTAACAGGCTTTTTAGTTAAGAACGGTGTTGCCTTGTCCAACTTATCAAGCAAAATAATGATAAAAGAGCTCATAAAAGGCAGATTTCTAGGTTTGTTCTTTATTTACCTATATTTATAGTATACTCTTACTTTGACAATTAAAAATGTGTGGTCGATTTTTCGGTGTATGTGACTCTTGAAGCAGCTTTTATTATTTCCTCCGGATTCAACTAATTTTCTAGATCTGAGTCCATTTTTGTAAACAAAACTTTTCAAACAAATTTAAAACAGCTTTTTTAGAAGTGTCAAAACTGCCCAAAAAAACAAGCTAAAAGCTGTCAACAAGAGGTCATAGCCAACTTGGCCAAAAATGGGACCGGAAAAGGATCAAGAGACCGGAAAATTGAACAAAAAGGTCCTTTCTGGAGAGTGGAAATATTTCGAAAGAACATGCCTTGTAATGTAGAACTTTCCGTATGAAAAATCGTACGAAAAGTGGCTATTTTCCGGTCGTTTGAAAAAAAAAGCTTTTAAATCACAAATTTTGGTTCCTTTTTGTTTTTTACTGTACAATATAACATTTACCATACACGAGGGGCATGTAATGTAATTTTAGTAACTGTCTGCAGATGCAAAAAAACTTTTTTTATGACGGGTGCAAAAAAAGATTTCTGTCCGTTTTTTACCCAAAATAAAAGAGAAATAAAGGAAAATAGCAATATTGAAAAAATCTCATTATTCTTGCCCTAAAAATTAAGCCATTTTCGCCAGTTTTCATCAAGTGTTTACGAAAAAATCATTTAAAAACATCGTCAAAATATTAAACTGTAAAAGATTAAAATGTCGCAACAATGAACTTCACCGAGTAAAAAGGCACATTATTATTTCATTTACCAACCGCCTTGATTTATAGTGTAAAGATGGTGTATTGCAAGAAGTGCTCTTCGTTCGAGTTTTTTAATAGTATATTACATAACGGGCGTGGATGTTGTGAACGAGGCGCTAGCCGAGTGAAACAACACGCGTGTGTAAGAAAGTGACTTTCTATCGAGTTGTGTACGCTTTTTTTCCTTCGACCACTTTAGGATTTAATTCGTATTTTTTATTATTATTAAATTTTTTTCATTTTCATCTCAAGAGAAGAAAGTATTTCGTTGTTTTGCTGTCATTCATTTTCATCACTAGAGAAGAAAAAATTTTCGTCTCTAGGGACGAAAATAAAATTGATATGCGTATGAAATATAACTTTCTGAGGCGTTATAAAGTGCAGATTTGGTTACTTTCGTGTGTGGTCGTAGGAAAAAGGATTTTCTTGTTTTTCTTGGATTTTTTGATAAAGGTATTAAAAAAAATAGTGTTAACAACTCGCAGCTGAACTGTGCTTTTTTTACTCGCCTTTTTAAATACCTCGCTGCGCTCGTTATTTAAACCAACGCTTGTAAGAAAAAGCACTATTTTATGCACTAGTTGTGAAAACTACTATTTTTTAAAAAACACCCAATGTACTTTCACGGCGCCACCTACAGAAGAAATTTTTCGGTTGTACTAGTCTGGGCACTCATTTTGACAGCTCTTCACAACTGATCGACCAAAATCTATACAGTGCAAATATCAGCTTAATATTGACACACAAAACGACCGGAGCAAAAACATTTTTGAAAACGCGAGATACCAAAAAAACGAATTAATTATCGAGATTGCCAAACAATGCATTTTTTATTAATTTTCCAAACCAAAACATTGTACAAGTACCGGTTGTCAAAAAGGGTGCTCAGGCTAGACAAGAGGAAAATTTCTGCTCTAGGTGGTACTGTATAAATAATCCCTAAAAACTACTAAGTAATACCTCTGAGATAAGTGTTACCAGCCTCGAAGGGTAGTTCACTCTCATAAGTTTTTCTTTCGAAAATTGGACAACAGGGTCTGATTCTTTCAACGTCAGTTTATTAGTGTTTATCTCGGCAAGTGCAGTAGAACACCAAGAATCGAATAGCTCTGTATGTTGGTGTTTTAAATCGGCAACAAATTCTTTTACCTTTGTTTCCATGGTTTCAAAACCTGGCAAGTCATTCAGTAGCTTCTTCAGGACAGTGCTTATCTCATTCGCCTTTGACTCCAGCTGTCTCAAAGCCACAATTTCATTAATGGTCTCAGAAACCTGGTGTCTATATTGAACGTTCGATAAACCGGTATTGGCTTGAGCTTGGATTTGTTTGATATAATCGTTTAAGGAGGACAACAAAAATTGTCTTTCTGATTGCAAAGCTTTCTTTAACACCGGCCTGGAAATGAGTTCCGAATATCTTGAGAACTCGTAAATCAGCTGCCTGGTGTTTGCGTTTAAAGATGAAAACTGTTTTTTGAGTTTCTGAGCGATTCTTTTCTCTGCAGGTTGCAGCAAATACTCAAACTCCTTTTCTGCTTTTTGCAAAGATGTATCGTCGTCAGATTCAAACGACAGAATATCAACTTCTTTGAACGGCTCAAAAATTTTGTTACATTCCAAATCAACTTGTTCTTCCGGGGTAGACAGACTAAGTAATTGCTTGTGTACCGCACGAATTTTCAAAATATTCTTTAATTTCTCAACAAATTTTTTTAAATGAATCGGTTGATAAGGCTCCTCTTTCCATACGTTTGAGTGGTAGTTTGGCCAAAATATTTCCGTCAACTGTTTACAAGTGGACAACCATTTTTCACCAATGGAAATACCTTGGGTAAGGTTGTCCGAGATTTTGTTAAATTCGTTTATCCAAAGGTCGCAACTTTTGAAAAGTTTCATGGTAAATTTCCATACGTCATTAGCTAAAAGGATAAAATTGTTGGGTGCGAAAAATCGTGCTTTTCGCTCCAGGACAACAAAGTTACTTCTTGCACTTAAGATAGTGCGGTTAAAAACTTTTTCGTACACAGCTAAAGTAGACTCTGGCGCATTTTTAATGATTGTTAAAATCAATCACTCCCCTCTGGATCCAGAGGCGCAGGCAAAAGATCATTTTTTAGAAAGTTAGCGTTACACGCTCCAATGTACATCATCCGTGTGTCAACATTTGACATCCTACAAAGTTCTTTTATAGCTCAATCGAGAGCCAAGAAATCTATCTACTCGTCGGTGTTAGAAAAATTTTTGTGGGACTTAGCTGAGTATTTCTTCCGCAGGTCAAAATAAAAAATTATTATCACTTTTTTTACATATTTTTTTATTTTTTTATATAAAATGTTTTCTCATATTTGTGCGTTGGGTCGGTTTAAGGAATAATTAAATTCAGTCGTGCAACTTATGCACATGCTTATTCCCCAATCTTGAGGTGTAGAGTTTCAAAGTGTGCCTTACAGAAAAGCGAAACCAAAACCTGACATCCGGTTAAGCTAACATCGTACAATGTACATTTTTAGAATCGACATGAAATGCCCTTTCCTATAAATGAAATCAAATCAAGAATCGTATTATACGTTAAGGAAAGACGATCCTTCAAAAATCAGTAAAATTTCAGATTATTTTCCGAAAATTTACAAAATTAAATATTGTGTTTGGAGAGACATTACTCAGAAACTCAAAAAGTAATCCAAATTCTACCAAAACACAAAGATTTACCGATAATTTCTCTTAAAGAACCAACTCCAACAATTTTTAAAAGGTGGCCGACATATTTTTGCAATACAAGAATGTGTCGTTATGTCGAAATTCGTCCAAATCCATGTACTCGAACACAGCGTGCAGGGCAACCTGCGTGTCGGTTTCATGGATAAGAACTGAACAAAATTGTAACAGAACCTTTTAGAGAATATCATGTAGATTATTTTGGTGTAGTTTTAACAAAATTATCCTTTCAGTAATTTTGCAATATGGAAAAGAGTGAAAAATGGATGACTTTTTCAAAAGGGGCAATTTCCATGATTTTTGATACACGCTCTTCAAAATTGATCATGACTGATTCAATTTAGACTTTTTGGAAGGGTTGGTTTCTGCTGAATATCATAAAATAAAAATTATTTTCCTGTGTGCGGATTTTTACGAACTATCATGGAAATTGTCAGTCAACTACCAAAATCGAAATTTCCTTAAAAAACGGCTAAGATCGATTTTCAAAAAATTATTTCAGCTTTATGGGGCGGGCCTGAACTAAAATTGTGGTTTTATAGGATTCACAAAACGTTCTAGATATTTTTTAAATACTCAAACTCAGAATCGTAAAAATGGCATAAAAAAATTTTAATTCAAAATATATAAAAAAAGTGACAATAATTTTTTTTTCAATTTCCCAATTTTTTTTTCAAGTCCCACAAAAATTTTAATTACACCGACGAGTAGATAAATTTCTTGGCTCTCGATTGAGCTATAAAAGAACTTTGTAAGATGTCAAATGTTGACACACGGATGATGTAAATTGGAGCGTGTCCTATAATATTCTAAAAATGATTTTTGCCTGCGCCTCTGGATTCAGATGGGGGTGATTGATTTTAACTATCATTAAAAATTCGCCAGAGTCTACTTTAGCTGTGTACGAAAATTCTTTTCTCTAGAAGTTTTCTGCCAGCAAAAATGGAAAATTGCGAGATTTTAACCGCACTAAGAGACTAAAATAAAATTTAGGAAGTAAAATAAAATTTATAAAAACAAAAATCTTAAGAATAGAGTTCTTTTTTTTCTGTCAGTGACCTTAGCTCAAAACGGGTCTTGTAATATCCATACTTTCTGGAGTTAAATAAATATCAGAATTGGCAGAACTTTGAATGGAACGTACATTTTGTAAAAACTAGACACTGCTCCGAGCACTTTTTTATTTTTTTGCCGAATAAGATAAAATTTCTTTATAAGGCCACCGATTTAAATGTTTCAATATTTCGAATTGGTGGTTTTGGAAATAAATTTTGGCTTATTAGCAAAGAATCCAAAAAGTGTTTCGAGCCGTGTATTAGCTTTCCAACCAATTCTGATGTTTATTTGACTTCAAAAAGTATGGATAACGTATGCCCGTTTTGAACGTCATTTCGACATTTTCTGAGCTAAGGTCACCGATAGAGAAAAATGAATCTCTACTCGTACGTGCAAAAAATAATATACCACGCGACTAAAGTAACTTTTTATCCCTTCACGTCGGGATAAAAGTACCACTTTAATCGCTAATTATATAATCTACTTCTATTACCTATGATGTCCATTAAATTCTTCATCCTTTCAACGGGAAAGGGCGGCTCTTGTCTCCATAAGTCATCTAAAACATTATGACTCCTTTCCAAAAGATCTTCCACATCGTTTATCGGCAACGCCTCTATCACAGAATATTCTTGAGCGATTGGCTCTAAGGTATCTCTAAAATTCTTTGCAGATTTCTTGATGAGTCTGTCTTTTCCATTGGTACTTAAAATCTCCCAATACCGTACTTCATCTTTAAGAGACTGAACGATGTTCAGCGATAAGAAATCAGAGTCGCTATTTTGACAGTTTTCCGAAAATATTATCGATCGCAAATCGGATTGTAAGCCAGCGATTTTGTTGTGGATTTTTTTATCTTGTTTATCTAATAAAGGCCTGTAGACTTTCGTTAAAGTTTCATAAAGTGACAAAGCTGGAGTCCCGTAAATTGTGGTTATTTGTAGAATATTCGAATCGTTTTCTTTATCATTATTTGTTTTATTCTTTGTAAAAATAACAATTTTTTCAGTGTGTTCTTCATTTATAACATTAAAAAAATTTAATTTGTTCTCTTTTTGATCCAAATTTGCGTAAATTACACCAACATTTTCAGATTCTAAAAAATTATTCAATTCTGCAAGTCCTATTACGGTTTGTTCATTATTTTGGCTATAAGTTTCTAAACCCAAATGCAATGCTAAAAAAACATCAGCAATTTAATAGCATATCTTATTTTAACAATTTTTTTCTTCTTACCGGCAATTTGAAGCACATAATTTTTGTCCAAAATCATCCTTGTATCAGATATTTCACAAAACTTTGACTTTATTGAAACAAATGAAATGTTTGTATTGGTGCTGGGTTGCCAGGTTACCAGCTGACTAGATCATAATACAATCAATTTCTGGGAATAAAAGAAGCAAACTTGACGTGACGTCATATAAAAATAGAGAGGATTTTTGGAAAAGCCGTACAAAGGTCATTTTTGCTTGCTTAGGTGGTCATTAATACGCAATTGGATGAAAAAATGTTTTGGCTTACTTGAACTAGCTTTTTATATAGTTTTAGCTAAGAAACGCAAAATTAGTAAAGCAAAATATATTTTTCTCTGTGTGCATAAAATAAGCTTTTTAAGCAGTGTTAAATTATTTTAAATATGCTGAGATTATCTTATTTATGATACGTTTTTTGTATTAACATTGTCCCTACAAAAACAAATTCTTAAAGATATTTTTTTACAGTTTTTATCTAAGGTGATCCGTGCTTTTACGGAATTCAAGCTTCAAATATATTTTTCGCTTACCTGATATAATCAAGAAAACGTTACCCCTCCCACCACCAAAAACCGGAAAAACATCAATTTTATAATTTTGTAATACTTTATTGTGTTAATAGAAAAATATAGATAAGCAAGGTAAATTTGTTTCAAGCCGATTGGATATGTGGAAGTCTTTCAAAATTGACATACTTAACAAGAAAAAAGAACCTCCTTTACCCCCCGTTAAAATTAAAATTAATGAAATCTGAACTGAAATGGAGTTTAAAAATCTGATTTAAAATTTATAATTTGAATGCCTTAGTACCTACTCCGACATACCAATTTTTAACTAAATCGGACATAATTAAATAGTACTCCCCTTTAGTCCCTTTAGCCTTTTGAAGACGGGGGAGCTGCCAATTTCTTAGCCCCAAACGCTGCTTAAGATTTACTGACATCCCATACACAGATACCTATATGTACATACATATATAGATCACGTTAAGTAATACCTTGGCACTTCTTGGCAGCCAAATTTGGAACGATTCTTAAGAAAAAAGGACTAGGTATATTAACAACATATTTTTAAAATAAATCTGTATAAATCCTGGATTTGGCGGCTTACGAAGTCCAGTTTTACAAAAAAATTGTACTTTTTTGAGTGTTAAATTCAACAAAGTTTTTCCTTATATGCACAGGACTTAAATATATTATGAACTTCTTATTTAAAAGAACTTACCTTCAAATACTTTGTTTCACAATCTTTGGTTTAAAAATTGCTACTCCACTAAATTCTTAGGAATTTTAAAATGCCACAAAAAAACCTCAGAACACCATCAAAGTAAACAACTGACAAAACAATGCACTTTGACTTTGCGTCACACCCGCCCATTTTATTGCAAACGCGATGTCTTTGGCTAATTACATCAGAAATGCGATATCAAATGTTGGTTTTTGAGTTATATTTTTTTTTAATTTATTGTCCGTCACTGCTTTTAACCAAGCAATAAAATTAAAATTGTTACCTTACCTTATGTCCTGTGTAAAATTAAAAAAAAATATCACCAGCCCTTTATAAACTGTGCACCAATCAAAGGCAAATTTTGCACATAGATTAAAAATTACACATGCATAACATGAGTTAATTTTAATATTGTAATTTATCAAAAAACTGCAAAAATCCAAAAAGTCAGTTAGTTTCTAAATCCAACAATGAACCCACATGTTGTCAGATTGTGTCAAATTATTTTAAATGCTACATCTTTGGAATCCTTTTCAAAAAAAAAACTTTGCACATAAAAAGTTCTAGTGTAGAACTAGAAATAATTTCAAAACGCTTTTGAAACAAAATAATTTTTCTAAATTTTGGGATGAAATAACATAATTGCTTCAAAATGTTAAAGATTAGGACTAAGAATATACAAAAATTAACTTACATATGAGGTGGCAGTTGAAATGGTGGCCTTTTGACATATGTTCCCACTAGATCTGCCGAGTAAAGGCCCAGTTTTTTGTAGGGGTTGACTGACACTAGCACATTACCTAGAAATCAATTTTTTGTTTAATAATTATGTAAATGATTTTAGGTAAAAATATATTTTTTTAAACAGAATTTGGTTTTAGAGTAAATTACTGCATTATTTTTTTAAAAATTATAACTCTTTATAAGAATCAAAAATATCAGATATTTAAATTTCTTAGAGTATTACTGATCTTTTTTATTAAAAACATTCTTTTTTCATAAAAGTATAATTTCTAGAACAATAATAACTATTAATTCATTAATTGAATAGTATCAGGTAGGTACTGGAAGTATGCCTACCTATGTAAGTGTAAATATGGTCTCTTTTGAAGCGTTTTTGAAGGTTGCCAATGAAGCTATCCTCTGTCAATGGTTCCAATAATACAGCATCCCACACTCCCACTTCCTGGTCTAAGTTGGGCATTGCACGTTCCTAGAAAAAACCAAGGTGTCCATCTTAATTTGCTAAATATATTACTGTTTTTATTTCTAAGGATTATTTGCGCTTAATAGACCTTCAAAATAAGATATCACTTGACCCATTTTCCCTATTTAAGTTCTGGTGGTAAAACCGATCCCTCAAAAGGGGGCGTGTCCTACGAAAATTCCATTATAGACAAAAAGTGCTCCCCTTAAATAACAAATCGACGTGTTGACGGTTTTTGGAAAATCGTACTCTCAATATTTATATTTTTCGAGATTTTTCGATGCAACAACCCCAATCGGGAAACTGATAAATGGAAATGGCTTACCCTTTGTGTAATGCCGCTCCTGTGGCGGCATTTAGCACTGCAGCACCTTTTCACTGTGAGCTCCGCAAATTACAATAAAGCAGTCTTAAATATGTCCTGCTGTTTTCATTGCAGGCGAAAATCTATAAAAATTTGTAATTTAATGGCAACCGAAGTTATAAGAGAGGGGCAAACCGCTGTTGAACTGTGCTCTACACTTGGTTGCAAAAAAAAGCATTCACCTGATCAGTATATCTGTCATCAGGCTTGACCGAAAATTTGTCAAAATCGTTTTAAAATATAAGAGTAGGAGGTGTGTGAATTATGAAAAGGTAGTTTTTCAATAAGGGCAAAAAGTATGTACAGGGTGGTCCAAATTCGAGGGGCCTCTATAGCTTTGGGCCATATATTTTTGATGGAAATTTAAATGCCGAAAGATACCAACAAATTTTAGAAGAGCAGGTGATTCCTCCTCACAATGCACGAGACATTACTAATTTGCTAAATATTGTGTTTGCCGAAAACTGGATCGGAAATAAAGGTCCTATATATTGCCTCCCCAGGTCTCCAGACCTGACCCCTTGCGACTTCTTTTTGTGGGGGAGAGTCACTTCGTACTGCATTCAGGCAGCTTCGTGCGGTAGAACTTCTTAATGCAGAAAATAGCGCCAAGAGAAGATGTAGGATATGTTTACAAGAAAACGGCCGTCATTTGTTTTAGAATTAAAGAAAATTGTTAGATGTAGATTTTAGGTGTTAAATAGTTTAATTAATAAAAATTTTAAATAAAAACTTTTAATAATTTTATTTTTATTATTTTAGGGTTGGTAATTATAGTAAACTAGAAGTTAAAGTTCGAGGTTGCTGTGTCCCCTCGTGTCGTAGCCAACTTGATTTTGTATGAAAAAAAAACCATAAAATTTTATTTACACATTACACAATATCAAAATATGCAAATATCTTTTAAACTATTTAATAAAAATAGGTGTATGGCACATAGTTCGACAGGAAATTTTATTAGAAAACTGATTTCTTAGAAAAATTGGGGGTATCCTTTGTGTTTTATCTCGGGAACTAAAGGCTTTAAGAGAAAATCGGTGAAACAGGTAGATTTGTTTTTAAAAAGTCTTCAAAAAATGTTTTTAATGAAAATCTCTATCTTTACAAATAAAAAAGGCCTTTAAAATCTCACATTTTTAAGAATCACCCTGTCAGAAACGCTTTGACACATCGCAATGTGGTTTTTAGTTTTCGACTTCTCATGAAAATCGAGCCTGTAACATGTATATTAGTTTTGGGCTAACTATGCTGCAAAAGCCCAAAGCTATAGAGGCCCCTCGAATTTGGACCACCCTGTACAGGGTGTTTGTTTATAACTGGTACACTCGGTATCTTTTTTATTAATGAAAATTAAGGGTAGGTTTGAATTCAAAAATTTCTTGGCAAATTGCAACGAACTTAAGCACTATAACAACTTTTTTTTGTTCCCCTTGGTATACAGGGTGTGGCAATAAAGCTAATTTTTTTTAAATAGAATACCCAGTATATTTTTGCATTTTTGAATTTTTCAAAAAATTAGCTTTACAAAAATACCACACATTATTGAAATATCTTTTGTAGTTTCTGAGATATTTGCGTTTAAAATTTTAATAAAATACATAAGAAATGACCATCTGATCATTGCCTTCAATCATTTTTTTTTCAAGGCCACTGGATTTTTAAGTTTATATTGTTAAAATAAAAAAATACAGTCATGGCCCACTTGGTAGGTTGATCAGTTGGTAATTTTCAATATATTTTCATTTTGACATTTATTAAAACTTAAACGCAAATATCTGAGGAACTACAAAAGATATTGAAATAGTGTTTGATATTTTTGTAAAGCTAATTTTTTTAAAAATTCAAAAATGCAAAAATATACAAGGTGTTCTATTTTTAAAAATTGTCTTTATTGCCACACACTATACCAAGGGCAACAAAAAAAAGTTTGTTATTTTAAATGAAACACCCTGTATATTGTTAAACGTTTGAATCGCCATTTCCTTTCTAATTTAAAAAATACCACTTTACCTCTATCTATATTGGTTTGCAAGAAAAATGCAAAAATCCTCACCATAAGGATAAAGTGTTAGAGAGAGATTAAAGCTTATATTATCCTCTCTCGTGCACATTGGCCTTATGATAAGGATTTCGTAATTTTCCTCGCAAACCAATATAGCAATATTTGAGATAAGAAAGGAACGGCCGATACAAAAATTTTATAAAATTCAGGGTGTTTCATTTAAAAATTCAAACTTGCTCTTAGAAATTGTTTTTTTTACAGATATTTTTTTAAATATGCAAAAGTCAAACAAACAAAGCCAAGAGTCATTACAAATGGCAATTTCTAAGAGCAAGTTTGAGTTTTTAAATGAAACACCCTGTATTTTATAAAAATTTTTAATCGGCCATTTCTTTCTGATCCCAAATATACCAAATATGTTACCTCTATCTATATTAGTTTGCGAGAAAAATGACAAAATCCTTACCATAAAGCCAATGTACTAGTAGTACACATCATGCTTATAGTGAGGATTTTTGCATTTTTCTTGCAAACTAATATATATTAGTATTCAGTAGTAGGGCGATTCAAAAATTTAACAATATAAAGGGTGTTGCATTTAAAATAACAAACTTGGTGGCAAAATTTGACATTTGCAATGACATTTGGCTATTTTAGACAGGTAACTCATAAAGTATGCAAAGAGTTATACAAGTTTTGCATTGAACCTTTTTTTCTAACATTAATAATAACAGCGCTAACTGGGGGGTCAAAATATAGCAGTACACCCTGTACAACAGAACCGTAGTTAATCATATATACCTAAAAAAATAGCTCCAACTTGTTTAAATTTTTTATGGTCCTACATATTCAATATATACAGGGTGGATTCTTTAAACGGAACGGTGCTTCTAGCGGGTTAGAGTTTGGTTTCACAAAAAAAATCCAAAAACAACTGAGATTTTTAATTTTCTTTAATTGTGCTATCTTGGATTTTTTTTACGTCATTTTGTTTACGAGGTACGGCAAAAAAATATATTTTTTTAAATAGGACATCCTGTATAGTTTGACATTTTTGAATTCTAAAAAAAATTATCTTTTTGACAATACCACACACTAATACTCTATCTCTTATGGTTTCCAAGATAGAGGCATTTAAACTTGCATAGAATTGTTGCCTATGGCCTGTTTTACGGTGGATATTTGAATGAATATCGAAGTTTTTCATACAGATTTAGATAAAAATATATTAAATATTGCTGTATACAGGGTCTCCTATTTTTTTTTAATGCTTAATAGGTAATTGATAAACACAATGGACATTGCGTTTAATTGTTAATTTTTATGGAAACCAAACTCATTATTTAATGCATTATTCTTAAATTTAATGTGTTAAGCTAGTATTACATGGAGAAAAAATTCACGAAAAAAATCGCGAAAAAATTCACGACAAAATTCACATCACAATTTGATCTCAAATTTATTCAATGCCACTCAGAAGCTTTTTTTTGTTAACCTTAGGTATGTTTGGCACTTCACAGTATAGTGACCTTGAATAAATTAGAGATCAAATTTATTCAAGGCCACTCACCCATTTTTGGTCCAGAAATATAATTATCGCAAGGTCAGTTTTACGCTGACCGCAAATTTGCGCGTCTTTAACTTTAGAGCCGTATTCATAGTTCTTCCGAACGCTGGATCCTTTCTTCCTTGGGTCATATATATTCTTATGGATTTCAAGTTATTAGAACACCCTATATTTTAATTAATTAAAAAAAAATCCAATATAGGGTTTTATAATTATTTAACATGCATGTACATGTCCTTTATATTTTGAGCACAAAGCCTACAATCCCAAACTTAAATGGATGTTCATTGAACGCCCATTGGCCGTCAAATCGCGCATTTAATTTAAAAAATGATTGTCCAAAAGACATCCAGTGGACAGAAAGTGTCCAGTAGTGGATGTCCATTTAACAGGACAAAAGTGTGCCATAGTTCATTGGACGTCCATTGTACGTCCGACGCCCATCTTTGGACGTTTTATGGACGTCTAATGGACATACAATGGACGTTTTTGGGCTGTCGGGGCAAATGCTTTAAATTTTGTTTTGAATTTTGTCCTGAATTTTTTTACAATTTTATGGTTAATTTTGTAAACATTGTATAAAAAAACAAAGCAATTTCAAATAATTTATTTATTGTTTATTTATTTTTCAAAAATTTTGATTTTTGATCAACTACTATGCATAAAAACTTGAGCACACTCACTAATAATTAAGCATTACACATTATGCATTAAAAGTTGAGTAAATATGCCTTAAATAAGCTTGTGCGTGCACATTTTATAGCTCAAAGTTAAGGTTTCATACATTGTTCTAAAAATTTTTAATTAGGCACTGATATCTTTAGTACCATTGATTTTGGTTTTTTTTATTATCAACTTTTCAAAATAGAGTTTTATCATTAATTTCAATTTAATAAATAAATCTAATGCTCAGAGCTTTGAGACTGTAGATTAGGAGATTTATTAACAACCACTTTTTGACTTTTATTTATTTATACAAGTATTACCTTGTAATTTAAGTCCACAAAAACGGCATAGATTTGACAACACTGCTTTGCTATATTTTGAAAGATCAACAATAGGTGGCATCACTAATACCATTTCTCAATCTCAATCTCAATAAGCTTTATTGTCTCAAAATAAACATATTTCATTGACAAAGCAATTGTTATTATAAATAGGTAAGTAATTAAAATCTACTCTTATTAAGAATTTACATTGTGGCTAAAAATTTCAAGAAAAGTATAAAACAAAAAATACAACATTTAAAAATAATGATATGCGCTGTAAAAGACAATTAAATAAACACACCACAAATAGTGTTATTAATTAAAGTTTAAAAGAAGCAAGACATTTAAAACGAAATTATATTATTTACTAAGTTATTCAGTTAAGATAATATTCAGTCAAGTTATAGATAATATTCAGTTAAGTTATAGAATGCTTTGGTTGCTTTCGACAGTATAACTTATTAGGAACGTAAGCATTTATTAATGCTTCTTTAAAAGGTTTTGATGCACAGCTTCGAAATTATAAAGAATTAAAAGAAAAATCATTATTCAACATCAAAAAAATAACAAATTTCCGTATTATTTTTATCACTTGACATGTATCAATTTATTGGCCCCGAATTTTCCGTTAGACAAGTGGCTGGTGGCTATGCGGAACCTGAATTCTAATACTCCAATCAAACTCACTTCAGTTTCCTTGGACCTACTAAATTACGTGACCTTGGCGTTTCAGAATTTTAGCAGAATATTGCTTAAAAAAAAACCATAACTTTTTTGTTATCAGATAATAGGGTTTATAAAAATCTACAACCGTATCCAAAGGATTTTTCAAAATTTGGCGAATTTTTTTCAAAAAATAAAAAAATCCAGAAATTGCTGTTACAGATTTCTGTATTATCGACGAGGCTAAAGAAAAAGCCAGGTTAGATTTTTGACTATTGTTAGCCGTGTTTATTTTATTTCAAAACTGTCTAGATATGGTTGTGAGGAATTCAAAAATAATAATTCCTGCCAAATTTCAACAGATTCCGTTTTCTCGTTTCCGAAATTCTGCCCGGTAAAGATTGGCCCAAAAATAGCAAAGCAGTGTTGTCAAATCTATGCCGTTTTTGTGGCCTTAATACTTTTGACACAAACAAGATATTGTTAGCCTGGGTTTTAAACAATATAATTTGTCAAGAATAAGGTCCAAATGTAACTTAAGAAATTCAACTTCAACTTTATAAATTGACAGTTAATGTACTTATATTTTCTATGAATGAATAATAAACCGATTTTGATCAAAAATCTTAAATTTCAGATTTTTCAGACCAGTAGTCTTTTCAAAATAAAAAAACTGTCAATTATTCTCAACATGCACCAAGAAAAATTACATTATCTTGAAAACTATGTACACTAGAATAGTGATTATTGAGGTGATAAGGGTCTTGAAGAAATCTTTCGACCAAGGTATCTCACAATGTATGTTTTATAAAAAAAATCTGTAATTTTTGATTTTTTTTAAATTTTTGAAATAATTTTTCTTTCCGTATTTTTTAATATTTTTCAAAAAAATATAATATTTTTTTCAATATTTTAGCAAGAGACTTATCAAATTTCAGGATGGAGAAATAGTGAAAAAAATTAAAAACCCAAAACTCCATTAAAAGTATTTATTTTATTTAGAAAACCTGTTTTTAAGCTTGGATTTAAGCCCAAATAAAATGCAATTTTTTCCCCTGCTCCTTCAGCCTCTCTCCCCCTCCACCATCCTACACTACTTGACAAAACCAAGTTTTGATATTTACAATTTTTTTCAAGCAGAAATTTGAATGTCTTAACATGTCTCTGATTTGGTGCAATTGAAAATTTATCTGAACATATAAAGTAAATTTTTGTAAAAATTAATTTAAAAATTGTTAATCAATTCATCATACCCAAACATTTCTTGAAAACTAAGAAATGTCTCAGCAAAATGTTTCTTACATACAAATGAACCGAATAGTTCATTTAATGCAGATATTTTAGTAATTGAAAGAAATACAAATTTTTGGAAATAGTCCATATTAGGGTGGAGTAAACTTTACAGAAAGAAAACTCTAAGGTCCTTCTGAAAAAAATACAATATTAAAAATGGTTCAACCTGTTACGTCCCTGAAGCCAGCAGAGCAAGGTGAGCAGAACAATTTTTTTTATAGTGCATAATTAGGTGCTAATTAAGGGTTAAAAATTTAATGCTCCTTTTTTTTAAATACAGCATGTTCTGCTAGTTTCACATGAACTCAGCACAGCAATAAATTCAAAATCATCATAGTGCATAATAAAGTGCTAATTAAGTGCCCCATTTAAAAATTTAGTACTCCTTTTTTTAAACAAATATAGCATGTACTGCTGGCTTCAGATGAACTCAGCAGAGCAATGCAATAAAAATCGTTGAAACAAAAACTATTATAGTGGATACTAAAGTCTGTATTAAGTGCTATTTAAATGCCCCTTTTAAAAATTTAGTGTTGCTTTTTTTAATACAGCCTGTTCGGCTAGCTTCAGATGAACTCAGCAGAGCAATACAATAAAAATCATGAGAATCAAAATTATCATAGTGCATAATAAAGTGAAGTGCTAACTAAGTGCCCCATTTAAAAATTTTAAACTCTTTTTTTTTTGTAAAATAGCATGTTGTGCTAGCTTCAGATGAACTCAACAGAGCAATGGATTAAAAAACGTCGGAATAAAAAATGTAGTGGTGCAT
The DNA here is from genome assembly GCA_963921995.1 of Oxystoma pomonae. NCBI lineage: Eukaryota > Metazoa > Arthropoda > Insecta > Coleoptera > Brentidae > Oxystoma > Oxystoma pomonae. The sequence goes on from OY998172.1 coordinate 55,797,116, forward strand.
AATGAAAAGCTAATTGAGTGCCCCATTCAAAAATTTAGTACTCCTTTTTTAAACAAATATAAATGTAATAAAAATCGTTGAAACAAAAACTATTATAGTGGATACTAAAGTCTGTATTAAGTGCTATTTAAATTCCCCTTTTCAAAATTTAGTGCTGCTTTTTTTAATACAGCATGTTCGGCTAGCTTCAGATGAAACTAGCAGAACATACTATATTTAAAAAAAAAAAGAGAACTAAAATCTAATCCTGGTTACCGGCCAAAACCTACTCAACTAAAAAACCAGTGAATTATTTTTTGATTTAGTATGCTTTAGCCAAGGCTTTAGCACAGTTATATTAACACCAAACTGACAGAAAATCCATGTTTTCCTGTGAATTTGGTTATAAAAGTGGCAACAACAGTAGGCTAAAGGGCACTGAAGAGGAAGGAGTTTAAGTTGAGAATGGTGTTGATTTGATATGGAATGACCCTGTGTGGTTTTCTTTAATGACACCTGAAATGGGATTACAGTTTAATTTGCAGCCGCTTGAAAGAACCAAAACAAATAACCTAATGAGTAAGAGCGTCTGGTGGCAGAAGCAGGAAGACTGTCCAATATATAACTAAACCTTATATTTGTTATGTATAACCAACATATAAAAGAACCTTTACTTAAGTGTAAATCAATCCGAAAAAATAGTTGTCTACTAATTAAAATTACCCCAATTCAGGAGCGGAATTACCCCTAACAATTAATCATCCCCAGTGGCAGGAAACTAGGCCAGATGTATTGAATATTCACGCATAAATTACCGATTAATATACACAAACAATTTATAAATTCCCAATTATTTAAATTTTAAGGATATTTTCGTGAAAATGAAAACGGGGTGAAAATAGCTAGTTTTTCGCCCGTGTTTAATTTTCTCCGATTTTTTCAACCCCTAAATTGACACTGACATTGACAAATGACGGAGGCTGGTGGAAAATTGACTTGCTTTTACCTTTATCCATTATTTTTGTCAAGACGAGTGCATTATAAGGTGCTCTTACTGCTACGTCATTAGGATCTAGAAAATGTATTTTATTTTTTGTTTTTATATATAAAATGGAAAAACTGCCGATTTCAAAAACATCAAATAATTAGGTTTAAAATAGGTTATTGTTTTTTGTTGCCGGTTTCGTTGAAATTACTTTTTTTAATGTAAAACCTATTTTTGATCACCTCACACTTGCAGTAAAACACCTTGGTAGGTGAAGCGCCTTGGCTCATAATGTTTTGACGTTTAATGTAACCTCACTTTTACGACATTATTTACCAAAAATTGTTTTTTTCGGTATATTTTCGCGTTTCAAAATATTGAAATAAATGTCGCATTTAAGAAAAATTGTGTGCCTTATGAGAATATAAAAGGTATGTAAACTGTTAGACCATACATAATCGCCGCGAAAATAATGAGTTAAACCGCTTTTCCAGGGACTTTTCCATTGGGATATAAAGGCTGGTTATGAAAAATTCTTTATGGGGGTACCTACTAGGGTCCCTAGGACCCCAAATGGTAATTATGCAGTATACGATTTTCTGCCATTTTTGATTTTTTATGAAAAATTCTTTATGGGGGCACCTACTAGGGTCCCTAGGAGCCCAAATCCGCCTGCGCCCGATTTTTTTTTTAAGAGAAAAAAGGGTGCCCTGGGGGGGTTGTAATGTGTTTTTTTGATTTGGGTTGAGTTGGATTAGGTTGGGTTGGATTGTGTTGGATTGGGTTGTTTTAGTGAAAAAAAATTAAATTTCTGCTATTCTTGATTTTTTATGAAAAATTCTTTATGGGGGCACCTACTATGGTCTTTAGGACCCCAAATCCGCCTGCGCCCGAATTTTTTTTTTTAAGGACCCTAGTAGGTGCCCCCATAAAGAATTTTTCATAAAAAATCAAAATGCCAGAAAACCGTATACTGCATAATTTCAAAAAAAAAATAACCGGCGCAGGCAGATTTGGGGTGGTAGGTGCCCCCATAAAGAATTTTTCATAAAAAATCAAAAATGGCAGAAAACTGTATTACCCCCCAAATCCGCCTGCGTCCGATTTTTTTTTTAAGAGAAAAAATGGTGCCCGGGGGGGGGGGGTGGTAATGTGTTTTTTTTTATTGTTTTGGGTTGGGTTGGATGGGGTTCTTTTTGTTCCACAAATGTGGAAACTCTTTGACCAAATCTATTAAATGTTCCGAAATGTTCAATATCCATTTCTGTAATTCGATAATAATTACTGTTTGAAATAATTTAAAAAAACGGTATTAGTAAATCAATTTTGAGGTTCAAAAACGTCAACAAATATTTTGCTATTTTGCTCCCCAGTATAATTATGAAGGGCTATTTTTGGGCTATTTTCTCAGTTATAGTTATCTTTGCCATATTATTAATATATTACTATATTATCTTTGCCATATTTTTAATATATTACCATATTATCTTTGCCATATTATTAATATATTACAGTTGTTTTTTTTTATACTGGGACTTTCCATCCATTACAGGATCAATGCCCAGAGTTAGCAAAGTTTTTGCAAAGTTAAAGACAAACACAAAATATTCATGCATCTAGCTGGGAATCGAACCCAGGACTTTCCGTGCGGAACCTGGAGAATCTCATTGATAAAAAAAACAATAACGGAAACAAAAGCTAAATAATAATTTTTATTGTTTTAAATAGTTTACAAATAATATAAGTATTTGGCATATTTACAAATAATATAAACTATATGAAATATAGATATAAATAATAAAAACTTAAAGTTTATTGGGTTAAAAATAAAATTTCTATGTACATAATTACATACATAACATTTTAAAATACGATTGAACACATACAGCAGGTAAGCATACCTTTTCCAAGACCTCAAAACTGTCATTATTTAAACAATAAAGAAGATAAACTTATATTATATGAACTGAAATATGATTTTGTTGGTTACCTCCATTATCAATTAATTTTTTATTTTCTAACAAATCCGTTTAATTATAAAATTTTTTATTACAAAAAAAAAAAGAATTTTATATTATTTCAGAAAAACTTCATAAAATTATAAAATTCAAGGCACAATTCAAAAGTTTACAGAAATTGAATTTTTATAAAGTTTCAACAGTCTGGATTTTTTTTTCAAAAATTCATGAGGATTGCTGAAAAAATTATTAACATCTAGATTCATCAGATATTGATAGTCATTTTTCTGATAACTAATAATGTTTAGGTAAAACACATTATATGAGTCAAAAAATGTCATGAGGTTTCAAATGAAACCCTATTAAATCCAAATTAAGTTAAAAAATTACACAAAACTTTCGCTTTGAGTTGAATATGCTAAAAATGAGTCCAAAAGTTTCGGTTCTACCAACTCTTGGGCATCTTGAATACTTAAAACTTCTGGTCCACACATTTCGACAATCTTACGTAGTGTAGCCTGCAAAAAAATACAAAATATTATTTATTTAGTTAAAATCCTACCCAATTCCGTTTAATTTAATACCCCACATTAAGTTAATGAAGTAAGCTTAGAAAGTGTTTTGAAAAGTTGTAAAAGTTGCCCACTAACCGGAGAAGTTGTTATTTATATTTTTGACTGCTCTGAAACTATCACAGACATCCTTTAAAAAGTGACCAAGCAAATAATGAAAATAAATTAAATCAAAAACATCGAATCGTGTATCCTTTTCCCACTAAATAAATTTTAATCAAAAGACGCTTCATAACCAATTTATTAATAGATAATAGAATTTGAGCCAGTGTGCAGTCTATTATGTACCTAGAGGTCAATGGTTATTTCCTTGGTTATTTCCTATGGTTATTTCGTAAACTTACCAAAGCTGCAACCAGCACGGCATCACTGTTAAATCTCTCCTCCCTCTCTCGGCACAATTCGACCAATCGTTTCTCGCCACCGCATAATAAGACGTCTTTGGCAGCCTCAGGATCACCGCACAATCTTGACAGGGCAATGACGCATTTTTGCTGGAGTCTGCATTCAACTTCCTCATTTTGAAGTATTGACTTCGGTCTGAGGAAGTGTACCAAAGCTGAAAGGGCCTAAAAAAGAACAAAAATATTATCTGTTATTTAGAAATTTGGGAAAAAATTATGATTATAAAAAAAATTGAGAGTTAACTTACCTCACACTCAATAAGTTGCCTCCTCGCCCCCTCAACTGCCGCCATATTGGCAAGCAATGTCGCCACCTGTTCTAGCAAATACACCGAAGCCAAAGGACCGCGACTTTTGACCGCCGTCAAAAGGGTTTTAGCTGTGTCAAATTGTGACAGGTATTTGATGCTTCTAGAGTCTAAAGAACTGATGTTTGCCAAAGCCGCTGCACATAGAAGTAGGTTTTGACAACATTTGGTGGTGGAAGAAAATTTTGTCAATGAGCGAATTAGTTTTTTGCAGTAGTCTTGGAGTCCTTGGACCTGAAATAAAAAAAAAGTTGGCTTATATATTTTTTCAGTAGATAGATAGATGTGTGAAGTAGAAATCGATAATACGTAAAAATAACGAGATTTCAGTTTCTGTACATTAAATACTTTTTAAAAAATTTTGATGTTGGCTTCTATAGATACTAAAAATCCCATTTTTAGAATTTTTGTTGTTCTGTTTGTCTGGATGTCTGTCTGTCTGATTGTTCCAGCATGAAGCAAAAACGACTAAACACGTTTTGATGGAACTACTGGATTACTTAGAGTCCTGGGCAGGACATAGGCTTTATTTCATCAAAATCGGTTCATGGGAACAAAAGTTGTGACCGTTTAAAGCAAGAAAACCGGGCACAAAACAGGATAAACCACAGGCAAAGCTGTGGAGCTTCAACTAGTACAAAATATTTTTGTGTGGATTTACTTACCGAATGGTTATCTTCTAACCACGGCGCAGTAACCTGAGCTAATAAGGCCACTGTTTCGCTTCTTTCCGGTTCAGGTCTTGATTCTTCCTCAATTGTGTCGGCGATAATTTGGATACCCGAAAATTTCTCAAAATGGCGGATTGCCACGCTGTTTGTACACATGGTGCTTAGTGCCCTTAAGATTAGGGTCCGCATTGAGGAGCCTTCGCATTTTTCACAAAGGATTAGCAGAATTGGGATTATGTCCGCCTAAAATTCAATTATTTATATTAATAATATATTGTAATACCATTTTTGAGATTTTTTGCTTCCATCATCAACTCGTTTAGTGATGTTAAAAGCTTCTTATTGAAAACACAAACTTACTTTGATAAAATATTCAACCAACTCTCCATTTCTTAAGGCCACTGAGGTAATTCCTGTCAGGGTAGCCCTCAAGTCCATTTCAGAAGTGGGATCCTCAAGTTTGTCCACCAAATTTTTCACTTCTTTGACTAGAATTCGAGTTTGAACGCTCTCCCAGTGACTAAAAAGTTCTGCCATTGCCGACAAAAGGTCATCACAATTTTGTGATCGCCGAATGTCGTCGTGTAAATGTAATATTTCGGCGGTGATTTGATTGGTATGAGTTTTTAAAAAGTCCACAATGTTACCGGCAAGGCTTTGGGCTAGGGGTTGAATGTGGACTTTTTCGCTAAAAAATACACAGACGTTAATTATTGATTATGATTGTTCAGTAAGTTTATTAAATTCATTAAAATGATTCAATAACTAATTTAATTAATTTATTTGAAACATTTACTTGTTAATTTATTTGAATCATTTACTTGTTAATTTATTTGAATCGTTTACTTGTTAATTTATTTAACCAATTAACTGAATAATTTTGAAATTAATTATCCCTACCGTTAATATCAAAATTTCCATACCAAACGGAAATTAAGGGAACTGTCAAAAAAGTGGCCCGATTCGATTGTAAATCAAGTAATTAATTTAGTGGTTGAAATAACTGTGTGTTCATTCATGGATGATTAATTTAAGATCAAAGTTTGTTTGTTAATAACTGATTATAATTTATTATTCTTTAATTATTATTTACTTAACTATTGATTCATTTAATTCCTTTTATGTAATGATTAATTTGAATAAATGTTTTGACTAAGGGTTCAAATAAATAAACTAGAAAGTAGGTACGTTTACTTTTTTGATTCATTAAGTGATTGAATCCTTACCTATTAAGATTCCTATAGTCCATCTCAATACACCTCGAATGGCTCAGTATCCCTCTTAAGATGGTTGTGCCACAAGCGGCCAGGTGATTGACTTTTTGATTGAGCTCGGCAGCGATTGACTTGCACTGCAACGTGATCGTGCATTCCTGCTCGGCAGCTTGACGGGCTTCCTGGAGCCAACGTTGGACGGCTCCGTTGTCCACTGTAATTCCGTCGGTGTAGATTGGAGGTACTCTAATGATTAGAAAGGAAATAAAATTATACATAATATGATTAATATACAAACTGACACTGTTAATTTTTATTTAGTAACATCAGCTCATCTGACCACCAATATAGCCACAAGAAACCTTTTTTAGTGCAAATATTTTATCTAAATTTTGTACCATACAAAAAATAAAAACAAATTAATATTTTACTAACAACTTTTTGGTACTTCTTAAGGCTCTCCAGTATACCAAATGACTTTTTGGTCCTATTAATTTTTATTTAGTGACATAAACTCTTGTGGAAAGCAATATTGTAGCCAAAACCAATTTTTTGTGCTAATATTCACATTTTTGAAACTAGTTGTACGATTTTTTTTGTCAATTTAAAGTGTGATCAGGACCTCAACATCTACAACATACCACAATTTGGTTTAATTCCCGTCCCAACCAAAGTCCTATGTTAAGTGTGCTCCCTCCTTTAAAAAAAATAGAAATGACTATACCTTTCCTCATCCAAATACTGCAGCCTCAAAGGCACCCTCAACTGCACCTTTCTATGCCTCCTGCGATGTCTCATGTCCTCTAATTCTCCAATAGCGGCTTTCGGGGTAGAAGTATGCTCCGGTTTACCCAATCTGTCAAAAAGACACTCTAGTTCGCTCTCCGTATCGCTTGATACGGCTTCGTAGTTGTCATGTGTAGAACTGAAAAAAAAATCCATTAATATCTGGGGAATAATATATAAGTCGGTTTGTGTGCTATCCTTATTATCTATAGAAAAATGAAAAAATGCACTTTTTACAAGGTTTTATTTAACTTGCAATGTATCTATGTAACGAAATAGACATGTTTGTTCGGGTGGACCCTTGCAACTTAATTTTGACCAACTTCCCGACATCCGATCGGCTTCAAATTTATATAGTTGCGGTGGCAACACAAGAATATAGTGTGATGAAATTGACAGCTCCCTCCTACTCGAAGGGGGTGGAGGGGGGTATAGTTGAAGTACGCTTGGGGATGGAGATAACGAATTTCTAATCAGATTTTGAAAATTCAATATGGCGGATTCAAGATGGACGATCTTTGGTCATCTTTTGCTAACCAATTTTAACTAACTTATATACATCCGATTGCCTTCAAATTTGGCATGCATTTAGACTTCCGGTGACAATAAAATAATCTGTCATTATTAGGCACCCCTACCCTCTACGAGGGGAGTGAAGGGGGGAAAACACCTAAATTTGTCCAATTTCAACCAAAATAATTGGTATACGGGGGCTTTTGTGGATAAGGAATACGAATTTTTAATCAGATTTTGAAAATTCAATATGGCGAATTTCAAGATGGACGATTTTCGGTCATGTTTTGCTAACCAATTTTAACTGACTTATCCACATCCGATTGTGTTCAAATTTGATATGCGTTTATAGTTCCGGTGAAAATACAATAATATATATGGTATTCTCAGGTACCCACCTCTCTCTAACGAGGGAAGCAGAGGGGGAAAAAGATTTAGTTTGTTCGATTTCAATCAAAATTGGCATACAGGGTTTTTTAAAGAGGGGGATTATGAATTTTTGATCAGAATAGAAAATTTCAATATGGCGGATTCAAAATGGACGATTTAGGGTACAAATCTAAAAATTAAAAAATAATTTTTTATTAAAAAAAACTTTTAAAGAACAAGCTTTATTAAATGCACTCAAAAGTAGAAAATAGTTTTTTATCTTTCTTATACCATAATAAAAGCGGTGGGCGCAAATTAAAGATTTTAACTTTACGGTGACAGAGAATTACAAAAGAAGAACTAAATTGTTCTTCTATTCGAATGATAAACATAATGCTTTCATCTAAAGAAGCTGAGAACGGGTGAGATTGCCGTACTTGCCAAGCCTTTGAAAATGTCCTTATAGGTTATAGAGTAATACAACTGTTTCTTAGGTCAATCGATATGCTCCGACAGCCAAGCGGCCCTAAAGGCACTCAGTGCGCCAAAAATTGTCAATATTCTGGTGGAAGAGTGCGTAGAAGCACTGGAAGCCTTGAGTCAAGACAAAAGAGTGAGTGATGTGGGTACCGGGACACACGGGAGTGTCGGGCAACGAAAAGGCGGATGAACTCGATCGGATCGGGGCCAGCACTCAATACGTGCGGCCGGAACCACTCTTAGGTATAATAAGGAGACAGCTGCAAAGTCGACTCATTAAGTGGGCCAACGATACACTGCCGGACTCCTGGGAGAACGAATTAGGATGCAGACAGTCCAAAGAATTCGTCGACGGACCGGACGCGGCCAGACTGAAATGGCTCCTGGGAAGGACACGAAAAGATATTGGACTACTGACAGGGATACTGACCGGCCACAACTGACTCAGCAAGCATCTGACTCGCATCGGGGTCGGGAATGACTCCATCTGCCGTGCCTGCGGGAGGGCGGAGGCGACATCCCGGCACCTCGTTGCGGAGTGCGATGCATACCTAAGGATGAGGCATCAGGTACTCGGACAACCGAACCTGGATGCAGAGGACCTGCGAGCTCTCAGGTGGGCCAAAGTACTGGACTTCGTGAAGAGAACAGGAAGGCCCGGAGAGCCCACTACCGTACAAGCGGTACAGGTGGTGGATTAGGGGGCTGGGCTGGGGTAAGGTAAAAAGGGACCGATTGGGCCTACTTGCCAGGTCTTGGGCCGCCCCCTAGTTACTACTACTACTACTACTACTAGGTCAATCGACGATGTGACCGATATACGATACCTAAAGTTAAAATTTTTAATTTGCGCTCATCGCTTTTATTATGGTATAAGAAAGATAAAAAATTGTTTTGTACTTTTGAGTGCATTTAATAAAAGTTTGTTCTTTAAAAGTTTTTTTTAACTTTTTAGATACTACGTTTGTGGGCTTGCTTTAAGAACCTTTTTTCTAAAAATATAAACTTTAATGGAAATTCGGTTAGAAAACCTGTACTTTATAAGATTTGTTTTGGTTTTTACAAGTTTGTTTCACATACCGCATGAAAAAAATATAATATTTTTTTAAAGCAGGGAATCATTATAAATCAATTAACAATTTGAAATTGTAGCCTACCTGTCAAACTTGTTACTCTCCAGCACCGCGGGCGCGCTTTGGTTTAACTCGTCCGCCGTTAAACTGTCAAAATTGTTATTTTTTACCGACGGTAACGACTTGGTACCACTAATCTCGCTAGTACTGCTCGAACAAGTACTATTTTCGTCATTTGTTTCTTCTGGGTACCACAGGCTACTGGATGTGCTATTTGAATACAAATTAGGTTGGGTTTTGTCGCATTCTTTGGAATTTATCAATGGTTCGGAAGATGGGTGGTTGAATAGCCGTTTGCTGACTTTTGGAGAATTTTTGATGAATCTGAAGGAAAATAAATTAATTTTGATAATAATGTACAGGGTGATCCCTAGAATAAAAATAAATAAAAGGACACTTTATAAAGACGTAAAAATCATTAATTAAAAATAATCAGTTGAAATAGTATACAGAGGGCGCCAACAAGTTATGTTTTTTCTTATGAAACACCGTGTATATTTTTTTATTTTCGAATTCTGCAAAAAATAGGTATTTAAAAATACCATATATTATAGTGTGTACCCCGTGTGTAACCGTGTTTGACAAATTTCAAATTGAATTATTAAAGTAAGTATTAAAATAAAACTTTAGTAGGCCATGATATAATTTTTTTCCAACTTTTTATTTGAAAAACTTACTTAGGTTGTATTAAAATTCATTAGGTAATACAAATTATTTAATAATTCAATTTGAAATTTCTCGAAAACGATTACACTGAGACTTATACTATCGATATATTTGAACAGCCAATTTTTTGGAGAATTCCAAACTGAAAAAATATACGGGGTGTTCCATAAGAAAAACTTGTTGGCACACTCTGTATAATATTTGGACTGATCGATTTTAAGTAATGATTTTTTGGTCTCTATAAAATATCCTTGAAAAAAAGTTATCCTAGGGAACATTTATAACCGATCACCCTGTACGTATTTACACATATAAAAAATCTCTAGAGGGGCGATTTCTGTACATTGAACATTTTTTGACACACTAGTCAAATTTTGGTTTTCAGAGTTTTTCCTTGGCTAAGTTGTTTTTTAACTGTTTTTTAATTTTACTTGAATTGGCTTACCGTTGTCTCTTTATGGGCTCAGTATTGGGCACCAGGCAAGAAAACTTCTTATTAACATGCGGAGATGGTTTTCTCTCGGTTCTCACCAATCTTTGGTCGATATTCTGTTTTTCCGGGGTCAGTTTTTCCTTGTAGTTGTTTGGAAGGTTTTTAAAGTTTTCATTATCGTCGATTTCCTTGAAAATGTTTCTTGGAATTTGGATTACTGTGGTCGGTTTTTGGGGAGTCGCGTTTAGGTTTTCTTTTTCTGGAGTTTTCTGATGGTTTTCTCTGAAAATGCCGTGCCAGTTTTAATGAATAAATAAAAACCGCTTTATTGTCCAAGAAGTATCACAAAATAAATATTATTGACAAAGCATTAGAACTTAAACAACTTAATTTTGAAAAAATCTTATGGTAAAGCCATGATGGTAATTTAAGGCTTCAAATATTTTAACATAATTTAAGGAGTAACGTTTTGGTTTAAGCAATTTTTGTTATGTTTTTTACATTTTTATGACATGATTTTGCTCACATTTTAAAGCTTTCTTTCCAAACTTTCGATTTCTAGAATAAAACACTCAAATTTTTTAAGTTTTCACTATTTTTTATGGTCAAGCCAACCTTACAATATTTTTTTCTAAAAGCCTGGGCACCCTGGCAAAGAAAATCAAGGATCGATAATTCTTGCTTTCTACCCACATAACAATTAAACATTCCTGTAATATACTTAGAGAACAAACAATGTGATAGGAATGTTACATTTTACCATTGGGAATATACACATGCCGGCAATAAGTGACGTTCTAGCTCATACAGGTGATATAAGTGTGACAGAAACGTGACTATAATACGACCAGAACGTTTTTTTTTTTAAGAATTATAGTAATATACCTGGGATTGAATTTGTAAATCAAACCATGTCCAGATGGCCACGAGATGGATATCCTAAGATATGCAGTGGATCCACATTAGTGATGGGCACAAAACATCGATGTTTCAAGAACATCGATGTCTATAAAATATCATCGATGTTAAAACATCGATACTTTTTTTAAACATCGGAACATCGAACAACAATCCTAAAAAAATATGGGAAATAATGTGCCTGAGAAGTGTGCACTTGTACTACACCTCATTCCAAATTCTCCGGACCGATTTCAATATGGCGGATGACAATTAAACACAGAAACTAAATGTCAGTGTCAAAAAACTGATCCGCAGCAATGTGGAATGGAGTGTGTGTACCCGCTGCTGCTCAAAAAACAGAAATTGTCTATTTTGGAGATGTCGGTCGTCTTTGCTGCCAATAGGGATATTTATTTTTTTAGCGTAGATTTTTAATAGCTTTTGTATATCATATACCGATTATTATTATAAATCTCTTATTTGCTTATTATAAGTATTGTGTAAAATTAACAATAGACAGTTTTTGTACTAGTTTTTTTGCCACTTTGTTATTCTTATCTTATTATGCGTCGACGCAGTAGCGATATGGACAACCACGCGCTAATAAGTCTTAAATAAAACAGTTTCTTTGAATATCGGAATACTCTCCAAAAAAAGCAAAAAAATCATCGATGTTCAGAAACATCGATGTTTTTATTCCGAGGTTTTTTCACCATCGATGTTGAGTTTCGATGTTGACATCGATGTTTTTTTTCGATGTGCCCATCACTAATCCACATGAATATCCACCAAACATGCCTTAGTCTTCCACCAAAGTGCAATTAAAGAGTAGGCTATGGATATACACCATTATCTTGATGTACTGCTTGAGATTAGTTATCAAAAGATTAGCTAAATAACTTTTTGCTCCCTTATATGTATAATAATATTACCTACTACATAGAGAACATATTGATTCCAGTGCCATCTACCTACAATAGATGACATTAAACTAAATGACAATTATAAATAATGTAAATCGCGTTCTTTTCACAAGATAGTAATATTTTCAGCAGACATGCCAAAATCCTGACAAAAATATTCTTTTTGGGAATATTCATAAAAATAACTCGATAATCATATTATCATGGGAATATTATTATCTTATTACCAAAGAAATATAACTATCACAAACTCTTAAAGAATATTCAAGAAAAATTCAAGGTCTGGAAGATTCCTGTCATATTCGCAATAGAATATTCCAAAAATCACTGTGAGGGAATATTCCTCTAACATGAATATTCCTCCAATGTCATGTGGGTAAGCGTTTCTATTTTATTGAATTTGAAATGGTTATTTTAACTGGGCTCACCTATTATTTTCCTGGTTCTGCGGGCTGCTCTCTGTGTCCGAAAACCCCGAATCTTGGCTTCCGGGGCTCGACGACACATTTCTCAAGTCCACTAACGCTTCACTGGCCCACCAAACCTTGCTAGGACTGCGTTTGAAGCTCATTTTTAGGGTTTCCTGTAATTAAAAAGACAAGGATATTGGCTGGGACTATGTGAGAAAACTTAGAAATGTAGAAAATAGGAGAAAATAGTGTTTTAACTTGACTGAGGAAACTTTACAGTTAATTGCGCTAAATTTTTCTACTGGTCCGTTAAGTAAATCTGTCCTTAGATTCGATACTGCTATAACGGAATAATAATACTCCTTAAAATACTTGCCGGCCGCTGTAGCGCAGTGGGCAGCGTATGTGCCTGCCGCACGGAAGGTTCCGGGTTCGAATCCCGGCTAGGTGTATGGATATTTTGTGTTTGTCTTTAACTTTGCATAAAACTTGGCTAACACTGGGTTGATCTTATAATGGATGGAAAGTCCCAGTATACAAAAAAAAAATTTTAAATACTTTTAGGCTGTCCCTCTATAACACCAACTCGTTTATAAAAATATTGCACGTTAACCTCACAGCGGCTGTAATAAATTTGATAAATTAAGAATGGGCGGCCCACAGGTTGTGTAATATATACTTAGATTTAATTTATTTTATTTTTTTTAATTTCTTTTATATTTCTTTATTTTTAATTTTTCAATAATAGAAAAATATATATACACCGCATAAACTGTGTACAGCCCCCTCCCCTAGTCGTGGAAATACAGTACACAACTTGCCGCATAGATTAAGGGAAGCTCCGCCGTAAACACAAAAAGAACATTCGAGAACATTAATATTCCAAGAATATTTGTATTAGATGATGAAAATGTGATATAAATCGATTACAGAGGGGATTTTCATGTATTATTTATATGATAAGTATATTAATACTTTTTTTAAATATTCCTGTAACGTGCTAAAAACCTTCTGTAGTTAAAAATTGTAATGTAATATAATGTAATTTAATATAGGAGTATTACTTTTAATAATAGAAACTTTTGTCAAAGTTGTGATGGAGAAAGTTTATAAAATTTTATCTAAAGAAGATTCTTAGCATGTTACAGGAATATAAAAAGTAATAATGTTATATTCATATTAATAGTACTTGAAAAACCCCCTCTGTAATCGATTTATATCACATTGATATAATGTAGAAGAAATATTTCTGTGTTTACTGGGCGTTAACCTATGACTTGCCTCGACTTCGGCTCGCATCTTAAACTTGTGTCGTATACTATTACCACATTTTTTTAAAACAAATATTTTGCAAATAAAACTACCCTTATTGAATAAAATTTGACTAAATGTTTACCACTCAAAATTCACCTATAACTCACCACGAAAACTATAATCAATTAAAAAAAATATATATATTCTTTATTCAAGCAACAAAATGATTCATCGAATTTTCTCACATTCACCAATTTTTTACCTAAATCTCAGATATTTTTCACACACTTTTTGCTACTAAAAATTCACATACCCTTACCATTCACAATAAAAATAATAATCGATGGACAAAAAAAATACATATTCACCCCTTCGAAAGTCTGAATATACCCTTACTAGGGATTCGCGTAAGGGTGCACCTGGAGAGGGTAAGTGATTCTTTTAAAAATACAAATCTGGGGTCAGACGGGAAGATCACAACGGTTTTTAGAGACAATATACAGGGTCTTGCAAAATTAAAACAGTAAATGAGACATATACTTTGCTCTTAAACCGGGGGTAAAATACAAAACAAAGAACTTTGATATTTTCACTATTTTTTAGCGCACCCAGTTTAAACATTTGAACTGAATCAAATGCTTTACCTTTACAACATCCACAAGTTTAGTTTATTCCAAAACCTCAAGCTATAAAGGTGCAAACGTTGTGTGTCTAACTGAGAAAAAGGTAAGAAAAAGATATTTTAACTACTTAGATAAACATAAACCTACCAAGTTACTTATTTTTTTTAATTCTACCTTTTCTGTTCTTATCTAATAAGGATTTTCGTTTTATCACAAAGAACATAACTTTTTATCATTTTGCTGCACCTGCAATTTTTTTATGGTGGCTTGTAAAATTGCAAAACATGTATGGAGCACTGATTATTCGATACATAATATTTTTATAATAGATATTAGAATTAATTATTTGGCGCTAAAACACTAATTAAATAGATCTTATTTTAATACCTTGACACGTCAGTATATAGTTAAAGTTTGTTAATAATCTTTGATCTAATTAAATTCCAAAAACCTTTGGTAACTGTTAACGATCAGTTGCATATTTCAACACTGTTTTTAGGGCAATAAAAAGCTTCATAACTCATTACTGCTTTAAAGTAGTGATTTATTCTTTGCAGTGGTATAAATAGGTGTCTATAGCTCCCTACTTTATACCACTAGTGAGTTATGAACCAACTTATATTTTCTTAAAAACGATGTTTGATGAAATCTTGTTTTGACCGATGGGTAAGTTTCGTATAAGTCACTAAAAAAAATAATGTTGCATGACTTATATGGTTCTTTAACCACTAGTCTTATAAATAACTTGTTGAAGTAGTCTATGATGGTGGAGTTGATAATTAAATCAAATAAATATGGTCTTTCTCCACTAAATTTTATTTCTTAATCTAAATTTATTTTCTTAATATCAAAAACCCGGCCTAGTTACTGATGGTCCGTTGATTCGGCCCACTTAATTTTCTTTGGTTCTTGTTCAGCCATAGTGCTTTACTGTAGCTCAAACCAGGAACCCCTTGATGATGATAGTCTAAACTGCCGAAACATGTCGGGTTTTTGATATTAAGAAATAAAATTTAGTGGAGAAAGAGAAATTAAATAAGATACGTTTTTTAGATCCAAATGTCCGCCCCACCTCACCATTTCATGCAAAACATCAACAACCTCGCTCAGAACAACATGGGACGGAGCTTTGGATCGGGCCCGATGGGTCAAATGGGCCAGAATACCATACCCAATCAGAATCAACTGCCCAACCAGATGGGCGGTCAAATGGGCAATACCATGGGTGCCAATACGATGGGTACGCCGATCGGTATGGGTCAGATTGCAAACCAGATGAGTGGCGGGATGAGTCCCATGGGAAATACACAATTGAATACCGCTATGGGAGCAGGGTTGAATTCCGGGACTGGGATCGGTATGGGACAGATGAATCCACAGTTTAATATGAACAGTCCTATTGCAGGTAAATGTCGTAAATGTTCTATAACGGATCACGCAAGTGGTCCAGGCTTCTATTGGTACCAGAGTAGTTAGGGTCATGAAGAATTTATTATATAAAGCTTTTGGACAGTTACTGAAACTGAATAGGGTTGTTTATACCATAATAATCCACAGTTTACATAAAACTATGTAAAGTTTTCAATCAATTAATTTTTTAGAATGTGAAAGAAGATAACAGAAAAATTTCATTAAAGGAAACATTTTTCCTTTAAGTAATTAGACAATGGTGAAAAATATGCGTTTTTACGACAATAAAAATAGGAATTAACCAACCATTTTTTAGTCTGTTATAAAGATAAAAGTCGTTATTTTTATTTGTCGTAAATAAAGTCTGTTGTTACCCTTATTTGATAAGCCTCCCCTTTTTTCTTACTGAGCAGTCGCTCAAATAACGATAACCACAAAAAATATTTTTTGAAGTGGTCCAAAATATCCGTATTGTTCGTCAAACTATTTGATCGAAATCGAGATTAAATTTTAACAAACTTTGTAAAGTTTATTTTATTTTTCTTATTTGGATCTTAGGAAATATCGGCGCAAGTTCAATGACCCCCACCATCAACGCCAACAACCAAATGATGCCAAACGCCACCATGCCGAACCAACTACAACAACAGCAACAAAGGCAACAACAACAGTCTCAAAATAACCAAATGGAATACAATCAGACGCCGTCCCTGAATTCGCAAGAAATAACTCCGACTTCAACTACAACGTCGACTCCGCCCGCGGCTGCGCCTCAACAGCAACAACAGTCGAAAGAGTTCAATACTGCTTCCTTGTGTAGGTTGGGGCAGGTAAGATTTGTTTACATTTTTAGATTTATTTGACATTATCATCTTCAGTCTAGTCTTAAAGTCGCACACGGTATGTATCCTTATGGTACTCCACTGTATATGTAAAGTTAAAAAAAACAGCGTGCTGCGGAGAGAATTCCTGTCGAGTACCGACCTTGGCGCCCTCTGTATGAAGCTCCGGCATCTAAGAATAGTGCATTAGTAGTAGATAACGTAGCATCGATCCTGCGAGACATATTAGAATCTCAGAATGCAGTCTGTATGAAAGTTTTGTCTAAAAGCAAAACACCGAGGTTTAAAAACAACAAAATATTTAGATCATTTACATCCTGATCTCAACTTTTTACACAGAGGGTGGAATCTAGGATGAAACCGTTTCGTCCTTATTAAGGACTCATCAGTTAGGTGTACCAAAAGATGTTGGAAATTTTAAAATGAGCATAGAACAGCTGCACATCAAAATTTTGTGGGACGCACTAATCGCAGCCATTTCAAAATAAAATTGTCAAAACTTTTTTTTGTCGACTAACCCAAACTTACTTTCATGTGTATTTTTTGTATTTGCTTAATATTCAACTTCATAAATTATTTCTTTTTACGCCACAATGTTAAAAATGTTTGTTTACATTTAATTTTTTGTTGAAAATGAAAATTCAATTCAAATTTGCCAAAATATACTGGGTATCTCATTTAAAAACACCAACATTGGCGCACCAGCTCCGCCCCCTTAATGACTGATGGTGGCCCCATGGCGAGCATCCAAAAAGATGCTTTTTGTTAAACCTATTAGTATATAAAATTTGATTTTTCTGACTCTTTTGGTTTAGTTGTTACTTTTCGGACACCCCTTGGGACACCCTTATTTGGATTTTTTGTGGTTTATTTGAATGTATTTTTCCTTTCTAAATCAGGAGACTGTTCAAGACATCGTTAGTCGAACCCAAGAAGTATTTCAAACGTTGAAAGCCATTCAACCGCCGGCCGGCACCCTTCAATCTTCGAACGCCAGCATCGACAAAAAGGCCAAAGTGCAAGAACTGTTGAGGACGATTCGGGTACTGTTCAAGAGACTGAGGCTCGTTTACGAAAAATGCAACGAAAATTGTCAAATACAAGGTACGTTTTTTTTTATAGACAGTATCTTATACAACATACCTAAAGACCACGTGTCCAACGGAAATTCTGTGGCAAATAATAACCACAGTTTATTTACATACAAAACAAAAACAAACCAGGTGTGAATGGGGGTTTCCCACATTTTTGGACAGCAGCGGAATATGTACCTTGGTTTTGTAGAAAAACTGAACCTCTATCCTTTTCTATTTTGTATCAAAATGGAGGATAGAGATACACTCAGTGTGCACTGGTGCAACAAAAGGAAATCCCTATAAATGGAACGGTTTTATATAAGGACGGTCCTTCATTAAATGTCAGTTTAAAAAGAAAAAAATTACGTTAACAACAGATTTTTTGGCAAAATCAGACTTGTGTATTTCTTTAGGATGGAAGCAATGCGCTAAGCGCTTTAAAAGTGTTTATACCGACCCTAAAATTGGTTTTAGAGGGATAAACCGCTTTCCTAAAAGCGATTTTAGTGGTTTTTATAAGATAAAATTTTTATACCATCCTTATATAAAAGCGCTTTAAGAAGACTGTATAAACAAAGTAATTGTCAGTATCAAAAAATTGATCCGATTGAGTTTGAAATAAAGTGCACCGTCTAACCTGAGTTTAGTTCAAAGCTGTCAGTGTTTATAAACAAATCCTTTTGAATCTTTCAAAATCTAAGGATTATTGATGTAAGTAAAATATAAGTTAAGCTTATATATAATATAACCAACGGTGTCGGCAGACCCAAATGCCAACGTAAAGTCTATAAATCAAATCAGCAGTAGTGGTAGTAGTAGTACCCTTATCCTCCCACTCCCTCTACATATCCTGCCTCTCTCTCTCTCCGGGCCTTCCTGCCTTCCTTACGAAGGTCAGCACGTCCGTCCATCTTAGACAGTGTAGCTTTCCCTCTTCTATTGTGGGGGCACCCCATGTCTGCTGCCTAAATCTGGCGTAACCGTCACACTCTCCTATCAGGTGCACCGCTAATTCCTCTTCCCACCCACATGCTGGGCAGGCGGAGTCGAGTGCGTCTGGTCCACTCACGAACAGTTTGGACTGCCCGCACTCTCGCTCTTCCCTCCAGGACGACTTCAGTTGATTGCTCGCTTATTGAGTTCGATCTGTTTTGTTTTCTTGTGATTCCCAAGAGCGGTTTCGGTCCAATATATTGGGTTTTGGCACCAGCTCTGGCAAGTTTGTCCGCCTTCTCATTCCCTGGTATACCCTCGTGGCCCGGGACCCACATCAGTGTCACTCTCTTGTCTTCAGCCAATGTCTGTAGCGCGTTAACGCACTCCTCCACTAGGCTACTGACATTTTTGGTGAACTAAAAGCCTTGAGGGCAGCCTGGCTGTCGGAACATATGAAAATGTCCCTCCTGCCATTTCTGACCTCTGGTAGGGTTGCCGCCATGATAATGGCGTATACCTTCGCCTGAAAGACCGTAGCGTGCTCGCCAAGCGGATAGCTTTCTTGAACCTCTAGGTCTTCCGCATACACTCCTTCGCCTGTTGTCTGCCTAAGTTTTGATCCGTCAGTGTAGCAGACCGTCGCATCTCTGCTTAATTCATTTCGGAATTCTTCTCTCTGCCACCAATCCCGTTCAGGTATTGTGACTTTGTAGTTTTTGTCAAACCTCCATGGTTTCGAAGGAGTCCCTACTGGCATCTTTAGAAGAGGCAACTATTTTGTTACCAGTTCCTCGATTGCCAGATGACCCATAGCCGTAGGTGCGTCGCCATCGCTTCCTTCTTGATCCAAGTTGAAAGCGAGGGGAGACCTAAGATGGTTTCTAGGGCTCTAATGGGGGTAGTCCTCATTGTGCCTGTTATTCCCCTGCAGGCTCATGAGCTTTCTGGGAGTGGTCAGTTTTTCTACTACAGGCCACCAGACCACTGACCCATATTGGATTCTCGATGATCCCCCAGTTTCGAAGGACCACTCGGCGCAACCGCCACATTGTTGCCTGGACTTTTTCAGTGATTTTGGCAACATGCTGCCTCCCCGTGAGTCCCTTGTCCAGTATGACTCCCAGATACTTAAGCTCTGATACTAAAGTTATGGGTCTGCCGTACATTATGGGAGCTCTGAAATCCTCTAGTTTCCTTCTTCTGGTGAAGGGGATTCAGCAGTAAAATCTTATAATATATATATGAACTTTAGCATCGCTTTTCCTATTGAGTATAAAAAACTCGTGAAGATCTTAATATGCTTTGGTAAACAACAATTTTTTAACCGATTCTTTATTTAGGCATGGAATATACCCACATAGAAAGCCTGATTCCCTACAGAGACGAAACAGACCCAAAGCACGAGGAAAGGAAAAATTCCGAAGCCTACAAACTGTCGATCGAAGAAAGTCGAGAGGTGATGGAGCAGGTGATCCTGAAAAACAAGCAGTTAAAAGAGGTGATCGACCATTTAAGGCGCATCGTTTGGGAAATCAACACCATGCTTACTATGAGGAAGTCCTAAGTAAGATTTTTTTCAGTTTAGTTGGGGCTTCCAGCAAAATACATACTTAATTGACCTTTTAAGTTTTTTCTAGGTACATATTTTACATAATTGATGTTTCTTTAAAACTGCGACACGATTTCCAATTTTGACGGGTTTCCTTGTCGCCTCCCCCCTCCCCCATTTTTTGGAAGAGTCAACTAAGTATGGATACTGAAATAAAAATAAAAAAATGCTAAGAAACTGATATTAAACTTTTCCTTAGCAACAAAAATTACTTTTTTTAAACCTTACTACTCCTAAGCCGAGTCCTAAACTTAATTTTACTTTATGACAGTCGTTGTAAGTAAAGAAAAACTAAGAAAAGTGACTTAAGCTAGGAACACACGATGCAACTTTTCCATGCATCAAATTGGATTTGAAAAAGACGCAAGCAGATTGTGTCTCCTTTTAAGCTGTTATTAGAAAATTTGATGCATGAAAAAGATGCAGCTTGTGTTGTTAGCTTTATGTGGAAGCCCTGTGGTATATATATAGATAAAAAAATGAAGGTTTGTGGATGTTATTTAATTTACATTAATAATTGTACTTTTTCGTAATAAAATTGTCTTTAAAACATTCTACTTTATGTCTAAACACAAAAACATTACCCTTTAAAAAAGTTTGTTAACTCAAGAGATGAAATCTTAAAAAATTGAATTAGGTCAAAATTTTTTCTAACATAGATATTATACTAATACTTCAACCTATTCATACAAAAAAACATATAAGGTTATCTATCACAATCAGATCTTGTTTTTATGTTTTATTAATTTACTATTTATTATTGCAACTACAAGCAAAATAATCCTATGATATATTCGGCTCTTCATTGTGACGTTTCTTTTAACTGATACATTATGAAGAGATTTGTATTATAACCAATTACACACAAGTGAACGAAGAGATTTCCAAAGGCTTGAATATTGTAATTGACGGAATAACAGTGCCCTCTGGAAAACAATTGACTCTCAACCTAAACAAAGGGTCCAGACTTAGATTTAAAGGCAAAATAAGTTTTGGCTTCAAAAATTGGCTAGGACCTTTGATATACATTCCTGCAGCAAATGTTACCATTAGAGGCGAAAACGGACATATCTTAAGTGGACATGGAGAATTATACTGGGATGGTAAGAATTTAATTGTTTTCCCCCATTTTGACAACTCTTTTTTGGTTTTAAAAAGATTGTTAAAACCCTAAAGGGTTTTTATAAAACACATTTTATTCAATTAAATTTAGGTAAAGGTCAAACTGGATCCGTCAAACCAATTTTCCTGCACGTCCACACCACCAAAGATTCCCTTTTGGAGGACATGAATTTACTTAACTGTCCAGATAGATGCGTCACTACACAATCCGAAGATACAATCTTCAAGAATTGGAACATCGACGTATCCCAAGGAGATACACTTGACCGCAATATAGATGGTTTCGATATATCGCATGGAAAAAATCTCGTTTTTCGCAAAGTCATATGCTATGTTTTCATGGATATTGAATTCGTTTTCAATATGTTTTGAAAACTTTTTTTTCATGAGTTTTCATGACAGGTTTTCAAACTTTGATATTTGGCAGCTGACCTGTGTCATACTTGTCAAATATTCATTTTTGAGTTTTGGTACTTTTTTTTTTAAACGTATTTTATTCAAATGCCACACATTTTTTTTTAATTTTAATTACTACTCTGTTTGCAAGTGGAAGTGAAGAAAGAAATGCTGGACTGGCATATGTGCATAGCACATACACTTTCGAGCCAAATATTTCTTTTATTTTCCATAATTAAATTTTTTAAAGTCTTTAAAAAAACAAATCTTTAGTTATTTAAGCAAGGTTATGTTATTAATCTTCTTTTTTCTATATACTCCACCAAATTTTAGAATGCCGGTTCCACAGTTTCACTTCTATTTCTCTCTCTCTCTCTCTCAAAAAGAGTGAGAGCAATAAAATATAATTTGGCGGCTGTCTGGTAATCCGACGCAATACGCATGTGTAAACTCAATCTCGGTTTTCATGGAAAATCGGTATTTCGATCTCAATACGATCTTATTCCAACCCTAAAATATTTCAGGGTCGGATCTAGATTGAAATCGATTTGAATACTGGAAAAACAGGCGTTTTCATGGACGGTATCGGATTGAAATCGTTTTCAGAACGAACTCAATTCCCATGAAAACGTAGCAATAGTTAAAAATCAAGACGATTGCGGAGCAATCAACAGCGGATAAAACCTGAACTTTTTCGATTTCGAATGTTACGGATCTCACGGTCTAAGCATCTCCGTCGGAACAAGCAAAAACAACGGCACAGAAAACCCGCCGAAAACTTCGATAACGGAATACACATCAAAACCCACCGGTATGATCTTTAACGCCGTGTATGGAAATATAGAATTATTTGGCATAAGAAATTATGGAATCGACATCCAATAAGATTACGCTGATAAGGGTATTCTGAAAGCTAAGATACCCATTAAAAATTTGACCATAGGGAACGTTGCTGGAACCATGGCCAATAAAAATGCATACAATGTGTTCATTGTTTGTGCGGATAAAGGTTGTGATAAGTGGAGTTAGTCTGGAGTTAAAATTAATGGAGGTGGTAATGATTGTGATTACAAACCCAATGGGTTTGAATGTTGATCGTTTAATAGAAGTATATTAACTTGTTATACAGGGTTCCTAAGAAAATCCTTAGGGGGCCAAGCAGCCGTGTATAAGACGCAGACAAACGGAAAAGCACATTAGGCAGAACAGGATGGGCATGGGGCGATGTTGTCACTACATCTTACACGTAGTAAATCCATTCCAGGTTGTTGTTTTCTAATGTTTTCCATTTTCATACCTTTAGGACTGGAATAAAAATTGTTTTTGCTCGACTTTAATACCAAACTGGTGAAAGATATCGTAAAAAAAAATATTTTTCGGCTTTTCATTTTGTAACCATTGTTCTTACGCACTGTTTACAGGCTGGGGACTGAGATGCATGCCTAACCTAAAGCGTTCGTACACGGCCGGAGAAATCGACTGAGATATTTCCGTAGAAACTTTATCAAGCAAATAGGACGGGTTGACGCCTTCGAACGTCCAACCCGGGTTTTGCACTTTGATTCGAAATCAAAAAGGAGGAACAGTCAGATGTGGTGCCGTGCACAAATTACGTAACGGTGATTTTACCAATTTTTGACCCCCTCCCTATGTAATGTTTTGTAACGGTTTGGCACGCCACTCCCCTAATATTACGTAACAATTTCAAGACCACTACCCCCCCCCCAAAAAAAAAAACTTTTCACTTATTTTCATTCCAAATTTTTTTAGTTTCACACAAATGCAAACGCTGTCGAAAACCCCCCTCCCCCCTACGTAACGTTTTGTAACCCCCCTCCCCCCTATGACCATTACGTAATTTGTGCACGGCCCCTGTAGTCCCAGTGGAGGAGGGCGAGAAAATTGATATTTTCTTCTTAAAAATTATACTCTTTAGACCTATTTCTTTGCGTTCCCGAAATTACGTAATTTTTGAAAAAAAATTGTAAGCGGCGCCATTTTTATTTCGTGCTTTGTTTTTCTAACATTTTTGCGTTCGGCTAATTTAATTGAAAAATGTTTCTCTTCTCACTCGAAACAAAGATCCCCCGTTTTAGGAAAACTGATCTCGTCTCTGTTTCTAAATTTTTTCGAATAAAAGTAGAGTATGACCATGGGGGAAATAATTTTTTTCTACGGTATGAGGAAAATTTCGAGAAAGTTGAAGAAAAAAATAAAAAAAAGTGGCAGAGCTCAAGTTTTTCGTAAAAAAAACGTTTTTTGTAAAGAAACAGAGCAAAATAAATCTTTTCACCCCTTTTTGGGTGTTACAAATATTGGCAGCCCCTTATTTTTCGCTTTTACCCTCCCGCTAGTTTTGAAGAATTGGTTCGCTACATGTTTCGAGATCATGTCATAAAACACCTCGAAAATATCAAATGTAGTGTAGGGCCAGCTTTATTTAAAATCAATAATATCGCAAGCAAAAAGCTCTGCAGGAAAAACAGCGCCGTTTATTGATTTCTTTGGCTGCTAGTGCTAGCTGCATGGTTTAACCGTTTCCGGATAGATGTCACTAGTAGAACAGAATGGAAAGAAATTTAATTAAAAGCGAAGATATTTCTTTCTAATGTTAACAACCTCGCGAGTTTATCGCTCAGTATCGTATATAATGGACCCTGCCGCCTCCTTTAAGCAAGAAAAAGCTGTGGTTTGGACCTGAAAACATCTAATTTTTAATTAGTTTTTCCTCGATCATCTCATGGTGTGGCCGCCATCTAGCTGAATTTGCAGACATCTTGTCAACGGTTATTATTGCAACTATGATTTATGCTCACAATGAAAGAGTGGCTACAATTTTTTCTCATGAAAGCAGTCCGGAGATAATAACAAACTGGCACCATTGCTCAATATACCGGTTTCTTTTGTGCGCGCAGAACTTTCTATGCCATTTCTGTTTGATTTATTGAAATCCTATCCCTAAGGAAAATCTTACCCTGTATAACACATTCTATTTGCTAAATTTTAGGTAAAGGTCCGCGACACCAAAGATTGTCTTTTGGAGGACATTACTTTGCTTAATTTTCCGGATAGATGTGTCAGTATACAGTTTGTAGATACAATAGGCTTCAATACTCTAGTGTTTCAAAATGCTATCGTTAAATATTAAGACAACTGCGTAGCAATCAGTTGCGGACCAAATTGGAAGTTTCTCGGTTTGGAATGCTATGGATCTCATGGTCTAAGCATCTCTGTCGGAACAAGTAAAAACAACGGGTCAGGAAACACCGCTGAGGGCCGGTTTCTCAATAGCAAAAATCTTTAAAAAGCTGGTTAAAATTAACTCCAGGGTAACCAGGTCTTCAAGGTGAGGGTAAGTTGCCATACCTCAGGGTTAACCTAAAAACACTATTGGCTTAAAACAGCAAAACACTGGGGTTTATAGCCCAAGTTAATTTAACTCTCTGGTAACCCGGTATTGAGAAACCGGCATCGTATTTGCCAATTCGAAAGTTACCAACTCCGATAACGGAATACACATGAACACCCGCCTCGATGGAGGCACCGGTGTCATCTTTAACGTCGGGTATGGAAATATTGAATTATCTGGAATAGGAAATTATAGAGTCGAAATCCAACAAGATTACGCTGATAACGGTGATCTGAAAGCTAACATACCCAGTAAAAATTTGACCATGGAATTAAAATTAGTGGAGGTGGAAATGATTGTAATTACAAACCCAATGGATTTGACTATTGATTTTTTCAAAAAGAAACATGAATGTGATCATTTTCGTCCCTTGAACTGTGTCAGCGACAAATATAAAAAACGTCTTGTAGAACTTATAAAATGCTACATGTTTTATGTAAAAAGGCGTTTTTGAAAAATATGTTGAGCATTACAGAAAAATATTTTTGAAATTCCCTAAACTATTTATAAAGTTGTTACAATAAATTTAAGATGGGTATTAAAAAAAGAATTATCCAGAATTAGCTGCATATATTAACTAAAAATTTTAACAAAAAACTGTTAGAACAATCATTTGTACATGTCTTAAGGTTAAAATTGAAAACACCAAACTGAAAACTGGAAGTTGGAATGAGATGAAATTTTTTTAGGGCGTTTTTTTTCACAAGCGTTTGCTTAAATAACAAGCGTAGTGAGTAATTTAAAAACCGAGTAAAAAAGCACAGTTTAGCCGTAAGTTGTAAACAAAACTTTTTTATACATTTATCAACAAATCCTAAAAAACAGGAAAAAAACTAACAAAATAAAACTCGAAGGACTCCAACACATTGCCGTTGTTGTGCTATATATCAAGGAAGGCCCTGGATGACCTACACTATCGGCATCATAAAAGTGGTACACAATACTTTTTGTTGTAATACCTTGGTCTATTTTTACAAACAAAGTAACCCATTATTGTATTTTTCTTAAACTGTCAAAGTATGTCATTCTGTATTTCAATCTGACAAATAAATAAAAAAATGCCTTCACAAATTTCTTTATTTGATAAAGCCAAACTCCTGGCAAAACTACAACTAGGATGGTTAATTAGGGACGTGGCTAGACATTATGGACGCAGTAAAACCACGACTATAAAAATTAAAAAACGATGGAAAGAAGGTCAGACAATAGAGAGAAAGCAATCTTTGATATTAATATTTTGATATTTTAGTACAAGTCTGTCACAAAATATAATCGGGTAGTTAACCATACAATTTAAAAAATACCTAGGTTTATCCAACACCGTTCTAAACTAAAAAGCCTGTTAACTCCTACCTCCTCAGTGCCCTTTAGCCTAATGTGGCTGCCATTTTTATAACCAAATTGGCAAGTAAAATATGGATTTTCTGTCAGTTTGCTGTCAATATGGCGCCGATCATAGGCTAAAGGATACTAAAACGAAAATGAGTTAACTGGCTTTTTAGTTGAGAACGGTGTTGGTTTATCACGTACATCGATGTTTAGTACGTCGATGATCACGTACCACTTTTATGATGCCGATAGTGTACATCGTTCACATTGTTGCGGCCATCTTAATTTCTGACAGTTTGATATTTTGTCCTTTTTTTCAAATATTTTTTTTGTGAATACGTAAAAAACAGTCAATAAAATGGCTTAATTTTTAGGATAAGAATATTTTTCTTAATATTGACATTTTAAGAAAACTTTTTAATATTTTGGTGAAAAAATGCACCTGGGATTTTTTTTGCATTGGTAACCAAAAAAGCCATGATCTGGTCATTTTTAGGGGCCCTGTATATAATTTTTGGCAGTGAATATTTTACCGAAGGCAACTCGATTTGGCAGTTGTTAGGGAAATGTTGATAATTTTTTTGTGTGTTGGCAACCATTGGAAATAAATAATTCTGTCGTGTCACATTTTTGATTAATAAACGTTTTAATATCTTTGTACCTCATCTTCATTCAAAAACTGTCTGGGAAATTATAAAAAGAGACAAAAAACATAAGTCCATTTCATAAAATCGGTTTTACATGCAAATATGAAAAAAACTAGAAAGAGAGGGCAATATG
The DNA here is from genome assembly GCA_963921995.1 of Oxystoma pomonae. Classification (NCBI taxonomy): domain Eukaryota; kingdom Metazoa; phylum Arthropoda; class Insecta; order Coleoptera; family Brentidae; genus Oxystoma; species Oxystoma pomonae. The sequence goes on from OY998172.1 coordinate 55,824,606, forward strand.
AGTTGCCCACCTCTGGTAAAACAACAACTGTCAAATGTATTGAGGGCATCTAGTTATTTTCGAACAGTTAGTAAGTAAAATTTTTAATCTTCCACTCTTGCAAAAAAGCTTAAGTGAAAGCCAACAAAGTTATTAAGATCTAAACAATAATTATTTAACAACTTGGTTGCCTTCCAAACTTATCCCTAAATTCGAATCTGGCAAGTAAGTAAAAGTGAAAACATAATTTTTAAACTAATCTACAATTGGGTTAGAACTTTTCACTGCTGTAATCATCTTGACAGGTATAAGTAGGTCTTGATGGTTTCCTTATCTTTCAGAGTTTACTTAACTTGACTCACAGGAAACTAAAAATAAAACGCGATTTCCAGAAGCAATTAAGGCCGAGTTAAGTAAACTTAAATCAAACAGAACACGCAGGTACTGATTTTCTTTTTTGAGTGATTTATCGAAATGGAATGTTTATAGACAAAGGGTTACTGTCTAATATATAAAAAAGTCGGCCAAACTTATGAACAAAATGAGTCTCACATTTTTTGTTTCACACAGATTTTATTTTGGATAGGTTTTAAAATGAAATATGTATGAGAAGAAAAGTTTTGTGGAAGATATTTCGTGTCCCTAGGTGTGAATGTTCCTAATCCACAAAATATTCAATTTTAAGTTAATGATAGCAATTATTTTGAAAATGTCCATATTTTATGTTGACAAAAAATCTAACCTTCGTTTACTTTCTTATTACTTTTTTATGATAGCAAACAAAAAATAACCATTTTTATACTACAAAAAATGTTTAATTTTATTTTACTCAAAAGTGTGGATTAGTTCTATTCACATCTAGGGCGACTATTTAATGATGTGGACCACGATTTGGCCCAAAAGTATCAACTGTTTTTTTTTGTTGTCCGACTTTCATATACGGGGTGATTCAAAATTCCCTGGAAAAATTTTTAGCTGTGGTTAGATATCACTCATCTAAGAAAAGTTTACTAATTTTCTTTCTCAAAATTTAGGTGTAATATTTTAGTTTTTTTGAGAATTACAGACAAATATTTTGTGTCATTGCCACCCCTCCGAATGGGTACAGGATGAGCCAGAAAATAAAGTTAAAGTTCAAAAATTGACTATTTTGTACCTTACTAAATCCTTGTTCTTACGGGAAACTAAGAAATGGAGAAAAGTGAGTTTCAAGTATGTTGTTTAGTAAAGCACAGCTAAAATTTTTTGTAACTACACTTTAGCCCGTATTTATAAAGGGAGGCTAAAAAAATTGTTCAAAAGTCGTTTTTTTTTTAAATTTAGACACCTCCACCTTGATGAGATTTGTAACGATATAGATTTTTCCCATAGTTTTCTGTGAAAGAGGGGAAAATGATTATCTGGTAAAGTAATTACTTTTCTCTAAATTATAAAAAGTTTTCGTTAGATTTTTATTGATCCCCCCTCTCCCTTTGAATGAGATTTCGTGAAATTTGGCCGGACACCTCCCCATCGCCAATTTTTAACAAATTTCGACGCCACAAAAATCTGGAGTTTTTTACTTTTCCATTGTGGTTCATAAAATATGGGAATAGGCCAATTCCCTCCCAAGAAAAAAGGGATCAAAAATAACGGTTAAATTCGGTCCCAAATTTTGTTTTTCGGTGAAACTGCATCGGTAAATTCGGTCCCGGCAAAAGATTTTGAGAGGGGACTAGTGAAATACATCTGTAGTATTGAATAATTTTTGTTTTATTAAATAAAATATACCTATAAAAGTGTAACATATACATATTTGTATAAGACCTTTACATTCTAGAAAATTACAAAATAGACTACAGATACTTAAATACATATGTTGTACCCAGCCCAAGCCATTTCAGGTATTTATTATAATATTCATTTACTAATTTCGGAAAAGCCCATACTTCCTAATCACTTCTCACGAAAGAGATTAAGCACCTCAGTATCGTAAAACTGGTTGGGAGGGAATGTACCTATCGATAAATGGGTATAAAATTTTCAATTTCATCTGCTACCTGCTGGGACCGAATCTACCTTCACCCTAAAGTATTCACTTACCATAAAATGGGTTCTAAACAGTTTAAAGAAAATCCCACTAAACTAATTTTCAGCGAGACGTAACGCCGTGTGGCGTTTTGAGCATGTGCACTTTCTAGAAGATTGGAAATCATTCTGTGTATATAATTTTTACTATCTGCATATTGCGTGTATTTCTTGAAAACTACCGAACTTAAAAAACGCACGCATCTATTCTGAAATCTGCGAAGTGTGTTCAATATTTTTTTATGATAGTTTTTAAAAAATTAATAAAAATGCTTTTTCTTGAAAATTTATACCCCCACCTTGGTGAGATATGTTGAAACAAAGTTATGATTGTTTTCCACAAACCAAAACTACACTTTTTTGCACTCGACGCGCGTTTCGCTAACAAGGTTAGCATCATCAGGAGACGATAAGCAATGTTTATCAATTGTTTCCTATCAGCAATGTTTATCAATTGTTTATCGTCTCCTGATGATGCTAACCTTGTTAGCGAAACGCGCGTCGAGTGCAAAAAAGTGTAGTTTTAGTTTGTGGAAAACAATCATAACTTTGTTTTAGTGCAACCAAAGGTTCCAAATTCCCAACATAGTTGAGATATGTTGAGATATAGATTTTTCCCATCATTTTTCAAAAGTTTTCTGTGAAAGAGGGGAAAATTATTATCTGATGATTTTTCCCTAAATTAAAAAAAAATTGACCTTAGATTTTTATTGATCCCTTTGAATGAAATTTAGTGAAATTTAGCCGGACCCCTCCCCAATGTCAATTTCTTACAAATTTCGACTCCACAAAAATCTAGAGTTTTTTACTTTTTGATTGTGTTTCGCATCGCAACTTAATATAGGTAAAAATATTCTTTATTATTAAATCACTTACCATAAAATAGGTTCTAAACAGTTTAAAAAAAATCCCACTAAACTAATTTTCAGCTATTAACAAACCACACTTTTTACAAAAAAAGAATATTCAAAACAGCGTTCGATCTACCGGAACACTCCGGAAACTCCGCACGCGACTATAATTTATTGTCGGTACTTTCAATAGCGACGCCCGGTAATCCCTGTATCCATAGTGTTCATTCTCTATATACCCATCACCACCAACCGTGCGACCCCTCAGAACCGCTTATTCGAGTGCGTACCGATATCGTACTGGCTGTATCCCATGCGCTACTGAGAACTTTAATTTGAAACGCGTGGCTTTAGTTCACCCTGTTCCGGGCAGAATGTAAAATACGAGTAGCATCAAGAAATGTTGTAAATAATAATGGAATATACAGGGTCTCCTAAAAATCCGAGTTCACCTAGAGAAGTAAAATATTACACAACTAGATGGTTTACAAAAAAGTATCTTTTTGGATGCTAATTGTGCGGCCATTCATTAAGGGGGCGGAGACAATACTTTTTTTAAATGACACACCCTGTATATTTTCTAAAATTTGAATAGAGCTTTTCATTATGTTTCCAAAAATACCAACTATGTTACTTTTCTCTCTAACAGTTTTTAAATAAAATGACAAAACCTTTTAAATAAGAACAAGCAATAGGGTGGACTCGAATTTTTTGGACACCCTGTATAGGAACAATTTTTTTTTAAATTTAGAGGCGAAGCATAGAACTAGTGGTACTTTTTTAATTTTTTGTTGCAATTAGTAAAAATCTTGGACCAGAACCTCTGAATGGGACCGTTTTTTTTTATCGAAGACTTGCGATAAAATTTCATACCGATTTTTAGAAGATTTGAGAAGTTTTTGTACATGTTTTTATAACGTCCCATAGGATTTTTTAATATTTTTTGCGTAATAAAACTTTATAAAGTAAAATACAAAATTAACGAAGTTTTTGTATTGAGTGCAGTTTTTTTATTAAATTATGTTGAGCGCTTTCGCGATTGCGGCATCATCAGAACATTTTTTTTTTATTTTTCTAGTTTTCCAAATATGTTAAGTCAACTTATGCTAAGATAAGCAGTCCACGACGTATACAAACTTTAAAATGTCACATACACAGTTAAAATCTGATTTTGACATTTTAACTGTGTATATCCCATTTTAAAGTGTTTGTATACGGCCTGGATTGCTCTTTTTAGCATAAGTTGACTTAACATGTTTGGAAAAGTAGAAAAATAAGAAAAAAAGCTTCTGATGATGCCGCAATGGCAAAAAACTGCACTCAATAAAAAAACTTCGTTTTAATAAATTGAAAATACGGTGCACCCAACCAACCCCCCCCCCCCCCTAGATAAAATACAAAAGTTTACAGATCGGTTAACAATCCTACAAAATTTTATCTTATTCCATAATCTGCTACGCTGAAAAAATGGTATTGTGTATTTAAGGATAGCCCTCTACTTAAAAAAATATACTTAATGCAAGAATATTACATTGTTCTATAACCATTATTAAATACTCCAACTATTTGCTTATTCCTAAATTTCAATAATAAGTGTTTTTAAATTAGTAGTTAATAAACTTAAATCAATAACAACACAAAATTTGACTTAAGGAAACTATTGAAAAAAATATAAGCAAATCTTAAGTTAAGGAATACTTTAGGTTTTGCAAAAACGAGTCTTTCAATTACCTTAATTATTATCCAAATAAGTTTTAGTATCCTTGGCAAAAAAGGCATTGAATATAAAATAACATCTCTACCACAGACTGAAGAAAAAGGCAATTCCAGGCGCGATAAAGATTTTTGGTATTTTTTCGTTTTTTGTATTTAAATAACTATAAGAAATGTCCCGTCAGTTATCACAAAATTACATTTAATTTAAAATCAAGGCAAGCACACAAAAATAATATTATACCATTTTATTATGTCTAGGGACCAAAAGTATATTTTAAAACAACTAATTTAAAACCTCGTTTAAAACTATTTTTAGATTAAGAGGAAAAACACTTTAAAGTCCATGATTTTTCTCTGCCTGTTTTTGATGTCCCATCAGTTATCACCAATTTTTTTTCAAATCTTGGATCCTAAATAAAAAATTAATTTGCCTTTACTTGTAAATTATTCTGACAAATCCTCTACATAATGCTTTAAGATGTGGTCACTCTGAAATATCTTTAAAAGAGAGAAAATGAAATCAAAAAATTCAATACTTAAGATTTGTCCCGTCAGTTATCATGGAATTGTCCAAAAGTAAGTACTTATAAAAGAAAAATTTTCTATTAGATATATAAAGCTTGTGCAAGTCCAAGAGAGTTTAAGAATACAATCTGTCCGAATCAAAGGTAGGATTTCTTGATTCAAGGAGTTCTTATTCTTAGTTTGATCAAAAATTGCGAGTTGGATTAAGTCGAACAATTATTGTTCCAAGCGGGCAATCTGGTCGAATAAAGGATACTATTTCTTTAATTCAAGTAATTCTTTTTCATATCGGAGTATGAATTTCGTATTGGATTAAGTATAACATTGGATTTGCTTCAAATAACTTCTGCTTGCCTTCAGAATAGCCTAAATATCCATCCAAGTTGTTGTGTATAATTGTTCCAACGACTTACTAATATTGAGGACTAGCAAAATGAACTTATGCTTGGATGAACATGTATCCTCTTGGTACTAGTATATATTTTTTAGTCCACCTTACCAATATGGTATGGGGGGCTACTAAAATCGTGAAATTTTGACTTCTCTTAATTTTATCAAAAATGAGTTACTAAGATTCCAAAACACCTTAATCGACGAAAAAAAAAAAAGTTGTCTGTCGGCTCTCTGTATACACGATAATTCAAGAACGCCTTAATCGATTTTAACGAAATTGGGTACAAAAATCCTCTATCGGCTGACCATGAACTGATTAACTATTGGGTAGGGTGGTGGGGGCTTGAAAAGAGGGATAAAATATTAAAAAAAATTGTAACTTTGGAACAGATTTAAGTTTCAATGAATATGGACTACAAATTTTGTTAGTCCAAATTCGTGGGAGCTTTAGTTTCCGAGTTATTTGAAAAAAACGTTAAAATATATAAAAAAAAATCATAACTTTAGAAGTAAAGCAGCTATTGATATGCGGTTTTCAGATTTTGGTTTTCGTGAATATTAGCCAAAAATTTTATTTTATGGTGGGTTATCTGTGCTTTCTAGCACCAATTTTTTCGTGTAGAATGAACAAAAAATAAAATGATTTTTTCCCTCCTAAGTATTTGAATTTCTTGAATATTGCCTTTGGATGATGAATAAAACCTCGATGGGTGATTTAAGATATACGGGCTAAAACAACAGTTTGCTGATTTAGCCATTCTTCAAAAAAAAAAAAAAATGAAAAAAGGTTATTCTGCGATTGGTTAATAGTATCACTTATTATCTGAATTGGTTAAAAAAAATCATCAGTGAAGATATAAAAAAGAATATAAGCTAGCGCAGTGTTCCGTTAAAGATTTTAATTTAACATTATTTTTATAAATTAATTTCAAAATTTTCCACTCAGTGTATCCCGTGTAAAAGATGTTAAAAGGGTATGACACACATTAAAGAATGAAGAAACATCCTTCCGGCCGTTGATGACGCAGTTGACCGTAAATAGGGGGTGTGATGGTCGCGTGTCGCGTCTTATGAAAGAGGTTAAAAAAGTAATAAAAAGAGAACTGAAGAATGAATGGAAAAGCGGAACTGATGAAGAAGGTAAAAAAAAACAAAACAAATGAATCTAAGATGAATGAAATAATGCAGCTGGATGAAAATAAGTACCAAAAAATAAACTTAAAAAATGGCTATCAAGGAAGAATTCATGAAGAAGGTTCAAAAACAAATAACAAATTAATCTAAATAAAAGCACTTACTATAGGTATATAGGGTGGGGACTTTGAATAAAATGATGCAGATGAAAGGTTAGAATTTAGTTTGTTCACAAAATTTAAGCAATTAAAGCTTACTTACAAGTGGTTATTAACCATAAAGGAGGTGTTATGGTCACGTGTTTAATAAAAGATAATAAAGAAATAATAAAAAGAGAACTGAAGGACGGATGGTAAAAAGTATTAATGAAGAAAAAGACACTAGAAGTACACATGGTGGAAACTTTAAATAGAATGATCAAATGAAGGGATAGAAGTTTTGTTACAAGTCAAAATAATAACCACTTTCCTCTTAATAGAAATATTTTGATCAAGTGACCTGAAAAGTAGTTGTTGTTTTAACTTGCAAAAGCAGCATTCTTATACAAATTCAATAAAATGTAAATAGATACAGGGTTTTCCACTTGAATAGAAATAGTTACCAGTCTTCTGGTGAATACGATTTTCAACCATTATTTGAAGGGATAGACCATTGTTTAAAAAATTAAAATCCACCCAAGAATTGTAAAATAAAAATTAATTCGAAACTCTGAATGAGTAAGTTTTATCCTTTCCTTTATCTGCAATTCCAAGTAACAGAAGCAATTTAAGATGTTGTGTTGTAAAACAATATAGTTCCCAGACGTGACTAACGAGAAAAGTATATACCTCATATATAACTCATTAACAAAAGAACAAAACTGACTTAGGTCATTTTCTTGTCTCCATATGACTTTATTAGTTGTGAAATGTTTATTGGTTGCAAAATATTTAGGGGGCCATAAATGCAGCCGTTTGTTATAGGGAACCAAATTTTCATGAAAATTTGGGTATATTGGTGAATGCAATGTTTTTCCAATAAAGTTAACTCATTGGAAAACCAAGGACCTGATGAAAATTTTACAAAAATCTTTCAGCCTTCGTTGGGCACGTACTTTATTCAGAATACCCATTATTATTACATATTTTGTACTATCAACAGCACACCTGAGATAATTAATATTGGTTAGTAATAAACCAGTATTATTTGTTTAACCAAACACACCGCAAAATCATGCAGAAAATAGATGAATCAGCCTCAATCAATTGTTTATTGTTGAAAACTATTTTAAAATGGTTGCAAATAGGTTGACTAACAACGGTGCCGTTGTAAACGAAATTGCATGTAATAGTCCTGAAAATATTTTTTCACATATTAGATTTTTTTTCAAATCTGGTTTGTTTGGTAAAGAGGACATTTTCGAAATTATTTTTGAATTGAAATAGATTGCTATAAATATTTTAAATTTTACAAAACAAACCAGTGGCTAAAATAGTGCTTTTTTACAAACGTTGGTTTAAATAACGAACGCAGCGAGGTATTTAAAAACGCGAGTAAAAAAATTCGCAGTTTAGCCGCGAGTTGTTAACACTATTTTTTTAATACCTTTATAAAAAAGTCCAAGAAAAACAGGAAAATACTTTTAAAAATCTCGAACTAAGAGCACTTCTCGCAACACACCATCTTTACACTATAAATCAAGGCGGCTGGTAAATGAAATAACAATGATTTCCATGGCAATGTGCCTTTTCACTCGGTGACGTTCATTGTGACATTTTAATATTTTGACGATGTTTTTAAATGATTTTTTCCTAAATACTTGTGAAAACTTGCGGAAATGGCTTAATTTTTAGGCAAGAATAATTAGATTTTTTCAATATTACTATTTTCCGCTATTTCTCTTTAATTTTTGGTAAAAAACGGACAGAAATTTTTTTTGCACCCGTCATCAAAAAAAAAGTTTTTTTGCATCGGTAATCAAAAAAGCCTTGGTTTAGTTATCTGCAGACAGTAACTAAAATCATGTTTTTGATGAAGGTATAAAGAACAGAACTTTTAAACTTTTTCCCTTTTAAGAATAGACTATATGTGGTGTATTTGCACAGAAATATACCGCAATCTAAACTAAATTAAACTTAAATAAATTTCAACAATTCCAGTTTTACGTTACATTACTTCGATACCCTAATCAGAGACATAAAGCAGTTTTTAAAATCATTACTTATCCGTATCCAAATGCGCATGTGCAAACATGATACGTCTGCTTCGATACGTTACGTAAAACTTATCGATCCGGTACGGGTATCGTATCGCGACCCAACACCGTCTCATTTAAAAAGCCAGTTTTTTTATTTATTTTTTTTTTATTGGGACTTTCCATCCATTACGGAATCAATGCCCAGTTCTGACGAAGTTTTTGCAAAGTTAAAGACAAACACAAAATATCCATGCACCTAGCCGGGATTCGAACCCGGGACCTTCCGTGCGGCAGGCAGATACGTTGCCCACTGCGCTACATCGGCCGGCAAAGTGCACAATTGGTAGCAAAAAGCCAGTTAACTCTTATGGTAGAGCCATGATGAACCTTAAAATAATTTAGTTAAATGGTAAAGCCATGATGGTAATTAAAGGCTTAAAATATTTTAGCATAATTTAAGGGGTAACGTTTTTGATTAAGCAATTTTTACAATGTTTTTCACATTTTTATGCCATGATTTTGCTCACATTTTAAAGCTTTCTTTCCAAACTTTCAATTTCTAGAATAAAACACCCACATTTTTCAAATTTTCACTGCTTTTTTAGCGTTCAAAAAAAAGTACTGCCAAAAACATTTTTTTTTCTGTTAAAATGAAAAATATTTAGAGAGAGAGGGCAGAATTTTAGAGGTAGATGGAGAGATAATTTAGTGAAGTGCAAAAATATTTAAGGTTGTTGAAGAGAGACAGCAGGCTATAGAAAAGTATTTTAGAGAAAGATGAAAATAATTTAAGGCAATTGTTTAATAAAAATTTTGAGTGGTGTCGTGCATATGATGACATAAGGTGTGTGAGACAAAACGTGTCCTACTACAAGTATATTTAAGCACATCTAAAAATCATTTAACAGGTATTTAACTGAATTATTTTAATGGTCATCATGGCTTTACCAAAATGTCTGTTAAATTATTTTTAGATGTGATAAAATACACTTATAGTAGGACACGTTTTTTGGCAAATTTAAAGACTGTAAAGCACTTTGACTGAAAGAAATTATTACCACCTTATGTCTTACATACTTAACGCTTTGAAAAATTACAATTTTTGCTGTTTTTTGCATAAAAATGGCAAAATAAAAACCATATGCACGACAACACTAACGATGACAGACGGATGACAAAACAGAAATTTTGATTATAAACAATTGCCTCAAATTATTTCCATCTTTCTCTAAAATACTTTTTTATAGCCTGCTGTCTCTCGTCAACAAACTTAAAAGAGAAAAAAATGTTTTTTGGCAGTGCTTTTTTTGAACGCTTAAAAAACAATGAAAACTTGTAAAATTTGAGTGTTTTTTTTGTAGAAATCTAAAGTTTGGAAAGAAGGCTTTAAAATGTGAGCAAAATCATGGCATAAAAATGTGAAAAACATAGTAAAAATATACCCCTTAAATTATGCTAAAATAGTTTACCTCTTTAGTGCCCTTTACCAGCCATTTTTATAACAATATGACCTCGCTCGTAGGCCAAAGAATACTAAAACGATAATGAGTTAACTAGCTTTTTAGTTGAGATGGTGTTGCGCGATCCGTGAGGTATCCAAACCAATTTACCTATTCTTTGGTCCCAATTTGTGATCTATGGTCTCATTTAACATATATTTGGTCGGTGCTTTATACCTTTTTTTGATAGGTCACTTATCTTCTTCCAATACGTATACGGATACGGATAATTGTTGAAATTTATGATGTTGCTTTATGTCTGTATTATTTGATTTTCTGGCCACGATAAATAAAGAGAAAATTGTGACAGGCCAAAGTAAAAAAAAACCTCTTCCTCCGCCACCATAGCAGGATGTCCAGCAACCGGGAAAACCGAGAGAACCGGAAATTATTCGGAAATTTTATATCAAATCTGGAAGTGTACCCATTTTCTTAATTACAATTATAAAGACTTGACATTAAATGTATTAAAAATGGATAAAACAACCCGTTTGCAAATTTTACTTTTCCTTTTTAATCACCAAATTAAAACTATTCTTAATCAATTGGCTCATGTAAAGTAGCTTGGCCATTATTAATGCCGTAGGTATAATCGGTTATTTTTCTCCCGTATCCAAAAATAACCGAACCTATATACGTTACTTACGGAGGCTTAACGGGACCCGCTTGGTTATTTTTTGCAACCAACCAGATCTATTTCTGTGCAACAGCTGCAGCTGCTAGGTGGTATATAATTCAATTTTTTGTTTAGTTAGGTTTTTTAATTTTTTTGTGAAAGTGAATTGGCAAAAACAGGAATAATTGTTGTTTTACGGTTACGGTAATTTGTGTTTGTGGTTTAAAAACTCTTTTTTTTATACCTTCATCCAAAACATGATTTTAGTAATTGTCTACAGATAACTAAAGCATGGCTTTTTTAAAGAGAAATAGCAGAAAATAGTAATATAGAAACAATCTAATTATTCTTGCCTAAAATTAAGCCATTTTCGCCAGTTTTCACCCACTATTTACGAAAGAATCATTTTAAGAAATCGACACAATATCAAACTGTCAAAGAATAAAATGTCGCAACAATAAACGTCACCGAATAAAAAGGCACATCGCTATGGAAACCATGTGTCTTGCGAGAAGTGCTCTTCGTTCGAGATTTTTAAAGGCATTTTCCTGTTTTTCTTGGATTTTTTGATAAAGGTGTTCACAACTCGCAGCTAAACTGTGCTTTTTTTTACTTGCGTTTTTAAATACCTTGCTGCGCTCATTATTTAAACCAACGCTTGTAAAAAAAAGTACTATTTTAGCCACTAATTGTGAAAACTACTATTTAGCATCTCACATACGGTAAGCAAATAAGGTGACGATAAATTGGTGGTCTATTAACTCTCTAATACGAGTGGCATCCACCCTTGGAATTTCTAACACTCGGTTCCTACTTACGGCTTTTTCGTGCGTGTCCGCTCACACGTCACGTGACTGTCATAAGATCTCATATTTACATCATGTGACGCATGAGGGAGCACTCTCGAGAGAGTCGTATAGGTGGGAACTGAATGTAACGAAAAGAAAAGGCAAACTAAAAAATGGAAAATTCTGTTGGAAACGATAGAAAAACTTAACTTCCCCTTTTTAGTGGTTTTCAGGCGAGAGACAAATCTAAAAAATGGCATTTTTACTCTTAAAAGTTTTCGCCTGCAGCGCATACTTTACATAGAAACGTAAAAAAGATGTAACCTTTTAACGAATTCTCTGATAACAAAAATTAGCCTGCGCCGCTATAACATATTGATTTTGTCAGCAACATTTAAAAATGCGGTGCTTCCAATTACTTAATCTAAAAATTGTATCAGATTTTCTAAGATAAAAGTTTAACGCATTATATCTGAACCATTTCAAGGATTTTGCGTAATTTTAAGATTTTTTACATAATTTTATAAGTCCTAAAAATGTTTAATTCACGGTAAAAATTATCGATTATTTTAAAAAACTAAATAAATATATATTGTTTTGAAAAACCACGTAAACGGTCTGTGGGGGATACCAGAAGCCTCCGCTGTGCAAAATTTTGTTAATTTTTGATATGTTGTTTATATGTTTACGTAAAAGAACTGTTTTTAGGATTAAAATTGACTCCTAAGACATAATTTTTGCAACAAATCTAGAATTGAGATTGGATCTGATTGAGGATTCGTCCTTGCTTTTACACATAAATTTTGTTTTTCCTTACACTAACTCAACTCAACACCAATATAATAAATCTTCCACCCCCCTTTAAAAAAAAGTTGCGAAGGCTCCTGTTTTTTTTTAAACCATGTTTTTGGCAAAAAATTTAAGGTAAATGAACAAATCGAAATCTGATTATCTTGCATAAAGTGCATATTAAATTAAAAAAAATAATGCTGGGAAAAAGTCTGAGAGGACCGGGAAATAGTATAAAATGACCGGGAAAAAAGCGGGAATTTGTTAATTAATTTTTGCTAGACACCTTGCATAGGGTATTGCCATTTGAGGCGTTTTGTCGCGTTGAAATTGTTTAAAATGTTTTTAAAAAGTTTGAAACATTTGTTTTCTCGCGTTGCAACGGTGACGTCACATCGAAACGGGTTAAAAATATTTTGAAACGGAATCCACTCTAGTTTCAAAACTGACGCGTGCGTAGAGGATACGGCAAAATTCTACATTCTTGTTTTAACCGATTTTTTTTGTTTTTGCGTGAAAATGTATGAAAAATCGTATTCTAGATATCTTGTTAGCCATTCTTCATGGTATCCCTGTGGTCTTACATGATTTTCTGTGCTTAAAAGAACAGTAAATAAAAAAACTTCACTATCCATGTAGCTTCCATTGCTTGCCATCGATGCTACTAAAACGGGCCGTACACTCGAAGGTTTTGTTAGATTAAACAGTAGTTGATCCATTTTAACTTTAAACACCAAAAAAATAAACAGAAAAACGAAAAAAAAGTGAGGTTACACTAAACTACGTCAGCGTTTTGAACTACTCATTTTTTCTCGGTTCTAAATGATGACGTCACATCTAAATGGTTTCAAATAATATTTCAAAATAATTTCAACGCGAGAAAACGCCTTTGGTCTCGCCTGTCGGTCGAACTGTTAAGTTTTAAATGAGCAGCATTATTTTTTAGTCAATTATCTCGTTCCACAAAACGAAAAGACATTATCAGCTTTTTTCTAATTTTGATTATTTTTTTTCTAGATAAATTAACAGCGTTTTCTTCCTGAAGATTACTTGTTCGTAGGCTTTTGTGAAGAAGAAGATTTTGTTTCGTTCGCGGAAATCGTACATTGCGTGAACGAGAAGAATTTAGCGTTTTTTTGTTACTAATATACAGGGCGTTTCATTGAAAATGTAAGAAAAACTTTTTGAGGTTTTTTTTACAAGTTTTGGGAAAAAAGGGAAATTTTTTGGTAACTTTTTCGTCTCTGTAGAATGCCCCACCCCTTCAGAAGGTTGAAACTGACTGTTAGAATTTAAATAAAGAACATGGCACGGTAGTCCTCGATTTGTTTTAACCGAAAAGTCTCTGCACCTCAATTTTTGTTTTACAATATTTTTCTATACCATTTTCTAAGTACTCTTCAAAAAAGTAAAATCCTACATTGAGCAATTTTTATATCAAAAACCCCGCGCTCAAACTTTAGGCGTGCGCAGAAACCAACAGGTTTTTTTGAAATTTTAATATGTTGTAGATCAATGCAAATGCATCATAAAAAGGTGAGCCCCCATCGTTGAGACACAGGGAGGTATCAAAGAAGCATTTAAATACATGTTTTAACAAGATATTTGACCACAAAACGAAAAAAATATTTGGTTTTGGCGAGGGTTTTGGAGAAAGGGGGGGTTTGGGGTTAAAACTCCCCCGAGAAGCCTGGTTATGATCATATTTTTACTTACAATTAAGTTTTTTTTATTATTTATCCCTAACCCCCCCCCCTCCCCCGAAGTCAATTCCTGGACGCGCCACTGTTAGTAACAATTATATCTTTGATATTTTTGGTTTTAGGACCGGGAAGGTAAGATATTTTTATTTTTAGTCATCCTGCTATTAGTTTAACCAAAGTTTCTAGATGAAAAGGTAATGTTCTGACATTTTTTCTGCAGGAGCGTACCATATTTTTGTAGAGTGAACATTCTGATAATAAGGTAATAATTATTCTGTAAAGTAGTGTTTTTATATTTTATTTTTTATTCAAATACCTCGAGAAAAAAACGATAAATTAAAAAAATTGGAGCCGTACAGTAAAGGTAATTAAAAAAACTTCCAACAAAGTGCCACACTTGACCCATTTTCGTAAGATCCATCCTTTGCAAGGGATGAAACTTACTCATAGGACAAAAAACGGGAAAAGTGAGGGAATAGTTATTTTCTTAACAAGTGCGAAAAGTAATACTTTGCCGCACGCGACGCAAGTTGACCGAACGAAGCGAAGCGAGCGGTAAAGACGCATGTGTTAGGTACAAGATTTTACCTATATCTAAGCCTTAAAAATTCCCAAAAAAGAAATATAAATATAAAGAGTGTTGTAAACTACACTTTACCGCACGCGAGTAGGTAATATTTATTTACCTAACAAGTGCGGAAAGTTATACTTTTCCGCACGCACCGGAGTTTGCTGTAAGTGCGGAAAATACTTTCCGCATGCGTTAGGTACAACATTTTTCCTACGAGCGTGCGGAATATCAAAATATTTTGTTATTGTTTTAGTTAAACCTAGCAGACTAAAAATGAAAAAATAGTCAAAACTACGAATTTTATGTTTTATTCAGAAATAAACTTTAACAAGCTTAAAAAATTAATTTTTATGGTAATTATTAATCATGGTAACATAGAAAGTACCATTGCTCATGTTGCTTAATGCCATCGTCGACTTCAAGTCTTCCTGATTTATCACTGAGCAACAGCGTGCTCAACAACAAGCGTGCTGAACAGCGTGTGCGAAAAATTTTTTTTTGCTCAACAGCGTGCGTGAAGATTTTTTTTGCTCAACAGCGTGCGTGAACATTTTTTTTCGCGCACGGCGTGCGGAAAAGTGGCACTTTCCGCACGGAAATGAGTGCGAGAAAAGCGTTTTTCCGCACGCTCGTAGGAAAAATATTAAACGCCATCTGAAAAAAATTACATATCCAGAAAAAAACGATATTTTTATAAAATAATCAAGAAAACAATACATTTTGCAGTTGTTTTTCTGTTATAAAAATGACTGGAATTTTTCACAAATGGTCAGAGAAAACCGAGAAAAGTAAGGGAATTCAATGTAAGGTTTTTCCTACAAACCTGGTCTAAAGTAATTATATCTCGAAAACAAATCGATGATAAAAAAATACACCAATGCAAAGTTCATCAAAAGACCATTTCATATTCCAACAAGGCGTCCTACAACTAACCAAAAATTAAGTGCCCCCCCTTGCAAACAGAATCATGACGCGGATTTGTTTGTTGAAAGACCCTGTATGTGCGTTATTGCAGGTGTTTTTAATAATTTTAAATCAGTTATTTCTGTTTCATGATTATATGCTCTTTTTCCAGGATTATAAAAAAGATACTGTGTTTTTTTATATTTTATTATGCTTTTTATAAAAAAAATCCCAGTGAAGATTTACCCCTTTTATATAGACGGATATGGTTCGTTTGGAATTCGGTAACGTCTGCCAGTGTTTAATGACGATCACTATCATTACTACTATCTCCCCCTGTAATTTTCATTGTACCTCGTGCTTTTGTCAAATATTTTCCGTTGAACATAGGTATATCCCTTTATTAGTGCGTTATGAATGAATTTTGTCCGATTTTACTGCTTTGAAATGTGTTTACTTCAATTTATTTTATCTACTTTGATAAATTTTTATTCAGAATAATAATAATAATTAGTTAAATTTTAAACAACATATTTCAATGAAAACTTGTTATGTGAAAGAAATTCTAGGAATGTCACTTAGAAAGAATTTGAATGGAAAAAACTCATGAATGAAATGTTATACCCTAGAGTACATCCTTAGTTTAAAAAGAGACAAGATACCTGACACTTACGAAAACTTTGGTTATAATAGAGACATAAATCTATTTGTAACTAATAATAATAATTAGTTAAATTTTAAACAAGATATTTCAATGAAAACTTGTTATGTGAAAGAAATTCTAGGAATGTCACTTAGAAAGAATTTGAATGGAAACAACTCATAAATGAAATATTATACCCTAGAGTACATCCTTAGATTAAAAAGAGACAAGATACCTGACACTTACGGAAACTTTGGTTATAATAGAGACATAAATCTATTTGTAACTAATAATAATAATTAGTTAAATTTTAAACAAGATATTTCAATGAAAACTTGTTATGTGAAAGAAATTCTAGGAATGTCACTTAGAAAGAATTTGAATGGAAAAAACTCATGAATGAAATATTATACCCTAGAGTACATCCTTAGATTAAAAAGAGACAAGATACCTGACACTTACGGAAACTTTGGTTATAATAGAGACATAAAGCTATTTGTAACTCATCGCGGTGCACGTATCCGCATCTAGCGAGAACCAAGCACATTAATTGGTCAGAAACTTGTAGCACGTTCGAAAAGAGCAGATATATGCTAATTCAAGGTGTTTCTGAACGCAATAGGTGCTGAGATACGATACGTGTGCCGTAACGATACGTGATACCTAACGCATCTCAACACCTATCGCATTCAAGAACATCTTAGATTAGTTTGAAAGTTTGAGACAATGATGTGTTTGAAATTAACTCTGTGTTTCGGACTTCCATTGTCTATATTTTATTTATACACGACGTTTCAATCAGTACAATCTCTGATCGTCTTCAGGTGCAAACTACAATCAATTCCTAAGGTTATGTACTTATATACTGTGAGAAATCACTCAACCTTGAAGTTTAAGAAGTTGGCTCCGCCCAAGGAGGGGCTTCCAAATATTTGGGATTTCAACACTTGGTTTACTGAAAATACCCTGATTCTGCCCAATAAAGGCAGCTTCAAGGAATTTTCGTTTCTTCCAGTGTGACTCCTTGTGCAAAACCTTTACTTCTGCCCACTTCATTCGGTATTGTTTTGACCATGCATGTTCGGTGATTCCTGATTTCGTTGTTACACCTTTTTGGGTATTCGTCTGATGTTCCTTAAGCCTAACAACAAAAAAAAGGTGAAAGGTTTACAAAAGAATTAATATTTGGATTATTGGAGCAATCCTGTAGCCCTAGAAGTTTCAAGTTTCATGAATGGAGTTCTTAGATAAAAAAGTAATATTCTTTGTTTCTTTTGTTATATTTTAAGATTACTATAATTACTAAGAAGCGTTCTTAGAACAATGTTTTTTCACTACTTCACCCTTTTGCTTTAAACTTGCGGCCCTTGAAAATAACTCTGTTCGCCATTGAGACATCACACTGTCCATGCTCGTGTTTTTATTACTATACTTGTAAAATTGACTAAAATGTCCTCGACGCTAAAATGCTTCAAATATGTGGTCAGAAAAAGTAAGTAAACTCCATTCCAAATTGCTGCGGACCAGTTTTTTGACACTGACGGTGACAGTTCCATTTAACTTCTGTGTATAATTGTCAGCCGCTATATTGAAATTCGTCCGGAACCCCCTTTATTGGGAAATCAAAATAAGCAAAGCGCCCTCTAACCTAAAGCCCCCAACTATTCTAAAGCCCCCGATACCATGGCAACTGCAGGTGTTTTGTCAACAAGGCCCACAGTAGGCAGAAGGGTATTTTTACGTTTTCTGACAGAAAACCATTCGAGGTTATGTTTATCTTTCAAAAATATTTTTTCAAAAACGAATATGAAACCACTCCGCGTGTGCGGTCGCCCGAAAATGGCCTACTTTTACCCCTCCCCCTCTCAGTCCCCCCTATTGACGAACTTTTTCGACAATGACTTCATTAAAATTATTATAAACATAAATTGTCCTTAAAATATGCTTTTTAAAAATATCCCACACTATATATAATTATATAAAATATATATAAAAAATCTGTAATTCTTTCAATATGGCGGACCTCGGATCCAGGGGATTTTAGGGGACAATAAAAACTGGGGAGGCTTACGGATTTTTATTTTAATTCTTAAACTTAAAAATTGGATATTTTGGATAATTTGATTGTTTTAGAAAATCTCATTTATAATGCAGTCAATTTTAAATGTGGCAAAATTAAAGAAAAGGCAGATAGAGTGCGGAAAAAGTTAAAAAAAACTTGAAAAACCAAAATCTTCATTTATTGGAAATATTCTTTGTAAGAAATAAAAAAAATAAGACTTTCTTAGTAGCAGTTTTTGTAGGCTTTAAAATGTATACTATGTATATTAAAAACAGCAAAGTTTGAAGGGTGAGCGTTGGCTGGCTTGAAGGAGCCCACATATAAAAACTTCTCTTTGGTAAGAAAGTCAGTAGAAAAATGATTCTAACTCGCTTCCATCCCCTGTGATTGAGTAAATACCAGTAAGGGGACGAAATGATAAATTGAAAAGCACTTTAGCAAAACTTTATATTTTTACTCTCTCCAGGTGTTTTGACTCAGAGAGCTATTTCAGGAGAAGATTAAAGTTGTTGTCTTAAAGATGCTAACTTGATTGAGAAAAGTTAACTCGTTCTCGGCAGCTCGTATTTTCATTAGAAAACATGTTAAATTTATTCCTTTATGATAATACAATTTTTTTTATAAAACAGTATAACAGAAAAAATAGCTTAAATTAAAGGCTTTACCTGTTTTCAAAATTGGAGGGAACTTTTGCAACTTTATAAATATACAGGGTGGATTCTTTAAATGGAACGGTGGTTCTAGCAGCTTTAGAGAAGAGGTCTTAAAAAAAGCTAAAAGCGAATCTTGAATGATTTTTTACGGACTTTCCGCCCATGATAAAAAAAATTTTTGGCTCAGGACCCACCAAATATTTTGTTTAAATAAGAAGGTACCACTTGTTGCAACTTTTTTGAAAGCTTATTAAAAAATAAATTTAACGTACTAGTTTTTTTTTTGACATCTATCAACCAATGTGTCAAAAATTTAAAAAAAATTACATTTTTGTCAGTTGTTTTAGCTTCAAAATAAACTACATATTTCTCTATTTACCAAGCGGAATAAAGAAAATATCACACAAAGGCTTTATTGGCGGTCCATTTGGGGGCCCTCACTGAAGGCCCAGGGTCTACCAACATTTTATTCATGAGGAGGTGCCACTTGTGGCACCTTTCTGGAGAGCTTGTTAAAAAAGAAATTCGATTAATTAATTTTTTTGACATCTGTCAACCCATGTGTTAAAAATTTTAAAAAACCTATTTTTTGTCAATTGTATTAGCTTCAAAATAAACTACATATTTATTTAATTACTATGTGGAATAAAGAAACTACCACACAGGAATATTATTGGCGTCTCATTTGGGGGCGCAGCCTAACGATCTTTTTTTAAATTTACTAGATATTAGATAAAAGGGAGATAGATTCAAAGCACACCTCCTCAACGACAAAAAATAGATTTTAAAATTTTTAACACATGGCTTGACAGATGTCAAAAAAAATTATTTAATCGAATTTTTTTTTTAACAAGCTTTCCAAAAAGGTGCCACAAGTGGTACCTGCTCATGAAACAAATGTTGGTAGGCCCTGGGCCTTCACTGAGGGCCCCCAAATGACCGGCCAATAATGTCCTTGTGTAGTATTTTCATTATTCCACTTAGTAAATAGAGAAATATGTAGTTTATTTTAAAGCTAAAACAATTGCCCAATGAATAATGTTTGACACATTGGTTGACAGATGTCAAGAAAACTAGGGCGTTAAATTTAGTAAGTGGTACTTTCTAATTAAAAAAAAAAAATAGTTGGTAGGCCCTGGGCCTCCAGTTGGGGGCCCCACAATTTTTTTTATAAGGCGGAAAGTCCGTAAAAAATCATTAGATTCACTTTTAGTTTTTTTTACAACCTCTTCCCGAAAGTCTCTAGAAGCACCGTTCAATTTAAAGAATCCACCCTGTATATTATAAGTACATATTTAAAAAACCAAGCTATTCTCTAAAAAAACAAAAAAATTAGAAATTTATTACAATTATAAAGTTTCAGGAAATCTTTCGAAGAAACTAATTGAAGGCAATAATCAGAAGTGTTCATTGATTAATAATGTCAATTAGATAAGAGCTTCAATTTCCCAAGAAGTGGAGCGAAAGAGTTGGCTTAACACTAAAGAAATATATCTAATTAGGTAAAATATCTAAAAAGGATCTCTATAATTATATAAATTGAGCATAATTTTAAATTTTATCAATAAATTAGATATTACTCTCGGACAGGATTTTATAAGCCTAGATAACTAGCTGAAGACCCTGCAGTTTCGCCAGCGGTTTTACACGTTTTTTTCCGGTTTTTTTGTGCCTTAAATGATCATAGCTTTTGTTCTCGTGAACCAATTTTGATTAAATGAAGGCTATGTCCTGCCGAAAAGTCCAGACAGACAGACAAACAAATATTAAAAATTATATTTTGGTATCTATATGGTGTGGTTAGAAGCCGACAGCCAAACGTTTTTCAAAATATTCAATCCCACATAAAAATTAAATATTTCTATAATGTAATAGTCATATACTTAGAGAACAAAGAATGTAATAGGGATGTAACATTTTACCATTGGAAATATTACTAATACATGCCGGCAATAAGCTACGTTCTCGCTTATACAGGTGATATAAATGTGATAGAAACGTGACGTGAAGTATTACTATAATACGACCAGAACGTTTTTTTTTTAAATTATAGTAATATCCTGGGCACTGACTATAATATCTCACATAGCAAATATATATCCCTATTGAATATTGCAAGGATTTGATCTTGTTATTCAAAACATGTTCAGATGGCCACGAGATGGATATTCTAAGATATGCAGTGGATATATATCCACATAAATATCCACCAAATATGCCATTAGTCTTCCACTAAAGTGCAATTACAGAGTAGCCTATAGGAATATCAATGTTTCGCCATTATGTTGATGTACTACTTGAGATTAGTTATCAAAAGATTAAGATTAAATAACTTTTAGCTGTCATATATGTATAATAATATTACCTGCTACATAGAGAAGATATTGATTCCAGTGCCATCTACCAACAATAGATGACATTAAACTAAATTACAATTATAACTTATGTAAATCGCGTTCTTTTCACAAGATAGTAATATTTTCAGCAAACATGCCAAAATCCTGACAAAAATGTTCTTTTTGGGAATATTCAACAAAAAATAGATCTGGAACATTCCTGTCATATTCACAATAAAATATTACAATATGAATATTCCTCCAATGTTATGTGGGATGTTCAGAAATAGTCTTTCTAGAGATTTATTATTATATGTATAGATTTAGTGACATAGAGAATTTTTTCGCGTATTAAAAAATATGGTATATAATATAAAATAAGAAGACAAAAGTGAACAAAATGCGATTTTTATTTTGAATGCATTTGAGAAACAATAGTTTTGAAAAAAATCGGGTTTTATCACGGAAGTAAAAAAAAAGTGGAATGATAATATCCTATAAATAAAATGACCGCAACATGTACTTGACCTTTGTGAGCTTAAATCAGTTGGTATTGACAAAATTCCCCTAACTCTGAGGCTAATAATAAAAAGTGTTATCGCACGGTACTTATGAAAGGCAAAAAACCAGTAATTCCGGTTCTATAACAGCACTGAGCAAATCAAAACACTATATTTTTAGCAAAAACACGTAAAAAAACGAAAACACTTTATTTTGATTAAAAAAACAACGCAGTAACTCCTAGTAACTTTTGGTTTGGTTCAAACAAGTGTGTGGCTAATAAAAAAAAAGCAGGAAAATATATATCATGTTTACAGGGGGACTTGAAACCCATCTAAAAATTCATCTGTTCATCATATATCTAAAATCTAAAATTTTTGTGAAACAATTAAATGCACAAACTCACTTGCAGCTTTTGCTGATGATGCCACTATCGAGGTCCCGGTTAAAAAGCATGAAATTTTTTGCATCGCGGTTAAAGAAATGTATTTTATTTTAACTCTTCAACAAATTTTATTTTATTTTTAACTATTAATCGCTTTATTTAACGATGACAAAAAATGTCTAAGTAGGTATACTATTTAATAATTTAAGGCATTACATATTATGACGTCCAAAGAAGTCGTAAGAAATACCATTTACTGATTATTTAAAAGACACATAAAAAAAAAGTAATCTCAAGTCGATTCGATTGATGTGACTACGTTCTTTTAGGCTCATAACTGTCACCTACATAAGGTGGTCATTTTTATGAAATTTCTATTATCATTGCATCTTTATTTTTACTTCCGTGGGTTTTATAAACTGCTAGTTGATTTGATAAACAAAAATTTGGTAAAAAACCTTTATTCAAGGAAGGTTTATAATCGATCACCCTGTACATCTTTTAATGATTTGATAACTAATAGAGGACCATGGCTAACTATAGTAGACAGTATTTTTTTTACTTCTTGTAACCGTTACTTAAAACCTGCAGCTAACAGTGCCCCTATGCTACGTTCACCTTATTTGAATTCAAAGAGTTGACTAAAATGAAGTTCTTTTATGTATTCCGTGCAGCTATTCAAATATGCTATAGATAAAAATAAATTCAATAGACTATTTTTTATTTACATTTAGAGGCTTATTATGATTTTTGTAACGTGTGCGTCATCCCACTGCACTCTTAGTATAAATATTTGCATTATTTTTATTGTATTATTTAATATTTGGTTTAAATAACTGTCTTATCTTAATTTAGGTCATTTTTTAACAAAACTATACAACCAGAAAATGTGTAAGCATGAATGAATTAAGCAATTGAGATTAACATGACTATTAAAGCAGTGGCGTAGCTATCATCTAGCAATCCGAGGCAAAGACAGTGTTTCCAGTAAATAAAATTGTTTAATTATTTTACTAAACCATCTTAAGCCCGATATTAATTTTATTAGGCCTGCGCTTTTCCCCTCTCTAACCCAAGCTGACATCACAACTCTCATACCCAATTTTTACGTTATTGACCAGGTTACAGGTCAAATTGAGAATCGATTCAGAGGTATGATGACGGTACGCGGTTACCACCTTTCATAACAAATATTATGCAATTTCATACAAATATTCTGCAATTTCATAACAAATATTCTGCAATTATAACGCCTTCTATAGTCATTGAATATAATCATGTTTTATCACTTGTAAAAAACGATCTAGATATTAATATGTCGACTTGCGATTTTTTTTAGCTGATTATTATACAATACGGAGTTCTGGAAACTAACTTTGTTCTAATATTTATCGCATTTTTATTGTTTTTAACATTATCGGTAACATTTGCAACTCTTGAGAGGACGTTTAGTAAATTAAAACTATTTAAAGATTTCTTAAGATCACAAATGGATCAAACACTATTAAGCAGCTTAGCTTTATTTTTAATTGAAATGAATGTTACTTTCGGAATGGACTTAACGACTCTAATAAAAGAATTTGGCAATGAAAAAGCGAGGAAAAGGTACTTTTAAATTATTGACCTCTCAAGACTTGCCACTGTTACAGATAATGTTAACAATAAATGTGCGGTAAATAAAATAAATAAGAATATTAAGTTACTATTGTTACCAAACTAAAATAAATATTTGTTTTTTTTACAATAAAAAAAAATCCAACGTTTGGTAGTATTTTATTTACTTGAATAAAACACAACTTTAGGTACAACACGTATTTAATTTTTACAAAAAAATTAAAAATTTACATTTATACATTTATTAAGGGCATTAATTGTCCTTGCCTCGAGGTCTCAAGTCATGTTTCTACGCCGCTGTAATGAAACCTACAAGTAGCCGATGCAACTTAAGTAATTTTAGTTTTAGATGCATGTCTGGTGATATATAGTCATGTAGAAATTGAAAATTTTAATTTCCACTTGAAACTCTCTATGGGTGCTTGTTAGATTAAATTTTGAGATAAGCTTTTTTTAAATCGTATTTTGATTCATCTGGCCTTTTATGATCTCCGTTAGCTGATTCATTTTGTACGCGTTTTCATATACAGAGTGTCCAAAAAGTAACTATACTCTTAAATATCTCCAAAACCAAAAAAACCAAATAAATGATTTTCAAAAAAGCATCTATTTTTAAGGGGGCGGTTTTATTTTTTTTAATAGGAAAACCTGTATATTTTGGCAAATATGAATAGAATAGGACTTTTCTTTGGTAAAAAACCGCATAGGTTCTTATGAAAGTTGGTGATTGATAAGGTTTTATAAGATTCTACGAGCCAAATTGTCTTTCTCGTCAAAACTGATAGAAAAAATCAGTACTTCATAAGATTTGTTTAGGTTTTTACAAGTTTGTTTCACATACCGCATAGAAAACTTTTCTAAGAGTTTTGACGCGGTTTTTTTGGCAGGGCTTTTTCGGTTTTTAAGTAAAATGGCAAACTGGCAAACAAAAAAAAATGATATATGTTTTATTATTGCCCTTATTGAGAAGCTTTTTGTCGTTTGATTTAAAACCCTTTAGAAAAAAAGGTAAGATTTGTTAAGCTAAGAACACACGATGCATCTTTTTCATGCGTCAAATTTTCTAATAACAGGTTAAAAGGAGACACAATCTGCTTGTGTCTTTTTCTATCTTGTAAGAGCTAAATTTGATGCATGGAAAAGTTGCATCGTGTGTTCCTAGCTCTATTTGTGGAATCAGAAAAAAACGCTATTAAAATTTGTTGTTCATAAAATATGATTTTTTTTATACCTTCATCAAAAACATGATTTTAATAACTGTCTGCAGATAACTAAAGCATGGCTTTTTTGGATACCGATGCACAAAAACTTTTTTTTTATCACGGGTGCAAAAAAAGATTTCGGAGCGGAAAATAGTAATATTTTGAAAAAATCTAATTATTCTTGCCTAAAAATTAATCCATTTCCATTAGTTTTCACCAAAAAATCATTTTAAAACATCAAAATATCAACTGTCAAAGATTGAAATGTCGCTACAATGAACGCCACCGAGTAAAAAGGCACATCGCTATGGAAACCATTGTTATTTCATTTACCAGACGTCTTGATTTATAGTGTAAAGATGGTGTGTTGCGAGAAGTGCTTGTCGTTCGAAATTTTTGAAAGTATTTTCCTGTTTCTCTTCGATTTTTTGATAAAGTTACTAAAAAAATAGTGTTAACAACTCGCGGCTAACTAACGCTTGTAAAAAAAAACACTATTTTAGCCACTATCGTAGATAGAAAATACCACTATTTTGTGTTATAATATCCAAGTAAAATTTTTCCTTTCTGCCTCTTTTGGTTTTCAAAATATTTCAATACATAAATTTTTCCAACGTGACTATACTGCAACAAAAACCAAATTTGGCCATTTAATTTTTGTTATGTGATCGAAAATCAAAACGAATATCATTTCGACATTTTTCCGAGTGTGCCTATATGTGTATAGAATCATATATCCGTTAAAAAGCATATGGAACATCTTTTAACAGCTGCAAATCACTTTTAGGTGGTTGTATAGCGAAATAGGGGCGCCGCAAGTTACACATGCAGAAGGGTATTCCACCCCCATAGGCGGGTCATTTTAATTTTAAACAAAACATCTTTGTTTGCATTTATTTCAATTTTTAGTTACTTTTCCCATTTTTAAATATTTACAAAGTGTTTTTTTTAACTCCACCTAAGCGGTTATTTAAGGGGACAAGGGTAACTACACACCTGTCTCCGGACCTAAATCTTTCACAATAATATTAGACAGGGATCTACACGGTCTTAGTTTTTAGGCACGAATCCGCGTTTTACCGCCTGTCAAAAACAGAAGAGGATATAATTTCTCTCTACCATCTAGCTGAATAGCGACAGAGAGCATATAAATCTAAATAGAGAGTACACATAATGGTAATATCCGACCAGCAAGGCCATGCGATTCACAGCGAGTTTTTGATTATTTGTTGAATGCGCCAGGATGAACCGGGGTAATATTAAAATGGCAATAATCCCGCGCGTTGAATGAATATCGATTTATCACTGGCGTACATACTTATATTTAATGCAATTTTAAATGAACTCCGGTCAAAAAATAACTAGTGATTTTTATTTCTATCTAAGGTTACTTCAATTTTGCTATAAAAACAAACATTTGCAGCAAACCACCCAAACTATGCTTCTGTACCAAATTTTAATAACCCCGTCATTTCCGAATGTTTGAAAAATACATGATTAGGAGATCAGGATGGGTGAGAAGATATGTGAAAACTGATGGTCTCATATGATAAATTTCCTTGGATATTCCTTCAATGGTTCTGTTCTCATAATCCAAAAGAGGCGCTTGTGACGTAACCGTGTCAATTCTCATCATGGGAAGTCTTCTGCAAAAGAGTAATGTTTAATTTAAAATAAAAGAAAAAACTGGTATTCCCCACCTGTGAGTGTGCCGGTATGGGTCTGTTGTCTGCAGCGCAACGCGGGCGATCGATATTATGGATAGTTCCCAAAGAGGAACTCGTCCAAAAGAATACGATTTTCCTGTGCGCCGCCACTGCTTTGGATCGATAAAAACAAGCAAGATCTAAAGCGAAAGTGGCGCACAAAGTTTCCAAGCCAAGAACTAAAAAAAAACGAGAGCTGCGCCACTTGGTTTTCAAGTCAGTTGAGCGGGGTCGTAAATTTGCCATTAGGTGTCCTCTCTATTTAGATTTATATGCTCTCTGATAGCGAGCATTTCTTGACATTTAAATTCGAATTTAACTCCTGTTAGAGTAAACCGATTTACATCTAAAGGCGCAATTACACAGACGAACATGCTCAAACAAAAGCTCGTGCAAAAGATCTAAAGGCGCATTTACACAAACAAACTTTCCTTTGATGTTGAAATGCCGACAAACATTTACACGAGCCTCTTGAGCAAAATGTTCAAAGAAATGTTCGAGCAAAATCACGTACAAAAAAACACACGTAAATTTTGGAGAGAATGTTGAGCAAAATTTGTCTGAATAATTGGGGGTATAAAAATTTCTTTACAAATTCAAAATATATATTGTTATCGGAATTCATTGAACTTAATTGAAAATAGAAAAACAAAGTTTTAAAATAAGGTATTTTTAATTAAATGCTTTCCGACGGAAAAACGATTTGATGTCGAAATTCACATTTTACCTCATAAGCAACTTCGATTGACCTGATTTTTATAGGGGATATGCCAGTATACTTGTAACTTTTTTGGGGTTGTAAAAAAACGAGAATAAAAAAATAATAATTGGCACTTATTTATTGCTGTTGCCTGTAAAATGTAATGATAAAAATTTACGTTTAAAAGAATATCTCTTTATTTTTCTTCCTAGTTTAGTCTTTTACAAAAATAACTAAGTCAAATTAAAAAATCTATATACATTTTATTAAATCTCAAATATATGAACAAAAGCACGTTCGTTTTAAATAATACCCGTTTATTACCCATGTTTATAACCCTACGATCCCGACCCTTATTTAAAAAATATAATTTAGCAGTAATAGACCTTGATTATTACATTAAATTGACAGTAAATATCTATATCTTCAACATTTTCATGAACCTTTTGCTTTTTTAAGCAACCCTTGGGGCCTTAAACTAACTCGGTAAATCTGGTGTGAGGAATTAAAAAAAAACACAATCAAAGCTAAGGGTAAAGTAAATTTACAAAAATATTTTAAAAAAAAATTCCCCTTTCCACCACTCCTCATAGTCGCGAGGCGCGGATTACCGCTTAAAAGTGCAATTTTTAAGTTTTTTGCCGATATTTGAAAAACTCCCAATTTTCCTGGGTTGTTTTTTGAATTTAGGAAAAAAACTTTTGGAAATAAAAAAAACTTGCAAGAAAATCCTAGAAAAACCACCGGGAGAAAAAATCCGGGAAAAACAATAAGTAAAATATTATAAGTAACCCTAATCCATGTGACCAAACTGATAGCCAATAACAATGTTTCACTTGCCGTCGGCTTTTTTTCACAAAAATTTAAAATAAAAGTTTGTGTTCCATTTTTTTAAAGAATTGAGATCAATGATCACTGCTGTGAAATTTTATTTATTCTCATCTTTAAAAATATGTTTCCAAAACAGATACCAATAATTTGCTCAAAAATTTACCCGAACAAAATGTTCAAAGAAATGCTCACAAAAATGTTCACGCAAAAAATTTTAGAGCTTTTGTTTGAGCATGTTCGTCTGTGTAATTGCGCCTTAAAATTTTTTGCGTGAACATTTTTGTGAACTTTTCTTTGAACATTTTGTTCGGGTAAATTTTTGAGCAAATTATTGCTATCTGTTTTGGAAACATATTTTTAAAGATGAGAATAAATAAAATTTCACATCAGTGATCAGTGATCTCAATTCTTTAAAAAAATGGAACACCAACTTTTATTTTAAATTTTTGTGAAAAAAAGCCGACGGCAAGCGAAACATTATTATTGGCTATCAGTTTTGTCACATGGATTAGGGTTACTTATAATATTTTTTTCTTAGGGTTTTTCCCGGATTTTTTTGCCCGGGGGTTTTTTTGGGACTTTCTTGCGAGTTTTTTTTATTTCTAAATTCGAAAAACAACCCAGGAAAATTTTTCTTTTCCAAAAAATTTTTGAATTTTTCAAATATCGGCAAAAAACTAAAAAATTGCACTTTTAAGCGGTAATCCGCGCCTCACGACTATGAGGAGTGGTGGGGAGGGGATTTTTTTTAAAACATATTTTTGTAACTTTACTTTAACCTTAGCTTTGATTGTTTTTTTTTAATTCCTCACACCAGATTTACCTGCTTAGTTTAAGGCACCAAGGGTTGCTTAAAAAAGCAAAAGGTTTATGAAAATGCTGAAGATAGATATTTACTGTCAATTTAATTAATAATCAAGGTCGATTACTGACACTGAACAAACAATATGCAAAGGGCCAACATTCCGATTCAAAAGTCTAGTCTATTACTGCTAAATTATATTTTTTAGACAAGGGTCGGGATCGTAGGCTTGTAAAAGTGGGTAATAAACGGGTATTATTTAAATCGAACGTGCTTTTGTTCATATATTTGAGATTTAATAAAATGTAAATAGGTTTTTTCATTTGACTTTATTATTATTGTAAAAGACTAAACTAGGAAGTAATATAAAGAGATATGAGTGGTAATTCGTTTATAACTAATGTATCAAAAAGACAATAAATACCATGAGTACAAAAAATACTCTCACCACAACTACGACGTGTAAATATAAAGAATCCTTTATCTGGTATTGTAAGTTCCATTTTTTGTGAAGTAAATCCAACCCAACTCGACCCAAACTACTCTACGTTTCTCTGATATATGGATGGACATTTTTAGTTTTAGTTTGCGCCCGTCGCTTTTATTATTATGATATGAGAATGCTAAAATTTATTTTCTACTTTTTAGTGCATTTTATATTTTATAAAAGCTTCTTTTTATTTAAAATAATTTTTTAATTTTTAGACTATCATAAATCCATCCTTTCGATAATTCTCTTCCCTAAAAACCCCTGTATGCCAATTTTGATTGAAATCGAACAAAATAAATCTTTTTCTTCCTCCACTTCCCTCATTAGCGGGAGGGGGTGCTTAATAATACCATATTATTGTATTGTCGCCGCAACTATAAATACACACCGAAAACTGAAATTGAATACCAAATTTGAGTTGCAAGATTTGAGCCGAACATACAAACATACATAAATAAAAGCTTGTAAAAATCGCCAAAAATTTCAATATTTAAAAAATCGGAAACGCAAATTCTACGCGTCAATAAAATAAAACGAATTTCTTTGTTTTGCGTCGGAGAGCCCTTTCTTTATGGAAAAATTTGTTCTAAAACTTTCATAAAAAAACTGCGTTGACCCTTGTTTGTTGTCATGTAATTTTGTGTGTCAATGTTCATTTGACCAAAACCCCCTCTCACTAGTCTACGGTTTTTACCTTCTCCTAACCCAGCATCAGCAAAAAATAAGTGCCAATTATGGTAAACTGGCATATCCCCTATAAAAATCAAATCAATCGAAGTTGCTTATGAGGTAAAACGTGAATTTCGACTTCATATCATTTTTCCGTCGGAAAGCACTTAATTAAAATACCTTGTTTTAAAACTTAGCCTTTCTATTTTCAGTTAAGTTCAATGAATTCCCATAAAACTATAAAATTTAAATTTGTAAAGAAATTTTTATACCCCCAATTCTTCAAATAAATTTTGCTCAACATTCTCTCCAAAATTTACGTGTGTTTTTTTGTACGAGATTTTGCTCGAACATTTCTTTGAACATTTTGCTCAAGAGGCTCGTGTAAATGTTTGTCGGCATTTCAACATCAAAGGAAAGTTTGTCTGTGTAAATGCGCCTTTACTGATCGGAGCTCAATTACCGAACGGTTCGGATTTACCTCCCCTACATCTAGCAGTGGCGGTCCGAGCCACCGAGAAAAGGGGGGGGCGGTTTCGATAAGAAAAACTACAAGCGAGGATTTAGTCTCAAATCTAGGGAGGGGGTACTCAGATTTTAAGTCGTTTAGTTCATACATTTGTTATTTTAAAAAATGTTTAAGAAAATTTTTGAGAAAATTACATTAAAACTGTAATTTTTCAGTCAAAATAAATTAAAACAGTAAATATCAACGGTATCATAGCGCCGCGGGCGAAAATTTTAAGGAAAATTGCTCTAAAAAATGCGTTTTTTGATTTAAAATTAAACTAAAATTGTAAATATATCAATGGTTTCAAAGCGCGGCAGGCGAAAATTTTTAAGAAAATGACAATACAAAATTAAACTAATACCGTAAATATCAAAGGTGTTATAGCGCCGCAATTTATGCCGCACATTTGATTTTCTAAATGTTTTCATGAAAAATTTAAAGCCAGGGTAGGGGGGTTGGTTAACTACCGCCCTATCCTCCTGAAATCCGCGCTTGAGTAACTACGTATAATTTTTTCAGTTATAAAAACATAGATAACAAACAAACCACATACAAAACCTAATAACTAAATACTTTTTTTTGAGGTCTAAAAAGCTTTTTGTTGAAACATTACCTATTATCGCATATCTCAAACATAAGATGCCCATCTCAAAAAAAAATAATTTCCAGTTTTTTGGGCAAATCGGTGAAATGACTCGCTTAATGTCAAATTCAATATGTCTGTTGATTTGCAGCAACGCTAAGCCCATCAGACGAATTTCTGTCATAGTGTTTTTAAGTACTTATGTTTTCAATCTTCTGAGGCATAAGAAGCCTCTTTCTGACGAGCCATTACTTACGGGCAAACATCCAAGAATATTCTAATTAACGGAAAAATATTGCCACACTTGTTCATTGCCTCGAAAACGTTTTGATTTAAGATTTTGCCTACTTCTGACCAATATTGTTTTCAAATACTGACTTCTCCCAATAAAAGTTCAAGAATTTTTGTTTTGGATTATTAAAACAGTTTATAGTATTAAGAAACGACTTTAGTTAATTTTGCCTTGATTTTCGCTTTATGTTAAATTTGGTATGAATATATTCAGGTCAAAAATACTTTTCTATGTCCGAATTGATTTTGTCTAAAACTTGTTAATAAATATAAACACTATAATACTGTTTTGTATTTTCAATGGTTTTCGCGGTAAGTTCGTCATGTGTTTGTATATTCTTGGATTGAAGTTCAAACCGTCCCAAAATATTGTGGAGGGATTCTAGAATGTATTTAAAGGAACTTTAATATCTCGTTTTTCTTCTTCAGGGTTATTACCAACAGCATCTTTGTTGTTGTTGTCTACTTTTTTCTGGAGCAAAGAGGGGGGGTGAGTGCCCCCTCCCGCCACCCCAGGGACCGCCACTGCATCTAGAGGTAATAAAGGAACGATTCTGATTAGACAGATCCATCTGACATAAATACCGAAGCTATATTCACTATGGCGCACTCAGGAATTGGCTTGGGGGGGGGGTTAAGGATAAATAATTAAAAAAACTTAATTTGAATTAAAAATGTAACCATAATTGATACAAGGAAACAGGTGCTTACGAGCGCGGATCTTGGCTCAAATGTAGAGGGAGGGGGGGGGGGTTTATTTATCCAAAATTTGATGGCAAAATCATGGTTAAATGCATCGCAGGCAAAATTTTTTGAGAAAATCGTATAAATATTTATGGGGTTTTGAGAATTTGAATTGTTTATTTACCCTTAATTTGTTTGTAAAAATGCTAAAATGCGCAATGACACTCAAAATGCCATTTTTGACACCAAATCACAGGCAAAATGTTTTGATAAAATTACATTATCAAAACAAATAAAAAAATCAAACATTTTTATAGCGGTTATGAATGAATAAAATCGTAAAAATTAAAGGTGTTATAGCGCCGCAGGCGAAAATTTTTGCAATTTATGATTTTTGTCAAAAATTAATTTTATCTCCTATATATTTTATTTCTGCTTTTATTTGATTGTGCCAATTGTATATAACCAGGCTCTTCGAGATGGGTTTCAACCCTAAACCCCCCCCCCCTCTCGGTGTGCCACTGTTATTATTTATTGCCGATAAGCATTTATTGAGTCCCAGCGAGACGTATTCATGGCTGATGCCACAATAGAACAATGTTGGTATGTTGTGTGTGCGGTATAATATGATTTAATTTCCGTATTTATAAAACCTATTTATTTAATATTTGATTATGGACCGCTTAAACAATTAGGTGGAGGTGGTGATAGTATAAAAAAAACCGGAAATAAATGCCCCCCGAGAAAAAACCCTGGAATAAAAACCCCAGGAAAAATTAATCGTTACATGATGAAAAATAAGTAAAAATAAGTGAAAATCAAAAAATATTAGTTAGAGTTGGTTTAGGTTGGTTTCTTGGGGGTTTTTAGTACGGGATTTTTTTCCTAAATTCCTAAGCGTTTAGTAATAGACGCCACTGACATTTCATAATAAGGGATGACGGTAAACATGGTGACTCGTGCGACCCACATGCAGAATATGAACACCTGGGTCTCATAGCCACCCGGTATATTTACCGGATGTTATCGAAATCGGGTCATATTAAAACGATAAGAAAAAAAAATATATATTTTTTTTTAATTCATTGTTGCTGGACGGTGCCGGCTCACGCTTGTTTATAAATTGGTAAGTGGGGTTGGTAGAAATTTAGAAGTCCAGCAAGTACCCGCATAAAAGCAAAAAAAAACAGTTATTATACTTTTTTTCAGTAAGCTGAGGGCCAAAAACGTTTCAAATATTTTTAGGTGTTTAGTTTAAATCGATGAAACAATTAAAAAAACACCCCGTATAGATTGAGTGTTGTTTGGCCCTAAGTCTGACCCCAAAGTGTGAAGTAAATAAAGTTGTGGGTTTAAACCTCTATTTTTGGGTGTATTTTTGGGAAATTTCATTGGAAAGTCACGTGCAGCAGAATCAACGTAAATGCTGTATGGTTTAATTCCAATATATTTCCCATAAACTGGGCAAAAGCAGGAAAACACAGATTAATAAAAATAAAATTTGCTTCGGCAGCACTCGTATTAGTCATTATTGTGGTTTTGAATTAACACAATAAAATCATGTTTTAAAATGAATTGTATAACACAGCCTTTTTATTACCTACAAATTATTTCCCATGCTTTTAAGTTACTTTTTTACCATATCCTGCGGCTTTGTAGGCTAAGGTATATACATATAACTATGAGATACTATAATATGTCCCAAGGATCGCAAAATGTGTAACAATAATAACTTTGAAAAACAAAGAAATCTAATTGCGCAAGCCTGACGCAGTGGGGTCATTTCATATGAAATCCACCAATAAAAAGGGAGGTTTCGCAGACCATCTCTCCGATTTCGATAATTTTTAGTACATTTATTCCAACCATAAAGGGGATAAAAAATCCCAAATTTAAAATTTTTTTGACTATTAGTTTTTTTTAAATTAATTCTTGAACATCACAAAAACTACCAATTTTGCTCAAACATGTACTTAAAGAAATTGAATCTCGATAACTACTTAAACCTGGACGGTGGTTTATAGCTCGTTTTAAAGGTATTTTAAATACCTTTCGAATGATGTATCACGTGATATACTTTTTGTTAAAAAAAAATTAATTTAAAAAAAACTTTTTAATTTTTGAAAAACAGCATTTTTATTCTTTTTTATAAAAATTTATTTTGTTTCTGGGTATTTCGCCAAACTAATTACAAAATTTTAAGATGGAGACTTGATGGGTTCATCAAAAAAAATTATTTGACAAATTTTGAAATTTTTTTCAAAATAAATATTTTTATTTTAATATTTTTTTTTTTGATGAACCCATCTCCATCTTGAAATTTTGTAAATAGTTTGGCGAAATATCCAGAAACAAAATATATTTTTCTCGAAAAAATAAAAAATGCTGTTTGTCAAAAATTAAAACAAAAAGTTTTTTTTTATTTCAAATTTTTTTTAAACTAAAAATATATCAAGTGTTATTAAAGGTATTTAAAATACCTTTAAACGAGCTATACTATCCTAGTTTAGGTAGTTATCGAGATATTTTGGTAGTTTGTTTTGATTTTCAAAAATTATTTAAAAAAAAAAATTAAATTTGAGATTTTTCATTTTAGACATTAGACATAGGTATGGTTGGGAATGTTTAAGGCATTTTCGTAGTGATAATATGTAGCCCTCTTTTTTTAAGTGCCATATAAAGTAGGTATATTGTAGATATCATGGACAAAAAGAATGCGTGTGCATAAACCAACCAAATTTTTGAATCATGTTTTATTTTGTTAACCAAAATGTGTCACCAAACTTAGGGTACCAAAAAATAGGAAATTTCCACCGCACAAGCCCCCCAAATATCTAAATTAGTTTTTTTTTAATTTTTTTTACCTGTAATTTTTTTATTGAAAGTTTCAGTTAGGAGGTAAATTTTATTAAAATTGACTGATATAGTTTCAGTCCCTGATGGTATATATTTTAACATGTAAGTATTGTCTTGTTTTTGATCAAATCATAGAATAATGTTTATATGTCTCGAAACCCGTTTGAATATAGTGAAGTAGTTATTTTTTTTTGATCATATATCAATAATACAAAGGACCTTTTTTCTAAATAATTCTCTCTCTCTCTCTCTAAATAATGCAACAAATTTTTTAGGGTTGTTTTTACTCCTCCCTCTTAATGTCACAATTTGTGTTGTATTGTTTGTTATGATTCCCTTTCACAACACAAATTAAGACATTAGGAGGAGGAAGTAAAAAAAAAAACATAAAAATTTTGTGAAATTATTTTAGAATGACACCAACTTGCAAGCAAGTTATATTGCTCCATGTAAAGCGGGCTTAACAAAACAGATTTCCGCCGCCCCCCTCCCTCCCACAAATAAAAATCGCATTTAAGCCGTGGCTATATATACATTAAGTATATAAAATTTTTTTTAGAATTTACCTCGGATTTTACTTAAATATAATTGGGTCAGATAACAGAAAAACTAATAGGGTTGAGGTTTTACCTCGTAGACTTTAATCAAAATTCAATTCCCTATTTGTTTGCATTATTATCTGGCCTTCAAATTTAATAAAATAAATACAATAAATCCGATTCAAAATGTGCTTGATCAGAGGTGGGTAAAGCTCACCCAATGGGGGGGGGGCGACATGGTCCTAGATAGTACCATTAGTCCCAGGGACGAACATTTTCATGCTTTATAATATATAAGGTGGGCCAAAAAAATTTCGGTTGTAGTTTTGGCTGTAACTTTAATTTGTGTGATTTTTGCTCCTGCTAAACTTTTTTGTAAGCCAATGCACCTGATTTCAGTTATCCGGAAAGCCACGTCTTTTTAGTGTATAAGGAGGTTTCATTGGTAAAAATCGGACAAGAACTAAAAAAGCTTTGCTCAACGAAAGAAGTGCTTTTTTTAAACCTTTGTGAAATAGATAAAATGCAGAAAATTTTGCTGATTTTTTTTAACTCATCCGATTTTGTTATTTAAATTTATACAGAGTGTTCAGAAAACTAAAGTAGTAATAAAAAGCAACATAACTTTTTGAGTTACCTTTTGCTTTATATTTTATTTATTTACATTTATCTTTACACAGATTTAAAAAAAGCAATACTTTCGTGAAGCAAAGCTTTTTTAGTTCTTGTCCGATTTTAACGAATGATACCTCATTGTACACTGAAAAGACGTAATTGAAACCAGGCACATTAATTTGGCTTATAAAAAAAGTTGGCAGGAAGGAGTGAAAAAAAAAATAAAAAGTTTCAAAAGCATGTGTCATTACGGATTTTGATTAAATGTCAAATTTGACAGATAGTGTACATAGGCCAAAGCTTTAGCTTCCCGTAGAGCTCAAAATCTAATGAATCGGACGAGATTTAACAAATCTATAACAAAAACTACAGGTTTTTAGATTCGACCTATGTTTTACACAGGGTTAAAACACCACTCACTTCGTTGGCGTTGAGCTTTATTACTTCTTATCCGATCTTTAGAAGTGATACATTCTCTGTGCACGACAAAGACGTGTCTTTATGCCAGATGTCTAAAATCGAGTACAGTGGCTCACATAAAATTTTGGCGGAGGGTGTTAAAAATCTTGGATTTTAACGAAATGTCAATTTTGACAAAAGTTTACGGTAGAAAACTACAGTCGAAAAAAAATGTACGGTTTTTTTGGGCCCACCTTATAGTTTATTGCTTTAGGTGTAGTTTTAGGTCTAACAATTCTAAAATTTAATAAACATATATTTGCACTTTAAGTAGGAAAATCGTCTCTGGGTGCTATGCAGATAAAAGAACAATTAATAAGCTTGGGTTCAAATTTGGTAAATCTTCACACCTTCGTTATGGCATTGCTTTCTGGAGTTCGACCAACAATCCAGACAGCACAAATTGTCCATCGGACAGCCATTTTTTGTCCGAAACCGTCCGCATTGTCCATGTTTTTCCTGATACAATGGACGACAAAAAAACTGAGTCCATAGGACTTCCAATTTTGATCCATAAAGAACTGAGAAAAATTTTTAGCAAAGTGATTCTGCCTGGCGCCTATTTAGCCAAACAATCTTGCTAGAATACAAAAGTAGGTCCAATACAACAAGAATGTTTAGTAACACTAGCAAAGAAAGCAGTTGGACTAGCAAACAAAAGTCTTATTTTTACATTAACTATAAACATTGAATATTTATTAAAAAAATCTATGACAATCGGGTTTGGCCTGGTTGGCACATTAATAAATATGTAATTTTGTTGGAACTGTTTTGGATATCCAATGAATCATGTTTTTTCTTATTCATTACCAACAATAACATTTCTCTCATATCTAGCCGAATCATTTGTATATTATAGGTAATTATTTTTCATTATTTTAGACTAATTGGTATTTTAGTATTTTAATACCCATCCTTTTCTAGGAACTCCATCCTCGGGGATCGACAAACAGACTTATGATGTTCTTGGAGTGGTTTTGACAAAACTGTCCACTGGATATCCATTGCAATAAATATATCCAGTGTACTAAGAAAATTAGACCAACGCATATACATTGTAATTATTGATTTTTCCAACAGTGAACCATAGATACTTTTTGGATAGCCAATGGATAACTTATTGGATTTAATATAGTGGTACAATAGTCAAAATATTGAAACTTTTGGACTCTTTTGGGATGTTCAAGAGCCGTCCAACGTTTTGACAATTGTATTATCCAATGGATATGCCTTGGAAAAAATTTCTTACAGATTTGGTTGTCCAATGGACTGCTGCATTGTCCAGAAAACTCTATTCACTGGACATCCTTGGGACAGAGTTGTGCTGTCTGCCAACATTTTTGTTTTGCAAAAAATTGCGGTTTAATATTTTTGTCATGCTCAATGTAGGATAAGGTTGTCATATGTTTGTATCTTTTGGAAATCTGTTAATTTCTCTTATTTTCACTTATCGTATAAAATACAAGATCTTCTTAACAGCGAGATTTGAAACTTTCCAAAGTCCACTGTCATCCATAAATGAATTTACTACAACGGAATAAAAATATTTAACCACTTGCCCCAAACCATTAAAATTTCATACAGCTTAAAAACATTCGTTTAAAAAGTGTCAAGAAAATTCTTGTTGATGGCGCCGTATGCTGCCTATTAAATTATAGTCTGCAAGAGTATTATACCTGGATAGATTTCGAACAAGTTTGAGTTGGTTAGTTCACACTGAGTCAATATAATTGAAAAATAATTATACCTAATTTATTAAACTTTAAACTCATTTGATCAGTTGTTTGAATTTGTACAATATAGGTTCCTTCAGTGTATATCTAATAAAACCCATAGATACTTTTTTTTTTAATTTATTTTATAAACTTTTTTTATTAATTTTTCGTAATGTGATTGTACTTTTGTAGGTATTTATATTTTTGTACTT
This sequence comes from Oxystoma pomonae, assembly GCA_963921995.1. Classification (NCBI taxonomy): domain Eukaryota; kingdom Metazoa; phylum Arthropoda; class Insecta; order Coleoptera; family Brentidae; genus Oxystoma; species Oxystoma pomonae. The sequence goes on from OY998172.1 coordinate 55,863,375, forward strand.
GGCCATAACTTCATTATTTTGCTTCGTCCACAAAACAAACTGGTATTACTGTTTTATGACAATAAAGCACATTTATTACCTATCTATCTATTATACAAAGTATTTATTTGGTAGGTATGTACACAAATATAGGGATACTTTATAAGGACGTACTTAGCGTTAGAAAGTGCACGTATAGTACGTACAACGGATTTTGATTACGTAGGTACTGGCGTTGTATGAAAATACTGGGGTACGTATACTGTCATGTCTGGGTTATAAGCAAAGAAATAAATTATTCTATTTTCTATATGGGTGAATGGTTCTTAGGGACAGTTAATATAGCAATTCTAAGATTTTTTGAAATGCTTCTGGCTATATCAATTCCACGACTATTAGTCGTGTGTAAAATAGGTACTTATTCTTTCACGGCTTTTAAAGAAATTAATTTAGTCATTCTAATTCATTCGCGTCTTTTATTATTCATCAACATTTCTTGGGATAAATTCCAATCAAGGTGAGTCGTACTATACTGAACTTGTATATATATACCTACTGTTAGCAGTGCCAGTACCGTGGTACAGTTATAGACAACGATAATGTCCATTATGAGCGCCTTATACCTGCTTTTATACCTACCTACATAGGAGAGCAGTCACAGTTAAAGAAAAAATGATTTACTATTTTGCATGAAATTCCTCATTTTTACTCTTTTTGACATTTTAAATTTTTTGTTTGATTAGTCGTTGTATGAACTATTTAGTGAAATGTTACCACAGCATCAGGTCAGAAATTGTTTTTCCAGAAGTTCAGAAAGAATTAATTACTAAAAGTTTCATCAGGTTCGCAGTGCACCCATAGTATGAAAGTCTTTATAATAACTATCCCAGCAAACACGGTCCCCTCGGGCCTTCGTCGGCCCGATTTCGATAGCCGAATTTGCCGTATCGGCACGACATCGATTTACGACATCGGACCAGCAGTATTTTTTGTCCGCTTTGCGATCTAGGCCCAATGTATGTTTGCCGATGCAACGTTAGACTGTAGCCCGCCGTCGGACCAATGGTAAATTTTACTTTTTGCTGACATCGGCAACCGTCGCCGTACGATTAAAGTCCGATATGGTTTAACCACATGGTACGGATCCTCCCATAAAGCTGCTTAATTTGGTCGGTCTAACGTAGACAAGCTGGTCTCGGCCCAACATCGCTAAACTATTCATGTCCGACATTGGTTTCCTGAAGCGGTCCAACGTCGGCGATTCACGAAGGTCCGTCGGTGGTAACTTAAAGCGGACCGACAATGGCAAACCACAAAGGTCCGATAATGGGTGATAATAAGACCCCACATCACCCTCTCAAAGCGGCCCGACGTCGGTGATTGACGAAGATCCGTCGGTGGTTGCTTGACACGATCCGACATTGGCAAACTAACCAGTCGGGCTGGTTTAAGTGGCAGAAGAGGTGATTCTTGTAAAGAAGTAGCACCATCTTGTCAAGTCCGCATTCTAGTTTTGAAATATCTTTGCTCATTATATATATAATATTATCTTTCACTCTACAGGGAACATAGTGACAATAGCGCCATCTCTACATACTAGGAAGAAACTATTAAGCAGTTTAAAAATTTTAAGGTGACGTAATCGGACCATCGTCAATTGCCAATTCTCGACCAGTCAAACAAAGTTCCAATCGGACCATCGTCGGCCGTAAATCAGATAAGGTTTGCGTTGCCATAATGTCGACTATAGTAAATCGGGCCATCGTCAGTTGACGATTCTCGTCCGATTAAACAAAGTTCCAATCGCACCGTCGTCGGGCCTAAAGCAGATAAAGTAAGCGCCGGCATAAAGTTGACTATAGTAAATCGGGCCATCGTCAGTTGCCGATTCTCGTCCGATTAAACAAAGTTCCAATCGAACCGTTGTCGGCCCTAAAGCAGATAAAGTGGGCGTCGGCATAAAGTCGACTATAGTAAATCGGGCCATCGTCAGTTGCCGATTTTCGACCGATTAAACAAAGTTCCAATCGGACCATCGTCGGTCCTAAAGTGGTGTCCGCATAAAGTGGACTGTATAGTAATGTGAACCTCTGTCAGTTGCCGATTAGTGACCGAAAACTGAAAATCGCAATCTGTCCAACATCGGGCCAGCGTGTAGTCGCCGATGCCGACGTTATCGACATTGGCCCGATTCAATGCCGACGATTTGTGTTATAATGAACAGTGGCGTACGAAGAAATTGTTTCTTCTTATTGATGATATTTGAAGAATTGTGAATTCAACCGTTTATGAGTTGGAGGGCTTGAGTTCCTAACCCTCCCCCCTACGTATGCCGGTATAATGAATATCTGCAAATAAGCAAACTGTACTTTTGGATTTTAAATAATAATACAAAATTCATGCGCGTCTTTTTCCTATGCGGGAGAATTACTTATTCTTACCTTGTACGAAGGAAATCCAAAAATCACGATAAACAACACAAAAAATGTTACTGTAAAATTAAGTGAATAGTATTAAGTAATTAATACTGCAGGCACTATAATGTTACCCAACACTAAAAGAACAAATGCTTTTTATTTATTTTTTATTATAGGTATATGCGTCTTATCACCACACACTAATTAAATTACTTGAAAATAAATAAATGGTATCTATTCTAAGTAAATTAGAAATTTTTTAAATGTTCCCGCGTCTGTGTTAGTTCCCTCTTTAATTTCGAACGTTTGAATGCATATAGCTTTCTTTACCCAGTGCGAATCCAACCATTCAGAATGTTTAGTGGAGAGGGGAAGTCCATGTGCTTTAATATGATTTCATTGGACAGACGTGTTTAATTACTATACTGTTCAATTTTTTGTATGTATATAAATAAAGTTAAAAAGCGAAAAAAGTTTGGAAAAAAGATAAGATGGGTGGACAATAAATCAAGATTTGTCATAAAAAATTTAGAATGAATAATTTAGCCTCCCGAATTTTATTTCTTACTCTTAATTCCTAGGATTTCAAAAATACTTGTTAAAATTTCCACTTTAATTCCTAAAAAAATAATCCTTAAATTGCGTAAAATTTATCTATCCTTTTCCCTTTATATTGAGAAAAACTTGGCATTTACATGAATTTACTATTCGCACCCATTCACAAATACAACAGTTTAGAACTTCAGGACGTACAATATTCATTGTCCGACGCATTCACCATAAATAAAAAGTGAATCATATGATCAATATTTCTGTTTTGATAAAAACGTTTTAGCGTACAGGGTGTCCCATCCTTCTCTGAGTCTGGATTTTGTGGCTTTATTTTTAACTTTAGAGCAAAAGTGTTCCTGTAAATATTAGATATGTGGTATATTTGGAATCAGCAAAAAATCCTTTACAAATACTTAAAACAATTTTTGGAATTACCCGAAAAAAAAAATGTTATTTTTCCCATTTACAAATGTCAAAAATAAAAATGACATATACAGTTTTCATAATTACTAAAAAATACATCAAAAACTCATTTTTTTTTATTTTTGCAAATCAGTTTTTAGAGGCTAACTTTTCAAGGTATATAATTTTTAAAAACACCAAAATATGCGCTGATTTTTTTTCCTACAAACTTTATTTGAACATTTTTGCTCTAAAGTTAAAAATAAAGCCACAAAATCCAGACTCAGAGAAGGATGGGACACCCTGTACATACACTAGAAGAGAATGTTTTAGGCTTTGAGACAAATCTTATTTAATTCGGTGATATAACTGCAACTGCATGGACAACTGCAAGCAAGTGCTACTTTATTCGCTTTCCTAACAAAAAGTTGTTGGAATTTTACATTTTTTTTTTGTAGTTTTTTTAATCTGTTTCCTTTTTGCAAGTAAAGAAAATAACAAACCAGTAATGTTTTTTTCTTACTTTTAATTTGTGGGCAGATGATATTAACTGCTTCCCTATTTAGCACTTGATCTTCCAAACTCTTAAGACCACATAAAAAACAACATCATTTCAAAATGTTATGTTATGATAACAAATCCATTCAAACCAAGTGGTTTGCTTTACCAAAATCAAAAGAAAAACCAGAAAAATTCTTAGAAATAACGTCTGTTTATTAGCATTCTTTAAAAAACACCAACACACATGTAAAATCTAAAAAATAATTTAACGGTAAGACTTTTGGAAACGAGCGCGGGCACCTGGACCACCAAACTTTTTGGGTTCGCACCTCCTTGGGTCAGCTACAAGCAGGGTTCTGTCGTATTGGATCAGGATGTCTTTAAGTTCTTTTTTGGAGGCCTCATCAACATCTGCAAAAAAACAAAAAAAATTTTGGTCACAATTTGCAACTGAGAGTATCATAAAAATGTCCCATGCTGAAAAAGGTTTCCACCCCGTTTTCAGTTGTGGTTTGAATGATAATTTGAACTGGTTAAAATAAATCTTGGATTTAATTTTTGTTGCAAGACATAAATTAAAATAAAATCATTTTAATTTTGGAAAAGTAAAATATGGAAATGTGAAAAATAATAAAAATTTTAGAAAAGGGACAACCAATGTATTTTAGATATGGTAAAATATTATTTGAGAAATTTAACTACAAATATAAAGATTTAAAATTAGGACAAAAAAAATTAGTTATTTGAAAAATTTAGCTACAAATATAAAGATTTAAAATCAGGACGAAAAAAATTGGTTTAATTAATTAATTCATTCATTTTTTTTTAACGTAAAGGGTGTCCAAAATTCGATGGTTTTGGGGGAGTTTCAGGTACTTCTAGATGAGATAGAGAAAATTCGACCCCCCTTTGCGACACTCAAACCCTGTCTTCGAGCTATGAGGACTTTTTGAAAAGTCTGCATTTTGCGATTGGTCCTATATTGCATTTTTGTACTTTTTAAACTAGAATTTAATGACCAAATCAGATTTCATGAGTCACATAGTTTTTGAGATTTTTCTTATGGAACACCCCAATTTTTTAAAAATTTATTAAATGCTTTTTTAATTTCCTTCAAAACAATGTGACCCTTACAAAAATCGGATAAATAGTTGTAGAGTTATTAAATATTTTCCATAAATCATATATTAGGATGTGATAAAGGGCACATTATCAACAAAATCTAGAGTGCCTTGGTTCTGAGCATAAAATATAGGTATAATAATTTATTCAATTAAAATTCAGTTTTTCAGTTAAGAAGCAAAATAGTTTTTTTATTGACATTGACAATGCACCAAATAAAAAATGGTAGACCCAGAAACTATAAAAAAATTGCCCATTTAATCCCTTTTTACTTTTTTTTTGTGCTGGTTTTATTTTATAATAGATTACTCAGCATTTAATTCACATTTCCCAATTTAAATTACAATTTTTTCCAAATTACAGTCAAAGCTTATGAATATAGTCTTTGCTGGCACCTTTCCTTGTGTCACTCATGCAAAATTTTGCTCACAAATATTTTAGTTCTATTTTAAAGATAGAGCTTGAATCTAGAAATGTCTAGTGGTACTTTTTGCAATTTTTGTCTTGTCTTGCAGATATGAGCAGGCAAAATACCCCATATTTCACAAAAATTAAAGTCAAAATTCAAAAACTATTACTTACAAATGAGACCAAAATTTTTTTGGATAAGAGGTTTTTGTTTTATTGATTTTTGAAAATAAAGAAATTGACCAATATGCCCTTGACAGGCACTTACAAAAATAGCAATATCTCAAAAACTATTGGTCCTATAGAAGCGAGTTATAGCTTATTTTGAAGGTTTTTTTAAAGACCTTTTTAACGATTTATATCACCATGTAATTTTTTGTTTTTTTTTAATTTTTTAAATATTTTTTTTTTAAATCTTGAAAACAGTATTTTGAATTTTTTTCAAAAAAATACTATTTTTTTCAGTATTTTTTAAATATTTTTGGAAAATTTCAGGATGGAGAAGTTATTGGTTCTATTTTTAAAAAAATAATATAAAAAACCTTGCAGGAAAAAACCATACATTTTTTGATAAATACCTATATATTTACCCTTTATATTTAAAAAATTGTCAATTGCTCCCAGTCTTGTAAATAAGATACATAAAAGGTTTTTCCAAACTTGTTTATTCCTGCAAAATTTTGAGTATTTCTTCAATTGTCCTCCCCTCCACCCAAGATCTTTTCACCCACCTATTATACATTTAAACATGTTAATTCCTGCAAAATGTTTAGCTCCTCCCATTACTTTTTATTGGCCCTTACCCCTATTTGTATCATTTCTGGTTCAGACAGGAAAAGTTTTGACAATAATCTCAGATTAATAAAAAAAATGAGATATAACAGTGGCTGGATCAACCAGCCACAATGTTTATTTCCCAAAAAATACATGGTTGCCAATTTATCGCGGGGTTTCCCTAGAAACAAAACAATTCATAAACTTCTTGAAGCTCTTTTGATAATATTATTGATTATTTGACATATTTTTATATAGGATAATTTTTCTTATGCTAATAACTTAATTCTTAGTCCTAATTTTTAGTCTCAATAATTAACTTTTTTTAATTTTTAATAAGTAGAATTTCGAGATTTATAAAAAAGAACACAAGCCGGCAACGTTTTTTCGACGAGCCGCGAATAAATGCCGACATGTTTGGTTGCAGCTGACGGCGTTGTTGTTAACGGGGGTTTGTGTTGTTCGGTGATTTTTGAATTTTATTGTGACTATTTGTGAAAAAAGAACTGTATCAAGCTATTTTGAGGACCAACAAAATGGTTTACCATTGCCTGGTATGCAATAAAAGCGGATATTCCAGCCCAGAACTAATATTTCGGAGGTAAGAAAGATCCTGTCATTTTACGTTAGTCATGAGCGTAGTATGAGGTAAAAAACTGCGTAAAAAGCTTATGATTATACTATTAATACATCAAAAATTTAAGACTAATACTAATCTTTTTTAAGAAACAAAAGTACCAGATAATTTTGATCCTTTTGCAACATGTAAAATATTTATTTATTATAATTTATACATAACAAGAGAAGACAATAAGACCAAGTGCTGATAGTCAGGTACTGGGGCAGGTATTTTTTGTATTTTAATGGGTACCTGGGTACTTTCTATAATGTGAATAAAACCGTTTTGGAGATATTTACTCTGAGCCAATCTTATTTTTATTTTCATTAACATTTATTATTTATTTTTTTGCCTTTTGACTCCTGTTTCCTAAAAAACTACTAGTAATTTTTTACCTCTTAAATTTTCCTTGTGTTCTGTATTCAGAAATGAACATGCAGCCAATGTGTAAAGAATAAAATTTTTTGGCCTTAAAATTTTCATAATTAATATCACAAAAAGTTCTCTTAATTTGATAAATAAAGTTTATATTCCACTAAAGAAAACTAAAAGAGACATTATTATCATAGTGAAAAAAACGCTTAATAAGCCGTTTATTAGCGTGTTTTTTTTTGGACAAAAACGTTATAAAACGGGTTATTAACCGTTTTTTTTTGCTATGAAAATATTTTTTTTTACTTTTGTTTTGTGGGATACTGCACAATTAAAAAAAATATATAACAGCCATCTTGAATAATTGACCTAAAAATCATTTCAAGTGCTCTTTGGTAAACTTTTGATCTGTTCGTAAATACCTACATTCCTCAAACTAAACTTTATCCTTGAATAAATCTATTTTTTGTGGTTATGCAAGTTCTGGCAGTTAATTCTTTTGAATAAGAAAATCCGACCAACCCTACCTTATATCTAGTTTTCACATTTATATATTTAAATTAAAATTAACGCCGCCACTGGTAATGGGAAAAGCAATTTTTGACAGTGTTGCCGTTTTATTGCTCTATCTCTTTTCTGTTCATATAATCGTCCAGAAGGGTGTTGGATTGTAAACATTAGAGGATTTCAATAGGGAATGTTTGGTCTCTCTTTAGTTATTAGTCTGAGACAATAATTAATTGCAAACCAAAATAAACAAGTTTATCTTAAATGATACCAGACTGCTTTACCAGACTACCATGCTTGCCTCTCAAAAATGATGTGTAACCCACCAGGAGTTCACTGCTTTTTGGACAAATGTGAGATATGCCCAGGAACTGAGAATTTAAAAAACTTTTTGAATGAAAAGTTCGAAGAAGCAATGATTGACAATGTGACTTTTAAGAAGTGGATATCTATAGATAAATGCAATATGGAGACATTAATTAAACCAGCAGAGGACTTCATTGAAGAATTTTCAAAAGACTTGATTAAATTAAAATTGCATTCTTTTTACACTCACATGCAAAAAGAATACTACAATGAGGTAAAAGACAATTTAAAAAAGGGCAAAGCACTAATCACATGCGACTTCGCTGAAAATTATTCATGTATTTTGCAGGATGAAATGCAGTCCTATCACTGGACAAATAGCAATACAAAACTCATGAGGGAAAACTGGGTCATTTAAATTATATATCTATTTCAGACTGTTTGGTACACAACACTGTGGCATTTCATCTTTTTTTAAGCCACCTTATGCCTGAACTAAAGAAGCAAATTGATAATTTAGACAAAATTATCTATTTTTCAGACAGCTGTGCCGCACAGTATAAAAATAAAAAAATTTTTGTTAATATTGCGTACCATCTTGAGGAATTTAAAATTAAAGCAGAATGGAATTTTTTTGTCACCTCCCACGGGAAGAGTGCATGCGATGGAAATAAAAAATTAGGAACCTAAATATTTTTTATTGTAAATTTTCTATTCTTACTTTTAATTTTTTTGTTATACCCATATTAGGTAAATTAGCCCTGTATTCAATATCTTATTATTTTTTTAAACTATGACTCCATTATTTCTCCATCCTAAAATTTTCCAAAAATGTTAAAAAAACATTGAAAAAAAAAGAAATATTTTTTTGAAAAAAATTAAAAAATGTGTTTTTGAGATTTTTCAAAAAAACATTTTTTTTTTAATAAGAAAAAAAAAAATTAAACAAACTATATTGTGTCACACATCTTTAAAAAGGTCTTTAAAAACCCTTCAAAATGAGCTATCACTCGATTCTATAGGATCAATAGTTTTTGAGATATTACTATTTTTGTAAGTGACTGTCAAGGACATATTGGTCAATTTCTTGATTTTCAAAAATCAATAAAACAAAAACTGCTTATCCAAAAAATTTGATTTTTTGGATTTTTGAGTTTTTTGATAAAGACGAATAAGTGTACCAAAAATCATCAAAATCGGAGATGGTCAAAACTATTGCCTGGTTGACTTGATATGGTTTGACCCAAAGGCTGTTTTGAGCTGTATAGTTTCTATCTGTATTCACTATTTAAAATTAAAAATTACCTAAGTATGGGGTTTACATTAGAACAGAAAAGTGTGTGGTATCTTTAAAATACCCATTTTTGGTAATAAGCTACCAAAGCCTTGGAAATAACCTGTCTGATGGCACAGATTTGTGTCAGAGGCGCTTAGTCTATTAAAAAGTGCTGTAATCGAAAAAATAACTTACATTTTTGGTAATAAGCTACCAAAGCCTTAGAAATAGCCTGTCTGATGGCATAGATTTGTGACACATGACCACCACCATTTACTCTAACTCTGATGTCAACTGCTGAGAATTTGTCCTGCAAATAACAATAAAACAAATAATTAATTACCAGGGAAAAAAATGTACTTGTTTTTTTAGTTTTTTAAACTTGCAGATCAGACTTAAAGTGATTTCATAAGAAAATCATATTCGGGATAAAAGTTCATCATATAAAAGTTTATGAAGAAAAAAAAACTTAAACTGTCCTTTGCATTGCATAGTTGGGTAAAAACTTAAGTTACAAATGGGTAGGTAGGTTGTAAGTGGTTGTGAAAAATTAGTATAAATTTCAAGTTTTCCATATCAATTTTAATGTGTGTCAAAAAACTATACCTATACCTTTCCTAATAGCAAGATGGGCTCTTGTAGTTTGTCTTGGAGCATTTTAGGCTCCACTTGACTCAGTGGACGTCCATTGACCCTCAAGACTCCACGGCCTCTTTTGCAGTAAGCTACCGCGGTGGCTGATTTCTACAAAAAAAAAAAAGAGTAGCAAATTAACTAATTAAGAATTTTCAGTTGTGGTACAGGGTGATTCAACATAGTTTGCACCTCCCCCTTACCTCCTTTATTATTCAAGCTGAAAAAAAGTAATATGTACAGAAGTTGCATAATTTTAAATAACATCCCTAAACATTAGTAGCTGTCACATCACAAATCAAATTTTGACATAAACTTCTTTATTTTAAATGGATGTGTATTTTTTTTAATTTAAAATGGTCTTTTTTTTTCCTGATTACTTTCATTCAAGAAATGTCCAAAATAAATCCACAAAATTTTTCTAAAACCACTAGCAATATAGTTGTGTTGATCCTTAGTGCATATAAGAAAAATGCCCTTTTTGCAAAATATTCAAGAGTAAGATCGCAAATCATTGTTAAATAAGGTTGTGTATGCTATCTCTATCTCTCATGCACTTATACTACTGCAGATAGTGCCTTCTCTTTCCAGAATTTTAATGTCATCAGACCACTATTTACAGAAGTAAAAAATTGTTTAACCACTTGCCTCTTTTTTTATGGGAAATAAAATGCCTAAAGAAATTTAGGAAAGCTTTAAAAAAATTTTTGGAAGGTAAGACATATTACAGCCTAAAAGAATTTTTCGATGAAAATTTTAATATGTTGTTATTTTTTTATTTTTAAATTGTTTATTTTGTTTTTGATGATGCTTTGTCAATGACTATTTATATTTTAAAGTATATTTCTATTCTATTCTGATTTGAGATATGACAATATCTACACTAGCAGAAGAGCATAAGCAGGTGCAGCCTTATTTGCAATTTTGGAGCTTATTATCAAGTATTTTGCAAAAGCACATTTTTCTATATGCACAAAGAAAAAATGTTAAAAAAAAGTAAAGGCGGGTTTACCCAACTTTTCATATTGATAATTCATAACTTTAATTCATAATGTATAAGCACAATTTTAGTGTTAATACATAATTTAACAGCACCTGATTATCCAAGAGTTATAAGCATAGTCCATTTAGGATAAATTTTCAAAATTGACATACCAAATTGACAAAAAAGAATAACAAAAAAACATGTTTTTCTTTACCTAACCTAAACTGGTTAGGTATTCTTCCTTCTTGCTAAATTTCTGTTTTCTAATATCAGCTAAAATCAATCACTCCCATTTTAAAATCAACCAACCAAAATGTTTTCTTTGCTTTTTTCACTTTGATAGTGCATAAAGTTCAAAATTAACCAACTTTTATAACTATGAAACCTTGGGTAAACACTTCTATTAAGAATAATGTACTTAACATTATGACTATACATAAAATTGTGCTTAGGTTATAAATTATCAATATGAAAATTTGGGAAACCCGCCTTAACTCTTAAAATTGCATCCCTTGATGTTTTCAGGAAATTTACACTTTGAAGGTACTGCTACTGTTTTTGATGCATTTGTCTTCTTCTCCCTTCTTAAAAGAGAAAGCGATAGAGATGTCGAACAGTTACAGTACCGACGAGTTTATGAATCCCGCAGTTTTTGGCGTAAAAACCACGTTAAAATTTGAGGTTATGTCACACACAAAAAACTCACCTTCCTGCCGAAAACTTGAACGGCGTGAATGGGTTCTCTTTTCGGCTGAAAAAAGAAAGAAAATTATGCAATTTAACTGATCAATTGAACCGTGAATGATCAAAAAATTATAGAAAAAAGAAAATTTACCTTTGCAGCTGCTGGCTGGGACATGTTGAATATTTGACGCACAAAACGTGAAAGGAAGTATTTGTATTTGTCGAAATAAATATGACAAGTATGACGGAAATTTGACGGCGGCTTCTTCCGGTGATTTTGGTTGGTTGGTAATAACCTGGCTATTCTTTAGCCGTGGTAATAGACCTAGAGGTGCTAACGATATGATGCTGAAAATATACCCATCCGAATTAATTTCTAGGAGTACAAGTGGACTAACTAAGCGTCATTTTATTTTATAATATGTTGTTATTTTTAAGTTTTAAGGGTAGGATTTAAAATACTGGCGTTAAGAAAAAAAAAATGTATTCGTAAAAAAGTTGTCTGCTTACGGACAAATGATAATTATTTGAACTACCCAAATCACAGGAAAACTTTTTCAGGTTTTGAACTACCGCATCCCACCAATCACGTTCCTTGCTTTCTTTCTTGTTCAAAATTTACCGTGGACCTAAAGGTCTGGAAAACCGCTAAACCGGTGATGTGAATTTCCTCCATCCGGTACCCCTGTAAAAAAGTACCTATTTGTAGTTATTATTTTGGAAAAGTGGAGGACCTGCCAGTGTTGTGGACGTAGTTTTTGATGGAAAAAATAAGTAAGTAAATATACCTATTTAAATTTTTTTTATTTTTGATTATATATATAGTTACTAACGTTTTTACCGGGGATTATAACTGCTCGGACTAAGATTAATTTTGCCTTAATCTAGGTACGGAATAAACACTTGGGTAATTATATTATGGGATTATATTATTAATTATATTATATTAATTACGTTATGGTCACGTAGGGCAAGAAATACCTGACGTCGGCTCCGACGTCCATCAGTCTTCCTGAGGACTCGATTTAGCATCTAAGTGGGGAATTAAAATTCGAGTCGTTTCGACGTCGGGTGCTGCACAGTGTTTTGGTCAAATATTACGTCAAATTACGTAGACCCACGACCCAAAGTTTTACTGTGCACACCAAGTTCAAACTTATTAGGTAAAACTTTTATATGTGTAAACAAACTCATCTCAATGAACTGTGGATGACAATAATTATTATCTTAGTTATTGTAGGTAACTGAAAAAAAGTTAGTTTTACACATTCTATGGATCCAAATCTTCCAACGAAGGTCAGTTTACTGATAAATATAATTAAAATAGACATTAAAAAAACAGAAACCCACAAAAATAATTCAAAAATATTAAGAAATTAATTTTGAAAAAAATTTACATAAAAATAAAATCTTTATAAGGATGCCCGTGTCTCACAGTAAAACATTATAGGCATTTAAAAAATGCATTTTAGTTGCCAACAAATGAGTTAATTTACATATCAACCTTTAAAATGAAAAAATAAAATGTACTGTTGTAATGGCGTATCGATGCTAAACGTTTAAAATGGCGTTTCGGGCGCCGACCAAATTTGTAATGATTATTTACCTATTCGGACAAGAACACCTCCTGCGACGTCGCCTTGTAGAACGACCCGACCTAGAATATTGTAGTATAATTGTAGGTCACGCACCCACGTCGGTGGACCTCGGAATAGTTACATTTAATAAATAAAAGTTTGGCAACGTCAATTTTATTAAAATTGTACTTTAAAACTCATACTAAATATAACGTCTCATGAATTGGACGTTATACCGGGTGTCCCGAGGTGAGTCGCCTATAAGATTATTTTTTAAACTATACAATAGAAACTTTTAAACTTTCTATTCTAACATAAGTCCATGTAAAGTATATTTATAAAATACTTTCGTATTTGCAGTGTTGCCATTTACAGGAAATCTTGGCAACAACTAAATTTATTGACGTCCGTTTTCACTTTGGCCCGACCTTGAATTTTATTTTAAAAATTACGTCGCCGTAATTAACGTTAATTTACGTCGCTGATAAGTAGCGAGTATCACCAACATTTGGCTACGTCAGTTTTGGTAAGTATCGACGTCATAACTGATGCACTAGTTGTTGGCGACGTCAGGTCTTAGTAAAAAATACGTTGTTTGATGGAAAAACCAACTGCCGACCTAAATTTGGGCCAAAACCGACGTCTTGTTAGGTTGTAATTAGTCGGAAGTCAGAAAAATGCTGCTTGGGTATAGGGTCGCCGGTTGTTTTGTTTAATTTTTTTTGTTTTTTTTTTAAATTTTTTTTACTAAAACAACCCAATCCAATACAGCCCAACTCAAACTAATCCAACCCAACCCAAAACAATAAAAAAAAACATTACCCATACAGCACACTTCGTCCCAGAGATGTACATTTTATGTCCATTTTACGTCGGTACGTCCCGGGACCAATTAGGGACGTACTATGTACGTACAAAAGAGTAACTATGTACGTACAAAAGAGTACGTACAGAGTACGTACACCATGTACATACATTTTAGGGCTACCTCTCAAACATGCAAATACAGATTCGACGTACATAAGCGTACGTACCACGGACGTACACAAGCGTATGTAGCCCGCCGTCGGACCAATGGTAAATTTTACTTTTTGCTCTAACATCGGCATACCGTCGCCGTACGATTAAGATCCGATATGGTTTAACCACATATGGTACCGACCATCCGCCCATATAGCTGCTTAATTTGGTCGTTCTAACGTAGGCAAGCTGGTCTCGACCCGACATCGGTAAACTATTTAAGTCCGACATTGGTTTCCTAAAGCGGTCCAACGTCGGCGATTGACGAAGGTCCGTCGGTGGTAGCTTAAAGCGGCCCGACAAGGGTAAACCACAAAGGTCCGATAATGGGTGGATAATAAGGTCTCACATCGGCCTCTCAAAGCGGATCGAAGTCGGTGATTGACGAAGGTCCGTCGGTGGTTGCTTGACACGATCCGGCATTGGCAAACTACAAAATTTCGATAATGCGCGTGCTTAACCAGTCAAGGTGGTTTAGTGGCGGAAGAGGTGATTCTGGTAGAGAAGTACCACCATCTTGTCAAGTTCGCATAAAAAAATCCGTATCAGGTAACTTGGATAAGTACCAGTGCGGAAGGATGCCGTGGGATGCTCATCCAGGTTTGAATTTTCGTTATTTCCACCCAAGATCTTTTGATCTTTTGTTTTTAGATTCTTTTCAGTTTATGTAATTGATTTGGAGGTTTTTTAATTTCTTTTTTGACCATTTCTGTTGTCATTACTTTAGCAAAAATGCTGAAGAGTAGGACAAAGACAAAGAAAAAAACCCAGAAATATAATCCCATGTATATCAAACATACCTTCATATGTATATGTGCTCCATCAATGTATATCAATTGTACGTATATATGTTACCCATAAACAATAGATATACATTGATGGAGCTGCAATGGACATCTAAGTGTGATAAATAATCACCTCTGATGGATTTCCATTGGATATACTTGGGATATCTATGGATATCCATTGTTTATCCAATGGATGTACTTTTAAAAAGTCTAAGAATAGGAATGACCTAAAAAACAATAAAATATATAACAATTATATTTTTTGTAAAGTATGTTTTTTATTTTTAAAATACAATAATAGTTTTATGTGTACAAATATTGTACAGGAAAGTATTATGCAGAATCTAAAATATAGTACTGTACTCCTAATTATATTAAGTTTAGTAGATTATATGCTTTCTCTGTTATATACCGGATTATACCTTTACCTCCGTATACGTACTGTACATTGATATTCGTATACGTATACTGTACATTGATAAATAATAATAAATAAATATATATCTGTTCCAGTATATAAAAAATATGTCTATTATTTAAAGATGTAGTTTGAATAAGCTTATTTTTGTGAGTTAAAAAATGCGCTTCTTCCAATTACTAAAAAAGTGTTTGAAATTAACTCTGTGTTTCGGACTTCCATTGTCTATATTTTATTTATACACGACGTTTCGATCAGTACAATCTCTGATCGTCTTCAGGTGCAAACTACGAGTAGTTATAGACAATGGAAGTCCGAAACACAGAGTTAATTTCAAACACATCATTGTCTCAAACTTTCAAATACTAAAAAAGTGTTACTGTACTGTGAAAGTATAAAGCATGATCCCGGAACCATTTTACGAATTTTGCATAATTTTAAGTTTTTTACATAATTTTACGTATCCTAAAAATGTTTAATTCACGGTAAAAATTATCGATTATTTTAAAATCTAAATAAAAACGAGATATATATATTTTTTTGAAAAACCACGCGAATGGTCTGTGGGGGATTCCAGAAGCCTCCACTGTGCAAAATTTTGTTAATATTTGATGTGCGGTTTATCTGTTTGAGTAAAGGAACTGTTTTTAGGATTCAACTTCACTCACAAAACTTAACTTTTAACATACAAAACCATAGATAGCCATGTAATATGTCACTGTCACTGTTCATAAAAATCACACAAATTCTGTCATTTCTTTTACATGATGAGAATTTTCGTAACTTTTAAATATTTATTGTTATACGCGTAGTAGCAATTTAGCTCCGCTTTAAAACTAGTTCTGCAGAATTTCTTTAAAATATTAAATATACAAAATTTTATCAAAATAATTTTTTTTACAACGTTAGGATAAATATTAAGGACGCTGTGTTTTTATTTTAAATCAGGCAATAAGTAAAAATCGCCACTTTTCGGAATTTTGACGGGTGAGATTTTCTGTCGTTTCTGAAAAATCGCGAACTTGACAGATTTTTTACACTGCTAACTGCTCTCTACTCGCAGGAAACTAAAATCAACCATGATTTATTTCGGAACTAGTTTAAGGAATGTAGCATATCATTATGCGGCTGCGTTTCCTAACCATCCAATCCTATAACCTTTAAATAATTCAAAAATTACCAGAAAATCACACTTTATTTAGGAAGAAAGAAATTTTGAACAAGTACAGGGAGGCAAATGTCGCGTAGGTAAACGCATAACCCGGTATGTACAACCAACACCGTTCTCAACTATAAGCCAGTTAACTTCTATCTCTTCAGTGCCCTTACGCCCGCTGTTGTCGCCATTTTTATAACCAAATTGGCAGGTAAAACAGGAATTTTCTGTCAGTATCAATATGAGTGATTTATCAGCCATTGACCAATAATGACCGGTCATATTTGGTCAAGACCAATGCGTCTAAGCGACACCGGTTTTAACCAAAGTAGGGGAAATTGTGACGACATTGATCAGCTGTTTTACTTTTGGTCTTGACCAAAGATGACCGTGCTCGGGAGGTCAGTTTTAGAGAGGTTCGGTATATTTTCTTCAAATAGCGATTTTTAAATTTATTTTAGTGCTTTGCCCCATGCACGAACTTCGATGAGAATCTTGATCTGTTCTTGAATCGCGAGAAAATTTGCTCCCACGGAGTCAAATTTTCTCGCTTACTATGCATCTCATTGGTCCAAATCTTCGGTTTAAATCGGTTTCTCTCACTTTTGCCCGATATTGATCGAAAGTATTTCTATTGGTCTTGACTAAGAGAATTACTTTCGATCAATATTGGCAAAAGTGAGAGAAACCGATTTAAACCGAAGACTTGGACCAATGAGATGCATAGTAGCGAGAGAATTTGGCTTCCAGGGGGCTGATTCTTGAATTTCGTAGGAAAGATCGCACGGGAACGGTCCTCTCTCATATCGACCAATAATAAGCTTTAAAGCGATCACGAGTTATCCCAAACCTATCCGACCACGACCGAAGCGCACCCGAAGGAACTTTCCTACACTTTCATACACCTGCCCCCGGACCATGTGTATGAAAGTGTAGGAAAGTTCCTTCGATACACAGCAATCGGCTGAGCTTCGGTCGTAGTCGGATAGGTTTCGGAAAACTCGTAATCGCCCAAACCTATCCGACCACGACCGAAGCGCACCCGAAGGAACTTTCCTACACTTTCATACACTTGCCCCCGGACCATGTGTAGGAAAGTTTCTTCGATACACAGCAATCGGCTGAGCTTGGGTCGTAGTCGGATAGGTTTCGGAAAACTCGTAATCGCTTCAAAGCCTATTATTATTGGTCGATATCACGGAGAGGACCGTTCCCGTGCGATCTTTCCTACGAAATTCAAGAATAAGCCCCCGGGTGCGGTTCGGTCGTGGTCGGATTTTTTATCGATCCAAGAATAGATGCCCTCTGGCCTTTTCTTCCCTCAGCACGAATGTCATTCAGTGGAATAGGGCCGGTACCCCTTTTTTGCTGGTTTAACTTTGAGTAAGTAAAATTACGCTTGTGCAATTAAGGGTTATTTTGGCCTTAAATTTAGACGAAAAAACTATTGTTTTATTTGATAAACGAAGTTTAGAAGTAGGGTTTTCTAATGGTACTCTTTCCCTTTTTTATACCAAATAATCCGGAATTTTAGGTCGCTTGATCCAGGAATATGATAAATTGAGATTTTCAGCTTTAATTTTATTATAAAACAAGCTGTCATAGCACGTACGTTTCTATGTTATATTGCAATGGTGGAAATTTAGGTATAACATAAGCTGTAATAGAAATGTGACAGCTAAAAATAAAGCTTGAGATAAGCTAGCTACTTTACAGCAAACACATACAATAAGCTTCAGGCTACTGCGAACATAGGGGGAATCAAGTCCAATTTACTCTCCGTGCCGTACGACCGAGGTGGATTCGAAGCGGGCTGCAGTGTTATCTTTTGGAAATTTATTTTGTTTTTATTATTTTGTTTTATTTCTACCTTGCTTGAGAAACAGATTGAAATAATACATTTTTAAAACTAAAAATGGATGTCTACGAAGTTGCCGAAAAAGTGCAGATGGTCAAATGGTACTATCAAGGCAGACCATTAAGACTTATTCAAGAACTTTTTTTGGAGAATTTTGTAAATCGCCCTGAACCTAGTTTATGAACGATTCAAAGGTTTGTGAAGAATTTAAAAAAGTTTCGTTGTGTAGCGTCAAGAGACCATAAAAAACCCACTGTTGTGAATGACGAGCAGAAAGTACGAGATGTGATGATTTGCGCTGCAGTAGAGGAAAATCGAAAGTTAACTACGTGTTCTCAAAAAGAATGGTTATCATTCTTACAAACGGAGGATAACAACTATCGTCGTATGGAATTTTGCGAAACAATGATGGAAAGGGCTAATCGTGATGAAAACTTTCTGATTTCTATTATTGAATCGTCATAACCCAACAGACGTTCGATATTGGTCGAGGGATAATTTGCGTTTGTATTTTGACGTAAGAACACAGTATCCTCAAAACTAAATTTTTGGGGGGGTATTGTAGAGGAACACGTAATTGGGTTATTTTTTATTGGCGGCAATTGGAATGGTCCTAGATACTTGGATCTACTGCAGCAGCATATTATTCCAACTGCTAGGCAGTTGTTAGGTGTGAGATTAGGTGAAACATGTTTTCAACAAGATGTTTGTCCCGCTCACAATGTTGGCCTTGTTAGGGAATATCTTGATAATGTATTTCCTAATCGGGTTATAAGTACACGGGGAACTATTTTATGGCCAGCTCGATCACCCGATCTTGCTCCTAATGACTTCTATCTGTGGAGTTATATCAAAAATAAAGTTTACGGGCATGAAAGGGCTAATAATTTGGAAGAACTTCGGATTAAAATTGAAGAAGCTTTTCAAACTATCACTCCTAACATGCTTGGAAATGTTAGAAGGGGTTTTTATAATAGGCTCGGATATTGTCTAGACGAGCAAGGAGGACTTTTCGAACATTTGCTCTATTTTTGTTTTGACTGGAAGAATCTTGTTGGTTTTTAACACGGTGTTAGTGATAAATCTGAGCAGTTGAAAATAAAACGCTCTAATTTATTAGTGACAAAAAACAAGAAAATTACGTTATAAAAATTTGCGTATTTATTGACCAAATTCCGGTTTCATTGACTACGCTCCACATGGCACCGTGGTTAGAGGCGTACTAAACGCAAGCCGCAAACGCTGATCGCAAGCCTGAGTGTTGGTTGCTCCACTGATAGGTGTGCGGTGTCCCTGCATGTACGTACACTGGCAAATTGGACTTCTTCCGGCCTATGTTCGCAGTAGCCTGAAGCGCTCTGTATAGCAGCCACACAGTTCTAAAGTGTCTAGCCTGTGTTACTTGGGTAAATTTAATCATTTATCTTGGGTGCAGAGATAATAAATAATGAAATCAAGACAAATATTAGTCATTCACATTTATTACGTTTTGGAAACGGTACCCAATTAAACATTTTGAAAAATTAGAATAATTAAATGTAATTATTGTCCAAAGAATCAGCACACAAGGCATTGGCATACGCAGAAACTATTTTTCAAAATGTTTAATTCGGTACTTTCTCCAAAACGTAATAAATTAAATACTTGACCCATCCCGACATAATTTAAATGATTTTATTTACATCTTAACTCAATGAGTAAAGCTTTTTTTTCTTTCTCCTCTTCTTAGCAGTGAGTTTTCATCCCTACGCCTTTTTCAATAAATATAATACATACATACTCCAAATTTTAACTTAAATTTAGCTTTTCTTTAAAAAGCGACAGCTAGAAACCCTGATGATGACTGTTCATCCTGCCGAAACATGTTGGTTTTGAATAAAGTTTAAGAGGAGAAAGTGATTTCGTGATCTTTAAAATAAGACCAAAATTATAAAAAATCCTTAGTTAAGGCAGAAAAATCTTGCCCTTTTTTATCGGAGACTGTACAGGGTGGTCTAAATTCGAGGAGATTGTGAGGTTTTGAGTATTTCTAGGAGAGATGGCGAAAAACTAATAGACATGCATGTTATGGCCTCGATTTTTGAGAAATTATATATATTATTGGTGAAAACCGCATTTTGTTGAACCATTGCGCACTGAGTGTATCGCTATCATTTATTTTGATACAAAATAGAAAAAGATAGAGGTACACTTAGTGCGCACCAGAGCATCTAAAAGAAAACGCTATATGTCAACACGTTTTCGAGCTACAGTGGCTTTTTGAAATATATGCATTTTAGAATTTGGCCTTTCTTTTTGGTGTAAATTGCTTTCCTATAGATAATTTAAAGTATTTTTTGTCAAACTGAATTTTATCTGTATCCTTTAGTTTTTGTCATGTAACACTAAGTTGGTATTTTTCTTATGAAATAATCTTGCTATTTTTTACTTGATTTTTCTAATCAGCATAAAATTTCCTTTGAAATGATGTATCCCACATGATATTTTATTTTTTGTTTTCTTATATTTTTATTATGTTTTTAATTTCTTTGTGTTTTTTAATTTTTATTACATTTTATTTTCTTTTTTCGTAAAAAGTATGCTTTGAAAAAAAAATATTATGTGCGATGCATCATTTTAAAGGAAATTTTATGATAATTACAAAAATCGTTACAAATAAAATCAAGATTTGACAAAATATTTTACTTTAAATTATCTACAGAAAAGTAATTTACAACAAAAATAAATTATCATTAATAAAAAAGTTATAGAAAATTCTAAAATGCATATTTTTTAAAAAGCTCCTGTGGTTCGAAAACAGGTTGTCATACTGACAACAATTTCTCAAATATCGAGCACGCAACACAATCCAATCGAATTTTGACCATCATGTAGGCACTCCCGTTGTATGAACTATAAGCACGTTTTTTTTTATTCACCATTATGATGAAAAAGCTCAGCGTCGATTTTAGCTCCCATCCGTTTGAGAGCGATAATCGTGTTGACCGCTTTAATCCATCTACGTTTGATGACGTATCTCTTCAATTTGGAAGTGTTTAGCGCCTTCTCAGGATGCTCCGTCGTAGGCCTTAGCCAGGGATGTTGAAGGGCCTCAGTCGGTGACAATCTTTTGCTAAAAAACGAAAAGGTTTGAGCTGGGGTGACCATTCGTCCCACATTAAAAAGGACAGCCGTGCAGGTTTCCCCCATATAACTATGAGATAACGGCCCTGCCCTTGTATTTTCCGAAAAAAAAAGTCGTAACGATAAAAGGGATATTTTGGTACGCTTATTGTTATAGTGGTTGTGGTAATTACGGCGTCTGCGCAATAGCTAAACGTACGTCATTGCGTTGTGGGAATTAACCACTACCACTGCCGTAAGCTATGAATCCATATCGTTGTGGTTGTGGTTATTTTTCTGGTTAATTTTAGATAATTTTTTGCCACAATTAATTTTAAAAATAATAAAAACTTACTAGGTTCCAACATATAATATGTATTATTTCGGAAAATAAAGCCCAATTTTGTGTTTTTTCTCATCTCTAAATTTGTTAACGAGTGACAGTTTCTAATGGGCAGTCCCAGGGGGGCGGGGAGGGGCGATCGCCCAGGATTGGTTCCAGAAAAAAGTAGACAAGAATGATGCTGATGGTAGCCCTGAAGTCTTTGGAGAAAAAACGAGAAATTGAAGAAAGTTCCTTTCAAGACATTCTAGAATCCCTCCACCGTATTTTGGGATAGTTTGATCTTCAATTTGTCACACCAAGAATAAACAAACGCATGACGTACTTACCGCGAAAACCATTGGAAATACAGAACAGTATTATAGTTTCTATTCTAGGGTTCCTAAGATTTTCCTTAGGGATAGGATTTCAATAAATCAAACAGAAATGGCATAGAAAGTTCTGCGCGCACAAAAGAAACAGGTATATTGAGCAATGGTGCCAGTTTGTTATTATCTCCGGACTGCTTTCATGAGAAAAAATTGTCGCCACTCTTTCATTGTGAGCATAAATCATAGTTGCAATACAATGACAAGATGTCTGCAAATTCCGCTAGATGGCGGCCACACCATGAGATGATCGATTCATAGGCATTGCATTTTTATTTCCTTTCGAGTCGCTTCAGTTTCGTAAATTTCGTGTTTTTAAAATGCCGTATACTCGAGAAGAAAAGATTTTTATTATTAAAAACTACATAAAAAGTGACAGTGCGGACGAGGTCATTGGGCTTTTTGTTTTTGCATTTCCAGATCGACCGGCTCCTGTGGCTCAAACTGTCTACAACATTGCGTATTGCGGAGGCACTGGATATTCCCAACAGATCTTGCGCCAAATGACTTTTTCCTATGGGGTTGTTGGCACGACAAAATTTTCCAACACCCTCACTTACGGCCTACGACTATACAGGAGTTGAGGGCGAAAATTTTGGAGGCGGGCAACTCTATCACCCCTGAAATGTTGGTTGCTACGCGCCAAGAGTTTTACAATAGATTGGGATATTGTGAGGCTCAAGAAGCGGACAGATTTGAACATCTAATCTAATTAAAAATTAGATGTTTTCAGGTCCAAACCACAGCTTTTTCTTGCTTAGAGGAGGCGGCAAGGTCCATTATTTACGATACTGAGCGATAAACTCGTGAGGTTGTCAACATTAGAAAGAAATATCTTCGCTTTTAATTAAATATCCGGAAACGGCCAAACCATGCAGCTAGCACTAGCAGCCAAAGAAATCAATAAACGGCGCTGTTTTTCCTGCAGAGCTTTTTGCTTTCGATACTATTGATTTTAAATAAAGCTGGCCCTACACTCCATTTGATATTTTCGAGGTGTTTTATGACATGATCTCGAAACATGTAGCGAACCAATTCTTCAAAACTAGCGGGAGGGTAAAAGCGAAAAATAAGGGGCTGCCAATATTTGTAACACCCAAAAAGGGGTGAAAAGATGCTCTGTTTCTTTACAAAAAACGTTTTTTTACGAAAAACGAGCTCTGCCACTTTTTTTATTTTTTTCTTCAACTTTCTTGAAATTTTCGTCATACCGTAGAAAAAAATTATTTCCCCCATGGTCATACTCTACTTTTATTTGAAAAAATTTAGAAACAGAGACGGGATCAGTTTTCCTAAAACGGGGGATCTTGGTTTCGAGTGAGAAGATAAAGGGCGCCGCAGGCAAAAATTTTCCAATTAAATTAGCCGAACGCAAAAATGTTAGAAAAACAAAGCACGAAATAAAAATGGCGCCGCTTACAATTTTTTTTCAAAAATTACGTAATTTCGGGAACGCAAAGAAATAGGTCTAAAGAGTATAATTTTTAAGAAGAAAATATTAATTTTCTCGCCCTCCTCCACGGGGACTACAGGGGCCGTGCACAAACTACGTAATGGTCATAGGGGGCAGGGGGGTTACAAAACGTTACGTAGGGGGGAGGGGGGTTTTCTACAGCGTTTGCATTTGTGTGAAACTAAGAAAATTTGGAATGAAAAAAAAGTGAAGTTTTTTTTTGGGGGGGTAGTGGTCTTGAAATCGTTACGTAATATTAGGGGAGTGGCGTGGTCAAAAATTGGTAAAATCACCGTTACGTAATTTGTGCATGGCCCCACATCTGACTGTTCCTCCTTTTTGATTTCGAATCAAAGTGCAAAACCCGGGTTGGACGTTCGAAGGCGTCAACCCGTCCTATTTGCTTGATAAAGTTTCTACGGAAATATCTCAGTCGATTTCTCCGGCCGTGTATGAACGCTTTAGGTTAGGCATTTGCATGTATCTCAGTCCCCAGCCTGTAAACAGTGCGTAAGGACAATGGTTACAAAATGAAAAGCCGAAAAATATTTTTTTTTACGATATCTTTCATGAGTTTGTTATTAAAGTCGAGCAAAAACAATTTTTATTCCAGTCCTAAAGGTATGAAAATGGAAAACATTAGAAAACAACAACCTGGAATGGATTTACTACGTGTAAGATGTAGTGACAATATCGCCCCATGCCCATCCTTTTCTGCCTAATGTGCTTTTCCGTTTGTCTGCGTCTTATACACGGCTGCTTGGCCCCCTAAGGATTTGCTTAGGAACCCGTATTTATAAACAAGTTTTAGACAAAATCATTTCGGACAAAAAAAAGTATTTTTGACCTGAACATATAACATATTCATGCCAAGTTTTATACAACGTGAAGCCAAAATCAAGACAAAATTAACTAAATTCGTCTAATCCTATAAACGGTTTGTTTAATCCAAAACACAAATTTTTGAACTTTTATTGGGAGAAATTAGTATTTGGAAACAATATTGGTCAGAAGTAGGCAAAAGCTTAAATCAAAACATACCTGATGACAATGAACAAGTGTGGCGATATTTTTCCGTTGATAAAAACATTCTTGGATGTCTGCCAGTAAGTAATTCTTCATCAGAAAGAAGCTTCTCATGTTTCAGAAGATAGAAAAAAAACACTATGACGGAAATTCGTCTGAAGGGCTTAGCGTTGCTGCATATCAACATATCAATATTGACATTGACATTAAGCGAGTCATTGATCGGTTTGCCCAAACAGGCCGGAAACAATTTTTTTTTTTTGAGATAGGCATCTTATGTTTCAACTTAAAAAGCTTTTTAGACCTCAAAAAAAAAGTACTTAGCTATTACGTTTTTTATTTGGTGTGTTTGTTATCTATGTTTTTATAGCTGCAAAAATTATACGTACACTTCTCTCCACATAAAACTGGTACAGCAGAAGTTAGCAGCCTGTTTAATTTTTATAGTACGGCACTGTTTTCCTATAAGTGACAATGTCACAGACTCCTGAGAACATCATGTTTTGCATGTCAGTGTCATCCAAATTTAAAAAAATGCCGCCGCATCTTTCCGAATTTGATAAAGCTCTAATCTTAGCAAAGCTAGACGGTGGTTAGTCTATTCGGCAAGTAGCTGTTCATTATGGGAGAAAGAAGTCTACGATAGTAAACATATAAAACCGATTTCAATATCCAGCGAAAGGAAGGCACCGGTTTGACGAACGTTAGTAGCCCAGGAACACCAAGAAGCAATCAATTTTCTGGAAAATCATCCGTTTGCCAAAGCGAAAGAAGTAAAAAATGAATAAAATTTTCCAGGATCCATAACAACATTAGGCAGTTTGAAAGTTTGAGACAATGATGTGTTTGAAATTAACTCTGTGTTTCGGACTTCCATTGTCTATATTTTATTTATACACGACGTTTCGATCAGTACAATCTCTGATCGAAACGTCGTGTATAAAATATAGACAATGGAAGTCCGAAACACAGAGTTAATTTCAAACATTAGGCAGGTTGATTAAACGTTCGAGGCTAAGGTGATTACTTTTTGCCTTGAATTATTCTATGAGGGACGAAGAATTTTGGCAGCAGGTGGTTTTCACAGATGAGAATCGACCTCCAAGAACCCGATACGAAGAACGATATATTGCTGGAAACGAAGACCGTACCGTACCGAACGGGAAGATTTTCGGTAAATGTTAGGACCTGGATATCGGCTAGAGGACATGGCGCTCTATTTAGAATTAGCGCTATTAAAAATAAGTTTTTTTTTTGTTTTTAATTTTGTTATTTTTTCAAATTTATTTATTTCGTTAACTTGATCTGGTCTTTTAATTTTTTTGGCTAGTAACTTTTATCAAACCGGTGTCTTCCTTTCGAGGGACAGTTCCTACTTCTTGAAATCGATTTATTATGGTTACTATTGTCGACTTGCTTCTTTCATAATCAGCTAGTCGAATAGTCGAACTATTGTGTAGCTTTTGTTTAGTTCATAAAACATTTTTGCTTTTTTGAAATGTGGTTTTTATTTTTAGTGGCCTTATATTTTTATTTAGTAAAAAATCCTTCTCCTTTCTCCTCAAAAATATAACCTAAAATGACAAAATCAAAAAGTCAGTGTTGCACATAGGAAAATATAAAAAAATCGTACCAATTTTATGTGGAGAGAAGTGTACCTGGTTACTCAAGCGCGGATTTTGGGGGGATGGGGGGGTAGTTAAAGTGGGACATAAATTGCGGGCGCTACAACACCTTTGATATTTACCGTATTAGTTTAATTTTGTGTTAAAAATGGCATTTGTAGTGTCATTTTCTTAAAAAAAAATGAGATATAGTTACAATTTTAGTTTTTTTTGTGCAATTTTCTTAAAAATTTTTGCCAGCGGCGCTATGATACCGATGATATTTACGATTTTAGGTTAATTCGACTGAAAAATTGCATTTTGCATGTAATTTTCTCAAAAATTTTCGGCGCATTTAAACACTTTTCAAAATAAAAAATGTATAAAACAAGCGACTTAAAATCCCCCACTAGATTTGAGACCAACTTCGCGCTTGTAGTTACTAAGTTTTTTTTGCATATATTGATATGTTCCTTACAAAAGTTATGCTTTTATTCTAGTTTTTTTTTCGTATCGAAACCGCCCCCCCCTTTTGAAATGGCTGGGACCGCCACTGTCTAATGTCTTCCAAAAAATCTGGTGAAATCGATGCGTGGTTGTGGTAGCGGCTGTTAAACACTACCATAGCGGCTGCCAAAGTGGTCAACATTTTAAGCGTTCCAAAATTTCCCTAATAACTCGCCCAATCAAGTTAGCCTGGAAAAAACTCAGCGTCAAAAAATTCTCTGGGCGCCATCAGACTGCGTCAGGCATGCGCAGTAGATTTTACGCCTGTGGCCTTGCCCATGGTCACCCTGATTTTTACGTTATTTTCTTTGTTTTTCAAACTTTTATTATTGTTACACATTTTGCGACACTTGGGCCTTTATAGTATCTCATAGTTATATGGTTTAACTATAGGAGGTTCCTTTGTGGTCGTGGCAATAAAATGCTCTGTAAAATATCGTCTCCTTTGAAAGTGTCTTGAAAAAAATTGATAATTTGAAAAAATCACTTGTTCAGTGGGTGACGGTTCCCTTCCAAAAATACCGCATCAAATCTCTTGAAGAAATTTCACAAGATTTTACCAGATTTAATATGTTTTTAATGAGGTTTGTGAAACATCCCTCATAGGATCTCTTAAAATCTTGTCAATTCTCGAGAGCTAAAAAATATTTCTCGTGAAATATGGTAAAATCTGATCAATTTTCACAAGTTTTCACGAGGCAAATAATCTGGCTGGTGAAATCTCGTCAAGCTAATCAAATCTCTTAATATCTGTTGAAGACTTGAACAGATTTTAAGAGTTTTGATGCGGTTTTTTGGCAGGCTTGCCTTTTCTCTCCTAATTATCTTTAATTAAATTTTTATAAAAAGTTTCCAAATTTAAAATTAGGTACCTACACATTTTTTTGAAATATTTGCTCATTCGCTATTATTTTTAAATGCCCAACCCCCCTCTCAGTGGCGTAGTAACCGCCCCCCCCGAAACTTATTACTAACTTTGCAAGATGCCGTTTGTTGACTTTGGAGTTGTAATCTTTACAATACTTTTATACCTATCCCCCCCCCCCGAAAATTTTTCTTACTACGCCACTGGACTAATGGTTTTTTTTTTATATTTTTAAACCTATACCGATAAACTTTACGTAGCCGTGCATCTTCATTTTGTAGTTTTGGTCTAGTTTCTAGTCTAGGCTAGACATTTTATAGAACCATAGTATGAACTTTAGTTATTCATGAATAACAAACACAACTTTTAATTTTTTTATCAATACTTTGTTTTTTTTTGTATAAACTATTTTAGCGCTTTTTAGCTAAGCATAGCAATTTTAACAGTTAATACATACTTTTCTCTGAACTCCACAATGATTTCACGTGCACACATAGAATAACGACCATCTTCAATCGGGGACGTCACTGTAAATGAAGCTGAATAACACAGTAAAAATGGTGTAATTTAGTTATGATGAAAATTTAGGCCTCCAAAGAATAATAATTTTTAGGAGTAGTGAAGTGGTGGACCTAGACCTGGCGATTAGGCTTGGGCAGAGAACTAACACCATAGTTAGTTCTCAGGCTTGGGTCCTTTTTGCCGTACCCCGTGCCCCAATCTTATATCCTCCTACTGCTACTGCGGGTTTTGCTTCACTCCCGCCAAGCCTCCCAGGCTTCTTTACTGCATCTTAGTGAGTTCATAGTTGTTCATAATAAGTAAACCTGCCAAAAAAAACTTATTGTCAGGTTTGAACATTTAACACCCTATATGTTAAAGCATTTTTTGAATCTTGTGAAAAATCTCCCAATATCCTTATCAATTAAAACTATTGTTCCCTGTTTAGCACAAAATCCTTATGATCAAGTTTTTGAAATTTTTCTTACACACCGCTATAGATAAAAATAACGTGTGTGGCATTTTTGAAATCAGGAAGGAAAGGCCGAACATATAGGGTGTATCATTTAAAAATATAAACTTGATGCCTAAATTTGACATAAGCAATGGCAATTGGATTTTTTGGCAGGTAAATCTGAAAACAGTCAGAAAATCTTCTTATTAAACAAGTTAACAGGGGGGGGGGGCTTAAGTGCTTGCCCAGCCGATTAAGACTTGTAGCATTCAAGCCTTAGCGAGTTTTCAATTCACAAATAATTCGCCGAATTATAAAGCTCGCTTTGCATCAGTTTTCTTGATAGGATTGGTTTCAAGCTAATGTATTGGATCCGATTCTGACAAGTTCATCTCTCATAGTCCGGCACCCACATCAGTATCACCTTTCTTCTCTTAAAGCAACGTTTTCAGTCCGTCTTTGAGAAGGCTGCATGCTCATCATTTTTGCTGCACTCTTAAGGGCAGGTTGGCTGTCGTTGCATATACAAATGTCCTCTTTTTTCTTAGTAGAACACAAATCACTCAAATGGGGGATTGAAATTCACTGCATGGTAATATCCTATCTTGCTCTAGGAACCCTCTATATATATGATATTTGTTTAAGAAAAAAATATGTCATACATAGAGGGTCTATATCATTGCTTCAATAACTTGCGATGTGAATCAAGAATCAGTTTTGGTTCCAATTCTCTTTCTTCTGTTTCTAAACGTTATTTCTCATCTTCCTATAAAAGGTGTTTTTACATTTTTCTAGATGACACAATAAGCATAACTTAGTCGTCAAATGATAACGAGGAGCTGGAGGGGTGGAAAAAGGACCTAGCTGATCAAAATGTGGTCTGATGCTAACAAATAAATTAAACCTTCAAATAGAAGGAGAAGCTATTCAAAATGTAAAAGAGTATAAGTTTTAAGGCATAAATATTAGAGACATAAAGCTATTTGTAACTCAAGCACATTGATTGGTCTGAAACTTGTAGCACGTTCGAAAAGAGCAGATATATGCGAATTTAAGGTGTTTCTGAACGCACTAGGTGCTGAGATTCAAGAACACCTTAGATTAGCATCTATCTGCTCTTTTCGAACGTGGTACAAGTTTCTGACCAATGATACGTACACGGCGATGAGTTACAAATAGCTTTATGTCTCTATTATAATTGACAGTCTCAACGCTTTAAAAGTTACAAGATAAGCCTTTAATGAAGAGGCCGCAATTGAGGTCTACCATTCGGTATTTGAGTGTCACGCGGGATACTGCATTTCTTGGTTATAATCTCATTTTATAAGAACTATTGACAATAGTACATAGTTATAGCAAACCTGGTTTCTTTTAGAAAACTGTGGGACAAGAAGCAGAAAATATCTGGTTTCTGATAGTTTTAACGCAACTGCCAATAATTTTTTTATATGGGTAAAACCATTTTCTAATATATGGAATCGGAGTATTTTTTTTTATTTGTAGACCTAGATTTAAAGAAATTATTTAAAGAACTAATTTTGTGTTGTCCTGAATTGTCATACTTGGACCAGTCTGCTGAAACGGACACGACTACTATTTCTACACACCGGACCTCTGGGCTTGTCCCACTGTTCCAGTCTTTAATACCATTTGCATCGTTCGATAATTGTTTGGCACCGTTAGTAAATGTTACTTCTCCAGATTTTTTGTGTTGATGTTGATTTTAAATTTGGTTCTTCTCCATTGAATGCTGCAAGTTGGATTTTATGGGTGGTCTTGTGGTATATTAGTTCCCTTGGGAATTTCCTTTTTAAAATTATCGTGATTTATTCTTTGGATATACCATTTATCGTTTCTTTTATAACAACGTTTTCGAATGGATGTATGCTGTTACATTTTAAAGTGGCGACGATATTTGATAACTGCTTCGGTTTGTCACTAAGTTTCCTAATTTCTTCGACCAAGTCCTTTCTCACTTTCTGATGACGATGCTAGACCTTCCACAAGGTGACGGAGACTCCGATTAATGGGTGAAAAGAACTGGAACTGAAACTTAATCCATATTACACTAATTAACTTATATTAACACCGATAAGAAATATAAAACAAAGGACCTACGAAAACGAAAAATAAACGAAACCCGAGTTGTCCAAAGCAAAAATGATTCTAAAATCAAAAAAAGACGAGCAACAATAACTTGAAAAAAACTTAAAAAACAGTCAATATTTGTTAAAATGGGGACATTTGTATGCTTTCTTATTTGTAGACTTAGATTTAAAGAACTAATTGTTTTTTGTTCCAAATTGTCATCTTCGGACCAGAAGTCTGCTGAAACAGACCCGTGCCGACTAGTATTTCTACAAACTGGATCTCTGGGCTAGTCCCACTGTTTGATCAACCTGAGGAGCAAGTCTTTAGTACCATTTGGATCGTTCGATAACTGTTTGGCACTGTTAGTGAATGTTGCTTCTTCAGATTTTTTGTAGATTCTTTTGTGGTTAATTGGAATGTCTCGCGAAGTGTTGATGTTGATTTTAAATTTGGTTCTTCTCCATGGAATGCCGCAAGTTGGATTTTGTGGGTGGTCTTGTGGTAGTTCCCTTGGGAATTTCATTTCTAAAAGTATATCGGGATTGATTCTTTGGATATACCGTTTATCGTTTCTTTTATAACACCGTTTTCGAATGGGTGTATGTTGTTACATCATAGAGTGGCGTCGATATTTGATGACTGTTTCAGTTTGTCACTTAGTTTTCTAATTTCTTCTGCCAAGTTGATTCTTTCGGCGATATCGTTTGGATTCTTGACTACGCAGGTACTGTCCGAGGCTGTTCGACTTACGTGACTATCTGGGATGTTTAAAAACTTCTGAGGCATAAACAGGCCGTTAATATTCGTGTCTATGTTAGGAAAACAACTATCACTTTCTGTGTGGTGACGGGGATTAAAGATTGAAAAGAACTGGAACTTAATCCATATTACAAACATTTTTTTGGATTAAAGAAAAGGCAATGATACTTTAAAAGTTATCTTTAATTTACACTAATTAACTTATATTAACACCGATAAACACAGAAATACAATTTACAACAAAGAAAATGGTCCCTAAATTGTGAAGATTTTCGTAAAAAAAAATAAAACAAAGGACCTACGACAACCAAAAACAAACGAAACCCGCGTTGTTTAAAGTAAAAATGATTCTAAAATAAAAAAAATATCAGTCAACAATAACTTGAAAAAAAAACTAAAAAATGCTAAGTATCACACTCAAGATTTGTTAAAATGAAACGGAGTAATTTTCTTATTTGTAGACCTAGATTTAAAGAAATTATTTAAAGAGCTAATTGTTTTTTGTCCTAGATTGTCATCTTCGGACCAGTCTGCCGAGACGGACCCGTGTCGACTACTATTTCTACAAACCGGACCTCTGGGCTTATCCCACTGTTCCAGCAATCTGAGGAGCAAGTCTTTAGTACCATTTGGATCGTTCGATAATTGTTTGGCACCGTTAGTAAATGTTGCTTCTTCAGATTTTTTGTAGATACTTCTGTGGTTAATTGGAACGTCTCGCGAAGTGTTGATGTTGATTTTAAATTTGGTTCTTCTCCATGGAATGCCGCAAGTTGGATTTTGTGGATGGTCTTGTGGTAGTTCCCTTGGAAATTTCGTTTCTAAAGGTATCGGGATTGATTCTGATATACCATTTATCGTTTCTTTTATAACACCGTTTTCGAATGGATGTATGTTGTTACATTGCAGAGTGGCGTCGATATTTGATAACTGTTTCAGTTTGTCACTTAGTTTCCTAATTTCTTCGGCCAAGTTGATTCTTTCAGCGATATCGTTTTGATTCTTGACTACGCAGGTACTGTCCGAAGCTCTTCGACTCACGTGACTGTCTGGGATGTTTAAAAAGTTTGGAGGCATAAACATGCCGTTATTAGTCGTGTCTATGTTAGGAAAACAACTATCACTTCCTGGTGACGATGCTAGACTTCCACAGGGTGACGGAGACTCACCGATTAAAGAGTGAGATGAACTGGAACTTTCACCATGACGTGAATAAGGCTCGAAATCACCGGTAACCTCAAACACGTACGGACTGTTGGGGTGATCGTTCCATCTTTCTACGAAATGTTTTAAATTGTCTTTTGTCACGTCCATACTGGGCGTCCGATTGATCACAACGGGCGGAGGTTTCGTCTTTCGCCTTAGCCATTCATGTTCGAGACATTCTTCTGCCGTCATTCGTTTGCTAAACGACGCAAAAAGAGACAAAGACCCTGAGTTAGTACGAGAAGTTAGGTAAAAATAAAATACACGCATGCGCAGCAAAGCGTCAAACCCAAATTAGTACAAAAATAAAAGATAAAAATATCATAAAAGAAAATAGGGAAGAATAAAGAAAAACAGGACTAAAGTTTTTAAGTTGTAATTTCAAATTGCTTTTATTTTGCATCCCTCTCAGCGTATTCTTTGGTTATCCCCCAAAACACGTTCATTTACTGCCGTTTATTTTAATGCTACTGAAAGTTTTGTATAGTACTCCAGCTTTAGGAAATAAAAACTGATTTTAAAGAACAGATTTTGAAATAATTATTTTTGAAAGATAAATTGTTATATTTTATAGAGGTATTACGGTATTAGCATAATTAAATATCTCTGGATCTACTAAACCCTCAAACTAATAATTTTTTAATTAGAGACAACCGAATTTCAGGTGTGATGCGTTATTTTTAAGGAAATTTTAGGGAAATTTTATAAGGCGAAAAAATAGCGTCAGACAATGCACATTTTTACGCATTGACTTTAAGTATTATTATTAAAAGTTAGAAATCTTTTTAGAAGGGTGACAAGAAAAAGTAAAATGTTGCCCCACTTAAAAACTCAGTGCTTAGGTTAGTTTAGTATTTTATGAAAATGGAACAACTAATTTGGGTCCTTGCCTTGGCTATTTCTCATGTTCGTTTTTGTTTTTTGACACAAAAATTGATGATTGGGAAACTTCATATGAAAATGTCTGATATTTTTAAAAATGTCTCAATAGACCAAGACCGTTGGAAAATTTAGAGAAACTTTTGGATTTTTGACGGGTGTTAGTTTACCCCTGCAGGAGTTTGTAAAAAAAAGTTTCCCTCTGGATAACGCTTGCTCAAGATGACCGACAAGGGTATTGTATTGCGTTCGAAGAACTTTTTTAATTTATAAACCGATTTTTTTTAAAACAAATTTCCATGTATTTTTATAGTATAAATTTAAGAATCATCATCAATACCTTGTATTTTTGAAATATAATAATAATACATTTTTATTTTAAGAAGAGAGCTGTTTTTAAATAGTTTGAGACATTTTTAAAATGAAATATAGTGTTTATATTTGTGAAATAAACAACGTCTAAGGAACTGTCTTACCTTAGGTCTTTGATAAGTAATTTCCTAATGAAATCTTTGGCGTTTTCTGAAATTGTGTGGAAAGCCTCGTCGTCAAAATCATACTTGGCGATGGTCACGTTGGCCATTGTTTCCACGTCTGTGGAGCCCATGAATGGAGACAGACCCGAGAGCCTATAAATGATAAATACAAATTTATATTATTGTCTTAAGTAATACCACAAAGGGGTTATGATCGAAAATATTCTTCTTCTGGTAGAATTAGAGCTAATTTAGTGCTCCATAGTTGCATATATTTTTTTCTAAATATTATATATTTAAAATTATACAACAAATATTACATTCTGATGTAACTTTCTTATAAAAAAAAATTATTCGTTTTTATTTTACAGTGAATCTATATAACAACTTATTTCCTCAAACAAAGTTATGATTGTTTTCCACAAACCAAAACTACACTTTTTTGCACTCGACGCGCGTTTTGCTAACAACGTTAGCATTATCAAGAGACGATAAACAATGAACTAAATTAATCTACGCTCTATCTTATATACAATCCTTTAGTGGGCGGAGATAAGACTAATAATTTGTGATTGATCACGATTTTTAATCCTATCTCCCCTGAACCAAAGAATAAAGTCTACTAAACGGGATGGATCCTCTACCTTTATTTAAACTATTTCTGGATTTAATGATTTCCATACTTTCATATGCATTCAAAAGTCTTTTGTTTGGTACACTTTTTAGAAGTTTTAGGTTATCTAATGTGAATCTATGATTGCTTTCAAAAGCATGCTCGGTCACACTTGACTTTTCTGTTCTTCCGTATTTTGAGTGTGCTAAGTGTTTTTTAAAACGTCATTGAATAGAGCGTCTCGTTTGGCCAACATATCTTTTGTCACAATCCATGCAACTAATTTCGTAAATTCCACTTTTTTCTAGAACCGTAGTTTTATCTTTGGGATTTCCTAGTAAGCTTCTTATTGTGTTACCGGATTGATATACTAATTTAAGACCGGTGTTATTAAATACTTTTTGTGATCCTTTCGTATAATTAGGATATAACTTATTTCCTAACGCCTTAAAAAATTTAGAGTTCGCTTTTTTTAAAATATAGAGCCTGCGCTGCTAGCGTTTATGGTAGCTAGCAGCTCAAATGATGACGGGCAAACCAAAAGAGGTTTACTACCAAAAGTCATATGAATCATTAGAACCCATTTAGTACTACGGAGTTACATCACTTTTACCAAAAAAAACTACTCCTCTGGAAAATTTCCCTATATCAGAATATAACATTTTGATGATATGATGATGATACTAAATGAGCTCTAATTATGTAGGTATCTTTTGTCTTCTGAATTAAAGCTGCAATCGTATGCTCTGCTGGCTTCTCACGGAACCTAGCAACGCATGTGCTAACTTTTGAAAAACGCAAGCTCTAAATTTTTTTTCAAAACCAAATTAGCAATAAATTAGATCTAATTATCGCAAGTTACGCTGTTAGTTTCTTGTACATAATTTTTTGATTATTTTCTCATCCTAAGGGGTATTTTGTAGATTATCCCACTTATGTGTTAAAAGTCACATAAGATAAAAGTCTAAAAATGTTTGTCCACATTTCAAGCTTTCTAGCCAACAATAAGGATACCTTTTGTTGTAAATTAATGGTAACAAACGTAATAGTAGTAGTAATAGAGGAGCGGCCCGTGGGTCTGGCAATTAGGCCTCTTCATGGGCCCTTTCTGCCATACCCCGTTCCTTACCCCAACTACTTCCGCTGCAACTCTCTCTCCGGGCCTCCCTGTCTTGATTAAGTTCAGTATGTCGGTCCATTTGAGCGAGTGCAGCTTTTCTTCCACTATCGTGGGAAATCCCCACTTCAATTACCTTGATCTGACATATGCATCGACCTCTGCTATCAAGTGCTGCGCCGATTCCTCTTCGAGCCCGCAAACGGGACACACGGGATCTCCTGCTACTCTTATTTGCATCAGATGTTTGTTCAGCCCATTGTGCCCAGTCAGCATCCCTGTCAGCAGTCCAATGTTCTTTTGGGTCTTGCCTAAGAGCCATTTAGTTCTGGCCACATTAAGACCATCCACAAATAGCTTGGACTGTTTGCACTTTGACTCTTGCCTCCAGGACATCTTCAGTTAATTGTTCGCCCCTTTGTTGAGCTCACTCTGTACCTGTTTCCTTGTTATTTCCAGAAGAAGTTCCGGTCCAATGTATTGGATTCCGGCCCCTAGTCTGGCAAGTTCGTCCGCTTCCTCGTTCCCTGGTATTCCCTCATGACCTGGGACCCATATCAGTGTTATCTGCTTGTCTTGAGCGAGTGTTTGCAGTGTTTCAGCGCACTCCTCCACCAGACTACTGACGATTTTGGGTGCACTTAGAGCCTTGAGGGCAGCAGAGCATATGTATATGTCCCTCCATTCCTGACCCCCGGTAGGGTTACTGCCATGATAATAGCATATACCTCCGCTACGGGTGTTCTCCAAGTGGATAACTTTTCTAAACTTCTAGGCTTTCCGCGTACACTCTTGCGCCTGTTGGCTGCCTGGCTGACAGTTTAAAGCCATCTGTGTAGCAGACCGTCGCGTCGCCTCTGCTTAATTCCGTTCTTCCCTTTGCCACGCATTCCGTTCTGGTATTGTGACTTTGTACTTTTTATCGAACCTCCATGGTTTAAGCGGTGCTTTCACTGGCAGTCTTAGGAGGGGCAAGTCTTTCGTCGCCAGTCCCTCGACCGCCAGATGGCCCTCTCTTTCCTCCCTGCCCTTCCATAGTCCCGGGTGCCTTAATCGCAGGTACGAAGCGAGGGTAGATTGTTTCCAGGGCGTGGATGGGATAAAAATACTCTTTCCGCCAAAATATCTGTCAGAAAAAACGTAACCTAAAAACTTAAAATTTGACAGCAACAATAATCTATAGGGCGTTTGGATTTCCCTCAAGGTTCAAACCTGGTTTTGTTCAGTGGGTCATTAGGTTAGGTTTTGCTTTAATAAAAAGGTACTTACAAAACGTAGCAAATGACCCCGACGCTCCACATGTCAGTGCCGTAGCCTATAGCGTCAAAATTGACAACTTCGGGTGCCACAAACTCGGGCGTACCGAAGAGCACCTGCAGTTTTTTGTCCGGATCGAACTTCCTGGCCAAGCCGAAGTCGATGATTTTTATTCGGTTGCCGGTTTTAGTGAGGCAGAGGATGTTTTCCGGCTGTAAAAAAATCAAAAATTTGATCAATTTTATGTCACGCTTTATATAATATTCGGTCAATATTAGACACTTAAAGTAAATATTTTAACGCATCGGTATCGGTATACCTAAAACGTTCAAAAGAAAGCAATAAGACACTACATGTTTCGAACGGGACGCTTTCATAGCGAAGACGATGACAGAAAAGATGACAGCAATCAATGCGTACGGAGTGATGAACGTAACGTTACGTCCATCCCAACGCACGCTGTCAGCTTATCTGTCATCGCCTTCATCATGAAAGCGGGCCTCGTTCGAAACACCGCATAAACAAGTCAAAAATGTGGTAAGTTTTGGCTTTCTTTTGATCGTGTTAGGTATACCGATACCGATGCGTTGAAATATTTAATTTAAGTGTCTATTGATTCTCCCCAGATATTTAATAAAAAAAAACTGGCAACACCTTTTTCCCTAGTTTTTTTTTAAATTTTTGACCAGGGAACATGGAAGTAAAAATAGGTGGAATGATAAAGAAAATAACCGCTACATGTATCTGACATTTGTGAGCCTAAAGGCGCGTTTCTGCGAGCTTAACATCGTTACTATTATTTCCTCTTTCTAAATGCATTCGTCTAAGAGAGATCCAGCATACTACACCATCACAAAAAATACCCGCCTTTACACCCTTCGACCCCGAATATCAGTCAGGGGATAATTATCTCAAAAAGATAATTGGACAGCCGGGTCGAAGGGTGTACAGGCGGTATGTTCCTGGTATGCTGGGTCTCTCTCAGACGAATGCATTTAGAAAAAGAGAATATTAGTAACTATGTTAAGCTCGCAGAAACGCGGCTTTCATCAGTTGGTATTGACAAAATATCTCTAACTCTGAGGCTAATAATAAAAAGAGTTATCGCACAGCACTTAAGAAAGGCAAAAATCTAGTCATTTCGGCTGTATAACAGCACGCAAAAAACCCGAAAACACTTTATTTTGACTAAAAAAACAACGCACTAACAGCCTAGTAACTTTTAGTTTGGTTTAAGCAAGTTTGTGGCTAATAAAAAAAGCAGGCAAATATATAGTGTGGAGACTTTAAATGGAATATTGGCCGTAGCGGGTTAAAAAATTGTTTTTTAGAAAAATCGAAAAACGTCAACTAAGCATTTTAGCAGCTAAAATTTTCGGCAAAAAATTTTTGTGAACGGACCCTCAGCAAGGCGTCTATTCACATAAAACTTTTTTAAAATGAGAAGACTCCGCTTGTGGCACCTTGTTGGAAAGCTTATCGAAAAAGAAAAACGCTTGTGTATTTTTTTTACATTTGTCAATGCATGTGTCAAAATCCTCAAAAAATTTTTACTGAACGGACCCTCAGAAAGAGGTCTATTCATATACAACTTTTTTTTTAAATGAGAGGACCCCGCTTGTGGCACCTTGTTGGAAAGCTTATCGAAAAAGAGGGTATTTTTGTTTAAAATTTGTCAATCAATTGTGGAGACTTTAAATGGAATATTGGCCGTAGCGGATTAAAAAATTGTTTTTTAGAAAAATCCAAAAACGTCAACTAAGCATTTTAGCAGCTAAAATTTTCGGCAAAAAATTTTTGTGAACGGACCCTCAGCAAGGCGTCTATTCACATAAAACTTTTTTAAAATGAGAAGACTCCGCTTGTGGCACCTTGTTGGAAAGCTTATCGAAAAAGAAAAACGCTTGTGTAGTTTTTTTACATTTGTCAATGCATGTGTCAAAATCCTCAAAAAATTTTTACTGAACGGACCCTCAGAAAGAGGTCTATTCATATACAACTTTTTTTTTAAATGAGAGGACCCCGCTTGTGGCACCTTGTTGGAAAGCTTATCGAAAAAGAGGGTATTTTTGTTTAAAATTTTTCAATCAATAGTGGAGACTTTAAATGGAATATTGGCCGTAGCGGGTTAAAAAATTGTTTTTTAGAAAAATCGAAAAACGTCAACTAAGCATTTTAGCAGCTAAAATTTTCGGCAAAAAATTTTTGTGAACGGACCCTCAGCAAGGCGTCTATTCACATAAAACTTTTTTAAAATGAGAAGACTCCGCTTGTGGCACCTTGTTGGAAAGCTTATCGAAAAAGAAAAACGCTTGTGTAGTTTTTTTACATTTGTCAATGCATGTGTCAAAATCCTCAAAAAATTTTTACTGAACGGACCCTCAGAAAGAGGTCTATTCATATACAACTTTTTTTTTAAATGAGAGGACCCCGCTTGTGGCACCTTGTTGGAAAGCTTATCGAAAAAGAGGGTATTTTTGTTTAAAATTTGTCAATCAATTGTGGAGACTTTAAATGGAATATTGGCCGTAGCGGGTTAAAAAATTGTTTTTTAGAAAAATCCAAAAACGTCAACTAAGCTTTTTAGCAGCTAAAATTTTCGGCAAAAAATTTTTGTGAACGGACCCTCAGCAAGGGGTCTATTCACATAAAACTTTTTTAAAATGAGAAGACTCCGCTTGTGGCACCTTGTTGGAAAGCTTATCGAAAAAGAAAAACGCTTGTGTATTTTTTTTACATTTGTCAATGCATGTGTCAAAATCCTCAAAAAATTTTTAGTGAACGGACCCTCAGAAAGGGGTCTATTCACATACAACTTTTTTTTTTTAAATGAGAGGACCCCGCTTGTGGCACCTTGTTGGAAAGCTTATCGAAAAAGAGGGTATTTTTGTTTAAAATTTTTCAATCAATTGTGGAGACTTTAAATGGAATATTGGCCGTAGCGGGTTAAAAAATTGTTTTTTAGAAAAATCCAAACACGTCAACTAAGCTTTTTAGCAGCTAAAATTTTCGGCAAAAAATTTTTGTGAACGGACCCTCAGCAAGAGGTCTATTCACATAAAACTTTTTTTAAATGAGAAGACTCCGCTTGTGGCACCTTGTTGGAAAGCTTATCGAAAAAGAAAAACGCTTGTGTATTTTTTTTTACATTTGTCAATGCATGTGTCAAAATCCTCAAAAAATTTTTAGTGAACGGACCCTCAGAAAGGGGTCTATTCACATACAACTTTTTTTTTTTAAATGAGAGGACCCCGCTTGTGGCACCTTGTTGGAAAGCTTATCGAAAAAGAGGGTATTTTTGTTTAAAATTTTTCAATCAATAGTGGAGACTTTAAATGGAATATTGGCCGTAGCGGGTTAAAAAATTGTTTTTTAGAAAAATCGAAAAACGTCAACTAAGCATTTTAGCAGCTAAAATTTTCGGCAAAAATTTTTTGTGAACGGACCCTCAGCAAGGCGTCTATTCACATAAAACTTTTTTAAAATGAGAAGACTCCGCTTGTGGCACCTTGTTGGAAAGCTTATCGAAAAAGAAAAACGCTTGTGTAGTTTTTTTACATTTGTCAATGCATGTGTCAAAATCCTCAAAAAATTTTTACTGAACGGACCCTCAGAAAGAGGTCTATTCATATACAACTTTTTTTTTAAATGAGAGGACCCCGCTTGTGGCACCTTGTTGGAAAGCTTATCGAAAAAGAGGGTATTTTTGTTTAAAATTTGTCAATCAATTGTGGAGACTTTAAATGGAATATTGGCCGTAGCGGGTTAAAAAATTGTTTTTTAGAAAAATCCAAAAACGTCAACTAAGCTTTTTAGCAGCTAAAATTTTCGGCAAAAAATTTTTGTGAACGGACCCTCAGCAAGGGGTCTATTCACATAAAACTTTTTTAAAATGAGAAGACTCCGCTTGTGGCACCTTGTTGGAAAGCTTATCGAAAAAGAAAAACGCTTGTGTATTTTTTTTACATTTGTCAATGCATGTGTCAAAATCCTCAAAAAATTTTTAGTGAACGGACCCTCAGAAAGGGGTCTATTCACATACAACTTTTTTTTTTAAATGAGAGGACCCCGCTTGTGGCACCTTGTTGGAAAGCTTATCGAAAAAGAGGGTATTTTTGTTTAAAATTTTTCAATCAATTGTGGAGACTTTAAATGGAATATTGGCCGTAGCGGGTTAAAAAATTGTTTTTTAGAAAAATCCAAACACGTCAACTAAGCTTTTTAGCAGCTAAAATTTTCGGCAAAAAATTTTTGTGAACGGACCCTCAGCAAGGGGTCTATTCACATAAAACTTTTTTAAAATGAGAAGACTCCGCTTGTGGCACCTTGTTGGAAAGCTTATCGAAAAAGAAAAACGCTTGTGTATTTTTTTTACATTTGTCAATGCATGTGTCAAAATCCTCAAAAAATTTTTAGTGAACGGACCCTCAGAAAGTGGTCTATTCACATACAACTTTTTTTTTAAATGAGAGGACCTCGCTTGTGGCACCTTGTTGGAAAGCTTATCGAAAAATTTGTCAATCCATGTGTCAAAAATCCTCAAAAAACAATTGTGTAAGACTTTAAATGAAACATTGCCCCTAGCGGATTAGAAATTTGTTTTTAGAAATAAAATAAAATTTTTCGGCCTAAAAGTTTTGTGAACCTACCCTCAAAAAGGGGTCTATCCCCATAGAACTTTTTTTTTCTAATGCGAAGACCCCGCTTGTGGCACCTTGTTGGAAAACTGAAGTCCGACACAATAATTTTTTGAGAATTTTTGACACATAGATTGACAAATGTCAAAAAAAATTACACGAGCGTTTTTCTTTTTCGATAAGCTTTCCTACAAGGTGCCACAAGCGGGGTCTTCCCATTTGAAAAAAAAGTTGTTAGGTTAGGTTTGTTATGAGTGGTGCAATTTACAGCTCTCTCTACTGAGACCTGCGAGATCTATTGTGGCTCATTTCCCCCCTACCCCACTCACCAGTCCTGTCTGATGAGCACCCTCTAGGAAGGCAGTTTTCTTTTCCTAGAAGGATTTAGACCCTTTGACGGGGCTAGGGATCTATAACGTGCTCCACTATCAATATATGGATCACACGGGACCGTCCTCTTAACGTCCTCTCCGAGGGACGGTATGGAATCGAATTAGCCTGCCTTCTAGCTAACTAGGCCTACTCCGCTTCATACTGCGTTTTACCTTAATCTTACAAAATTCTGTAATTTTATAAGAAAAAGTCCAAGTAGACTACCTGTAAGACCCGGGGCTTGAACCCGGCATCTCCTGCTTGAAAAACAAATTTTCAACCCGCTAAAGGCAATGTTCGTTCCATTTGAAGTCCGACACAATAATTTTTTGAAGATTTTGACACATGGATTGGCAAATGTCAGAAAAAATTACACGAGCATTTTTCTTTTTCGATAAGCTTTCCAACAAGGTGCTACAAGCGGGGTCTTTTCGTTTGAAAAAAATAGTATGTATGTATTTTTTGCCAAAAATTTTAGTTGCTAAAAACCTTAGTCGATGCGTTTTTGGATTTTTCTAAAAAACAATTTTTTAACCCGCTACCGTCAATATTCCATTTAAAGTCTCCACCCTGTATAATAGTTACCGGGGGACTTGAAGATTCCTGATAGATAATCATCAAAAAATTAATAATGAGTGGCTCCTCCATGGTTATTTATGCACTCGTTTGCTCTATTGGGCATTGACAAAATAAGATGGTCTATATCATATTAAGGAACACTCATCCAAATCATCCTTACGGCATGCCAGAGTTTATCTAAGTTTCCAGGGGGACGTGGTAATCGACCAAGATTGCGCCCTATCATATTCCATACGATTCGATAGGCGACAAGTCAGGCGATGTTGCTGGCCATTCCAAAGTCTTATGCCAAGTTCATGTAAGAAGTACATTGTTTCACGAGCAATATGCGGTCTGGCATTATCTTGTTGAAAGATCGCATTTGGGACAGTTTGTAGGTAGGGATGTAAAACTGGCTGCAGCACTTCATCGATATCCATCCCCATATCATGATACTTTGCTGTCTTGCTGTATCACGTTCAACAGCAAAGCCTACATTTCGTCTCTCACCTTGAAGCACCATGGAAACCTAAACAAAACCTGGATTCGTCGCTGAAGCTTTGCTGAAGTTTTGCCGAGCTCTGCACCACTCCAAGCGGCGAGCCTTATGTTGTGGAATCAGAGGTAGCACCAAAAGCGGACGATAAGCCCTCAGCCCCATACGAAGCAATCT
Organism: Oxystoma pomonae; assembly: GCA_963921995.1. Lineage (NCBI taxonomy): Eukaryota > Metazoa > Arthropoda > Insecta > Coleoptera > Brentidae > Oxystoma > Oxystoma pomonae. Next base: position 55,906,590 of record OY998172.1, read on the forward strand.
TCGATTAACTGTCATTCTTGAAAACACTCGTCCTGTAGGTGCAACTAGAACATCACTTACTTGACGTATACTGTCCCGTCGATTTCTGAGAGCAAGAAGTCTGAGATGCCGTAAATCACGACCTTGTAATAATCTAGGGCGCCCAGAACCCGCACGACGTCTATTAACACTGTTGATGGATTGGCATTAACCCTTCTTGCAATTTTCCGTAAACCAAAACAAGCCTCTTTCATGTCCACGATGCGTCCTTTCTCGAAGTCGTTTAAATGATGAAATTATTGGCAACCGCGAACTCTTGACATTTTTATTTTTTATGTAAACTGTAAGCAATTCAAAAAGACCAAAAACTACGAGAAAAATGATTTAAAATTTTCAGAAAAAGTATTTTATATGTTGAAAATGAATAGAAAAAATCTGTGAAAAAAGGAAAGATTAGAGACAAAAAATTTATCAAATATTTCTTTTGAGATAAGGTATACAGACAAATAATTTTCATTCAAATAATTATCCATATACATGGTTTTGCATTTTTTTTGTTCTCCAGTATATATTACGAAAAATCATGGTAAAAAATACCATTTAATGATTGTGGAGAAGACACATCAGAAAAAAAAATGTCAAGTCAATTCGATTGATGTTACTACGTTCTTTTAGGATCTTCACTGTCACCCACATAAGGCGGTAATTTTTGTGAAATTTCTCAGGGGTACTATTCTTCCACCTATTCTTACATCCGTGCCAAGGAACACGGAAGTTACTTCTGTGCCAGGGAACACTAAAAAGCAGAATTAGCTGAAATTTTGCACGGTTTTTCATTTTAAAATTCTTAACAAAAATATCTGAACGATTTTTCAAAATCTCTAAATAGGCCATTTCTGAACATTAACTACCTATTTTTTTAACTTTTTGCTTTTAACCAAACTATCCAGATACCAAAAATACATTTTTAAGAATTTTTGTCTGTCTGTTTGTTCCTGGGCAGTAAATATAGGCTTTATTTCATCAAAATCGGTTGACGAAAACAAAAAGAAAAAACCGCAGGCAAAGCAGGTATCTGACTGGATTGAAGAGTTTGAGGTCGGGAGGTGGAGTGTTGAGAAAGAATGGAGGAATAAAATGGGGGGGGGGAATGGCTAAAATTTTAAACACGCCAATGAAGTCGCGGGTAATAGCTAGTCAGTCGACGTAGATGTAAATCAAACAAAAATAATAATCCAATGTTGCATTAGTGGGACAACACCAATTTTTCGGTGTGAATTATTTGGCAAGGGACTCTCAAGATCATTGCCAGGGCGTTAAATAAACCTTGGAAAATATTATGTATGCTTATTGGAATTTGACTTAATAGAAAATTCATCCACAAGGTGACTCAGAACTTTTTAAATACAATTTTAGCAGAGTATAACATTTGGTTTGTTATACTCTGATTTTTGGGAATACTTTTAAAACAGTCCTTGAGAATACATGATTTGTTAACGCGAGTAAGTTGTTCATACAACGACGCGAGTTTTTTACGAATGAACCATTGAATTATTAGTCTGGTTAATAATTCAATGGGAACCAATTTTAACGCACCAGCTTTCCTATATTTTTCTAAGGAAGATATACAGTGGACAAAAAAATATTTAATTTACTCCTTAATCTTTGATTTTTGACATTTGACATTTTTGGTGAAAAAATATTAAATTCTGTTCTTTTGCCTTTGTAAAAAGGGTGAAAGGGTGCAAAAATCCCACCCGACGAAAAATAATAATTATTAAACCACGATATTTTTTTGGTTTTTAGAATAGGGTCTATATCTAGATAGAGAAATGGTGGCAATTGAGGTGTATGATTTCAATGATTTCATCCACATTATAACTAGTATAAAACTGTAGTTTACATCCATACGAACTAAGTCAAAATATTATGATGCTTAGGTGGCGGGGCTTTTTTTATAGGGAGGCCTTAAAACTTGCAAAACATAAAAACTTCCCTCGCTCAAGAACATATATAAAAAAAACCAGTACTCGTATACACATGGGTTAGATTGGGTCGGTCAGACTTTTCCAGGGTATATCCAGACTTTTCTTGGGTGTATCCACACTGTTTAGAGGTGTATCCAGACCTTTCCAGGTTCTTTCAAGACTTTTCCAGAGTGTATCCAGAGTTTTCCTGTGTCTTTCCAGACTTTTCCAGAGTGTATCCAGACTTTTCCAGGATCTTTCCAGACTTTTCCAGAGTGTATCCTGACTTTTCTAGGATCTTTCCAGACACGGTCTTTTCAGACTTTTTCAGAGTGTATCCAGATTTTTCCAGGGTCTTTTTAGACTTTTCCAAAGTGTATTCAGACTTTTCCAGGGTCTTTCCAGACTTTTTCAGAGTGTATCCAGACTTTTCCAGGGTCTTTACAGACTTCTTCAGAGTGTATCCAGACTTGTCCAGGGTCTTTCCAGACTTTTCCACTTTTCCAGGGTCTTTCCAGACTTTTCCACTTTTCCAAGGTCTTACCAGACTTTCCCAGAGCATATCCGGACTTTTCCAGAGTCGTTTCAGAGTGTATCCAGACTTTTCCAGGGTCTTTCCAGACTTTTACAGAGTATATACACACTTTTCCAGAGTCTTTTCAGACTTTTCCAGAGTCTTTTCAGACTTTTCCAGAGTCTTTACAGACTTCCAGAGTCTTTCCAGACTTTTCCAGGGTGTATCCAGACTTTTCTAGGGTGTATCCAGACTTTTCCCGGATGTATACAGACTTTCCTGAGTGTTTCCAGACTTTTCCAGGGTGTATCCAGAATTTCTGTCGAGTAGACGAACTTTTCCAATACATTTCATATGTGCTGTATACAGACCGCTTCAAGCTACTACGAACATAGGGGGAATCAAGTCCAATTTACTCTCCGTGCCGTACGACCGAGGTGGATTCGAAGCACGCTGCAGTGTTATCTTTTGGAAATTCATTTTGTTTTTATTATTTTGTTTTATTTCTGCCTTGCTCGAGAAACAGATGGGTAAGTTCTTAATTGAAATAATACATTTTTAAAACTAAAAATGGATGTCTACGAAGTTGCCGAAAAAGTGCAGATGGTCAAATGGTCAAATCGTCATAACCCAACACACGTTCGATATTGGTCGAGGGAAAATTTGCATTTGTATTTTGACGTAAGAACACAGTATCCCCAAAAACTAAATGTTTGGGGGGGGGGTATTGTAGGGGAACACGTAATTGGGCCATTTTTTATTAACGGCAATTGCAATTTGAATGGTCTTAGATACTTGGATCTACTGCAGCAGAACATTATTCCAACTGCTAGGCAGTTGTTAGGTGTAAGATTTGGTGAAACATGGTTTCAACAAGTTGGTTGTTCCGCTCACAATGTTGGCCTTGTTAGGGAATATCTTGATCATGTATTTCCTAATCGGGTTATAAGTACACGGGGAACTATTTTATGGCCAGCTCGATCTCCCGATCTTGCTCCTAATGACTTCTATCTGTTTTTGAAGAAGCTTTTCAAATTATCACCCCTAATATGCTTGGAAACGTTAGAAGGGGTTTTTATAGTAGGCTCGGATATTGTCTAGCCGAGCAAGGAGGACTTTTCGAACATTTGCTTTAATTTTTTTTTGACTGGGAGAATCTTTTTGGTTTTTAGAATGTATTATTTTATTTTGAGAACTTGCTTTTATTTTGTTTCTCCTTATTATTTTCATTGTAACACGTCGTCACTGATAAATCTGAGCAGTTGACAATAAAACGCTCTTATTTATCAGTGACAAAAAATAAGAAAATTACGTTATAAAAATTTGCGTATTTATTGACCAAATTCCGGTTTCATTGACTACGCTCCACACAGCACCGTGGTTAGAGGCGTACTAAATACAAGGCGAAAGGCGGCGAACGACAGCGAATAGCGATCGGAAGCCTGAGTGTTGGTTGCTTCACTGATAGGCGTGCGGTGTCTCTGCATGTACGTACACTGTTTATTGTTTCTAAAAACATTTCGTTTTACATGTATATGCATAATAATATATATAGTGCCGGTAAACTAAGATTTTTGTCAATTAATCACGCAAAAACGGCTTAACCGATTTGTATGAAATATCTTAACTTAAGCTACTTTTTATTTAACATTTTGTTCCATAACTCGAGATATATGGCACAGAAAATTGAATTTTTCAAGAGTTTTTTGCATTTTTTATAGGATACAGTGTAGTCAAAAATTTCAACGCCAACAACTCAAAAATGTTGGCGCCATGAAGTTTTTTGGGGGTGGCTCCGAAGGGTGTAATAGGGGAATGCTCAAAAACAATAGGGGTCTGCGCGTCCACACAAGTAATCACTATGTAAAATTTTGTTATGATTGGTGCAGGGGTTTTTGAGTTAGAGTGGCTACAATTTAGGGATACCTAAACATGTCGGGTCGTATTAACCTAGCTACCCCACTTTCTTTTTAAAAAAAACATAATTAAGCACATAATTAGCACATAATTTTAAAACCAAAAATTTTTAATTTGGCGCCATATTTCCTGGTGGCGTTGGAGTTAATATTATTCTAGCTACCTCATTTTCTTTTTCAATTTTCTCAGAAACCAGAGGAGCACAAAATTTTTTGATTGGGGATGAAATTAGCACATAATTATTGTGTGACTAAATTTTTTTGAGGTGGGGCCGCTAGGTTAATGGAGATAAGGACAGGGCCGTTATAGTATCTCATAGTTATATGGTTGGAACATTATTAAAGTCCGCGATAGTACCTAATCAACTAGTTTACGCTTTATAATAATTAATTTTTGTATTCATAATTTTTTTAACCTTTTTAGCGCACGTGTATTTACATCGTCCCACTCAAAACCAGTTTGCTTTTAAGGGAAAGACAATAAAGTAGGCAATTATTATTGTTTTTATGTGGCAAAATTAAGTTATTCCCTAATAGGTTTCGACAGACAGACTTTCTATTGGCTTTTTAGGTTGATTGTTCCATAAGAAAAATTACTTAATTAACATGTAAAAATTGAAAGATTGACAGTAGATATTTTGTACTTATATGACGTGAAATTAACATAAGAAATACAAGGTCTCTAATAAGGCCTCTTTTCGCTTCTGATAAGGTTTTTTAGGAATAATTCTGCACCAGGGCAGGTATTGAAATTTGCTATGAGTTTGCTAGAGGCCCTATGTATATTGGGGTGGCCAAAAAATTTGTCACTTTTTGAACGCTCTATAACTTTGGACCCAATTGGCCGATTTTCTAAATTTTTGCCTGTTTTTATAGACAAAAGTTAAAGCTTTACTAACGCGACTCCAAATTTTACCATGTCAAAAATTCAAGATGGCGGAGAGCGTTAAAAAAAGGGTAAATTTCACCCACCCTGGACTTGATTTTTGTCAATAAGGCAAAAGTCTCATACTTTCTTCGCCTACCGAGGTATCACTTATCTAAATTGGTTATAAAATAAAATGTTATACAAATTTTACCAAAAATTGTAATGTCTGTAGGAAGGTGCACTGTTTAAGGCTAGAATAACTTGCGACTTAGTAGTCTGATTTTAAAAATTTTAGGTTTGATAATCTGGCTCAAAATATGACATACGTCAAAAATCCAAGATGGCGGAGAGCTTTAAAAAATGGGTAAATTTCATCCCCCTGCGAAAAATTTGTATGCGATCCTGGACTTGATATTTGTCAATGAGGCAAAAGCCCCATATCTCCTTCGCCGACCGAGGCATTAATTATCTAAATTGGTTATAAGATAAAAAAGTTATAAACATTTTAAATCAGGAGTATTTAGACCAAAAATTGTAATGTCTGTAGGAAGGTGCATTTGGTAAACCAACACACTAATTTTGTTCAAAAAAAGTGTGTAAGACATAAAGTAGTATTAATTTCTTTTAATAAAAAAAACGTTTCGTACTTTAAAGTATTCTAGCACATCTAATAATAGTTTTCACAACTAATGGCCGCTAGGTATTTAAAAACGAGAGTGAAAAAAAGCACAGTTTAGCCGCGAGTTGTTAACACTACTTTTTTAAATACCTTTATCAAAAAATCCAAGAAAAACAGGAAAATTTTTTTAAAAATCTCGAACGCAGAGCACTTCTCGAAACACACCATCTTTACACTATAATTCAAGGCGTCTGGTAAATGAAATAACAATGGTTTCCATGGCGATGTGCCTTTTTACTCGGCTTTTCATTGTTGCGACATTTTAATCTTTGACAGTTTGATATTTTGACGATGTTTTTAAATGATTTTTTCGTAAATACTTGCTAATTTCTCTTTAATTTTGGGTAAAAAACGGACAGAAATCTTTTTTTGCACCCGTGATCAAAAAAAAGTTTTTTTGCATCGGTAACCAAGAAACCCATGCTTTAGTTATCTGCAGACAGTTACTAAAATTATGTTTTTGATGAAGGTATAAAAAAAAATATTCATGGCCGTACCGTAATGTACGTTTATTAATAAAAAAATGTGACAGTGACAAAATTATTTATTGTCAGTGGTTGCCTACTACTAAATTCCTATTCTAATTTGGACCCTGTGTTTTTATCCATGAAGTCATGAAAAAATGGCAGACACTCTACCATTACATTTTCTTTACGTAATGAAATACACACGTAAATGACTAGGTCAAGGAATAATATTAATATATCCATAGTAAGGTCAAACCAACTTTATAACTCAATTCTTTATGAATGAGTTATTTTTTGGGAGAACTATGGCCTATTAAAAAAAAACTTATAGGATCATTTTAGGAAAAAGAGCGGTTTCAAAAAATGTGTACTCTTTCCCAAAAATAAAATATGACACAAACTTATCTTTTTTTAAATTGGGCGCCCTGTGTATTACCTCATTTTCTGAATCCTTAAAAAATGAGCTTTTCAAAAATACCAAACACTTTGGGTGTAATTTTCTGAATCCTTAAAAAATAGGCTTTTCAAAAATACATTAGGGTGGTGTGCCCAGCCCTTAGTCACAAATTGGGGACGGAAAAATGCAAATATTAGCTATTGGACTATTAAAAATGTGAGTATTAAATTCAGTTCTCATACTGTTGGCTTTGTTTACATAATTAAGGACACTAATCCTAGAGCAAGCTCTAAAGGAAGCGAAGCGTGACATTACTTTGAAAGTTTGAGTTGTCATTTTTGATTTGTTTGCCTCGCTTTTGTCATGGGCGGCTCGTTCTTATTTTAAATATTTTAGTGAATGATAAATACGATAAGAAAGTATTTCTCGAAACCACGACTAGTCCATTATCATACAGTCGCGAGTTACTAAAGTAAAAAATATACGCAAAAATTTTAAATCTAACAGATTTTACTCTTAGTCCGGGTTCTCTGTATTTTGATAAAGAAGTAAAACGACGAATTACTAAAATTATGAATAAATTATCAATACGAAAAGTTGGGTAAACCCTCTGTAAAACCGGACAACAAAATTTTCAGGTAAGTACTATTCACAGGAACTAAAATCTGATTAATATATTGATATCTGCTTCTTTGCTTCAAAAATTATGTTTAAAAAAAAATAACACCTCTTTTAAATATTTCAAAAACTAAAGCTCTTAGTAATTTGAACCAAACTGCTGAAAAATTTTTATTTCAAAGTTACAATTTTTTCAACTATTTCACACTTTTTTCTTCCTAAACCCCCATCATTCTATCCAACATTTACTTGGTGGGTGGCCAAAAAAATGCTTTGGTACCAAATTTTGGTTAAAATCATAATACATAATGCTTTCTCTATCAGGTGTGCAGACCGACAGAAAATCCTTTTTTTTTTTGTAGATGTAGGTGTTTTAGGACCCAAATAGCAACTAAATTTTTGATGAACTACCGTACCATACGTTGGTATGATGATGGTGTACTAATAACACATTTTGTGTCACTGTGTTTCAATTAAGAATTAAAACAGTTTTTTTTTCTTTCTTTTGACTATTATATTTATAATTATACGTAAAAAAACAATTATTCCGTAATAATTACAGAAAACTTATTAAAGTTACCAAAATTATTCAAATGAAGTTAAAACAACATTAGATTTATAATGTTTAAAATCTTTTACCAATACAACGCATTCTTATCACAGTACCTATATGTTACCGTTAAAACCCGGTTTTTCCTAGTAAAAACTAGTTATAACTGTTAACTCTATATTAGAGTAGATTACACTAAATTATATAAGTTTAGATTAGATTTTAATCTGACCTAATCTAAAACAGTTTTTCCTAGGAAAACCAGGTTGTAACTGAAATCAGGGTTTTACTACAGGCGAATACTTGCCCCAAAAGAAGTACTTAAATTCTTACCATAAACTGAATAACTATATACCTTTATCTTTAAAAAATGATTTTTTTTTACCAAGAATAGCTAAACTCGACTAAAGATCAACTTTCACAACGCCGTAAATATTTTTTACTAATTTCGGATATAAAATGAGACACACAAGTTCACACACCAGGCACGCAAATACACAAGGAATCGAATTTATACTTCCACTTTATTAAGCACTATCGTCGGGGCAAAAATAGGTACTGTTATAAAACTTGCCTCACAAATCCTTAAATTTTCATGCTGCTTAAAGTGTTGTCCGAAGGCTTCCAGCCAAGCTCTCCTTCTATTGCTGTTTGATTTTCCTAATAAAAATACTTATTCACTCATTATAACTTACCTTTAATAGGTACTTGAAAGAGCAGGACTATTTTTTGCAGCCTGGCACACAACAGGAATAAATAATAAAATTAAATCATTTGATAAAAAAAACTATTTACAATAATAATGACCCGCCGATGACATAAGCGAGGCAAACAAATCAAAAATGACAACGCAATCAAAATAAATGTCAGGCTTCGCTTCCTTTAGAGCTTGCCCTAGGATTAGTGTCCTTATACATAATACCTAGTTTAACAAAATTTTCCTAAACTCTAAACGGTTCTTACCTTCAAGTCTAAATGAAGTATCCTCTGTCTGTGTATGAAGTCGACGCCTTCGCAGATTTGTCTCATGAAAATTGTACACGCTTTTTCCGTGAGAATGAAGTCGTCGTCGATGACTCTTTCGAAAAGTTCACCTCCCTCAATTCTGAAACAAGTAAATTGAATTTTTTTTTAAGCCCCGATAAACCACACCTAACTAGGTAGGAAGAATGTGAGACTAGCAACAGGGCTCCTAACGAGATACTGTCTGTCGGCTTAACAAGCTGGCCAGATCAAGAGAGTCGCACCTTGGGAACTATCTGCTGGCCCCAGGCGATTATTGAAATCATTTCTAAATAAAAGAATTCAACATGTAAAAATATTAGATAAACTTAGTTATCCTTCAGAAGTAATATTTGGTTTGCCACAAGGAGCGGTGTTGTTGCCCCTCTTCAATATTTACATAAATGAAATGCTCTCTATTCTTGAGGGAAACTGTATCTTCTGCTTCGCAGATGATACTACATTAATTATAGTTACACAGAGTTTCAGTCGGTAGGGCTCATAGTTTATTGTACCTTAACCTGGTTAAAAAAAATATTATTTTAACCAAAAACAAAATAACACCCCAAATTTAAAAATAATTACAATTCATACAGAAGAGTCTAGTGTAAATAGAAATTGTAAATGTGAAAATAAAATTGAAAAAGTAAATTATATTAAATGCTGAGTGTTTTAGTAGACGAAAATTTAAACTGGTAGAAACATATTGAATATGTCACACGTAAAATAAGAACAGTTATCTACAGATTTTATGAACTAAGAAATATGCTACAAAAAAATACTCTTAAAATGATATACTCATCCTTGTTTGAGTCAGTATTAAATTAAGGATTAGTTGTTTGGGGAAGTGCCAGCGAGACCACGTTGACGGCACCATTTGTAGCACAAAAATATATATAATTCAAATATTGTAATTTAAAGAAAAAAGAATTGCCACAGATCAGTTATTTAAAGAAAGTGGTTTACTTACTCTCGAACAAATTTATATAAAAGCAATAATAAGGTTTATGATAACCAAAACAGTAGATATGGGTGCTGTCAGAATGTTATACTGCCACAAATTAAGTTATGTGTTACAAAAAGACACATTTATTACTTAGGTCCAAAAATATATAATTCGTTACCTGTTAATTTTAAGGAAAAATTTCCTATGAATCTAGTAGAAGTAAAAAAAAGTCTTAACCGGGTGTCCCAAGGTGAGTAACCGATTAGAATATTTTTGAAACTATAAAATGGAAACTTTTTAAACTTTCTATTCCAACGTAAGTCCATGTAAACTATCTTTATGAAATACTTTCATATTTACAGTGTTGCCATTTGCAGGAAAACTTGGCAACAACTTTCTTATTTTAAATTGAACACCCTGTATGTTTTTTGCATTTTTGGATTCTACAAAATATTTTAGGTACATTTTATGTATAATATCCTATACCTATGTTCAACTGTTTTTAAAATATTGACAGGTGACAACTGGCATTTTTTAACTTTGACAGCCCGTAAATCCGAAACGGTTTAGGATGGAGCAAAACGGTTTTGACATTCCTATCTTGGTTTTTTACAAGCTATCGTTTTATATCTAAACCCAGGGTTAAAATATCCCAAGGTTAGTTTAAACCTGAATTAAAAATAGTATAGTATTAGAGAAGTAAACAAAAGTATTAAACATAAACCTACATTTTTGCTGTCAGATGGTTGTCAGTTGCTTTCACTACTGACGCGCCTGCCCATTACACTCCTCGTTTATGGGTTTTTTCCAGGCCAACTTGATTGGGAGAGTAATTATCGGTACGCATTTTTCTCGGGAAAAGCAAGGGGAGGGCCTTTATATTAGACACTTAAAGTAAATATTTCAACGCATCAGTATTGGTATACCTAACGCGTAACATTTTTGACTTGTTCATGCCATGTTTCGAACGATGCCTGCTTCTTTGACGGGTGTGATGACAGAATCTCGTTGCGTACGAAAGGATGTACGTATCGTAACGGACCCACGAACGTACGTAACGATTTCAATCAGCAGTTCTGTCATCGCACCCTTCAAAAAAGCGGTCATCGTTCGAAACATCGCATAAACAAGTCAAAAATATGTGTATTTTGGCTTTATTTCGTAAGTATACGGTTATTGATGCGTTGAAATATTTAGTTTAAGTGTCTATTATCTCATAGTTATATGTACAAAACCCTTATTTTCAAGAACTTCCCCCGCCCACGGAAATAAAGGGGCAAAGTCCCGTAACTGCTTGACAGACCTCATATCGAGATTTAATTAATTCTGTGTTATTTGGGAGACATATGATAACACCAAAAATACGCTTTCATAGTTAGTTTCACTATATTTATATTTTTTTCTATATTTTCATTTGGTCTTGAACCGGTATCTCTAGCTTCACGAACTAACCCGGTAAATTTTTGTTGTTTTCATAATTATGCCTGATTTGCATTACCATTTTAAAACTTAAAATGCTTCTCCTAAAAATTATGGTATTTAGAGTTTTCATATGTATCCCTAACACCACAGAATTATACAGGGGAATCTCCAGTTTCAATTTGTTCGCGCGATGTAGGATTTATCAAAGCTGATCAAGATCATTGTCCCGTGACCTTGAAACGTCAAAATTTGCATCCTAATTTGTATTGTATAGCATATGCAATACATTTTTAAATTTTTTTTGCTGATTTCGGTTATAAAAGATTATTATTATTATTATAATTAATTTAGTTTAATCAAAAATCGTAGCAGGCAAGTATAGCCATCTATGCAAACTTCAAAAATATATATATAGGTATTTCTATTGTTCACATTGTAATAATCCATCTAAATGTGAAAAGCGTGTGTGCGGCTAGCTGCTACGGTCAGTTAGGATGTTTGAAATAATCAGCTTATCGCCCGGTGCCAAAGAATTTTTATGCCAAATTTGATAGCGGCAGTTATCATGTGTCAGACAGCCAGACGCCAAAATTGACGATCCCAATACTGGTTTGAATGGCTAAAAAGTAGTGGCGTAGCCAAAAATGGGTTAAGGGGGGAGTTGTCATTTAATAAAAGTCAACTACCTACTTACCTATTACTGATTCGGTAAGCGGCGCCACGTGAAGGGGGGGGGAAATACTAATTTTGAAAAGCAAGGGCGGATTCTCCGTCGAATCTAGTCTTAATTGCAGTTTTTTTTTGCAGAAATAAGTTTTAAATGCGCCGCCGCAGGCAAAAATTTTGAGAAAATTACATTAAATGATATTTTATAAGCGTTTTACATGTTGCTGATAAAAAAAATTGCTTCAAATTGGAACTATTATGAACGTTACAGCTCCGAGGGCGAAAATTTTTGCAAACAAACAATTATTTAAAAGTTTTGACCTCTTAAATGGTTTATAAAATATTTTTGAAAAAGTGGATTGGGTTAAATGCGCCTTAGGCGAAGATATTAAAAAAAGTACAAGTTTTAAATGCTGTTGACAGTGGCACACATAGATAAATGTTTTGGAGGGGGGGGGCTTAAATTAATTTTAAGATTTATACGAAAACCATTAAAAGATAAGTACATAGGTAGGTAATTAGGCTTGGTTAGGACATATTTGTATACTCTTTGATATATGTATATTTAGTCTATAAAAACACAATACAAAATTTGGAGCTGGTACTCAGATATTACATTATTATAAAAAAAAGGGGTTTCAAAAACTAAAACAAACTAAAACAAAAAATTAAAATCTATTCTAATATAATTGGGCGTCTCGATTTTGCCTTCTCATCAACTACTTCCGTGATATTTTTATAGATTTGAAAAAGATCTTTCTGTGATTTTCATTTTTTTTTATTCCAAAGTTCAAGTTCTGCTTTCAAAATCATTTTGTTGCTGAAGTTTTTGATAAAACCATTTTGATTACAAAAACAATGAATATCCAAAAAATATTTCAATTTTGTATCAAACGGTAAAATATTTCTGTTTTTTAAAAATCTATGGTATAATAAAGCTATATAAAAATGACAACCTTCTAATATTCATATTACCAGCCTTTTATTTGAGTTTTTTTTCAGTGGGCTTAAGCCCCCCCCCTTGTGTGCGTCCATGCTGTTGATAAATATATTGCTTAAAATTAAACTAAAATTGTAACACTTAATGACGTCGCAGGCGAAATTTTTGAAATTTAAAACATCATACACGTCACAAACCGGAGAAACGCTAAAAAAAGTGGGGGAGGGGGCTATACCACGGATCACCCTGTTCGGTACCCTGTGGCTACAACTCCCCCTGCAGGCGCTCCTGACTCCCTTGCATGATTAATTTATTGTAGATTGGGTTGAACCGTCTGGGGAGGGGGGTTTCAACCCCCCCTCCCGACTACGTCACCGTAAAAAGGGGTATAGCTCCATTTTTTGATTTTCGTGTTTTTAGTTAAGGACTATGAAAGAAAATCCATCCACCCATCCATCCATTTAAATTTATAGTTTTTGATAAGTGTCTTTCGAAACTGAAAGTTAATAATTCCCCCTTTGCTTTAAAATTTACTTTTCAATATTAAAATATAGCTTTAATTGTAGTTTATGTTTTTTCTTTTGTTAAACTGCGTAAGTTTAGAAATATTCGTTTGAAGTAATTTTAATAGCTATTAAAATTTTCATTTTTGCCAGTAGCCTTCGAAATCTAAAACTAAATCATAAAACTTGACATTGAACCTTTTTTCCAGTTTATTTTAGAAATTTATTTTAAATTTTTTATTAGCTTGAAAACAATATCGCTGTATTTTGTTTAGAGCATTATTCTCTATTTTTTAAAAGATTTATTACTTTGGTTTAGTTTATTATTCATACATCATTTTATTTATTCTAAAATTAAAGTTTCTTCTAATTATTAATTACTAGCGGTCGACCCGCGGCGTTGCCCGCGATATCATTTGACAGCTGTCATTGAGCGAAATGTCAATAAAAAGTAACGTATGTTTCAATCTACACTGAAAAAAAGTATTTAAGAATAGCCCTACACCTAAAAAAATTTAGTAATTCCAAGAATATTATTCTTCTAAAAACATGAATAAATATTTCAACAACTATTTGATTATTCTTTAAGTTAAGAAATATACTTGTCCAAATAAGTTTTAGCATTCCTGACAAAAAAAACCGCTAAATCTCCTAAAATTAACATCTCTCCCACAGACTCTGGCCACAACTATTTAAAAACTATCCACCTCAGCTATTACAAGAACCAAAATTAGTTTGAAATAGCCTTTTTTGAGATGTTAGCCGTTAAAATGTCCACCATCGAAATTATTTGATTAATGTTTACAAAATACCCAAAAGTTAATTCAAGGGTTCATAGAAGAATGCAAATTATGCATTCAGAATGTTTCCAAGCCTCACCCCCTCGGAAAAGCAAATTCCTTTTTCGACAAGGTATCATAATGAAGTGCTCTTATTATTTTTTTAAATAATGGGCGGGGCCTGCACCGAGGGGGCGAGGCCCGGCAACATTCTTAACTCAACATATCTTATAAACGATAATCAAATCATTTTCATGGTAAAAATATATATATCAATGTTTTTACATTTTAACCGCTAATATCTCAAAAACTGCTATTTCAAATTAAGAAAAAAATACACCGTTCTAAAGCAGATGCAAAACCCTTTCCAAAGAGGTTTCACAAAAGGGGGTCCAATTTAAGAAAACCCGGTGGGTGTGGCTTGTGACCAAGGTATTAAATACATAAATAACGTTCCCCCTCCAATCCCTCGAACTGTTTTTTTTCTCTATCGGTTCTCGAAATATCTGGGGTGGATAGTTTTTAAATTGTCCCCTATATTAGTGGTTACCCTGCCAAAAAAACTGCGTCAGGTTTTATGTGTTTTCTATGGGGTATGGGAAACAAACTTTTAAAAACCTATCATAAGTTTCATGAGAACCTATGCGGTTTTTTTACCTGGGTAGGGTGTCGTAGTTTAATTTAGGTTGTATGTCATAGATTACGTTAGGTTATAGTTTAGTTCGATTTGTTGGTTTAAGAGTAAAATCTCTTTGGATCAAAGATAAGATTCCTTGATTCAAGGAATTGTTATTCTTAGTTTAATCAAAAATCGCGTGTTAAATTTAGTATAACAATCATTGTTTCAAGCAGGAAAACTGGTCGAATAAGGATACTTCTTTAAGTAATTATTTTTCATGGTTGGAGGATGAATTTCGTGTTGGATCAAGTATAACAGTTATTGGTTGAAATAGTATCTTTACTTTCAATAACTTATGCTTGCCCTAAGAAGAGCCTAAATACCTATCCAAATTTTTGTGTATAGTTCCAATCAATCACTAATATATTGCCTAATAATGCTAATATTGAGTGCACCCAAAATAGTCAGTAGTCTGGTGGAGCAGCGCGTTGAAGCACTGCAAACATTGGCTCAAAACAAGAGGGTAACACTGATGTGGGTCCCAGGTCATGAGGGAATACCAGGGAACGAGAAAGCGGACGAACTTGCCAGACTAGGGGCCGGAATCTCTTCTGGGATTAAGAGGGAAACAGATACAGAGTGAGCTCAACAAATGGGTGAACAATGAACTGATTTTTGAAACGGGAACGTGTGCTTTTTTGTGCGAATCATCACCAGTCGATAGATATCTATCCCGTGCTCACATTCTCGCAAAAAGTAGGAGATCCGATCCGGCGGGTTTCAAGTGAGAGAACAACGCTTTTTTCGAGAGACGCCTGCGTAGAACACACGATTTTCTAACCTCTATTACTCGTTTTGTTTTTTTAATTTGTGTCTGTTGTATTTTTTTAAAAGGAAAAATTTTAAAATTAAAGGTAAGAAAATCAACGAGATGCTTTCACAATTTTTGACCCGTTTTGTAGGTAAAATAGTTGGAAAAAGTTCCTGCTCGAAGTTTCGGGTGTTTGGCTATGAATTCTATGATAATTTTTTTTTGGATTGTGTTAAGTGGGGCTTTCCCTTTAAAAGGAACGCCCGAGCCTCCTTCCATATTCATTTTTATTACGAAAACCCAGAAAACCAACCACAGAGGTGAACTGCAAAAACCAAAGAAGTTTTTTCCGAAAATGAGGTTAATTCGGTACTGCGGCAGAGAAAACGTAACGGTTATTTAGAGTAGGCCTTTAACATGAAAAAGTAGTTCGTTTGTACCAAAGTAAACATGGCGACGATGCACACGATCAAGACCAGGTTGAACAATACAGCGATCAAATAGCATGCGATGTGATCTATCCCGGGATCGATCACATCGCTTAGGAGAACGTTCCTTCTCTCAGAATTCAAAAATTGGGATCCTGGAGGCAAGAGTCAGAGTGCATACAGTTCAAGCTATTCGTGGATGGTCCGAATGTAGCCAGAACTAAATGGCTCTTAGGCAAGACCCGATAGAGCAGCTCTTATTAGGGACAGTACATAAAGTCGGCATAGTCTGACTTAAATAAAGACGGCACTATTTTTAACAATTCTGCACGAAGTTTAAAAGGATTCTGACATTTTTGTTGTCTAAAAAATATATTATCTTTGCTATCAAAATAATGGCGACTTTCATAATGTTTTTGCCTAAGGACGGCATTAACTTTAATTTGTCAACTTTAAGAATGGAACAATATGAGCATGTTTAGATGACATGTTTACATGATAAAAATGTCAGAAACCTTCGTGCGGAACTGTCAGAAATAGTGCCGAGACAGGCTTTGCCGACCTTATGTAGCGATAAGTCCCTAATAGCAGAGTACGATGCGTATCTCAACTAAAAGCCAGTTAACTCTTATCTCTTCAGTGCCCTTTAGACAAAGATTGCCGCTATTTTTATAACCAAATTGACAGGTAAAACATGGATTTCTTTCAGGGGTAAGGAACCGGGTATGGCAGAAAGGGTCCATGAAGAGACCTAATTTCCAGGCCCACGGGCCGTCCCTATATACTACTACTACTACTACTAATAATAATAATAATAATAGTGAGCCCTATCAAAACGAAGTTTTGTTTGAATCAACATGTATCCTCTTGGTATCAGTCTTATAACTATGAGATACTATAACGGCCGTGCCCTTGAATATTCCGAAAAAAACATCTCCCGGATATTTCCAGGTTTAATTTCCAAAATCGATGCAATTTCTACTTACCAATTTAAATTTGCACAATATCAAGTTAAATTTGTACAAGAGAGATTTTCAGAGGAATTCCTGTGTTTGACATTGAAAACTCATTGTGTGCGTCTCGAAAGAAAAAATGAACTGGCCTGGCGCCAAAATAATGTACCGAGCAAATTTTATTACAAGACCATCCAGCCAAAAAATTGATTCGAAATGTGTTTAGTTTAATGGAGATTTCGGATTTTGTCGCATTTTTGGTTTATAGCAAAAATTACAACGATATTAAATGTCAAAAAAAATGGTGACAGTCCTGCAAAATCTACATAAAACATTATAACCAAAATAGCACATAAAACATTATAACATTTTATGATCTATGCTCAGATTTTATGATATTTGATAATTTTTTACTTTTTTATATGACCATTCCTCATGAATGTTTAAAAAATTCTATAAAATCTACCTACCTTTAAAATGAAAAATCACGGCACAACTTTAGCAGTGGGAGTAGTAATAATAGTAGTAGAAGTAATATAATTATTATTATAACCTAACCTAAATTCTAAACTACGACGTCCTAACCTACTAAAATATAATAGCACAAGCTCTATCAAATAGAAAATTGGTCTCTTATGCTATATAAGCTGTTACTTAGATTTTTTGACGCAATGTTTATAAAACCCTACAAGATTTCATGAGCCAATTTTTTTTGTAAAGGTTTTTGAATTTATTTTTATGAGTTAATATTTGTTTCGAAGGACACATAGGTTAGGGCAGGTAAGATCTTATTACTTTGATAAGTTTCTATGAGATTTTGTAAAGCTTTGTTTATAATATTTTTTGTCGAATTATTCAGGACAGTGTATATACTGTAAATATAACTAATTAAGTATACTTAGTATAGTTTTTAATTAATTTTCAGGTGGTCGAAAAAAACGGAGTTTTTATGAGATTTTTCTCTTTCAAAGACCTTAGCCATATACTAGATAAGATTATATAAGATTAGTAAATTTATTATAAAAACCTATAAAATATTGTTCCTGTTCGAATATAAAATGCTCTTGAAAACCCATAAAAATTGTGGTGTAATCAAAACCATGGTATATATTTTTTAGAGATGGACACAAATTTCGTGAGTTTGTCTAAATATAGAATCTATAGGGAGATTTATAAAAACTTGTGTTTTTACCAACCCACAGCAAACTATATGTTCATAGAAACCTTTAAAATTTTATTAGTCTGGCTGATCGTAAAATCTCCCAAAAGTCTTATAAAAAATGTGCTTATACAAACCCATAATACATTATAATAAAAAACAAGGGTGTAATCACAGAAATCTATTAAGTTTAATAAGTCTATTTCATTAAAAAAACCGTTATAAAACGGTTCATACATAAAACTATGAAATATTTGAAAATAAAACGTTTATACTATAAAATTTTGTACATGTTTATAAGTCTGTCAGATTATAGGATCAGGTAAAAACAATATAGATATATGAAACCGCACAAAATCTCATCAAATTCGAAGACTCATAAATTATTACAAACTTTAATAAGTCTAAAATTTTATCTCACCTTATAAAAAATGATAAAAATCAGGTGTGGTTTTTTATGAGATTTAATGCGGACATAATCGGATGGGCAAGCATTTGGCCCGCATCAAAGCAGCGAAAGATGCCTTCTGTCCAGCTTGACCTAATAAAAATTGGCACGTTTTTGGCTCAAGCCACTTTTTGATAAATTCTTGGAAAAATTGGTCACTTTTCACAATATAGTTTTTATTTATTTTTAGATTATATTTGTTTATAGATGTTTAGGTCTCTTTTTGAACTCTGTGTTGGTTCGGTTTCGGTCCTAGATGAACTGTTTAAAGATACATTATTACCTGGGAAAATAGTTACTTTTACTAGGGCCTAATTTTTGAAGCCAAGAGAGGGATCGAACATTTGACAGCCAGTGTATCAAATACACCACAGATATCTCCGCCTATGGAACTCATACCAGCTTATTGTTTTGGTTTTTTCGAGTGTGTGCAAAGTTTGTAAATAAACAGTTATTACTATTTACCACATATTTTTCGTTGGATCGTGCTGTGGACTTTTTTCTAAAATGCATTCGCAATAAATCTACTTACAATTCCAAAATGACACACATCATCTTGCCATTATCGAAGGCGTCGTAGACCTGTATCAATCTGGGATGCTGAAGCGTTCTCATTATGTCTATCTCTCTTTCGACGTTTCGTCTGTCTTCCTTCTTTGGACACGAGATGAATTTGGCGGCTAAACAAAGACCCGTGGATTTTTCTTTGCAACGGTAAACTGTACCGAATTTTCCCCTGGAAACAAAATTAAAAAGTTTTAAAACCTCCGAAAATCATGCGAATTTTTCTAAAAGCTTTTGCTAAACCCTAAAGTGTTTTTATTTTCACCTAGTGGAGCTGAAATTAGTGCCTAATCTACATCTACACACCAAATTTCATAATAATCGGATGAATGGTGAAGAAGTTACAACCGATTGTGGGATAGAAGCAGAAAAAATTGAACAAATGGCAAAAACGAAGCCAGATTTTATGCACAAATTAGACACAAAGTTTTAAGAAATGAACAGAAAAACGAAACTTGAACAAGTTAATACAACAATTGTCACAAAGATTCAGAATGTAGAAAAGAAACAGCTGTAGGTAATGCAAACCTGGACAACTTATGAATATTCATTTTAAGCAGGCGCAAACGGGTGGCCAGCTGATGAAAAGTCGCAACATCAGTTGTAGTTCTGCGTAGTTCTGATTTTCTGAAAAAAACTACATAGTATTCCTGCTACACAGTATAGCTACATTTCAGCCAGTAAGAAGAGTGACCAGACCTGACCTACAAGTTCAACAAATAAGGAGGTCATTGTGAAAGACGTTTCAGTCAACGTCAAAGTTTTTGGAAAACCATCTTGCATTATTTGGAAACCAAGAAAACCATGGTCGCACCAACATTATTCAACAAACAATAATACAAGCACCAAGACGAATGGCTGTGGACAAAAAGAGAGAAGTACAAAATCTAGAAGAAGAATTAACAAGCCCTTGGTCATCTCTTGTTAATTTGGTTAATAAGAAAGACGGAAGCACTCGGCTCTGTATTGATTATAGGAAGTTTAATACAGTGACAAAAAGACAATTATCTATTACCTAGAATTAAGTTGGAATCCACGAAAGAGACAAAATGTACTTGGCCTAATAACTTTTTTCATATTTATTCGTTATGTTTATAAACAATTTATAACATATCTTACCTTCCAACTTCCTCTTCGAGTGTGTATTGACTTTTTGGATCTTCATTCCTCTTAATTTGTACATCTCTGTAGGGAAAACTTAATTCAACTTCTGCAAAAAATAAAAGATATATTGTTAATAATATAATAAAAAATTATACGTTTATGACAGAGATAATATCAGATCTGGTTTCTAGTATTTATAGTATTTATCTGTGATTTACCGTTGTTTTAAAATATTTTTTTAATATTTATAAATAGTTTTATATTAGTTATTGTTATGGTGGGAGCTAATCTAGACTTTCTACCGTACCAGTTTTTTTGGGTTATCATGTTATAGAAAAAAAGATTTTGTTGAATACCTATAGGTCAAGGAGTCAAAATTCTACCTCATATTTTTAATTATTAAAAACTCAATTTCCGACAAAATTTTTATACACACGGGCGGCGAACGAGACAAGTGTCCCGGAGGAGGGCTTGAACTCTATACCTCTTTTCCCCCCCCCTGGATACACGCTTATGAGATTTGCACACCAACTCACAGTCGCCCATTACCTTACACAACACACCTACATAATTTATTGAAGCCAAAACCAAAACATAATTTCAAGCCAGTTAACTTTTAGCGCCCGTTTTTTTCTAAATTAAAAAAAAAACAACGCCGCTTGCCAAAAGGCTTATGGTCGGAAAAAGATTGGCACCAGCAATAAATTTATTATGCATGTCTTAAATGTATAATGTAAAATGGTTTTTGAAAAGTTTAAGAGCCGTCTGTTAGTTACGTGGGGTCAAAATGGATGTGGTAGGGTTCGACAAAATCCCACCAAATCTCATTAAAAGGGAGGAGGGAAATCTTACGACTAAGTAAAAAAAAATTCGTTTTAAAAGTTTACGGGACGTTCATTAATTACTTAATGTTTCTCCTCTTATTTGACAGAAAATCGGTTAAAAATTATAAGAAAAATCTCAAGTGAGGAAGGGGATTTCAGGGGTTTAAATTTAAAAAAGACACCTCACGTTTTTAATGGACATCCCCTTAGAAAACTTTCTATGATTGATACTAGATTTCCTGCTGTCCCAAAATAACGCAACGCAAATAAAATCGTCATTTTGAACCCCCTCCTCACCACTCGCAATTGAGGTTGCACGCCCTTTTGCCCCCTTCGAGCGTAAGGTAGTTTACATCAAAAACGTTTAAGCAGTGGCGTATGCACAAATTGTTCCTTGGGGGGGGGGGTTAATGGTCCTGGGGGCCTTCAGAAACTAAGATTGTCATTGGTAATTTTTGTGTTATGTTCCAACCTTTAGGAGCTGATTTTCAGTGGCTCTGGAGAAAGCTTGAGCCTCTAATCATTTATGATTTTGAAGAATTATTTTAT
Source organism: Oxystoma pomonae (assembly GCA_963921995.1). Lineage (NCBI taxonomy): Eukaryota > Metazoa > Arthropoda > Insecta > Coleoptera > Brentidae > Oxystoma > Oxystoma pomonae. The sequence goes on from OY998172.1 coordinate 55,928,262, forward strand.
GTACTGTATTATGTTAAGATAAATAATGTAATTCTCAGTTAGCAGAAGCATGTGCTTAACTTCCGAGTTAAAAATAAAGTTCTTTTGCTTTATTATTTATTTATTAAGAAAAATAAATGATGATTGTTTGTGGAAGATAACCTTGTGCCATCCGGTATATAAAAATATCAATTGCGTCTGATGAATGATGATTGTTATGGTTTCTTTAGATTTTTGGACAACGGCCAGGAGTTTTTGACAATACTACATTATTAGGTTATACGAATTTTATATTATCGAACATCTTTTATGGGTGATAAATTTAGTGCATCAAATAAAAAGTTTTAAAATAAACAAATTTAATATGGGATGGCATGTTTTACTTTTCCAGTCGAATTTAGAGGCTTCTTACCATATACCTATTAGCTTAAATATACGCCCTTCCAATTCTTTCAGCATGTAAGAAATTGTAAGCAAGCCGTCCCTCTACTTTATCTCTAAGATAAATATCCTTTATCTCTCTATTAGCTCGTTTGGCTTAGTAACGCTATTATGCACATGCGCCGCGCCGGCGTCATCGGCTAAGACCCGAATCCACGAAGGCAGCCAATTGTTGTTGTTTAACAGAAGAATTTTTTGCAAAAATCCTCGATTTTTGTTTTTTTACTTCCCTCGCTAGAGGGAAGTAATGTAATCATCGAAAAATCGCACTTCGAGATTTTCATGATCCTCCACGAATTTTGAGGTTCCGAATAGTGGTAAGCACGAATCCAGACGCCGTCGCTCTTTCTGTCGGTCTGTCTGGCGCATACTTTGCAGCCACTCTAACTCAAAAACTCCTAGAGTAGAATTCTCCTAGTAGACCCTCGGAGCTACCCCCAAAAAACGTCATCCTTAAAAAAAAAAAAAATTTTCTTACCGCGTGATACCTCCTGGGAAAGCTTATAAAAATTGTAGTTGAATGGCGCCAAAATTTTTGACTAAATATATATATATCACATAAAAAAATGCAAAAAACAATTGAAAAATTCAATTTTCTGTGCCGTATATCTCGAGTTATTAAACGAAATGTTAAATAAAAAGTAGCTTAGGATAAGATCCAGGTCACACCCTATTGTCTTATCAAATTTCATACAAATCGGTTTAGCCGTTATTGCGTGATTAATGGACAAAAATCTTATGTATACCAGGATGTATATATATATATAGGGTGTCCCAAAAGTCCAAGTCCACCCAAATATCTTCTGAACTATTAGAGGTAACTAAACTATATTTGGCATAGATCTATAACATCAAAAGATCTATTTTTTTAAGGGGCGGCATACGGGCGGCCATCATGAAAATTTTGAATGGAAACCCCTATCGAGTGATGGCTTGTTTTGAAGGACTTTGAAAAATAAACATGTTGATGTAACTGTCACTTGTCTATGTCAAACGTGTCAAAAGTTATGGACTGCCAAACTTATTTTTCACAATTTTTGACAAATTTTGAAAATTTGTGTTAGCCAATAAAAACCCATTCGAGTAATACCTTATTCAAAAGGTTTTTTCCAAACTAACATTTTGCCGTAACTATCACTTGTCTATGCCAAAGGCGTCAAAATCTATCGTTTATGAAACTCATTGGTTTTGACAAACTTGTTAATTTTCTGGTTTTTCAAAGTTTACCATTTTTGTGTAACTGTCACTTGTCTAAAATAGGGAAAAGACGTATAATATAGGGTGATAATTTATAACTTTTTGTTTTTTGAACAGGAGGCGCATATTTTCGATATTTGGTTATTTTATTACATAAAATTTATCGATAATGATACCTGACTCACATTAATTGTTAAATAATAAGAGAATCAAGAAGGCTTTGAAAATCTGACTTAAAAAAAAAATAAAATTCAGCAAAATGTCAAGTGAAAACTGCTTTCGGTATAAGTTTTTACGATGCCACGATCAAATGAAGATAAAGTTGAAATTATCTTTTTCTTCGGACAAACAAGATGTTATAGACAAGCTAGACGCCTTTTCAACAATGCGTTTCCCGACAGACCTATGTCCCACAGCTACGTAAGAAAAAAAGGGTTCTCAAGCGGTTCAAATTCCATCCTTATAAGGTGCAGTTGGTTCAAGAGTTAACCGAAGATGATTTTGATCGCCGCGTGCAATTTTCCGAAGAAATTACTGAACTAATTAGAACTGAACCGTATATGTTGAATCAAATTTGCTTTAGTGATGAAGCTAATTTTTTCTTGGATGGGATAGTCAATAGACATAACTGCCGATATTGGTCGGACCAGAATCCTCATTGGTATGATGAAGCTCATATCCAAAATCCCTTGAAATTAAACGTATGGGCGAGAATTTTGGGAAATCGAATAATAGGACCATTTGTTATTGATGGCAACCTTACAGGCGAAACATATTTGGAGCTACTACAAAATCAGAATAAGAGAAGCAGCTGGGAATTTATTTGAACCCATCTTTTAGCAGGATGGGTCGCCGCCCCATTACTATCTTCCTGTGAGGCAACTTCTCAATAATGAATTTCGTCGTTGGATTGGGCGTCGAGGAACTTTAGAATGGCCTGCTCGTTCACCCGATATGACGCCTTTGGATTTTTTTCTTTGGGGTTACATCAAGGAACGAATCGATTATACTAAGTCCAGAATCTTGCAGGAACTAAGAGAAAGAATGGTTGGGGTCTGTCGATCAATAACGCCAGAAATTTTAAGAAACGTTCGTAGTGAGTTCGAAAACAGACTTTTTTACTGTCAGGAGGTTCTTGGTTTTTTTTTTTTTCTCAAAACCCTGTTCAATAAGGTTCAATGTTGTTGCGATAGCTTTCAAGAATAAATAGTTGAGTTTTAATTTAATTGTACTTTTTTTAATTATAAAATTGATAGCTGATTATTATAAAAAAAGTTTTGGGTGACATAGTGATACACTACTGTTATACCTATCAAAATGTAAGTCTTGAAAAGACCTTTCAAACAAGGTATCACTCAATAATATCTAGGGTTCCAAAAACTTGAGAAAAAATAGTTTGACAGTGCAAAGCTTTTGACAGATGTTACTCTTCAAAAGACTTTTCGAACAAGGTATCACTCGATAGGATAGAAATTTGTCGAAACCAATGAGTTTCATAGACGATAGATTTTGACGCCTTTGACATAGACAAGTGACAGTTACAGCAAAATGTTAGTTTGGAAAAAACCTTTTGAATAAGGTATCACTCGAATGGGTTTTTATTGGCTAACTCAAATTTTCGAAATTTGTCAAAAATTGTGAAAAATAAGTTTGACAGTCCATAACTTTTGACACGTTTGACATAGACAAGTGACAGTTACATCAGTATGTTGATTTTTCAAAGTCCTTCAAAACAAGCTATCACTCGATAGGGGTTTCTATTTAAAATTTTCATGATGGCCGCCCGTATGCCGCCCCCCGAGACAGGGGCGGTACAACCGCCCCTTAAAAAAATAGATCTTTTGATGTTATAGATCAATGCCAAATATAGTTTAGTTACCTCTAATAGTTCAGAAGATATTTGGGTGGACTCGGACTTTTGGAACACCCTGTATATGTAGCACATGTAAAACGAAATGTTTTTAGAAACAGTCTGAATCTATATAGATATATATATATAGCACATATAAAATGTGCACCGTGCACCCTAGAAAAGTCTGGATACACCCTGGAGAAGTCTGGAAAGACTCTGGAAAAGTCTGGAAAGACGCTGGAAAAGTCTGGAAAGACACTGGAAAAGTCTGGATATACTCTAGAAAAGTCTGGATGTACTCTGGAAAGGTCTGGAAAGACCCTGGAAAATTCTGGAAAGACCCTGGAAGAGTCTGAATATGAGCTGGAAAACTCTGGAAAGATCCTGGAAAAGTCTGGATACACTCTGAAAAAGTCTGGATACGCTCTGGAAAGTCTGTAAAGACCCTGGAAAAGTCCGAAAACACCCTGGATAAGCCTGGATACACTCTGGAAAGTCTGGAGAGACCCTGGAAAAGTCTGGAAAGACTCTGGAAAAGTCTGGATATATTCTGGAAAAGTGTGGAAAGGCCCAGGAAAAACCTGGAAACACTCTGTAAAAGTCTGGATACATTCTGGAAAACTCCTGGAAAGACCCTTGAAAAGTCTGACTACACTCTGGAAAAGTCTGGAAAGACCCTGGAAAAGCCTGGATACATTCTGGAAGTCTGGAAAAACCCTGGAAAAGTCTGGATACACTCTGGAAAAACTTGGATACACTGTGAAAGTGTCCGAGTACACCATGGAAAACTCTGAATACACCCCTGAACAGTGTAGATACACCCAAGAAAAGTCTGGATATACCCTGGAAAAGTCTGACCGACCCATGTATATATGAATAGCGGTTTTTTATATAATATATGTTCGTCTGAGCGAGGGAAGTTTTGGAGTAAACCTTTACTCGATTTATTTTTCGAAGAAAACGAATATAAATGTGTGAAACTGCAGCTTTCCAAAATAAAAAAGCTACCAACCTCTGGACCTTTTCCACTCGCATCGCTCCTCTTTCTCTATCAACCATGCATATTTATTTTTTACGCAGCTGTATCTTTTAACCTCCTTTTTTTCGAATTTTTAATAGTGAAAAATGAAAACACACACAAATGAAAATACGGAATCAAAACAAATAAATAACAAAATGGCGTCGTCTCGACTGACGGCGTAGGCCGCGAAACCGGCCGAAACTGACCGAAACCTCTCGGATCAATAAATTTTCGCGCATGTGCAAAAGGCCAGAGCTAAGCCAATGTCTTTTGTTTTGGTATTTCCATGCCTGGCTAGATTAGAGAGGTTGCTCACAAGTTTGGCCTGGATAAGGCGTATCTTTCCTTCCTTTGTTCCAGAAAAAAGTAGACAACAAAGATGCTGGTTGTAACCCTGAAGTCTTTGAAGGAAAAACGAGAAAGTTCCTTTAACACAATGACGGAAAGAAATTCGTCTGACTGGCTTAGCGTTTCTGCATATCAACAGACATATTGAAATTGACATTGAGCGAGTCATTCACCGGTTTGCCCAAAAAAACCGGAAACGATTTTTTTTTTAGATAGGCATATGCAATATAGAATGCAATGTTTCAACCTGAAAAGCTTTTTAGACCTCAAAAAAAAGTATTTAGCTATTAGGTTTTGTTTGTGGTTTGTTTGTTATCTATGTTTTTTATAGCTAAAAAAATTATACGTAGTTACTCAAGCGCGGATTTTAGGGGGATAGAGGGGTAGTTAACCCCCCCTACCCTGGCTTTAAATTTTTTGTGAAAACATTTACAAAATCAAAAGCAGGACATAAATTGCGACGCTATAACACCTTTGATATTTATTGTATTAGTTTAATTTTGTGTTAAAAATGGCACCTGTAGTTTCATTTTCTTATAAATTTTTGCCTGCTGCGCTTTGAAACCATTGATATATTTACAATTTTAGTTTAATTTTAAATCAAAAAATGCATTTTTTAGTGCAATTTTCTTTAAAATTTTCGCCTGCGGCGCTATGATCCCGTTGATATTTACGATTTGAGACCAAATCCACGCTTGTAGTTACTAAGTTTTTTTTGCATATATTGATATCTTCCTCATAAAAGCTATGCTTCTATTCGAGTATTCGTATCGAAACCGCCCCCCCTTTTGAAATGGCTGGGACCGCCACTGCGTATATTTAATCTATAATATATTTAATCTAAAAAACTAACTAATAGGGAATTATTGAAACGCAGTTAGGGCCCGGCACTAATAAGGCCAAGCACTATTTTGACGCTGTTGACAGATACGCATGCGCAAGAACGACCAAATTTAGTCCGACACTAATAAGGTTAGGGCCTGCCCTTATTTGTGGAGGAATTATACTGGGCCGCATCTTGGCTGTGTCTAGCCGTATTTGACGTTTTTGACAACTATTCGCCATTTTTTTTACCTTAACCCTACTTTCGGGAATTTTTTGTGTTGTGACGGCCAAAAAAGCAAAAATTGGGACAAAATAGTTATATTTTTATGAAATCGGATGACATAGCACAAGAAAATTAAAAAAAGCAAGGCTCAAATACTTCGTTTTACCGATGAAGCCAATATTTGTTTGCTACGAGAAGTAGTTCAACAAAATCCCTTCAGAACTCTAAATGGTCCTTCTTTCCACCCTCCTCTGCTTCCAACACATCATCCATGCTTTTGATCACCCAGAATATAAAAAAAAAACAACACAGAATTTCGAAAACAGGCAGCATATATTTGTAGGTTAGAAATAAAGTCGTATCGTCACCGTTTTGCTAGAGGCGCGTTCAATAATTCTATAATTTGCACCTTTTAGAGCCAGGCACAGCCTGTGTTAAGGTCGGCGCTAAGTACGCACTATCCAGTGCGGGCGTATTTCAATAATTCCCTAATAATTGTGTCTCTTTGTTTTAGGGTAACTCAAAATTGTCAGCAGGTGACGGGGAAAGCGTTGTATGATCGAAAAGCGTGGAAGAAGCATGAAAGAAAAGGAAATGTAAAAAAAATCACTTTACTACGCAAGGAATTTTTCGGTAAACATAGGAAATTTTTCCCGATTTGAACGATGAATAATTCGAATAAATTTTCAATGTTTATTATTGCATATCCCACTTGAATGGGAAAAATTGAGTGTAAACTTTTCATTAACAAAATTAAATCGAGCCTTTTTAATGTGGGCCGACTTAGGATCGTCTATGACGATTTTACAAGTTTTTACGCCGAAACGTAACTGAAATATATTTGAGGATATGTCTGCCAAAATAATATTTACGTAAAGTTTTGGTAACAAAAAAATGACTGATATTCGCTAAAATTAGGTTTTGCCAAGTGTTGATGTTTGATGAAAGCAAAGCGCTCTATCACCGACGCCGCACTGTTTCCATGTTTCGCCGTCTTATAATCCAAAACATTAATTATTTGATTAAATTATAATAAAGGCTGTTGTTTTAGTTTTCCAAAAAAGTATGAAACATTAAATTCGGATAAAAAAAGTTTCATTAAGAAATTTTTTTTTTTAAATGTGCACCGGCTGTGGATGACTCTTTCACAAAAAATACAGTAAAATTGTCATCTGAGGTCAAAAAAATCCGGAGAGGCTGAGTTTTTGCTATGTTCTTTCGGGGGGTCTGAAAGTAAACCTCCCTTGTTTGTGTTTCCCCCACCTCTCGGGAACCATCCCCCATTTTGAAAAATATTTGTAACCAACTTTTCTCCATTTCTGTTGGTCGGAGGCGAAAAAGTCTGAAAACAAAAATAATCGGCCAAAAATTTGCAACATTTTTGTCCAAGTGCCCAACTTTCTGTAGTTAGTTTCCAAAAATATAGTGGGCGCCAAAGTTACAAAAAATCAGTTTTAACGTATTCTAACAAACAAAAAGTGATTTTTTTTAAAAAACTTTAAATAAGAAAGTTGTAAATCTCGGAAAAATCATATAAAAATATGTATATTATTTATAAAAAACCCTGGAAAAGTCTAGAAACACTCTGGAAAAACCTGGATACACTATGAAATGGTCCGAGTACAGCATGGAAAAGTCTGAATAATCAACAGTGTGGATACACCCAAGAAAAGTGCATATACCCTGGAAAAGTCTAACCGACCCAATCCAACCCATAGTAGTACGTAGTAGTTACTAGGGGGCGGCCCAAGACCTGGCAAGTAGACCCAATCGGTCCCTTTTGACCTTACCCCAGCCCAGCCCCCTAATCCACCACCTGTACCGCTTGTACGGTAGTGGGCTCTCCGGGCCTTCCTGTTCTCTTCACGAAGTCGAGTACTTTGGCCCACTTGAGAGCTCGTAGGTCCTCTGCATCCAGGTTCGGTTATCCGAGTACCTGATGCCTCATCCTTAGGTATGCATCGCACTCTGCAACGAGGTTACGGGATGTCTCCTCCGCCTTCCCGCAGGCATGGCAGATAGAGTCATTCCCGATCCCGATGCGAGTCTGCAGTGTTGCCAGGTGGCTGGAAAAAAACTATCATTTGCAATCCGAAAAACTATCAAGTTTGGGGAAAAATTATCATAGTTTTTGTTTTTGCATGACATTCGCGTAAAATGTATTGTTATTTTTGAGTGACCAAAAAAAAAGGACTATTAATTTCTTAGATTACTAAGTATTACTATGTATTGTTATTTTGGAGTGACCAAAAAAAAACTATTCATTTCTTAGATTACTTAGGTATTATTATTATTATTGTACAGTTTTTTTATATCTCAATTATAAGAATAAATTGCGTTTTATGTGAGGATTTGTTAAATTATCATAGATTTTGGGGTGGATAAATTATCATAGATTCTGATAATTATCATGTTCCTGGCAACCTTGCCGGTCAGTATCCCTGTTAGTAGTCCAATATCTTTTCGTGTCCTTTCCAGCAGCCATTTGAGTCTGGCCGCGTCCGGTCCGTCGATGAATTCTTTGGACTGTCGACTTTGCAGCTGTCTCCTTGTTATACCTAAGAGTGGTTCCGGCCCCACGTATTGAGTGCTGGCCCGATCCGAGCGAGTTCATCCGCCTTTTCGTTGCCCGACACTCTCGTGTGTTCCGGTACCCACATCACTGTAACTCTCTTTTCTTGACTCAAGGCTTCCAGTGCTTCTACGCACGCTTCCACCAGAGTATTGGCAATTTTTGGCGCACTGAGTGCCTTTAGGGCCGCTTGGCTGTCGGAGCATATGTACACATGCTCCTCCGGACCATTGCGAACCTCTTCTAGTGTTGCCGCCATTATAATGGCGGATACCTCGGCTTGGAAGACCGTAGCTTGCTCTCTGAGCGGGTAGCTCATCCGAACTTCTCGGTCTTGCACGTCTAACCCATATATGAGTAGTGGCCGTGCCGCTTTTATCACAGCCTGCCATATGTTTTATGGAAAATATTTAATAATTCGACAACCATTTATCCGATTTTTGTAAGAGGCACAACGTTTTGAAGGAAATTAAAAACGCGTTTAAAATATGTAAAAAAAATTGGGGTGTTGCATAAGGAAAATACCAACTTTGTGTTATATCTCAAAAACTAAAAGTGACTCTTGAAATGTGAGTTAGTAATTAAAGTCTAGTTTAAAAACTCTATAAAAATGCAATGAACACCACGAAGATATATTCCTAAATAAAAAAGTTATAGAGGGCCAATCCCAAAATGCAGACTTTTTAAAAAGCCCCCGTAGCTCGAGGACGGGGTGATATATTGAAATGCGCTTTACCAAAAATCTTAAAATTTAAGCCTCGCAAAGGCGGATCGAATTTTCTCTATCTCTTCTAGAAGTACCTGAAACCCCCCAAAACCATCAAATTTTGGACACCCTGTACCTACGGTGCTACTTAAAAAAAGAAGATCCACGTTTTATAATGGGTACTCCTTTTTCAGATGTTTTCATCATCATTTCATCGCACTGATGAGGATCAGTAGTGCGAAACTCGAGTCTGAGAACTCTGTTTGTCTTTTTGAAAAAATAAAACAAACATAATAATAAATAAATAAACTTACCACCAATGGGATCAGTTTCATCCACTTTGATCATCGTGCGCCCCGCCTCACCGTCTAGGGATAAATCAGAAAGTGACATATTAAAAATCAATTTTACAATACTTAAAAACCAATACTTAAATGTTTTGTAAAATAAATTATTCTAATAAAGAGTTTTAACAAACTACGTAGGAAAACTGGTAAACTGCAAGTTTGTCACCAAAGATAACAAAAAAGTGCACAATACAATCTGGTGAATTTAATATTGCTTTTTTTATTAAACGAAGATAAAATAATAGCAACATTTTATGAAATAACTGTTTTATTGATGGTGGACTTTTGCTGAGTTATCATATAAAAATTTTATTTTGTAATATTATTTACGGGGTCTGTACAGTTTAAGACAACTTTGGTGGCAACAAATGATTTTTATCTGTTTTTATCATCGACCGAGTTCGGACCCAGTTTTAGGTTTTTTGAAATATTTGGAAATAATTGTACCAGAGTTAACCCAGTGGGGAAAGGTGCCTGGTTATGATCACATTTTTACTTGATATTAAGTTTTTTTTAAATTATTTACCCTTAACCCCCCTCCCCACCTCCCGCCCGAGAGAGAATGAATATTTTAGCAAGGTGTTTCAGTATAGACAAATATTTAACGAAAAACTAAAACGGTGTCTATTTTGGCTTACTACTGTATATTGTAAATTATTATTATTGTAGTGTATAATTTTTTAAGTGGTACCTATCTATAGATTAATTTGGCGTGGAAAAAAACAACAAATGATAAACTGATAGGTATGCAAAAAGGTGTCTATCGATAAAATAATACGCGGTTTTAAATGTTTGATATTTATACGGGGTGACATGTAAGATGGATACATTTTTAGATTGTGGTAGTCTTGTTGAAAAATTTAAAACCTCGTTAAGTATATTTTGGGTTAAACATTTTTACAAAGAACCCTGCACAAATACGCCAATAAATTTGGATCTCGGTCGATTTTAGTAATATTCTGGTACGTTGTCGTGTTAGAAAATATTAGATAACTGTGTAGGTTTAAATCAGTTTATTGATTCGTTTCTGAGATATTTGCACGTGAATTCGGGAAAACATATTTCTTAAACGAACTAAACAAAAATAGAGACGAAATTAAATTCTCCAGATAATGTAGTTTCCTCCAATAGGAATTTTTTATGCTTCAGTTAGATAGTGTGTATACAGGGGCTAGTCAAAAATAACGTTTTTAGCTATATCGACATGGCTATTATTTGAGGCGGAAAAAAATGTTGCTCACCTAAAACTTTTTATTTGAGTCATGTTAAGAGTTTTGTTAATTTACCATAATTACTTCTTAGTGTACGAATTTTTTAAGTTTAGCTTTGTGTTCTCGCACCTTAAGAAAATTGACATAGGAACACTTAAACCCTTGTAAAAATAAGGTTTTCACAAATATGCTAAATATTACTACCTATGGGATAGACAGACCTTGGATAACCTAGAGAAAATGTACACTGTAACAGTTAAACTATTATTTTAATACGGGGTCCAATCAAAAATAGTTTTTGAATATCATTTTTACAATTTTTTGTTGTTTTATACAGTGCTCTAAACCGGATCGGTCAATTTTTACTATATTTGGCACATACTCGGCTAATAACAATTAGATTTTGGTCGACATTATATGACTAGTTTTTAAAATATACAGTGTATCCGAGAAGTCTGGAATCACCGATTTTTTGAGAAAACTACATGTCCTTAACAAAGAAGCTCGGACATTCCTATTCTTATTCTAACTAATAACGGTCTTTGTATTCAATCCCTTATATTTCAAAAACTAGACATACTAAATTGACCAAAGTTCTACAGAATATGTAGATTGTTGTTGGCTGAGTATGTGCCAAAGATAGTAAAAATTGACCGATCCGATTTAGAGCACCGTATAAAACAACAAAATATTGTAAAAATTATATTCAAAAACTATTTTTTAATGGACCCCGTGTTAAAATAATAGCTCAACTGTTACAGTGTACATTTTTTCTGGGTTATCCAAGGTCCCTACTATCCGATAGGGTAGTAATATTTAGCATATTTGTAAGAACTTTATTTTTACAAGGGTTTAAGTGTTCCTATGTCAATTTTCTTAAGGTGCGAGAACACCCCTAAACTTTAAAAATTCGCACACTAAGAAGTAATGATGGTAAATGAACGAAACCTAGTCGAATCATCTTAACATGACTCAAATAAAAAGTTTCTCAAATACTGGCCATGTTGATATAGCTAAAAACGTTATATTTGACTAGACCCAATATAAAAATTATTTAACTAAAGCATAAAAAATTCCTATTGGGTGAAACTACATTTTCTGGAGAATTTAATTTCGTCTCTATTTTCGTTTAATGCAATTAAGAAATGCTCTTTTGCCATTGGAATATAACCCTGTTGGGCATTTTCCCAACTTTACATGCAAATATCTCAGAAACTAATCATATAAACTGATTTAAACCTACACAGTTTTCTAATACTTGCACTACACCATACCAAAATGCTATTAAATTTGACCGAGATCCATTTATTGGTGTTTGTGTGCGGGGTTCTTTGGCCACCTTTTTGAAATAAACCCAAGTGTAACGGCTGTGACTTTGTGTGTCACGCCCGTGACACTTTTACTGTTTTGGATATGTCTTGAAGGTGAGCGTTGTTGACAGGGTTTTTTAGACGTGACATTTTTCTTTTGTTGCCGGTGCGCGGGTTGGGTTGGGTTGATGTCACGTCGGTTAGAATACAAGTGGCGCCATCCGTAAAAATTAAAGTGAACTGATTATTGGTTTTGTGCTGAGTTGAAAAACAATTTTCCTAGATCCAGTATGTGGCATTACTTAAATATTGTTTTTTTTTGTTTAACCAATAGATTTAAAAAAAATACTGACCATGCATGTGGTCTCTCGACAAGACTTTTCATCAGTCTGTTAGCACTTGGGGGCATTGGACTGGATTATTGACAATCAAAATAGAATATCTATTTCTGAACCTATTAGAAGTCGGTTTGAAATCTCCTAGACGATCATCGTTTTTGAAAGGAAATTGTGTTACCTATATATGTGTTTTTATTAGTTTGCTTTGATTGACAAAGAAACAGCTGCTAAAAATCGAGAACAGAGAAAAAATAAACTTTTAGAAGAAATTTTTGGAATTTAGTATTTGTTACCGTTATTTTTAGGAATTTCTTTCTTAACTTATTGAGGATTGTCAATATGAAAATTGTAATCTTGGTTCATTTATTCACGGTTTCCAAGGTTTAAAATAGTACATTTAATTCCTAGGGATAAACATTTACTTTAATCCCTAATAAATAATTGAACTACATCACACATACATAAATACATAAAAACTGGAAATAAACTTACCAAAAATAGGTTTTTTTAGAGTTAAGTGTATTTGGCATGGTTCATATTTTTTTAAATCAGAATAAACAAAAACTGGTATTGAGTAGTTCCTCCTGCTTGTGTGAAGTCAATTTTGGTAATAATATTTGAATAACATAATAAATCATTGGTGAAGTCATAAAACAAAATAATCATGATAAATTATTAAACAAAATCTATTCCTTGTTCGTGATTTTTGTTACATGTGGCGAATTAATTTTGGAGATTTGTAATTTATTAAGAGGCCCGTCTAAAATATAACGCAATGTTTTTTATTATTAGGGAATTATTAGGGAATTATTGAAACGCAGTTAGGGCCCGGCACTAATAAGGCCAGGCACTAATTTGACGCTGTTGACAGATACGCATGCGCAAGAACGACAATATTTAGTGCCGACACTAATAAGGTTAGGACCTGCCCTTATTTGTGGAGGAATTATACTGGGCCGCATCTTGGCTGTGTCTAGCCGTATTTGACGTTTTTGACAACTATTCGCCATTTTTTTACCTTAACCCTACTTTCGGGAATTTTTTGTGTTGTGACGGCCAAAAAAGCAAAAATTGGGACAAAATAGTTATATTTTTATGAAATCGGATGGCATAGCACAAGAAAATTAAAAAAAGCAAGTCTCAAATACTTCGTTTTACCGATGAAGCCAATAATTGTTTGCTACGAGAAGTAGTTCAACAAAATCCCTTCAGAACTCTAAATGGTCCTTCTCTCCACCCTCCACAAAGACCTCTGCTTCCAACACATCATCCATGCTTTTGATCACTCAGAATATAAAAAAAAACAACACAGAATTTCGAAAACAGGCAGCATATATTTGTAGGTTAGAAATAAAGTCGTATCGTCACCGTTTTGCTAGAGGCGCGTTCAATAATTCTATAATTTGCACCTTTTAGAGCCAGGCACAGCCTGTGTTAAGGTCGGCGCTAAGTAGGCACTATCCAGTGCGGCCGTATTTCAATAATTCCCTATTATAAGGTGACCAACCGTCGCGTATTTTAGCCGGAACATACCTACTTCATATTTTTACATAATATCGTTCTTTTTCAAAAGTGTCCCATATTGTCTCGTTTTTTTTTTTCAGTTCGTTTCCGCATTGTTCCGTTTCTTAAGAAACATAAAAGATTTTTAGAAAACAAACGGAAGATGGATGCGGCACTGTAAATCTAACGAAAAAACAAGAGTTTCTTGTACTTCAGTGCAAAATGAACTTCCTGAATGTCGATTGCTCCGACGCCATTTCGTCCTTATTGGGGACTCATCAGCTAGCAATCTTTGGCACATATTCACATAAGCGCGAACGAAATTATATGTCATTGTGGTACACCTAGCTGATGAGTCCCTAATAAGGACGAAACGGCGTCGTCCTAGGTTCCACTCTCTATGTGAGCAATCAAAATTCAGGAAGTTCATTTTGCACTGAAGTTCAAAAGACTTGTTTTTTTGTTAATATTTTTGTCTAAAAATCAACATTTTTTTAAAGATAAAGCAAAACCTTTACAAAGCGGACAAAAATTTAGTGTTTTAGAACCTGTTTAAACCCGAGGGCTATCTTAACTCGGCAGTCTCCCACTAATAACAATGGCGGTCCCAAGGGGGGGGGGGCGATCGTAGACAACGAAGATGCTGGTGGTAACCCTGAAGTCTTTGGAGAAAAAACGAGAAATTGCAGAACGATCCTTTAAAGACATTCTAGAATCCCTCCACAGTATTTTGGCACAGTTTGAAACAGGCGAAAACCACAATATTAGAAATACAGAACAGTATTATAGAGTTTCAATGTTTAAACAAGTTTTGGACAAAATCATTTCGGACATAAAATCATATAAAGAGACTAAGTATTTTTGACCTGAACATATTCATACCAAGTTTTATATAACGTGAAGCCAAAATCAAGGCAAAATTAGCTAATGTGTTTACAAATATTATAAACTGTTTGATTAATACAAAACACAAATTCTTGATTTTTTATTAAGAGTCAGTATTTGGAAACAATATTGGTCAGAAGTAGGCAAAAGCTTAAATCAAAACATTTATGATAATATTTACATGGAGTCGTTCGAATCACACACGGTTGATACCGCAACATATAAACCTAAGCTCTGGCTGAAATATGTTGATGATACTTTTATTGTCTGGACCGGGAATGACCAACAACTTTCAGAATTTCTTCACCACCTAAATAACATAAGACCCACCATTAAATTCACAATGGAGTTGGAGCATAATTGTCAAATTCCTTTTCTTGATGTACTTGTCACACGAGTAGAAAACGACATCAGAACAACAGTCTATCATAAACCCACTCACACAGGACAATATTTAAATCAAGGTTCAAATCATTCTGCTACAACCAAACGACGCATAATCAAAACTTTGTATAACAGAGCCGTTCAAATTTGTAACAATTCTCATGACTTGGAAATCGAAATAAGAAACATTAAGAAGGATCTGCAGCAGAATGGTTACAGTCTTAAACTTATAACAGATACTATTTCTAAATTTCAACAAACAGGACAGAGATTACAAGACCAAAACCAGGTAAATGCATTTCTTACAATTTCATACGTTAAAGGAGTATCAGAGAAAATTCGAAGAGTAGCGAAAAACTTTAATATTAAAACAGCTTTTAAATCTAGTAATACAACTCGAAGCCTTCTTAGTAAAACAAAACCGGAGAACAAACAAAATAAGGAATGCATTTACCAAGAACATCAGACGAATACCCAAAAAGGTGAAACAACGAAATCAGGAATCGCCGAACATGCATGGTCAAAACAACACCGAATGAAGTGGGCAGAAGCAAAGGTTTTGCACAAGGAGTCACACTGGAAGAAACGAAAATTCCTTGAAGCTGCCTTTATTGGGCAGAATCAGGGTATTTTCAGTAAACCAAGTGGTGAAATCCAAAATATTTGGAAGCCCCTACTTGGGCGGAGCCAACTTCTAAAACTTCAGGGTTGAGTGATTTCTCACAGTATATAAGTACGTAGCCTTAGGAATTGATTATAGTTTGCACCTGAAGACGATCAGAGATTGTACTGATCGAAACGTCGTGTATAAATAAAATATAGACAATGGAAGTCCGAAACACAGAGTTAATTTCAAACACATCATTGTCTCATACTTTCAAACATATATGATAACGTTTTCGAGGCATGAACAAGTGCGGCGATATTTTTCCGTTGATAAGAACATTCCTGGATGTTTGTCAGTAAGTAATGCTTCGTCAGAAAGAAGCTTCTCCTGCCTCAGAAGAGTGAAAACATAAGTACCTACTTAAAAACACTATGACCGAAATTCGTCTGACGGGCTTAGCGTTGCTGCATATCAACAGACATATTGAAATTGACATTGAGTGAATCATTGACCGGTTTGCCCAAGAAAACCGGAAACGTTTTTTGGGAGTAGTTAACTCCCCTACCTTGGCTTTAAAATTTTTATGAAAACATTTAGAAAATCAAAAGTAGGGCATAAATTGCGGCGCTATAACACCTTTTATATTTACGGTATTAGTTTAATTTTGTGTTAAAAATGGCATTTGTAGTGTCATTTTTTTAAAAATTTTCACCTGCTGCGCTTTGAAACCATTGATATATTTACAATTTTAGTTTAATTTTAAATCAAAAATGCATTTTTTAGTTCAATTTTTTTACAAATTTTCGCCTGCAATTGCATTTTTAATGTAATTTTCTCAAAAATTTTCGGCGCATTTTAACATTTTTTAAAATAAAAAAATGTATGAAATAAACGACTTCAAATTTGAGTACCCCCCTAGATTTGACACCAAATCCGCGCCTGTAGTTACTAAGTTTTGTTTGCATATATATATTGATATGTATCGAAACACCCCCCCTTTTTCAAATGGACCGCCACTGTAATAATAAACTGGAGCACGCATCCCAAATGCCGTTATCTCAATAGTGAGTTAGCGTTAATTCGAGCAACATTAAATCATTAAAAATTTATTTGTTGACAGCTGTCATTGAGCAAAATGGAGCCTATATTTCAATCCCGGTCACACTCGCATCTGCTTCGCAAATCGGTTTAGCCGTTTTGGCGTGATTGAGGGTTGAGGGACTCATTTATAATTAGTAGGATATAACCCGTTCACCACATCTTACCAAGTCTCATCAAGGAACATCTTAGGTAATTAATTGTCGTCCCCTTTTTGTGCACGATCCTTTGTTTGGAAATTGCAGGAAACTGGAGAAAAGGAGTTATCTAAATTTACAATTATAATTAAAACATTCCACCCTATTTTACCTGGTGACGCAGCGAAAAAACAGTAATAATAGAATGGTAAGTTTCTCCGGGGTGAAGCTGTTCAAACATCGTGAGGAAAAAAGGAAAAAAAAAATATTAAAAAAAACTTTTAAAGAACAAGCTTATATTAAATGCACTCAAAAGTAGAAAATAATTTTTTTTTATACCTTCATCAAAAACATGATTTTAGTAACTGTCTGCAGATAACTAAAGCATGCCTTTTTTGGTTACCGATGCAAAAAACTTTCTTTTTGTTCACGGATGCAAAAAAAGATTTCTGCCCGTTTTTTACCCAAAATTAAAGAGAAATAGCGGGATATAGTAATATTGAAAAAATCTAATTATTCTTGCCTAAAAATTAAGCCATTTCCGCCAGTTTTTACCAAGTATTTACGAAAAAATCATTTAAAAACATCGTCAAAATATCAAAATGTTAAAGTTTAAAATGTCGCAACAATGAACATCATCGAGTAAAAAGTCCCATCGCTATGGAAACGATTGTTATTTCATTTACCAGCCGCCTTGATTTATAGTGTAAAGAGGGTGTGTTGTGGGACGTGCTCTTCGTTCGAGATTTTTAAAATTATTTTCCTTTTTTCCTTGGATTTTTTGATAAAGGTATTAAAAAAAATAGTGTTAACAACTCGCGTCTAAACTGTGCTTTTTTTACTCGCGTTTTTAAATACCTCACTGCACTCGTTATTTTTTTTACAAGCGTTGGATTAAACGCGAGTAAAAAAAAACCAGTTTAGCCACGAGTTGTTAACACTATTTTTTTTTAATACCTTTATCAAAAATCCGAGAAAAACAAGAAAATATTTTTCTTCTCGCAACACACCATCTTTACACTATAAATCAAGGCGGCTGGTAAATGAAATAACAATGGTTTCCATAGCGATGTGCCTTTTTACTCGGTGACGTTCATTGTTGCGACATTTTAATCTTTGACAGTTTGATATTTTGACGATGATTTTAAATTATTTTTTTGTAAATACTTGGTGGAAAGTGGCGGAAATGGCTTAATTTTTAGGCAAGAATATTTATATTTTTTCAATATTACTGTATCCCGCTATTTCTCTTTAATTTTGGGTAAAAAATGGGCAGAAATCTTTTTTTGCACCCGTGAACAAAAAGAAAGTTTTTTGCATCGGTAACCAAAAAAGGCATGCTTTAGTTATCTGCAGACAGTTACTAAAATCTATTTCTAACTACTAAAGCTATTTCTCTTTAATTTTGGGTAAAAAACGGACAGAAATCTTTTTTTTGTACCGGTGATCAAAAAAAAAGTTTTCATTGCATCGGTAACCAAAAAAATCCATGCTCCAGTTATATGCAGACAGTTACTAAAATCATGTTTTTGATGAAGGTATAAAAAAAGAAATTTAATAATAAAAACTGCAATAAAATAATTATTATGTAAAGGACTCACAGCAAATAAAAATCCATAATTATATGTAGGAAAAAATCTTCGCGACACAAGTCACAAAAAAAATACTTTACAAACAATAACTAACGCTATAGTTCATTTGCTATGTTTTCATGGGTATTGAGTTCGTTTTCAAAACTCATTGTATCTTTTTCTTTTTTATAGCGTGTTCTTGCTCTTGATAAAGAACACGCTCTATAATAGAAGAAGATACAATGAGTTTTGAAAACGAACTCAATACCCATGAAAACATAGCAATTGTTAGTGACTTTTATTTTTTTTTCTTTTTTCCTCACCATGTTAAAACAGTAATAATGTGCATAACCCAAAATTATTAAATGTGGAGTTACTGCTTCTGTAGTTCGGACGCCAGTACAAAAACATAAAAACTAATTGATTACTTAGACAGTGCTCTTAATAAAAAATATCGTGTTAAATATATTGTTTTGATGAAAAATTAAATATAACTATGATTTAATTATACAAAAAATATTACCATTTTTACGACCGATTTTTGCATTCAATAAAACCATCGCCCATTACACTCGGTACTGAAACGCAAACAACAAAAAACTAAATATTTGAACGCCTAAGATAGACGGAAGTCCAAGATGAGATGACTTTTTGTTTACAATGATCTCTTACACAGAAAATTGTTTCTTTTTTACGTTTTAACTTTTTTCAACAACTCAGTAGGAGTTATAAGGTCAGACATCACGTCAAACATTCGCATACTAGAATGCAACTATAGCCCGAACAATAAAAATTTAATATAGACAATTATCTGTAGCAAAGATAGGAAAAAGTTAGGTACAGGGTGATTTACCATATTTTCTACCAGTTCCCCCTAACTTCCTTTATTAAATCTAGAAATAAGTATTAAATGCGGAAGTTGCATAATTTTGTATAAATTATTATTAAATGACGTAAGCCAAAGTTCTCAATATAAATGGAATACAATATATATATATATTTTTGTTTATTTTGATAGGTATTTTTTAATTATTAATTTGAAAGACAGGTAGGAATCTTTAACTTGTCTAACAACTTATCGCAAAGTATTTTTTATTTTATTGGAGAATTATGAATCCATTTTGAATAGAAAGGGTGGATCTCAATTAAAGAAAAAACATACAGGGTTGATTATAAAAAATTTGTTTTTACCACTCTAAGAATAGTACACTTAAAAAACAATAGAGTAGTATTGAAAATCATCACTTTTTCGTATCCGTATCGTAATGCGCATGTGCAAACACGATGCGGTACACGTATAGTCATGCGATCCGTGACGTATCCAAGCCAATTTGTCTATTCTTTGGTCCCAATTTGTGATCTATGGTGTCATTTAAAATATTTGCTCGGTTGGATAAAGTACGTTTCCATTTAGACTGTGCTTTAAATCTTTTTTTGATATAGGTCACTTATCTTCTTCCGATACGTATACGGAGAGGAATAAGTGCTGAATTTTATGATGTTGCTTTATGTCTCTAATACGATTTCAGTTGTAAGGCTACTTTGTCATTTTAGTAGGCTACGTTTTGTAAACTAAAAAGGTGCAGATACACGAACTTATCCTATTTGGTCTTCTGTAGTTGTGGGTAGAGTGGAAATTAATTAAATATGGATTTTTATTATTTTTTTTTCTCGGTCATCTTTGAACTTGACCTTACGTTACACCTACAATATGTGAAGAAATTACAGATGTAATATTTACCGGGTCTTCACTCAACCTTCGAAAATATTTACATTTTTTGAGATATTATTGCGAAATTCCTGTGCTTAAATTCAATTTTGCAAGTTGAATACCCTTGGGTTTTTAAGTTAATGGTTCTTCTCATGAATCCTTAGCCAAATATTTACGTTCTTAAAAAAAATTAGCAAG
This sequence comes from Oxystoma pomonae, assembly GCA_963921995.1. Lineage (NCBI taxonomy): Eukaryota > Metazoa > Arthropoda > Insecta > Coleoptera > Brentidae > Oxystoma > Oxystoma pomonae. Next base: position 55,948,726 of record OY998172.1, read on the forward strand.
TTTTTATAGGTAATTTAAACCTACATACTGTGGGTTACAAAACATAACAAAAGCCAGTTCTAAAAAATAAAGGAACAAATTTTGACTCCCACAAAATATTTCAAAGATTTTAAATTTTTTCTCGGTTGCACATATGCGGCTGCATCCACCATTTCTTTGCGCCAATAGGCTAACGCCATCTTTAAGGTGATAAGTTCGACGCGTGTGATACCAAATTTAAAATTTTTATAAAATTTGCTTTTTAAAGATGCCCCATATCATGAAAATCTTAACATTTTAATTTTTGAAAACGATTGTCTCAAAGTGAATAAGATACCCTATGATCTATACTAATAAAAGAACGGTAGTCAACATTTGCTATGTTTTCATGGATATTGAATTCGTTTTCAATATGTTTTGAAAACTTTTTTTTCATGAGTTTTCATGATAAGTTTTCAAATCGATTTTGAATCGATTTAAAAACGGTTTTCAAATTTTGATATTTGGCAGCTGACATATGTCATAGTTGTCAAATATTCATTTTTGAGTTATGGTACTTTTTTTTATAAATATATTTTATTCAAAAGATGATGTTGGCCCTTGCCACACATTTTTTTTTAATTTTCATTACTACTCTGTTTGCAAGTGGAAGTGAAGAAAGAAATGCTGGACTGGCATATGTGCATAGCACATACACTTTCGAGCCAAATATTTCTTTTATTTTCCATAATTAATTTTTTTAAGTCTTTAAAAGAACAAATCTCTAGTTATTTAAGTAAGGTTATGTTATTAATCTTCTTTTTTCTATACACTCCACCAAATTTTAGAATGCCGGTTCCACAGTTTCACTTCTATTTCTCTCTCTCTCTCAAAAAGAGTGAGAGCAATAAAATATGATTTGGCGGCGGTCTGGTAATCCGACGTAATACCCATGTGTAAACTCAATCTCCGTTTTCATGATCTTGATCCAACCCTAAAAATTTTCAAGGTCGGATCTAGATTAAAATCGATTTGAATACTGGAAAAACAGGCGTTTTCATGGACGGTATCGGATTGAAATCGTTTTCAGAACAAACTCAATTCCCATGAAAACGTAGCAATTGTTAACTATAGACGCACAGGTCAAACCACTTGACCAACAGTTATGAAAATTTAAGGACATAATAGCGACATAAAGCTATTTGTAACTCATCGCCGTATACGTATCCGCATCTAGCGAGAACCAAGCACATTAATTGGTCAGAAACTTGTCCCACGTTCGAAAAGAGCAGATATATGCTAATCTAAGGTGTTCTTGAACGTGATAGGTGTTGAGATGCGTTAGGTATCACGTATCGTTACGACATACGTATTGTATCTCAGCACCTATTGCGTTCAGAAACACCTTAAATTAGCATATATGTGCTCTTTTCGAACGTGGTACAAGTTTCTGACCAATCAATGTGCTTGGTTCTCGCTAGATGCGGATACGTATACCCCGATGAGTTACAAATAGCTTTATGTCTCTATTGAGTTTGTGACGCAGGCGCTCGCTAAGACAGGATTTTTGAAAATATTACCCCTAAGGGGGTAAAGATATAAGTTGAAATTTTAAAGAGGTTTTCTTTATCTCGGAATCGAAAAGCCACAGAGGTCTGAAAATTGGTGTGAAGATTCTACTAATAAAATAAGTAAATACGTGTTTTGGCGTTTTTCGAAATTTCAACTGGAGGTGGAGAAATAGGCGTAATTCGATTTCGAAAGGGATCTTCTTTATCTCAGAAGAAAAAAGTCGCAGAGATTTAGAAGTTGGTATTATAGACTCTACTAACAAAATAGATGGACAGGTGTTTCAGGGTTTTTCTACTAACCCCCTATTAATAGGGGAGATTATTTCCCATATTTAATAAAAATTTTGATGTGTTAAAATAAAGGTTGTTGGATATCAAACTGAAGGAAATAAAGTCCGGAATCGAAAAAAGTGTTTTTCTAATCCCTTTTGCAATTTTTTATTACCCGTTCCCCCCTCCCAACCCCAAATATTTAATGAAAATATTAAGTGACTAAAATATGAGTTGTGTGGTATCAAACTAAAGGAAATAAAGTCCGGAATCGAGAAAAGGTCTTCTACTATTTTTGCTATTTTTTGTTAGCCCTATCCTCCCCCCACCACCATGTTTGATAAAATCAATGAACTGTTAAAAAATAATTTTCTTATATAAAACCGGAATCAAAGAAAATATTTTCTTTTGCAAAAAAACTGCTGCATTATTTGGATTTCTGGGAAGTACATAGGCTTTATTTCATCAAAATTGGTTCACGGGGACAAAAGTTATGACTCTTTAAAGCAAAAAAACGCGAAAAAACTTCAGGCAAAGCGGATACTCGAGTATAGATGGAAGGGTATAAGACGCTAAAGGTTTGAGGGCATGCAACTGGGGTAAGGTGGAAAAGGAGGAGGAATCTACAATTTTAAACACGCGAACGAAGTCGCGGGCGGCAAGTTAGTATTGGATATGGATTATAAAGGATTTTTTAAGGATAATTCAGAAATGGTAGCCTTTGGGTGAAAACAGAAGGAAAAGCTCTATTTAAATTTTCCAAAATATACAGGGTATCGCATTTAAAAAAAAAAAAGAATCGTCGCCGCTCTAGCTCCGCCCCCTTAATGAATGGCGGCGCAATTATCATCCAAAAAGATACTTTTTTGCAAACCACCTAATTATGTGAAATTTGATTCTGGAGATATTAGGGTGGACTTGGATTTTTAGGGCACCTTGTATTTGTAGATTCTCCCAAAAAATCCTTTAAAATGACACCCAACATCATAGGGTGTCTTATTTAGTTTGTGGGATAATCGCTTTCAAAAATTAAAATTTTAAGATTTTGATTGCAGATATCTCGAAAACTAGATATGCGAATCCTATTACTTTTGTAAGGATTTTAAATTAGGCATCAAAAGTCGGAGGCGCACAAAAAAATTAGGATTTCCCCCAAAAAGGACCCCCCAAATAGACAATAGTTTATTTTCAATTTTTTTACATCAGGTAAATCGGATAATCATAAAATTTACAAAGAATTGTAAAAATAATAAAAGTATATCAGTTGCAGTTACAACTTTGTTAAAAATGATTTCTAATAGTAAACGGTTTGTATTATGTCATCATTGCTGTATGAAACCAAAAACTTACTAAACATTTTTTTAAATTGGACACAAGTAGGAAAAAAAGTCAAAACACAACATTAGACCAGATTGTAATGTAACTAACGTATATTAATAATACAGAGTAAAATTATTTAAAATATGGATAAAACATTGACATAATATTTTAAAAAAAAAACGAAAATCAGATTTCGTGAACATTACTACAAAATACACACATATATTATATTTCCGAAATTTAGGAACTAGTGGGGTTCAATCTAACAAATTAAATTAAGGCCACAAAAATGGCATAGATTTGACAACACTGCTTTGCTATTTTTTTGAAAGATCAACAATAGGTGGCATCACCAATGACATTTTGAGTGGGATTGTGAAGTGTTCAGAACACTGTGCGAACACCATGTGTGAGGCTAGCCTTCCCTTAGCAGATTTTCCGCGCGGATTTCAAGTTATGGTGAAGGTGCCAATAGTTCTATCACTGTTTCACTCACTGACAGACAAGATCAAATTTTAAAATCCGCGCGGAAAAAAAGCTTATGGAAGTCCAGCCTTAGACAAGTGGCCGGTGGCTATGCGGAACCTGAATTCAAATACTCCAATCGAACTCACTCAGTTTCCCTGGGACTATCAAATTACGTGATTACATAACTTTTTTTACAGATAATAGGATTTGTAAAAATCTACAACCGTATCTAAAGGATTTTGCAAAAGTTGGTGTATTTTTTTCAAAAAATCCAAAAATTGTTGTTACAGATTTCTGTATTATTGACGAGGCAAAAGAAAAAGCCAGGTAAGATTTTTGACTATTGTTAGCCGTGTATAGTTTATTTCGGGAATGAGAGAGTCCAGCAAAAAACTCTCTGGATACGGTTGTGAGGAATTCAAAAATAAACATTTCTGCCAAATTTCAACAGATTCCGTTTTCTCGTTTCCCATATTCTGCACGGTAAAGATTGGCCCAAAAACAGAAAAGCAGTGTTGTCAAATCTATACCGTTTTTGTGGCCTTAAAGCATTATTTCTTAAAGAGTTTGTAGCTTTGGATATTGTGGGTATGTAGAGCTATGTCAAATTGTGCAATAAGTTTACACAATTTTTAGTTATACAACTCAATTAAAACATTTACACAGGTATTTTTTTCGACTTTGCTTTTTTTCGGACTACGAAACCCTTAAGAAAATAATAGACACTTAAAGTAAATATTTCAACGCATCCGTATCGGTATACGTAACGCGTTCGAAACAAAGTCAAAATTCGCTACATTTTTGACTTGTTTATGCGATGTTTCGAACGATGCCCGCTTTTTTGAAGGGTGCGATGACAGGACTGTTGATTGAAATCGTTGCGTACGTTCGTGGGTCCCTAACGATACGTACATCCTTCCGTACGCAACGAGATTCTGTCATCAAACCCGTCAAAGAAGCAGGCATCGTTCGAAACATGGCATGAGCAACTCAAAAATGTAGCGTATTTTGACTTTGTTTCTAACGCGTTACGTATACCGATAAGGATGCGTTAAAATATTTACTTTAAGTGTCTAATAAGAAAATTTTAAAGAGTCCTTTGAACTTTTTAAACCAAAAATTGGCATGTTGGTGTTTAAAATTTGGACATTGGTTACTTTTGGAGCAAATTAAAAAAGCCGGTTTCCCAACATTTTGCATATTAATATTTAATAAAGTTTCTTTGTGCGGTTCCCAATCAAATTGCGTACTTACTTAAATATGAATTTAATTAATTTCAATAAAGTATGTGTAGGTAGTGATTGCTATTACTAAACGAAAATTTAAGCATTAATGTCAAGTAAAAAAAATTGTGTGACACAATTAACAAATGAGATTAAAAAAAAAAGATCAAAAGATCTTGGGTGGAAATAACGAAAATTCAAACTTGGATGAGCATCCCAGAAGGAACACACAAAAGATCAAAGCGAAAAGAGAAATGATTAAACGATGTTTCGCCCTGGGTAACCAGCGTGGGCTCATCAGTAGTTTCACTGGTCACCCTCCACTATACATCATTAAACACCATCATACACTTTGATTTCCAACCTTGAACCACTCACAAATAGGCATCGTTTCGCACTGGCACTTATCCAAGTTACCTGATACGAATTCGTCCTGGCGTGTTATTATTTCCAGTAAGATTATGCTCCTTAGGCAATTAAAACAAAAAATAAGTTAAAAAACCTCCAAATCAGTTACTTCAACCGAAAAGAAACTAAAAAACAAAAGATCAAAAGATCTTGGGTGGAAATAACGAAAATTCAAACTTGGATGAGCATCTCACAAGGAACACACAAAAGATCGCTTTGATCTTTTGTTTTTTAACTTCTTTTTTGTTTTAATTGCCTCAGGAGCCTATTCCTACTGGAAATATTAACACGCCAGGACGAATTCGTATCAGGTAACTTGGATAAGTGCCAGTGCCGAACGATGCCTATTTGTGAGTGGTTCAAGGTTGGAAATCAAAGTGTATGATTGTGTTTAATGATGTATAGTGGAGGGTGACCAGTGAAACTACTGATGAGGCCACGCTGGTTACCCAGGGCGAAACATCGTTTAATCATTTCTCTTTTCGCTTTGATCTTTTGTGTGTTCCTTGTGGGATGCTCATCCAAGTTTGAATTTTCATTATTTCCACACAAGATCTTTTGATCTTTTGTTTTTTAGTTTCTTTTCGGTTGAAGTAACTGATTTGGAGGTTTTTTAACCTCTTTTTTGAACAAATGAGATAAAAAACGTCTTCTGTTGAGGTTTTATAACAACGTTTTTTAAGGAAACTGAAAGATATATTTTTAAAATAATTTTTCTGATCACGGCACAGAATTTTTGTCTGTCTGTGTGTTTGTTCCAACATTACACAAAAGCAACCAATTTAATGACTGCATTGGACTCCTGGACAGGACATTGGCTTTATTTCATCAAAATCGATTCACGGAAACCAAAGCAAAAAGCGGGTATTCAACTGGATGGAAGAGTTTGAATGGCAGGAGGGGGCGGAGTAGGGGTTTGGAGAGTGGTTGGAAGAGGGTCGTGGATGTGAAGGAGAAGGGAGAGAGGTATAATTTTGATCTCTCGATGTCGCAGTCAATATTAAATAATGACTTTGAAACAGATTGAAATAATTTGTTTAAAATACAATAAAATATGTACTTATTTGAATTTTAAGATATTATTTTTTGTCAACGGGTGAAAAACTCTCGAAATTGATATACAAATTTTCAAAAATTCTTTTAAAAATACTTATTTAAAACACAACAAATACAATTAAATTAAAATACGTTAATAAACGTTAAAAAAGATCTTTGATAGAAGAGTTCTCTTTTAGTAAGTACACAACACCAGCCGCCTCGGTTTATGGTGCGTTTTAGTCGAGGTTTTATATAGTTGGGTAGGGTCAAATAAAAAGAACCAAATTTATTCTTCGCCGATGTTTCGACACTTTATTGTGCCATCTTCAGGGCTCTACAAGACAAAAAACTTCGTAATAAGAAAAAATTAAATAAAAACATTTTTCACGTCTGGGTAGATTTGGAAATTATTAGTTACTTTTCATTTTTTTGTTACCAGCACCGTCAACCATCAGAAAACTTGCGGCGAGAATCCGAGCTAGGAAAAATTTTGGCAAAATTAACCCAGATATTTGAGATTATTACAAAATATTGGGAGCATTTTTGCAAATTTATTATTAGCAGAGGCAGCCAAATAAATCGGGCGAAATTTTTGTGGGTTAACAGAGACGCCACGTTGGCCTAATTTTTGTGCCATTTGTTATTTTCATTGGCCAATTTATGAGAAAAAATTAAAGTAAAGTCATAATATTACATATACATGAATCATTATAAATTGCTCTTTAGTTAAAATGAGCTTGCTCTCAATATGAGTCGACTATGTAATATATATATTAAGTTGTTGTACAGTGGCGTAGGGTGTAGGTGTGTGGGGCTGAAGTAATTTGTACGGGACATACGCGACTTGCAAGAATAACACTAGTCCATGACTTAAATAATTTTCCGAGGTCTGGCTACATGATATATAGAAACCTAGGATTGCTAATACCTATGGGAAATTTTCATGAAAATCAGGCGTGTCTTCCGCCATTTTCGCCGCCATGTTGTGGAGATTTGGGTTGGCGACATTGGTTTCCTTAATTTTAAATAGTAGTGTGGGAACACTGACTGTCAACAGTGTCAAAATATAATTAAATTTGAAATTTCATATTCATAAACAAATGCTTCAACGGTCACGCCATTTACCTCTCTTTTGGTCTGGAGTATGTGCAGGTTCGAAACAATAAATCACAATATGGAAACATTGCCCCCCAATTTATAAACTCAAAGGGTACTGTTAAGCCACACGTTATAAATTGTAATAAACGCTCGGTTCAACCATTGCTGCTGACGCTCCCGCTGAAGATACACCTTGATTACGTTGATCTGAATCTGCACAGGGACTAAAACAGCTAAGAACAGATGCACCAACATGATACTAAAGTGACCAACCGTGCCGGTTTGGCCGGGATAGTCCCGATTTTTAACCATTTGTCCCGGGGAAAAAATCCGTCCCGGATAGTCCCGATTTTTCAGCAAATTTTGATACCACTGTATTTTGTAACTTTAAAATCACTGCAATTAAAAAAGCGGATGTTCTCTGCCATCTATAAATTTGAATTAAAACCTTACTTAAATTATTTTTCTTTAGTAAGTATTTTGGAAAATACATCTTAATATTATCAGAGGTGCATATAAGAAAAAATACATGATATACAATATATTGAATGGCCGGAGTGTCCCAGTTTTGCCCGTTTAGGAGTTGGTCACTTTACATGATACAGTAATAAAAAATAAATTAATAGAGGGAGATACTGACTTTGATAATAGCATATATGGCTCAGCTGAAAGCCAGAGCCATGGCAAGTCAAGCAACATTTAGCGATCACAAAAAAAGTTGGCACATGGAGTCGAGCATGGAGTTTTACAATATTTGAAGACCTTGGCGGAAAAACCTATTAACTAACAACTGTGTCGACCATACCTTCCCTAAGTTAACAAGTTATTACTAAGATATCCTTGAGTTTTGGTAAGTTTTCAGCATTCAACATTTTTTTTGTAGCTCTATCTTTTATAAAGGATGTGCGATTTTGCTCAAAACTGCATATATTGTAGGTTTCATTGTCCTGATAAAAATCTATCATTGCTCCACAGTGATCTGGTATGTGGTTTTTGAGATACTGCGTTCAAAGTTAAACATATCGGTATTCTGGCTTGTCCCTAAAATCAGTTTTTTGCACTTTTTGTGAAAACAAACATAAAAAATATTAAATTCATATAACCAAGAAATAACTTTTTTAACAAAAGGCAAATTTCACTTGTTATGTTGCCACTTAGTACTTAACAAACATGCTTCAAAACAAAAACTTTTGTAACATTTTTAGCCATTTTTATTTGTTGCTATGGGCAATGATAGATTTTCATCAAGATAAGCAAAATCACACAGAAAGCCAGTTTCCATAAGGAAAGTGCATCATCCTTAAAAAACGAATCTACAAAAAAAAAATGTCAAATGCTGAAAACTTACCAAAACTTAAGGATATCTTAGTAATAACTTTTTCTGCTGAGTTCTTCAGAATCAGAAAACTTTTATTACAAAAATTGTTAACAAAAAACATTGTCACAATTGAATAAATAAGTGTAAAAATTTAGTTTTATATTATTATAATAAATTAAATAAATGTCTTTAAAATGTCATTTAGATATTAAACCATGTTAACATTAAGGTTTTTTTAATAAAGATTAAAAAATAAATACTGATTTTGCTTTATTTTTAGTAAACTGATAAAACATCTTATAATTACTGGTCTTAAAATCTAAAAAAAATATTGGTTACAATATCACAAAAATTGACAATGAAATCTTAAACTACTTACTTAAAATTACATATAGAAAGTTACAAACACATGGAAATGACAACAAGAAAAAGAAAAAAAAATATACTGATAAAATATATATCAAAATTAATTTTTTTAATATTCTTTTTAAAACTCATGAAGTATTGTTCCAATTTTGTAAAAGTCGATGTGCCAAAGATGTACTTTTTTGTGATCGCTTGCCATCGCTCTGGTTTTCAGCTGATCCATATATGCTATTATCAAACTCCGTATCTCCCTCTATTCATTTATTTTACTTGTCTTCTAGGCCTATAACAACCTCGGATTTATAAACTGTTGGCGAATATCTGTCCCTAGACGTTTTAGTTCCTGTTTCAGATTCAGAGATCAACTTAATGAAGGTTTATCTTGAGCGGGAGCGCCAGCAGCTATGGTTGACAGTACCCTTTGAGTTTATAAATTGGGGGTAATGTTTTCCATGTTGTAATTTATTTGTTCAAAACTTGCACATTCCCCAGACCAAATGAGAGAGATTATCATGTGGCCGTGGCCGTTCAAGCATTTGTCTGTCTTTTAAATGGTTTTTATTGCTTGGTTCTTCACTTTTTTGTTTTTGTATTAAAAAACAACAACAAAAATAACCTTTTTAGAAACGTAAGTTTTTGACACTGTTGATAGTCAGTGTTCCCACACTACTATTTAAAATTAAGAAACCAATGTCGCCAACCTAAATCTCCACAACATGACGGCGAAAATGGCGGAAGACACACGGCAGTGATTTTTCCACAAGGGTATTATCAATCCCTTTTATTTTTACATCCGTGCCGTTCAATATCAAACTTCGCGCATTTAAAAACATCGTTAAAGCTATGAATAGGGATCTTCCTGCCTTCAATCACATAAAACAAAAATTTCCCAGAATATGTGAAGCCAAGATTAAAGAGGGAATTTTTGTGGGACCCCAAATACGAAAGCTTCTCCTGGATTCGGGATTTTACGCTGTGCTTGAGGAAAGCGTTTAGAATGGTGGTGACCAAAGTCTTACGACTAAAAGAGCAGAAAGTTATCTAGAAATTTTAAACAAACTTCTACAATTATGAAAATATGGAATGTAATATGTCTTTAAAAATACATTTTCTACACTCTGACTAAGGCTACTTCCCCGAAAACTGTGGAGATGTGAAAAAAATATAATATATTATTAGTTAAAAACAATGTCATACTAAAATTCTCAAATGGCGTGTCTATGAAAAAATTGGCACTAAAATATTGTGCAAGACTTGTATATGTATATGTTTGCATGCTTAAGGCTATAGTTTCTCCCCAGATTAGTAAGTAAAAAAAAGTACAACTGGCAACGCCTTGTTCTTTCATTTTTTAATCTTTTGCCAGAGTGCACAGAGAAAACTAAACATCAGAATTAGCTGAAATTTTGCATGGGCCTCACAATAATTGCGGTTTAGAACAAACCCAATTTTCAAAAAAAAAAATAGAGAAAAACTCACAATTTCCTCTGGATTACATTTTTCCTTTTTATATTTCCTTGTTTTAGCGAAAATAAAAATTAAGTTTCCGATCAATTAATCATACTTCATTGAATTTGGGAGACACACGCAGTTTAAGTGTTGGCCGATAGATCGCAGAATTTATACGATTTCATGTTAACTGCAGGTGTTTTGTCAACAATCTTTAAATCGGGCCGCAGTGAGACAGAAGAGTATTTTTACGTTTTCTGACAGAAAACCATTCGAGGTTATGTTTATCTTTCAAAAATGTGTTTTCAAAAACATTGTTCTAAAACAAATATGAAACCATTCCGCGTGTGCGGTCGCCCGCCGAAAAAGGCCTAGCGCTACGCGGGCATTACCCCGAGTCTATCAAAGAACCAAGAAAACTTTACTGGCTCGCTGGCATTACTAGGAATTCGCATAGAAGCATTCGGCGCCCATAACCACACATAATTTTGTTTTTATTTTGATTCAACCATTTTTAATTTAAATTATTGCGGCATAGTTGTGCAAGTGTAGTAGTGAAATCTTGGAGTGCAAAGGATAGATTTTAGAACCTCAGTTTCAAAAACACACGGATACTTGATTACTAACAAAACAGGTCAGTAAAGCTTCATTTAGGGGTTAGAAAGACTCTTGCTAGTAGCCAGTAGCCGATTTTTAAATCTGCATGCTTTTAAGTTAACCTGTTGTTAACAGCTAGTGGGAGTGTTTCCAATTCAATTATAAATGCACCTTTAAATGCAACCTTAAATATTACACCCAGTTACTTTAATACGTAGTTGGGTAGCGTTTTTTAGCAGGCAAATCCCCAGATTGTAACTATATACGACCTTAAGAGTCTAATATAGCTAAATGTCATTGCACAAGACACCAAGTTTGTTATTTTAAATGAAAGACCCTGTATTTTGTAAAATTTTTGAATCGGCCGTTCCTTTCTGATCCTAAATATATTAAATATGTTATCTCTATCTATATTAGTTTGCGAGAAAAATCACAAAATCCTTACCATAAGGCCAACGTGCTAGAGAGCGAATAATCTAAGCTTTAATCTCTCTCTTAACACATAATGCTTATGGTGAGGATTTTTTATGTGGTCCAAATATACCGGACGAATACCATCTTGTATTCTATAGGTTTGTCAAACAATGCAAGAAAGGAATCTCTAAAGAGAAATGATCGTTAGGTAACACACAATTTAACAACAATATTTTTGAATATTTTCGTGATGCCTACATAAAGTGACCCAAATACCTACTTAGTTTGCTGCTATTAAAGACATTTCATTTTACTTCGGGCCGCACAGATTCGTGATCAAGTATACAGGGTGTTTCAATATCAAGATATAAGGGCGTAGTTTTTAGGTCAAAAAAAAAATTCCCATAACGCAGTGGCGTAGCCAGAGGGGATTTTGGAGGTTAAACCACCCCCCCCCAGGAGGTCCAACCCAATCTACAATAAATTAATCATGATCAAGAGACCCAGAAAGAGCTATAGCTCCCCCACTTTTTTGACCCTTTACTCCGGTTTGTGACGTTTGTTTGGTGTGATTTCTTAAATCTTAAAGAATTTTTTGAAGGTGTAGGTTTATGGATTGAAGGAAATATTATTACTACGGCGAGTATATACTCCGCCGTAGTAATAATATTTTAATGTGTTTGTTTATGTCTTTTTAAAAGTTTTTAATCAAAATTGTACGGTACTTGTGTAAAAATAATGCCTTTTTACCGAAGGATGCAAGACGTCTATTGGCAATAGAATCGACATATGGAACGGCCGTCTTGAAAAAGCAAATAAATTTTGCGAAACGTTGGCATTCCAAGAAAAGGACGTTTCATTAATAAGATCTCTCAACCCATAAACCTACACCTTCAAAAAAATTAAAAATAGGATCGTTAAACCATTCTACAAGTTTTGCTGTGGTGTAATGACGTGATTAATTGTTACAATTTTAGTTTAATTCTAAGGGATATTTATCGCCAGCAATCAAAACGTGTAATAAATGGCATTCTTAGTATAATTTTTCCTAAAATCTTCATCTGCGGCACATTTATGATTTGGCAATAAATCTATACAGGGTGTTCCAAATTCGATACTCACCATGGGGATCTCATACACGGTAGGAGATACGAAATCGCTTAAATTAGGGCAAAATTAAGTTAAAAAATTCCGGGTATGTTTGAAAGTTTGAGACAATGATGTGTTTGAAGTTAACTCTGTGTTTCGGACTTCAATTGTCTATATTTTATTTATACACGACGTTTCGATCAGTACAATCTCTGATCGTCTTCAGGTGCAAACTACAATCAATTCCCAAGGCTACGTACTTATAGTACTTAGAAGTTGGCTCCGCCTAAGGAGGGGCTTCCAAATATTTGGAATTTCAACACTCGGTTTACTGAAAATACCCTGATTCTGCCCAATAAAGGCAGCTTCAAGGAATTTTCGTTTCTTCCAGTGTGATTCCTTGTGCAAAACCTTTACTTCTGTCTGCCTGCTTTCGTTGTTTCACCTTTTTGGGTGTTCGTCTGATGTTCCTTTAGCCTAACAGATAGTGGTCTTTTTGTTTCGCCTATGTATGATTCACCACACTCACAAGGAACTTGGTAAATGCATTCCTTATTTTGTTTGTTCTCCGGTTTTGCTTTACTAAGAAGGCTTCGAATTGTATTACTAGATTTAAAAGCTGTTTTAATATTAAAGTTTTTCGCTACTCTTCGAATTTTCTCTGATAGTCCTTTAACATATGGAATTGTAAGGAATGCATTTGCCTGGTTTTGGTCTTGTAATCTCTGTCCTGTTTGTTGAAATTTAGAAATAGTATCTGTTATAAGTATAGGGCTGTAACCATTCTGCTGCAGATCCTTCTTAATGTTTCTTATTTCGATTTCCAAGTCATGAAAATTGTTACAAATTTGAATGGCTCTGTTATACAAAGTTCTGATTATACCTCGTTTGGTTGTAGCGGAATGATTTGAACCTTGATTTAAATATTGTCCTGTGTGAGTGGGTTTACGATAGACTGTTGTTCTGATATCGCTTTCTACTCGTTTGACAAGTACATGAAGAAAAGGAATTTAATGATGAGTGTTATGTTATTTAGGTGGTGAAGAAATTCTGAAAGTTGTTGGTCATTCCCGGTCCAGACAATAAAACTATCATCAACCTATCTCAGCCAGAGCTTAGGTTTATATGTTGCGGTATCAACCGAATGTGATTCGAACCACTCCATGAAAATATTGGCCACCACTGGCGAAAGCGATGAACCCATTGGCAGACCGTCATGCTGAGCATAAAACCTATCTTTCACTTGAAAATAGTTATTATGTAGGCAGCACTCCAACAACTACATCACTCCCTCCAGTGGTAGGCTGGTACGTTCATAAAGGGATTCGTCATCAACCAGTCTCTTCCTAATAATATCTAGCGATTCCTTTATCGGGACATTGGTGTATAGACTTTCGACATCAAAACTGACAAGTCTATCCTCGGATCCTAAAACAAAAGATTTAGGAATATTAACAAAATTGTTAGAATTTTCTACAAATGAAGCAGTCTTGCCTGCAAGAGGTTGAATAATTTTCAAAAGGAATTTAGACAGATTGCTTGTTGGAGAATTTCTGGAACTTGTAATTGGGCGTAAGGGCATTGCATCTTTGTGAATTTTAGGAAATCCGTATAGATGAGGAGGCTTGCTATAATGTGGTGTAAGTTGAGACCTTGTATTGTCCTCTTCAACTTTCTGGTCATAGGTTTCCGTGTCCAACATCACTGTTGCATTGCCCTTTTCGCTTTATTTTGTCTGCCGGTAAGATTTTAACTGATTTGTCCTTTTGAAGATTCTTCAACGCGATTTCCTCTGTCTTGCTTATATTAGAGGTATGCTTAATAGGTTTGTCAGTAATGGTCCTTACTTGATGTCTGAAATCGTCGGCGTCTTGTCGTGGAAGAGGATGACCTTCTATGGCGGTGATAATATCGATGGTGGGTATCTTCTTAGGAGCGATGGAAAAGTTAAGTTCTTTGGCAAGTAGGTTTTCTTCTATGGGTGTCAATGTCTTCTTTGACCCATTAACGATGGTTCTTACAGCGTCAAAACAACAAAACAAAACAAAACAAAACCGAATGAAGTGGGCAGAAGCAAAGATTTTGCACAAGGAGTCACACTGGAAGAAACGAAAATTCCTTGAAGTTGCCTTTATTGGGCAGAATCAGGGTATTTTCAGTAAACCAAGTGTTAAAACTCCAAATATTTGGAAGCCCCTCCTTGGCCGGAGCCAAATTCTTAAACTTCAAGGGTGAGTGATTTCTCACAGTACATAAGTACGTAGCCTTGGGAATTGATTGTTATAGTTTGCACCTGAAGACGATCAGAGATTGTACTGATCGAAACGTCGTGTATAAATAAAATATAGAGAATGGAAGTCCGAAACACAGAGTTAATTTCAAATTCCGGGTAGTTTTGAAGGCGAAAAAAAACGAAATCTTTAATTTTAGTTTTTATTCTTCTGCGCCCTTATTCTTAAAGCTGTCAAAAAACGCTTAAAACTTTCTACAGGCACTTTTTTAAGATCTTCCTAATGAGAGGCCATTACCCTCTCCACATAGGCCGATCAGCTCTTATCGTTTTAGTGTCCTTTTATCCACCTTCGCCGCCATTTTGACAGAAAACTAATGGATTATCTGTCACTTTTGAGTGAAAATGGCGGCGAAGGTGGATAAAAGGACACTAAATCGGTATGAGTTGATCGGCCTATCTGGAGAGGGTACTGGAGAGGCCCGTTTTCGAGATTTGACATTTCAGTGTGACAGGAGCACTGTGAATTTCGTTTTTTCTTATGGACACATGCTTTTTTTCTCCTGCCGTTTGGTTCATAAAAGATGCCATATATTTTACAACCTCATTTCGATAAGTATCTGAATTCAAATTCAAAGAATAAAAAACAGAGACGTATTTTTAAAATATTAGGTGAAGTTATTTGGTTACAACAAAATGTCAAAAAAACTGTAATTTTTAAAATGTTAAAAAAAAGTACTGCAATCGGGTTTCCAAAATATCTTGAGCAAGTTAAAAGCAAACACTAAATTTGGGCTGATGATGCTCAAAAAACCCGAAACGTCAGGTGACTTGTCAAAATAAGGTTGCAAAATGTTATCTGTCATCCTGTATGAACCAAACGGCAGGATAAAAAAAGCATGTGTCTATAAGAAAAAATTAAGTTGACCGTGCTCCTGTCACACTGAAATGTCAAGTCTCAATAACGAACCTCTCACTAGGTAGATCTTGAAAAAGGGCCTGAAGAAAGTTTTAAGCGGTTTTTGACAGCTCCGGAACTATCCCGAATTTGGAAACTTTTTTTTTGTTTTCAGCAAAGCATCAAATTGCGCAACTTTGCCTGAACTTAAACCTTTTTGTATCTCCTACCGTTTAGGAGATCCCCATGGTAAGCATCGAATTTTAAACACCCTGTATATACCTCCGCAACCCACCTTTTCTTGGGATCTAACACTATCTACTTTTTCAAAAATATTTTACAAAAAAGCTTAGAGATCAAATTTTTGTCAAAATTTTCGCCTGCGGCGCTATAAAAATATTAGATACTGTTACAATTTTCTTTAATTCTAAGCAATTTTTTTGTAAACAACATTTGAAACGAGTAAAAAATTGAATTTTAGTGTAATTTTTATAAAAATTTTGCCTGCGCCGCATTTAAGTGTTAATTTTGAAAAAAATCTGTAAATGAGACTAGATGAGACTTGCTTTTAAAAATAAATATTTTTGTTCCGTATATATACACTAACTCAATACTAACTGGTCGAAAATTGATCTAGAGCGCTCCCGGATCAATCGGAAAAAGATTTGCGTGTTCGATTTGGCAACTGTCATTGCTCTCTGACAGATATAACAAAGTTCAATATGTAAGATGTAAGATTGGATATTGTTGAAAACGCTTTATGTGCAACAAAAGTTTCTTTTAAATCAGATAAAAAATAAAAAAGTTTAATATGGCGGATCCAAGATGGCAGTGCAATTTTGAGTTTTTTTATTTTCAAAAAGACAGTTATGGCAAATTCAAAAAAGAAAATTGGATTTTGGTTGGTTTGCAAATAAGGTCAGTACAATAAATCTAAAATTGACGTCACTTTTCGGGTACTTCTGGGAGGGGTAGAGAGTTTGCGCAAAGAAACAAAAATCTTCTTAGGACGAGTACTTCAACCGTAGATAGAAAATACTCTATCTACGCTTCAACATATAAAAAAATCAGGCAATTCTACCGAATACAAATTTCCATTTAAAAAGGGCGATATCCTTTTTAATCCACCATACCAATGGTATGGGATACTATTGAAATCGTTAAATTTTGATTTTTCTTAATTTTATCAAAAATGAGTTACTAAGGTTCCAAAACACCTTAATCGACGAAAAAAAAAAGTTGTCTGTCGGTCTGTTGTCTGTCTCTATACACGATAACTCAAGAACGCCTTAATCGATTTTAACGAAATTTTGTACAAAAATCCTCTATCGGTTGACCATGAGCTGATTAACTTTTGGGTAGGGTGGTGGGAGGTTGAAGGGGGGAAAAGGAGGGAAAAATATAGGGTAGCCCATAAAAAACTGCACATTTTCTTTTAGGGTATAAATTCGTTACCGTTCGTTGGTTTTACTGGAAAGCTAAACTTTCAAACTATAGGATCCTGTTACCAGGATTGATATTTCGCTGAAATTCAAGATGGTGGACGCTTTTGAAAAATACCAATTTTTCGCTCCCCTGTCAATTTTTTATGTGCGCCACTGTTTTTCTGACTAACGTCAGTTAAAAAGCCACACCCTAATAAATATAATAAAATTAACAGGGTGAGTTTTTAGACTCTAAAAAATTAATTTTGTGTTTAAGCATACAGCCCTACTATACTTTGGAAAAATTAGCAGAGATATGTTTGTGAATCAGTAGATTCCTGTCGCGCCAGTAGTCAAGGGAGTAGTACAACTTTTAATAAGAGGTCAAAAACTCACTCTGTTAATTTTATTCCATCTTTCGTATTTCATGAACGATTTTAAAAAGTGATATCTTTTAGTCAGGAAAGTCAGTGGCACAGACAAAAAATTGGCAGGGGGGGCGAAAAATTTACATTTTTCAAAAGCGTTCGCCATCTTAAATTTTATCTAAATCCTATAGGATCTTATAGCCTAAAGCTTTAGCTTTCCAATAAAATAAAAATTTTTGAAATCGGACAAGTGGGCACGAATTATTTATACCATAAAAATGTGCGGTTTTTAATGGGCCACCCTTTATATAAAAAATATCATAACTTTAGAAATAAAGAAGCTATATATTGATATGCGATTTTCAGATTTTGGTTTTCGTAAATATTACCCAAAAATTTTGTTATAAGGTTCAAATCTTCCAAAGCTACGGTTTTCGAGATATTTTTATTTCCTTTCAACATAAAATAATTGACATCCGGACTATCCGTGCTTTCTAGCACAAATTTTTTAGTCCACCATGCCAATATGGTATGGTATGGTATGGTACCATGAGCTGATTAACTTTTGGGTAGGGTGGTGGGAGGTTGAAGGGGGGAAAAAGAGGATAAAATGTTTTAAAAAATTGTAGCTTTGGAATAACAGCAAGTAGCGATATAAGGTTTCCAGATTTAAGTTTTTAATTTTTAATATGGATTACAAATTTTTTTAATATAGACTACAAATTTTGTTCTAATGTCCAAATTCGTGGGAGCTTTAGTTTCAGAGTTATTTGAAAAAACGTTAAAATATATAAGTAAGCAGTAAAGCAGCTATTGATATGCGATTTTCAGATTTTGGTTTTCGTAAATATTACCCAAAAATTTTATTATAAGGTTCATATCTTTCAAAGCTACAGTTTCCGAGATATTTTCGTTTCCTTTCAACATAAAATAATTGATTGTATGGTGGGCTATCCGTGCTTTCTAGCACTAATTTTTAATAATATTATGAGCACACATGATAAAAGTAAAATTAAAGAACACTATTCGCCACTGGCTCAGTTGTGACCAACTGTCTTTCTAGGCAGAAACAAAATTAGCAAACGTCAATGACAGTTTACCTCAATTAAATCTGTATGAGATACCTATACTATAACACAGCACTGCCCTTACATTTTTCGAAAAAAAGCCAGAGCGAAATAACTTTCCTGATCACGTTAGCCTGGAAAAAATACAGAGCCAAAAACTCAGGCATGCGCAGTAGATCTTTCGCGTTTGGCCTTGCCCACGGCCAACCCTGATTTTCCCAATATTTTCTTTGTTATTCAAAGTTGTTATTGTATCACATTTTGCGATCCTTGGGACATGATATTATTATCTCATAGTTATATGCCTGACACAATGTATCACGGAACTAAGTTTGAAATTGTTTAAATTTCAATAACACAGGCAACCTTTGTTGTTATGCGAACCAAAAATTTCACTCGCTTACTCCATATTTCATTCTTTAACAACGCGATTTAAACAGAATTAATATCCTTTTCAGCTTTGGCAAACAAACAACTTTTAAACAAATTACCACCTTTAGGCAACGCACTAAAAATAACTGAATGCTTAAAAAACGCATTTTAATCCTCTACAACGCATTCTCTTTTTTTGTTCGCATATTGTTTCCCAATTTCCCAAGATTATAATAGTTTAAGTAGGCATTTTTTTATCTGATATTCAATTTGTTTCTTCACAAAGGACACATTTTATGAAGTTTTGCAATATGTTTTGAGTAACTGTTTAAAAATAAAATTAACGAACACAAGCGTCAAATTAATTTGATTTGTGGCATTTTTGACCTACCTGAAAAATGGCTGGAATTTGTGCAATTCTTTCAGTTTATACCGAATTACCTTTAATTTAATTAAACATGCACCATAGACATTATTATTTTTTTAAAGTCTGTATGCTGCACACCTTTTAAACAACTTATTATAGACAAGGTGATATTTAAGCGTATCCGTATACATACCCATTGTATGAACAGCTTCATACAACGATATATACACAGATGGGTAAGTTCTTAATTGAAATAATACATTTTTAAAACCAAAAATGGATGTCTACGAAGTTGCCGAAAAAGTGCAGATGGTCAAATGGTCAAATCGTTATAACCCAACACACGTTCGATATTGGTCGAGGAAAAATTTGCATTTGTATTTTGACGTAAGAACACAGTATCCCCAAAAACTAAATGTTTGGGGGGGGGGTATTATAGGTGAACACGTAATTGGGCCATTTTTTATTAACGGCAATTGCAATTTGAATGGTCCTAGATACTTGGATCTACTGCAGCAGCACATTATTCCAACTGCTAGGCAGTTGTTAGGTGTAAGATTTGGTGAAACATGGTTTCAACAAGATGGTTGTTCCGCTCACAATGTTGGCCTTGTTAGGGAATATCTTGATAATGTATTTCCTAATCGGGTTATAAGTACACGGGGAACTATTTTATGGCCAGCTCGATCTCCCGATCTTGCTCCTAATGACTTCTATCTGTTTTTGAAGAAGGTTTTCAAATTATCACCCCTAACATGCTTGGAAACGTTAGAAGGGGTTTTTATAGTAGGCTCGGATATTGTCTAGCCGAGCAAGGAGGACTTTTCGAACATTTGCTTTAATTTTTTTTTGACTGGGAGAATCTTTTTGGTTTTTAGAATGTATTATTTTATTTTGAGAACTTGCTTTTATTTTGTTTCTCCTTATTATTTTCATTGTAACACGTCGTCACTGATAAATCTGAGCAGTTGACAATAAAACGCTCTTATTTATCAGTGACAAAAAATAAGAAAATTACGTTATAAAAATTTGCGTATTTATTGACCAAATTCCGGTTTCATTGACTATGCTCCACACAGCACCGTGGTTAGAGGCGTACTAAGTACCAAAGGAAAGTCATGCAAGTGGTGATCGCAAGCCTGAGTATTGGTTGCTTCACTGATAGGCGTGCGGTGTCTCTGCATGTATGTACACTGGCAAATTAGACTTCTTCCGCCCTATGTTCGCAGTAGCTTGAAGCGGTCTGTATACCCAATGCCTTTCACACAAAGACAAAAAAGAGATACCTTTAAATTAGTATGTTTTTACATTGTACTCAATAAGTATTGAAAAGATTGTCTTCTTTTTCTTTCATAGAGCACGTCCTCAGTTCCGACAAAGAGCGTGATATATGCAAGAACAAGATGCTTGATTTTCGATACGTATTGAATACGATGTGAAAACATACAAAATATTAGTCAAATATCCCTAAAGATAATAGAGTCATTAAGCAGTGTTTAAAATCATCAAACGCGATACGCCAATCGCGATCCGTGATGTATCTAAACCAATATACCTATTCTTTGGTCCCAATTTATGGTCTATGCTCTCATTCGAAATATTTGGTCGGTTGTATAAAGTAGATACGTTTTATGCATTTGAGCTGTGCTTTATACCTTTTTTTGATACTTAGGTACAGGTATAAAGGCGCAATTACACAGACGAACATGCTCAAATAAAAGCTCGTGCAAAAGATCTAAAATTTTTTGTGTGAACATTTTTGTGAGCTTTTCTTTGAACATTTTGTTCGGGTAAATTTTTGAGCAAATTATTGCTATCTATTTTGGAAACATATTTTTAAAGATGAGAATAAATAAAATTTCACATTAGTGATCAGTGATCTCAATTCTTTAAAAAAATGAAACACTAACTTTTATTTAAAATTTTTGTGAAAAAAGCCGACGGCAAGCGAAACATTATTATTGGCTCTACTATCAGTTTTGTCACATGAATTAGGGTTACTTATAATATTTTTTTCTTAGGGTTTCTCCCGGATTTTTTTGCCCGGGGTTTTTTTGGAATTTTCTTGCGAGTTTTTTTTTGTTTCCAAGGGTTTTTTTCCTAAAGTTAAAAAAACCCAGGAAAATTTTTCTTTTTCAAAAAAATTTTGAGTTTTTCAAATATCGGCAAAAAACTCAAAAATTGCACTTTTAAGCGGTAATCCGCGCCTCACGACTATGAGGAGTGGTGGGGAGGGGGATTTTTTTTTAAACATATTTTTGTAACTAACTTTACCTTTAGCTTTTATTGTTGTTTTTTAATTCGTCACACCAGATTTACCTAGTTAGTTTAAGGTCCCAAGGGTTGCTTAAAAAAGCAAAAGGTTCATGAAAATGCTGAAGATATAGTTATTTATTGTCAATTTAATGTAATAATTAAGGTCGATTACTGACACTGAACCAACAATATGCAAAGGGCAACATTGCGATTCAAAAGGGTGGCCGGCCTACTACCTGCGAAATCCAAAACGCGGGATGATAGATCGGCGACACAGTCTACTAAATTACTGCTAAATTATATTTTTTAGACAAGGGTTGGGTTCGTAGGGTTGTAAAAGTGGATAATAAACAGGTATTATTTAAACCGAACGTGTTTTTGTTCATATATTTGAGATTTAATAAAATGTATATAGGTTTTTTTAATTTGACTTAATTATTATTGCAAAAGACTAAACTAGGATGTAAAATAAAGAGATATTCTTTGAAACGTAAATTTTTATCATTATATTTTACAGGCAACAACAATAAATAAGTGCCAATTATTATTTTTTTTATTCTCTTTTTTCTTTACAACCCCAAAAAAGTTACAAGTATACTGGCATTTCCCCTATAAAAATCAGATCAATCGAAGTTGCTTATGAGGCAAAATGTGAATTTCGGCATCAAATCGTTTTTCCGTCGGAAAGCACTTGATTAAAAATACCTTATTTCAAAACTTTGTTTTTCTATTTCCAGTTAAGTTCAATGAATTCCGATAACAATATATATTTTGAATTTGTAAAGAAATTTTTATACCCCCAATTCTTCAAACAAATTTTGATCAACATTCTCTCCAAAATTTACGTGTGTTTTTTTGTACGATATTTTGCTTGAACATTTCTTTGAGCATTTTGCTCAAGAGGCTCGTGTAAATGTTTGTCGGCATTTCCACATCAAAGGAAAGTTTGTCTGTGTAAATGCGCCTTAAGTGTTGAAATTTACGATGTCGTGCTTTATGTCTCTAATAATAATAATAATAACTTTTGACTTTTGAGGCCGGCTTATCAATTTTAACTCAAGTTAACCCCGAGTTAAAATTTAACACCATTATTAATTATTTTTGTAAAACTTTTTATACAATCCCAACTTCGAAGCTTGGGTTTGGGTAATAATGCTTGGGTTAACCTTGAATGAAATCAGTGTTGTGTGGTAGCGATCATAAAGAAACTCTCCGAATTCGTGTGCTTCTTTAGTTAGTATTTTATTTTACTGCGTAGAGGCAAGGACGCTGGACTGACGACATGTGAAAAAAATTTGGGGCATTATTCAAAATATAGTGCTATAGTGCTATCGAGGGGTATTTCGGTGGTGTAATTTGGTGTAGAGGCAAGTTGTAATCCAGGTGTAATTTTGTTATAATCAAAAGTTGTAATCATGTGTAATTTCGTCCTAAATTTTGGAAATTTCGGCCATTGCGTGCAGTCATGCGCAATTAAAGTGTTTATTTTTTATGTGTGACACTTAAACAAACCCATTTTTTCTACGACAACACACGAAAATACAAAGAAGCCTGCCTGCTTTTGGGAAGATTTGTTTTAAGCTAATTTTGACGTAGACTAACTAATAACTAAAAATGTCTTCTTGAATGATTTGTATTTTAAAAAATTCATTAGTTAAAGAATTAATTTTGTTTTGTTATGTAGGTAAGAAAAAAATGTTTTATTGGATGTGATAGTAGAACTATGATGAACTTAATAACTTGAAAATAATTTAGTTAAATACCTGTTAAATTATAGTGGGACACGTTTTTTGGTAAATTTAAAGACTGTAGAGAAATATGATTGAAAGAAATTAGTAGTACCTTATGTCTTACACACTTATTTACGCTTTGAATAATTACAATTTTTGCTGTTTTATGAAAATAGAAATTTTTATTAAACAATTACTTTAAATTATTTCCATCTTTCTCTAAAATACTTTTTATAGCCTGCTGTGTCTTTTCAACAACCTGAAATATTTTTCATCTTAACAGAGAAAAAATGTCTTTTGGTAGTACCTTTTTTGAACGCTTAATGGTCAAGCCATGATGACCCTTAAAATAATTTTCTTAAATACCTGTTAAGTTATTTTTAGATGTGCTAAAATGCACTTTAGTAGCACACGTTTTTTGGTAAATTTAAAGACTGTAAAGAACTTTGATTGAAAGAAATTAATACCACCTTATGTTTTACACTTTGAAAAATTACAATTTTTGCTGTTTTTGGATAAAAATTACAAAATAAAAATCATATGCACGACACTACTCAAGATGACAGACAGATGACATATCAGAAATTTTTAGTAAACATTTGTCTTAAATTATGTCTTTCTCTAAAATACTTTTTTAAAGCATGATGTCTCTCTACAACAACCTTAAAAATTTTTGCACGTCACTAAATTATCTCTCCATCTACCTCCAAAATGCTGCCCTCTCTCTCTAAATATTTTTCATTTTAACAGAGAAAAAATGTTTTTTGGCAGTACATTTTTTGAACGCCTAAAAAACAGTGAAAACTTGAAAAATCTGACTGTTTTATTCTAGAAATCGAAAGTTTGGAAAGAAAGGTTTAAAATGTGAGCAAAATCATGGCATAAAAATGTGAAAAACATAGTAAAAATTGTTTGAACAAACACGTTACCCCTTAAATTGCCTGAACTTTGAACGGAAGGCACATTTTGTAAAAATTAAGACCCGGCTCGGATCACTTAATCTTCTATTTTAGCTCATTCGGTAAAAAATAAAAAAAGTGCTCCGAACCACGATACCTCCGAACTGTGTCTTAGTTTTTACAAAATGTGCATTCCATTCAAAGTTTAGTCAATTCTGATGTTTATTTGACTCCAAAAAGTATGGAACATGACCCGTTTTGAACGTCACTTCGAAATTTCCTGAGCTACAGTCACTGTTAAAAAAAAAAATGAATCACTTAAAGCCGCAATTACACAGACGAACATGCTAAAATAAAAGCTCGTGCAAAAGATCTAAAATTTTTTGTGTGAACATTTTTGTGAGCTTTTCTTTTAAAATTTTTTCGAGTAAATTTTTGAGCAAATTATTGCTATCTATTTTGGAAACATATTTTTAAAGATGAGAATAAATAAAATTTCACATCAGTGATCAGTGATCTCAAGTCTTTAAAAAAATGGAACACCAACTTTTATTTAAAATGTTTGTGGAAAAAAGCCGACGGCAAGCGAAACATTATTATTGGATAGTCTATCAGTTTTGTCACATGGATTAGGGTTACTATAATATTTTTTTTTAGGGTTTTTCCCGGATTTTTTTGCCCAGGGTTTTTTTTTGGGATTTTCTTGTGAGTTTTTTTTATTTCCAAGGGTTTTTTTCCTAAAGTCAAAAAAAAACCCAGGAAAATTTTTCTTTTCCAAAAAAAATTTGAGTTTTTCAAATATCGGCAAAAAACTCAAAAATTGCACTTTTAAGCGGTAATCCGCGCCTCACGACTATGAAGAGTGGTGGGGAGGGGGATTTTTTTTAAACATATTTTTGTAACTTTACTTTACTTTTAGCTTTTATTGTTGTTTTTTAATTCCTCACACCAGATTTACCTAGTTAGTTTAAGGTCCCAAGGGTTGCTTAAAAAAGCAAAAGGTTCATGAAAATGCTGAAGATATAGATATTTACTGTCAATTTAATGTAATAATGAAGGTCGATTACTGACACTGAATCAACAATATGCAAAGGGCAACATTGCGATTCAAAAGGGTGGCCCGCCTACTACCTGCGAAATCCAAAACCCGGGATGATAGATCGGCGACACAGTCTACTAAATTACTGCTAAATTATATTTTTTAGACAAGGATCGGGTTCGTAGGGTTGTAAAAGTGGGTAATAAACGAGTATTATTTAAACCGAACGAGATTTAATAAAATGTATATAGGTTTTTTTAATTTGCCTTAATTATTATTGTAAAAGACTAAACTAGGAAGTAAAATAAAGGAATATTCTTTTAAACGTAAATTTTTATCATTATATTTTACAGGCAACAACAATAAATAAGTGCCAATTATTATATTTTTTATTCTCGTTTTTTTTACAACCCCAAAAAAGTTACAAGAATACTGGCATATCCCGTATAAAAATCAGATCAATCGAAGTTGCTTATGAGGTAAAATGTGAATTTCGGCATCAAATCGTTTTTCCGTCGGAAAGCACTTAATTAAAAATACCTTATTTCAAAACTTTGTTTTTCTATTTTCAGTTAAGTTCAATGAATTCCGATAACAATATATATTTTGAATTTGTAAAGAAATTTTTATACCCCCAATTCTTCAAACAAATTTGGCTCAACATTCTCTCCAAAATTTACGTGTGTTTTTTTGTACGAGATTTTGCTCGAACATTTCTTTGAACATTTTGCTCAAGAGGTTCGTGTAAATGTTTGTCGGCATTTCAACATCAAAGGAAAGTTTGTCTGTGTAAATGCGCCTTAAGGCAAGAATCAGAGTCGCCAACTCAACGTCCCGTTGGTTACCGACTACTTTTTTAATTTTAACAGATACCACATATCAATTAATTCGTTTAAGCTTTATAGGTTTTAGAGTCGCTTTTTAACTTCCAGTCCAAGCCCAGATAGTAATAAACAAAATTGAAGTTAATAAGTTTCTTCTTCGATCACTACTAATTTGTAAAGCAAAATTTAGCTCAAATTATTAAAAAAGTAAATGCCCTGGTGTGCATGACCCTCCCTCAACTTATACCTAGGATTTATCTCCTGTTATGCATTTCTTATAAATAAACAATAAATAAATCATTGTCCAAAAAACCATACCCAAGTTAAATAATAATACAGCCTTTTAAAAAAAAAGTTTCGCACTCACCCTTCCGATTTTTCATTGTTTCACCTGCTTCTGTAAACCAGCCACAAAATTTTGCACGAGGTACTAAAAATAACCACACACGCACAAGAAACACGATTTTCTTTGAATCTTTTGTTATGCACAAATGAACGATTGTTTAAATCATATATCGGAATGTAGGTATGTATGACTAAACTTTTGTTCAAAAAGGAATTGGAATCGGTTTTTAATAACTTTGCAAATAATGCACCTTTTAATTAGCCATTGACCATTTTAATTCTCTTTAGGGACCACTTAAAGTTCCTGTCTGGCGATTATAAAAACAAAAAGAAAGCTTATTATTAAAGGCACCACCAGCACACATAATATTAATTAATATAATATTTTATTAAGAACTGCGGTTGTTTATTGAAATATCAACACTGCGAAAAGATTTCAACAATACCGTTAGAGTAAGTAAGTATGCTCTGTGTGTGCTAGATTTTCGTAAGGTCACTGATGCCTTCCCTGCTGAAATTTTCCCATCGAATCTCATAAAAAAAATTGTTTTATCGGGTTTTGGGTCGGTTTTGGAACAGATTTCGATGAGATCCTAGGATATTTTATTAGGTCTATGATTTTGAAGGAGATTATATGAGTTGTTATGGGATTGGTTTCTAGAAGATTTGAGGAGCTTTTATCGTTATGGTTATTTTAGAAGATCCTATAGGGGAAGAGATTTTATCGGGTTTTGGGTCGGTTTTGGAACAGATTTCGATGAGATCCTAGGATATTTTATTAGGTCTATGAGTCTATATGATTTTAGAGGAGATTATATGAGTTGTTATGGGATTGGTTTCTAGAAGATTTGAGGAGCTTTTATCGTTACGGTTATTTTAGAAGATTCTATAGGGGAGGAGATTTTATTGGGTTTTGGGTCGGTTTTGGAACAGATTTCGATGAGATCCTAGGATATTTTATTAGGTCTATGGGTCTATATGATTTTAGAGGGATTATATGAGTTGTTATGGGATTGGTTTCTAGAAGATTTGAGGGGCTTTTATCGTTATGGTTATTTTAGAAGATCCTATGGGGGAGGAGATTTTATCGGGTTTTGGTTCGGTTTTGTAACAGATTTCGAGGAGATCCGAGGATATTTTATTAGGTCTATGGGTCTATGATTTTGGAGGAGATTATATGAGTTGTTATGTAATTGGGATTGAGGAGGTTTTATCGTTATGGTAATTTTAGAAGATATATACTATGGGCGAGGAGATTTTATTGGGTTTTTGGTCGGTTTTAGAACAGATTTCAATGAGATCCTAGAAGATTTTATCAGGTCTATGGGTCTATGATTTTGGAGGAGAATATATGAGTTCTTATCGGATTGGTTTCTAGAAGATTTGAGGAGCTTTTATCGTTAAGATAATTTTAGAAAATCCTATGAGATGGGTTTTGGGTTGTTTTGGAACAGATTTCGATGAGATCCTAGGATATTTTATCAGGTCTATGGGTCTATGATTTAGGAGAATTTTGGAAAGATGAGATTAGATGAGACAATATTAATAGAATCTGATCTAATATCCTAGAAACCGCTCCCACAAGAACCTATAAAAACTTCTCCAAAATCATTCGTCAGAGGATCTTCTAGAAACAAGATACTGATAGAATCTGACCAAATATCCTAGAATCCCACCCTACAAGAACCCATAGACACTTCTCCAAAATCATTGCTTATAGGAACTCCTAGAATCGCGATGCTGATAGAATCTTATGAAATATGCTAGAAACTGATCCCACAAGAACCCATAAAAAATATCCTAGAAACTTATCCCACAAGAACTCATAAAAAATTTTCCAAAATCAAATCAATCAAATATTCTAGAAACCGATCCCATAAGAACCCATAGAAACTTCTCCAAAATCATTCCTCATATGATCTTCTATAATCATGATGCTGATAGAATCTCCTCAAACATCCTCAATACCCCATTCCCATGAAATCTCCTTCAAAAATGGGTATTTGTGCGTTCATAAAATCTTCTCCAATCCCACACCCTTATACAAACTGATAAAATGTCCTAGACTTCTGTCTTATAAAACCTCCGTGAATCTCATAAAAGTAACTAGTCTTATCCAATCTTATAAATTATTCTACAACAACAACAACTACTACAAGCTGATAAAATATTATATATTTCCTATATAATCTTCTCTGCTTCTAGAAGATTATAAAATATTATAGAAAAAAAATATTGGCCTTCTCATCGAATCTTATAGAACATATAAAAACATGATAAAACCTTCTCCGATCTGGATGAGATTTGAGGGGAAAATTTCAGCAGAGTTGGTGTAATATAACGTTTTTAAGTCAAATTCCCAATAATAGTTTTTAAAATATTTGAATTAAAAGAATTTCACGGTACCTAATTCAACATCGTTCAAGGCGTTAGTGTCAACAAGATATATACCATTGTCTTAAGATTTTTAAGCCATGGATATTCGTCTGCGGCCCGGAGTCTTCTGCCGTCAGTGTTTATTTCTATTATTAGTTTTAAGAGTTCTTAAATATACACGAATTCGGAGAGTGGTATTGAGATCACTGATTTCGTTGGATAAAAGATATCAGTGTTGAACAACATCAACGTGTTTGTTCAAATTCAACGTCCATATACCTACCTATAGTTTTTATACTCAAGCCGAAAGGACATTTCTGCTCGTACCATAAACGCAGTGGAGTGCGCAGAAATTGTTTTTTTTTCGGGTTTCTGGGTCAGCGGCGTAGCAACATGACTTGGGGCCCCGAGGCAATTACAATTTATGCGCCCCCCTCCACTTATCAATGTATAAATGTCAATTTTTAATTGCAAATTCTTTTATTAGAGTCGTTAAGTCCATTTCGTAAACAACTTTCGTTTTAATTGAAAGTAAAGCATAAGCTGCTTAATCTACTTTGACCCATTTGTGATCTTAAGTAATCTTTAAATAGTTTTAATTTACTAAACGTCCTCTCACTGTTACAAAATGCGGTAAATATTTGAACAAAGTTACTTTCTAGAACTCCGTATGGTTTAATAATTAGCCTTGTAATTAGCTCAAAAAAACCGCTAGTCGAACTATCATTATTTAGATCGTTTTTTACAAGTGTTAAAAGATGATTATATTCAATTACTATGGAAGGCTCTATAATTTCAGAATATTTGCTATAAAAGCGTTTACACTTTTGTAGAAGAATTTCTTCAGCAGAACTTGCAATGTTTCTGGGATCCAAAAAATCAAAATAATCGCATACCGTCATCATACCTCTGAATAAAAAATTGGGTATGAGAGATACTGACTGGGCTTTGCCTCGGGTTGCTAGAAATGCTAGATGATAGCTACGCCAAATTAAGGAATAGTTTTGTGTAAGGTGTAAGAGGGGAGGAGGGGGGATTGAGCCTCTAACCCCCCACCCTGCGTACAGCGGGCTGGAAGATCCGTAAAATAAGCTAAACATTTCTGGAAACGTTGTCCTGAGTAATCCCTGGTGGACAAACTGGAGGACAGGTTAAACTGAAGATTATTGGATCGTTGTGAACATTTTTGGAGATGAGAGTAAACTACAATTTCGAACCTCCATTAATTTAAAATGTTGTTGTTGTTTAACAATTTTAGTGACCTTACGTTTTTTAATGCATTCATATTTGTCGAGAATTCACCTCCTGGCGGCACGGCGGTCTTTGCTTGCCTTTCCCATGCACGCCTTTATACGGTAGTGGTACTGCCGTCGTGGTACTCACGATCCGTTGCCAATTTATTGCCACGAAGCGTCAATATAAATTGCTTAGGTAATATTGCCTATCGTGTTTTTTTATATATAATTTTCAGTCATCCGTCCCATATAGGAAGCGTCTGTTTTATTCAAATTGATTCATGTGTTTTATTAAATGATTTGTCTGGCTGATAGGTACCTACTTTTTTGCCCCCTCCCCCCTCTTTGTCGTTCAATTTTTTCGGATATCCCAGTCATACTGTCCCAATAAACCACAAAAGAAAGAAGAAATAACCACAGGTTTCGTACGGAAAAACCTGCATTGTGTTCCCTGACTTTTCTCGGTTTTCTTTGACTATTTGTGAAAAAGTCTGACAAATATATTTTTTTAATTTATGATTATTCTATGAAAAAAATAACTTGTACATTGTTTTTTTTTAAATGGTGATATGCCCTGGTGTTTTTTTGATAAATTCCCTGTTTTTTCCCGGTTTTCCAGTTCCGTACGAACCTTGAACCAGAGACAATAGAGCGGTGTTTCTTGACAATGATATTTTTATTTTATTTTCCAATAGGGTCAGAAGCACCTTTTACCTTTGGCTCCATAAAGTCCAAGATGGCGGACTAAATCAAATTCTCCCCTTTATAAAGGATAATTTTTTTCATATGTTTTTTATTTTATCAAAATCAGTTTAGTAATAATGAGTTTATGAGGAAATAATGGTTAAAAACAAATTAATTTTTTGAGGACCACTAAACCGATTTTAATGATTCATGCGCGTTGGAGAGGGGGCATTTTTAGGTTCTTGAAACCTAAGAATAAACGAGCTTCTTTAAAGAGATAAATTTAATTGTGTCCGCCATCTTGGGTTTCAAAATGGCGACAAATTTCGATAGTGATCTTTTAAGAGTTTTTGATCTTCGCCATGACGCTTTTTATTTCATTAAAATCGGTTGAGTATCAATTTGAGAAGGCAATCGTATAATCTGGAAAATAGTGATGGAAACAAAAATTAATTTTTTGAGAACCACCCAACCGATTTTGATGATTTATATCTCGTTGTACGTGGCGAAAGCAGAACTTTTGTACAAATAAAAAAAATATTTAAAAGTTTACAGAACATATAAATAAACGAGCCTCTTTAAAGCGACAAGATTGATTTTGTCCGTTATCTTGGGTTTCAAGATGGCGACAAATTTCAATAGCAGTAGTTAAAGAACAATCGATTTTCGCCTTTTTATTTCATCAAAATCGGTTTAGTAATAATGAATTTATGACAAAATGTATGCAGACAGAATTGAGCCGGCAATCGCATAATCCGTAAAACATTGAGTGAAAATTTTTA
This sequence comes from Oxystoma pomonae, assembly GCA_963921995.1. Taxonomy (NCBI): domain Eukaryota; kingdom Metazoa; phylum Arthropoda; class Insecta; order Coleoptera; family Brentidae; genus Oxystoma; species Oxystoma pomonae. The sequence continues at coordinate 55,980,209 of OY998172.1, forward strand.
TTTTTTTGGGAACCACTTAACCGATTTTAATGATTCGCACCTCGTTCTGTGTGGCAGAAACAGAGCTTTCTTACGACTTCAAAAAAAAATCCAAAAAGTTTCCTCAACATAAGAATAAACGAGGCTCTTTGAAGGGTAAAGTTTGTTTCTGTCCGCCATTTTAGATTTTAAGATGGCGGAAAAAAAAAATATTTCTAGTCAAAGTCTTGCTCAATTCCCTGCAAAGAACAGTTTGTTGTATTAAAATGGTGGTATGGTTTAAAAGTTATAACGGAAAACATTTTGTCCGATTTTTTATGGCCCACCCGGTATAATACTCAGTGGCGGTCGCAGCTTTTCCAAAAGGGGGGTGTGAGGTCAAAATTTTGTAAAAGCGAAGAAAAAGTTTTATGCAAAAGTTCTAAAATTAGTGTAACTCGACAGAATAGGGAGAAAACCTATCAAAAATTTTACTGTTTTGTTTATGAAAAACCGGCGATTTTTTAAATAAATTCTCGAAAAAAAAGGGGGGGGGGATCGCTCGAGATCACCACTGTAATACTACTGGTCTATACATATAATGAATATCTATAGATAGTTTTATCTCGATCTGCTTCTCTCAGCATCGCGCAAAAGCTGCTGAACCGATTTTGATTCGAGTGTCACAGAAACAAAAGTTATGACCATTTAAAGCAAACAGTTTTAATAAAACGAGAAAAAAGGCAAAGCTGGGGGTGTTTAACTAATACATTACAAAATTAAAATAAGTAAAAACAAATAAACAAATCCAGTGGCGCACCGAGGAGGGGGTTTGGTGTTAACCGCCCCCCCCCGAGAAGCCTTGTTATAATTGGCACAATCAAATAACAGCAGAAATAAAATACTTTAACTTTAATTTTTAACAAATCATAAATTGCAAATTTTTTTCCTTGCGGCGCTATATACGTTTTCGTGTAAAAAGGATCTTTTGAATAAAATGTTATCAAAACATTTTGCCTGCGATTGGGTGTCAAACATGGCATTTTGAGTGCATGTCATTTTCGCCTGACAGCTCAAATTGCCAAAACCTCATCGTTATTTACAATTTTAGTTTAATTTTAAGTCAAAAGTTGAATTTTAAGTGTTATTTTCTCAAAAAATTTAAATAAACAATTTTAAATTTGGTTAACATCCCCCCCTCCACATTTGAGCCCAGGTCCGCGCTTGTAAGCACCTGTTTCCTTGACTTTAATTTTTAACAAAAATCTTTAAAAAATCATAAATTGCCAAATTTTTAGCCTGAGGCGTTGTAACACCTTTCATTTTTACGTTTTCGTGTAAAAAATTTATCAAAACATTTTGCCTGTGATTCGGTTAAGTGTTATTTGCGCAAGAATTTTCGCCTGTGGCGCATTTTAACAAACAAATTAAGGGTAAAGAAACAAATTAAATTCCCAAAACCCCATCAGTATTTACAATTTTAGTTGTTTAAATTTTTAAATTGCATTAAATTTTAAATGTTATTTTCTACAAAAATTTTGCCTTTGAAGCATGATTTTCACATCAAATTTTGGGTAAATAAACAATTTTAAATTTGTTTAACACCCCCCCCCCCCCTATCCATTCGAGCCCAGGTCCGAGCTTGTAAGCATCTGTTGTCTTGTATCAATTATGGTTACATTTTTACTTCAAATTAAGTTTTTTTTAATTATTTATCCTTAAACACCATCGTCCTCCGCGAAGTCAATTTCTGGGGCGCCGTTTGAGTTTTTTTTAGTTTTCCATTAATAATAATACACCAAAAATAAACTAAAAACTTACCTTTTAGGTCAGGTAGCCCACAATTATCCTTAAATTTCTTAAGTACCCACTTTAGAATATATCGAAATATCGCGACGTACACAAAAAAAAACTTCCAAAAAAAATTCACCTTCACGCCGCCGAATCGCTAAAAACTGACTGGCTGCAAGTTTCAAAACCAAAAAGTTGTTTTTTCCCGTCTCAAGGCGTGCACAACAGACGCTCAGTGTATGTTTTTGAATTCAATAAGAAGCCACATAACTTTGACTCTGGATGAGCCAAAATTAGAAATTCAAAATATGAACAGGCATGGCAGAGGTTTGAAAGCCATCAGACGCACAGTGGTGTCAGTTATTGTGTGCACAGTGGGCACATTTACTGAAAGGTGGTTTGTATTTCTTTTTTATTTTACGGTTGCCATCTGTCCGGTTTTCCGCGGACATGGCCGCGTTTTGAGGGCGTCCAGGGACGTCCGGGCGGTTTTTTGAAAAAGGTCCAGAAAAAATCATTTTGCTTTCGACTGCGGCGTTATAACATCATTGAAATATGATTTCCAAAAAATTCATTAAGCACATCGTTTTTTTTTTTGTTCAACGGACACACCCTTTTTTTCCAATGGTATCGAGGGAAAATCTTGCAGAAGTCCAACGGTCCAACCGTGCAATCCACTCCCACGACAGAGTCTCATCCCTTTATCAGAACAGCCCGGGTAGTGTCGGAGTCCTACCGACTAATACCCCCCGATTGTGGAGCAGTTCCTATAGTGGTTAATGGGTCTAGTTCAACTTCCCCATAGGGCTATATCGATATCGAGCACCATGAGAAGGTGAGGTTGGCATTTGAATATGAGAGGCTAGATGTATTTAAAAAACTGTTGCCATATTTTTATTTTCAAAAAGCGGCAGTTTTGAAAATTTATATCTTACTTAATTATGATTTTCAGAAGAACCAATAGCGCAACTTGCTTTTTTTTACCTTTTTATACTTCGTGTTTTGCAGTTTTAACCCACAATAAAAAAAAACTGAGCCCTGACCAAATGCAAAGTGATAAAAACATTCTTCTTCCCCATATAAAAAAAATAAAGTGTGAGACCTCATTAAAATATCTTGCGCATTCACCATTATTTAAGGTAAAAATCTGAAAATGACCATAGCGTTTTCCTTTTGATCTCTACCCTTCATTTTGATGCAAAATAGAAAAGGATAGAGGTGCACTTAGTGCGAACCAGTGCATAAGAAGGAAAAAGAGATCAAAGGAATTTTAAAAGACTACGTTCCAAACTTAAAATGCAAGAAGAGGGTGTGTCTGGTTATCAAGAAGACTGTTCAGAATGCTGGGGAATGTTTCAAAATGGAAAACCATCTCGCACAATTTAAAAATCGGGAGGCGGGAGGAAATTCAAAAAAGCGGGAGACTCCCGCCTAAAACGGGAGGGTTGGCGACCCTACTCTGGTCCCACGCTTAAGGTGAGATTACATGGCCTAAAATAGTAGGCTGCGTTTTGGCGTTCAACCTATTTGCTATTCAAGTTGTCAAGGCAAATTGCTACATTGAGAACTATTTTTATTTTTATATCATCGCTTTTATCATTTTCGATTTTTTGTCTTAAAAAGTGTGATATGAATCAGGTTGTTACTATCAATAGTGAAAGGACAAGAAGTAGAAGATACATAAGTATTTTCCAACAGTTGAGTATAAATAGCGGAACCCTAGGTAACAAATAAGCGTTCTTCGCGTAATTTTTGATATTTTGACCATAATTCCAGAGAAAATTTAAAATTAAATAAAGAATATAACCTCACAACGTCGAAACGCCGCTTTTTGAAGGAAAAATATTGGCATAACAATTTAAATTTAGCGGAAACGTCAAAATATTTGAATGCACCAATCAGAGCACTACGATTCAAAAAATTACGAATTTTCTACTACCCGCCAGCCTACTATTTTAGGCCTTGTAATCTCACCTTTAGTGCGAGCCCGGTATCCAACTGTTCTGAGCAGATATGAAGGTTACGTTATATTCGTATCACTATCCCCTACTAACTTTATTCAGTTAAAATTTTAAAAATAACAATTAGTTTTCGAGATATTTGCTTTCAAAGTTGTACGGACCATTAAATTGTTTGTAGTCTTCTTCGAAGGGTGAAGTTTTTACAAGTTTGAGAAAATAAAAGGAACGAGAGTTGATGCGGTCTTAGCAAAAATGACATATTCAAGAGCCCTAGTTTTAATTTAATACAAAAATTAAAATCTTTTATGTAGCCCTTTTTCGTGGCGGCAATTTTGGGGGCAATCTCAAAATTTTTATTAGTCTCCCTATGTTAATACAAAATTTATAATTTTTATAAAAGAATACAGAAATTATTCAAAAGCCTCATTTACAAAGTATAAGGTGGGTCCAAAAAAGTTTGATTTTTGTGAAAGCTACAGCTTCAGACTATATGAAACTATTGTCAAAATTGACATTTCGTGAAAATCCAAGATGGCGCATAATTTTAAAATTTCCCCATTTTGAACACCCCCCGCCAAAATTTTATGTGCGCCTCTGTACTCGATTTTAGATATTTGTCATAAAGACACGTATTTGTCGTGCACAGAGACGTACACTATCGGCATCATAAAAGTGGTACACAATACTTTTTGTTGTAATACCTTGGTCTATTTTTACAAACAAAGTCACCCATTATTGTATTTTTCTTAAACTGTCAAAGTATGTCATTCTGTATTTCAGTCTGACAAATAAATAAAAAATACCTCCACAAATTTCTTTATTTGATAAAGCCCAACTCCTGGCAAAACTACAACTATGGTCAATGGTCAATTAGGGACGTGGCTAGACATTATGGACGCAGTAAAACTACGATTATAAAAATTAAAAAACGATGGGAAGAAGATCAGACAATAGAGAGAAAACAAGGGACTGGTTTATTGAAAGTTTCAACTTATGAACAAGATTATGACCTTATTGCTTTTATGAAAACAAAGACAAAGAGATTAACCCAATTTTCAGGATATGTAAGAGTGGCACGAAATCGCGTAAGGATAGGCTCTAATTTAAGATGTCGTGTAGTCGCTAAAAAAATTAAACTTACGAATGAAAAAAAATGGCCAGGTTACTTTTTGCCCTTAACTACTCTCTAAACGAACCAGAGTTTTTTCGAAAGGTAATATTTTCCGATGAAAAAGATTTTCAGTCCTGTAGTGACAGAAAACAAATTCGGCTGTATCGTCCACCAAGAACGCGCTATGAGATCGCGCTGGAAGATTTTCGGTAAATATGTGGGGTTGGATTTCTGCTAGAGGACATGGTGCTCTATTTCGAATTAATGGAAGGCTCACAGCACAGCTTTATGTGGACATTTTAGAGAACACCATGCTTCCAGCCGTCACAGAACTTTATCAAGACCAGTTTATTTTTCAACAAGACAACTGCCCTGCTCATACGGTCAGAATTTGGCAAACTTGGTTTCGGGAGCAAAATATTGATGTTCTTCCTTGTGCTGCGAAAACCCCAGACGCCAATCCTATGGAAAATATCAGGGGTTTAATTTCAAAAAAGCTGGAAAGCTTTAATATTGTGCCGGAAAATCAACATCACTTGGTTCACTTAATAGTCAATGCTTCTGAAGAAGTGATTGGTGAAAATGAAAACCTTTTTGAAATTTTGGCTGATTCTCTACCATGGTAATTGAGGTGAATGGCGCAATGACTAGATATTAAAATTTATAGGTTTATTACAATTCTTTTTGAAAGCAATCCGGTAGTTAACCATACAATACCTATATTTATCACGTACCACTTTTATGATGCCGATAGTGTATTACTTCTAAAAATCGGACAACGAATGAAGAGGTGTTTTAACCCTTTGTAAAACATATGTCTAAAAACCTCCAGTTTTCCGATTCTTTAGATTTTGAGTTCTGCGGGAAGCTAAGGCTCTGGCATATATAAGCTATCTGTCAAATTTGACATTTTATGAAAATCCGTCATGGCGCATGCTTTTGAAACTTAGATATTTTTCACTCCTTCCTGCCAAACTTTTTTGTAAGACAATGCACCTGATTTTAATCATCCGGAAAGTCACATCCTTTCAGTGTACAAAGAGGTATCATTCGTAAAAATCGGACAAGGTATTTACAGAAGTAGAAAAAATTTTGTACCTGACACGTGCGGAAAGTGTCTTTTCCGCTCTTGACGGCTTGCCTGAACTCCGCTCCGCGTCGTTCGTGTAACTGCCGTGTCGCGCGTAAAAGTATCACTTTCCGCACTTGTTAGGTAACGAACTATTTTGGATTCTCCTTAAAAAATTATTTAAAATATACGCCACAGGGCAGTATCTCGAAAACTAGATATTTTACTAGATTGGGTATTTTTAAAAAGCAAATTAAATTTTATAAGGATTTCAAAGACTCAATATTAAGATAGCCTCAAAAACTGCCCCCCCCCCCATCCTAATAATATAGTTTAAATTTTATGTATTTTTTTCTTAAATATGCGGTTTTTGCTAGCTGTGCGAGAGTTGATGGGCGTTTTCTTTTTCGAAACGATAAAATCCAATAAAATGTACGACAAAGCTATAAAGATTATTTTTTATTATCGTTAAGTAACCGTAAATTCTCATAAAAATACTTAATTAAATACCTTATTAAAAACAGTACTTATTAATTATATCAAATGTAATTAGCATTAAAGTTATGTGGTGATTCTTTATGAATGTCCTTGTGAAAAAATATTATGTATCAAACGCTTTTCTTTTAATTATTCAGATCGTAAGATCGGCTAGTCGCAAACTAAAAGCTAAGAAGTGCAATTTACTTTAAGTTACAAGCACACAAATTTAAAGCATATCCCGTCAGCCCTGTATTTTCATAAAAGAGAGACAGACGCACGATGGAAATATCGGTCCTGTATACTCTAGCATTGTTTAGAGAGAGAGGCATCTTCTGTCCCTGTTTATTCATAAGTGTCGGAGAATTTAAAAAAAAAACGAAATTGTTTACGTTTTCGACAAAGAATCCTGCACAAATTACATTGGAAATGGCTTTCGGCTAAATGTCATAATTTTTTTTATATATTGTAGTACTCAATCAACAAAACACAAAAATAGAAAAAAACGAGATAGGGAGCAGGATTACTTTCCGAGATATGGAGCTCTAAGGTTGACGTGTTTTTAGGCTATATTCCAAGTTTTTTTCCACAACTTTGTTAATTACCGCCGAAATAAAATGATTCGAATCTCTATTTGTCTGGAATGAAACACCCCTTCCACCGATATAAAAATGTTTTGATATGGTTTCTTTGGTACACAATTCTTATTTTATTTAAAAGAAATGGCCAGATTTTAAAAATTTTCACATATGTTATTAAAAATAATGCCACTTGGCTATAGAAAAAATTTCTAGCTTAAGTGGTACTATAAATTTCAAAAATGGCAGGCACCATGTTTTTTAATATTTTTGATATTGGGGAAATACGAAAAGTGATTTTAAATATATTATAGGTAAGTTATAAAAACTTTTTATGGACAAATCCAATCCAAAAGCTTAATACCAATATGTTGGTACCAATTACTACCCATTGGTACCTGTATTTGACCAATCAAATTGCTCGAGTGGTATATGCTACTATTACCGTTTTTCTACGAGAAAAAAAAAGGAGGTAGAATGTTTTCCTACTAAGTGCGGAAAAATGGTTTTTACGCAGGCATTTGCATGCAAAAAGTTAAAACTCTTACGATATGTTTAATATGGCGGCATACGGCGGCTTTGTATTTAAAAAAAAATCAAGGTAGTATTGACAACGTCAAACTTTTGCTTAAGAAACGGCGTCATTTGCTGCAAGATAATTTTACTCATTCTATTGGGAACCCAGGGTAAACAACCGGAAAAATGTTCATATCATCATATATCATATTCGTTACCGTAAACCCCAAGTTAGCCTAAAAGCGTATAACACACGAGCAATTTGATTGGTCAAATACAGGTACCAATGGATACCTATCGGTACCGACATATTCGTATCAAGCTTTTAAATTGAATTTGTCCAGAAAGAGTTTGTATAACCTACCCATAAGTTATTTTAAATCACTTTTCGTATTTCACCCATATTTCAAAAATATATTAAAAGGCATTAAAGGTACCTACCATTTTCCCAATTAATGACACCACTCAAGCAAAAATTTTTTTTTTAGCTTACTAGCATTATTTTTATTAACATATGTAAAAACTATTAAAATCTGGCCGTGTGTTTTAAAGAAAATACAAATTGTAATTTTTTTTAAAACGGTAATTTTCTTTCGTTTTTAAAATTTACAAATCAGTGACTTTTCTGGTGGTACCAAAGAACCCTTATAAAAATATTTTTACATGGATCGAAAGGGTGTTTCATTCAGGACAAACAGAAAAACGAATCGTTTTATTTTGGCGGTAATCAACAAAGTTGTGGGAAAAAAACTTGGACCAAGTCCAAAAATAAAGCCTTAAAACACGTCAAGTTTAATGCTTCATATCCCAGAAAGTACTGCTCCCTATCTCGTTTTTCTTATTTTTGTGCTTTTTTGATCGAGTACTACAACATATAAAAAAATTATGACATTTAGCCGAAAGCCATTCCCAATGTCACTTGTGCAGGGTTCTTTGTTTGTTTAATTGTTGATATTCGATGCCACTGTCAAAATTAATGTTTTAACATATTATTTTTCTATATATGAGAGATTTTTGGAACCAGAATAGAGGTAAGCCTATTTATATAATGCCCTGTTCTCACTATGCAACTTTTCAATGCATCATAATTTCTAATAAGAGGTTAAAAGACACAAGCAGATTGTATCTTCCTTTAACCTGTTATTAGAAAATTTGATGCATGGAAAAGTTGCATAGTGAGAACAGGGCTTCAGTGTTGGTATAAAACCAATGCACTTCTGACATTTTGACAATAAAGAACATGTCAGTTTCAGTGACTTTGAAGAGGTCGTCGCGTCTCCTTTTCTTCAATAAAAGTCAAACATACAGAATCTCTAGTCCTGACAGCTCCGGATCTAGTTAGAGTTCTCTCGTAAAAAAAATAGCGCAAAACTGAAACAGAAAGAAGCCCAGATTTTTCATTGCCAATGATCCAGCATTTTTACAATCAAAATTTCCAGGGTGCCAATGCCAGTTTTCGTAGAATGTGAAAAATCGATTCAGAGAAGGAAAGTGATTTTTGTTCAATAACAAGCTCTGAAAGTGTACGGAGATATCCGAGACTCGACCAAACGCGGCCGAACATCACTCGATTAACGTTTTTTTTTAAGAGAACTTTTGTACAAGTCAGTTCTACTGGTTATGGGCATGAGAACGTCTTCTTTGAAAACTTCCGTGCCCCGTAAAAACCTCGGCCGACTCGTCCCTGCTTTTGAAACCACTTCACTTCTCTCAATCGGAAGACAGATTCAGATCACCCAAATACATACTGTGGCGCACCGAAGGGGGTGAGGGGGTTATGGTCACATTTTTACTAAAAATTAAGTTTTTTTAATTATTTATCCTTAACCCCCCTCCCCTCCCCCGAAGTCAATTCCTGGGTGCGCCATTGATACATAAAGCAACATCATAAATTTCAACACTTATCCTCCCTATCTGTATACTTATCGGACGAAGATCAGTAACCTACCAAATCTACTCTAAACAAATGTATCTTGCTTGCACATTTCAATACGGATGCGGATAAGTGATGACTTTAAATACTGCTCAAGGTCTCTAACAGCATAACAGCTTAAGTAAATTTTTTAGCGCATTGGCATCGGTATAGCTAACGCGTTCAAAACAATGCCAAACTTGTTTATGCCATGCTTTCAACGGGGCCTGATTTTATGATGGATGCAATGATGCCGAGTCCGCAAAGGCTCCTAAAAATACCCAAAACTCCACAATCCCCTCCAATTTGGTCCACCTTGTAGATATCTAACGTACGCAACGACTGCAATCGGAGCTGTTTTGACATCGCATCCACCATAAAAGCGGGCCTCGTTCAAAACATGGCATAAACAAGTCAAAAATGTAGCGTCTCTGGGCTTTCTTTTGAACGCGTTAGGTATACATACCGATTCAAAATTAACTGTCGAGCTCGCAGATCTTAAAAAATAAAAGAGTAGTGTTAGATAGCGGTTTCTGCGCCCCCCCGTGTCCCGGGGCAGCTTATCATCAAAAAATCTCTGACGTTATCTTGTTTAGATATAGCAGACGACAATAAACCGCTTTTAAACGGGTGTGTTCCCAAATAATCCACTTTTAAACAGATCTGTTCTTAAATAAACAACTTTTAAACAGGTCTTTTCCCATATAAACAGCTTTTAAACAGATCCGTTTAAAAGCGTTTTATTTGGGAACACACCAGTTTAAAAGCGGTTTATTTCGTCTGCTATATCTAAACAAAATGACTTCAGATATTTTTTGATGATAAGCTGCCCCGGGGAACGGGGGGCGCAGAAACCCCTATCTACCACTACTTAAAAGATCAAAAAAAAAAAACGAACGACACTCCTCAAAGAAAAAAAAACTAAACTTAACAATGCCCTCTGTCTTCGACCCGCTTTCTGGGCGCCGCCTTTATAATGTCGTCGACTCTCAGGATCATTTCCGCCGCCTCGGTGGCTGACATTAAAACTTGACGTTTGACAGCAAACGATTCGGTAATCCCCAACGCCTTCATGTCACCGATTTCGCCCAGGTCCATATTGAGTCCGGTCGTTTTTTTACCTAAAAGTGGACTAGAATTAACCCACGACCCTCTCCGGAAAACGCAAAGCCTGTAAAAATGGGAGTAGAAAAAGCAAAAGACCCTATAACCCATCGACGTACTAACTAACCCCAAAGACAGAAAGAAACTTAACATTTAGATACTTATGACACTTTTGTTGCCTATTCTTGAAAGTGAACAAAGGAGAACTCTAGGGAAAACTCAACCAACCAATCACTTCTTCTTCTTCTTCTTCTTGTCTGTATTGGTGCTGTCCCTGTGGACAATTTGCCAGCTCTGTTTGGTGAGCCTCAAGATGGTCTGGCTCTATGCCACTTGTAGCTCTAGTTAATTGCTTCTTAATGTTGTTCTGGGTCATTCCATATCAAATCAACCAAAAAATAATACAAATTTTACTCGACCCTCTCCGATTATGATAATTTTTGGTACACAGTTAATACCAACCAAAAAACTTGAATTCCCAAAATGTTATATTTTTTTGACCAGTACTTTTTTTGTAATTAATTTTTTAAAATTGAAAAAATTCCTAATCTGGTATATACAAAAAATTTAATATCTTAGGAACCACTTAAGCTAGCAAAATGATTGATGGCTCGTTTTAAAGATATTTAAAATACCTTTTGATTAAATTTTTTTTTTATGAAAAATCTCAAATAGGCCATTTTTGATTTTTTTCAAAAAAATATATTATTTTATTCAGACCTTTACCTAGTTACACCATATTCATCCTCAGTGTAATATTTAAAATTAATGCCAGTAATGTTTTCATGGCACCAAGTAAACAACTGAAGGACTAGCCTTTGCTGCAAGCCTTTTAACTGTGCCTCCTAAGCCATCACAGGCACTCTTGCCATGAGAAGTGGAAAAATAATGCCATTCTGCTTCGATTCCAAAATCTTTTTTATGGAGACACACATTAAGAAATTTTTTTTTATTTTTATATTGAGCTGCCTCAGGGGTGGCGCAAATATTAACAAGAATAAACAGGTACTGTAAGTGGATTATTTGAGCAGGAATGGCAAATTCCTCTTAATTTACACATATTATGGGAGAATTATCAAACTGTGGTATATAAGCATTAATTTACATAGGTAGTTAAGAATTTTTGTGTAATGAGTTTTTTATTATTTTTTTAAATTATTTTTAGGATAGCTAGCTAAAACTCTGAACAAAAAAATAAATTTTTTTGAAAAAAATCAAAAATGGTCTTTTTGAGAATTAAAAAGATTTTTTTTTTTTTTTAAATTTATGCACTGTGCTAAATCATTCATTTTGCCAGATTAAGTGGTTCCTAAGATATAAAATTTTTTGTATATTCATATCAAGACCAAATTAGGAATTTTTTTAATTTTCATAAATGAATTACAAAAAAAGTACTGGTCAAAAAAATATAAAATTTTGGGAATTTGGGTTTTTGGGTGGGTAGAAAAAGTGTGCCAACAAAAATCATCAAAATGGTAGAAGGTCTGGTGAAATACCCTGGTTGATTTGATATGGAATGGCCCTTCTTTGATTGATTTCGTTTTTTTTCTTTGCGTTTACTCTTATTCTTTTACTTATTCGTTCATTACACTTTCATACTATTGTTTTCTAACAAGAGGAATGGAGGAAAAAAAATAAAAGGAGGTAGAACGATAATGATTAAATATTTGATTTTATCAAAACAAGAAGTTAAAACTAAAAGAAAAAGAAAAAAAAACAACACAAAATAAATTGTTTTGAGGTTCTACAGTTTTGTTTTGTTTTGTTTATGTTGAGAAACTTTGTGATTGTGTTTGTTTTTTCCCCAGGAAAGTATTCAGAGATATAGGCCCCTGTAGAGTGCCTACCAGGGCACGATAGATGTCAAACTGAGGAATTAGGTTAATCGGGCATTCAAAAAAGATGTGATTAAGGTCTTCAACCTGCCCACACTTGCAGATGCGATTCAAGTGGCCTGTTCTCATTCTGTTAGAGTATTTGACTTTTTCGTAACATGGCTGGTTAGGAAACTCAAACTGAATGGACCCATACCAAGACCCCCTACTTTGTAAAATAATCTTCCAAGATTTTTTGAAGTTGTCGATATTTTAGCCAACTTGTCTACTACCTCATTTTTCTTGATGCCAACATGCTCAAGGATCCGAGAGAGATGTATCTCTGTGTTCTGGTTAAATAAAATAATTAAAGTCTTTGTTGATATTGTAATGTGGTCCTGACCTGAATCTATTCTATTCCTGTTAAGTTTGGCGCTTTTTAAGTCTGTGCAGATAATGTTTTCAAGATTCTTCTACAGAAAATAACTTAGGACTCCAAATCAAATCAACGTTTTGATTGAAATTTCTTCACTATTACAAACTAATAGAGTGATCCGAATAGAACGAAGCTGCAATATAGTTCTAGTTAGAGAGGGAGTTCTCATTTCTGTCACTTTCAAGAAGAATCATCGAGGTGAATGATTTTTACATTTTACCCTGGTCCTTCTGCCGTTTAAAAGATATTAGCGGTTTTGTGTGATGTCACATCCGAACGAAGCGAGTGTTAAACGAGGTTGATGTTGACCCTACCGCCCCTCGCTCTTTCCTTACCCCTTGCCGCATACAAGATTCGGATCCAGAAAACCGAATAAGGGATGCAGACATTCCGCCAGGAGAAGCTGGACTAAGAATAAAGTTTTAACCTATTGGGCGCCAGGACCTGCTTGACAGACGAATCAAGGCTAACAGATAAGGAATCGACCAGAGCGGGGCTAGTCCTGGAAAGCAGGGGCATAAGGAGGAGCTACCCAGTAAGTCGCCATGCAATAGTTTTCAAGAATTAATTAAATTTCATTTTGGCAGCCACACGGGAGAAACAGGACCGGAGCAAATGAAAAGGTTACATATTAACAGAGAAATCAGAGATTTACCAGCAAGGATACCAGGAAACCTGGACTCCAATTTGTAAGAGATGCGATCGTTCTTTGGAAACTATCCCAACCGATCGCGATAATAGTTTAGAAAAATTAGGCTTCTACCAAAATAAATGTATTCTCCGGCGTGAAATCCGCCGATATTCTTCTCTCAGTTTTTGGGAGAAACGGACCGAAGATTCCTCGTTCAAAAATACGACATAGGAAAAATCACGAGCGGCGTGTGATAATTCGTGTGAAATTCCACACGCTCCCAGCTCAAAAATCGGCCTCCTGAGGATACCAGGCAACAAGAAGGCTGACGAGCTTTCAAGAAAGGGGTCTGCACAGGCATATGTCGCGCCGGAACAAATTTGCGAAATTAAGTTTGATTTAGGGAACTGTGGTTCTCAAAGTGTATTTTAGAATAAAAATGGCCTATTCATTCGACCTTCTCCAGTATGTCAAGAGATGGCGCTACATAATTTTATTTTTTGCTGGAGATAATCAACTATCTGGCAAAAGTTTATAGCACTATCTTTAGTAGCTTCTTCTTCACCCTAGCACAAAACAATCGGAAAAATGTAAGGTTATGATTTTTGAGGCTGTCAATGAAATCATTATAATTAGTTGGTTTTTCTCTTCAGCTGGTTTAAAACTATTTAGGGCTACAATATGCGCTTCCAGTTTGTGTTGCGTAAGTATAGAATAATGATTATAAAGTTTTCATAGCTATAATAGAAATAATCCATGCAGAGATATGCAAATTTTAAAATAAAAAATATATTTAAACTGTAAACTAATTAAGTAATTTAAAAAAAATACTCTTCACTTACCACCATTGTGTGCAGCCCTCAGTTCAGCTACTAAGTTGGCCGAATCGTAGCCGGCGTTGTCAGCTATGGTGATCGGAAGCTGTAACAAGGCTCTGGCGTAAGCCTCCATGGCTACGGCTTCTTTTCCCGGTGTGTCGAGCGCTGCTTTGCTGACGGCCACTGAGAAGCACATAAGGGATTAGAAATTGCAATTTCAAAAAGGAGACAAAGATTTTTACTGGAGGAAAAAGTTTTTTTTTCTTTTTTTTACAACGTTTCAGTTGCTTATGTATCAGACGAATACCATAGCAGCATTTTTAACAAACCTATTTTTTTATTTTTCGACATTTTATAAAGTCTATAAATTAGTTAAAATGCAAAAAAGATAATTAAGAAGTAAAATAAGCTCAAGATTATTGGAACCTTAATTAGTCTTTGCAGGTTGGCCAACTTTCAAAGTCAAAGTCAGTAGCAAAAATGTTAATTTTTTGAAACAATAAATTTTTCCAAATACAATTTTTTTACTGGGTTTTAACTTCCACCAAAAATGCAAAGATATGGAAGCTAAATGTTCAAAAAATATATATTGCATTATTAATATCTTAAACACAAAAAAAAAACAAATTTTTCAGGAATAACCCTGTCTTTTTTATTGTCACCATCACGTTGCCAAACAAAATATTCTAGAAACCACTATTTAAAAAATATTCTAGATTTTGCATTTGAAATGTCACAAATTAAATTTATATGCTTGTAGATGCTCGCGTTGATGTGGTCCCAACGTTGTCCATCCCGACGTACGCAATGGGTGCAGTTATACTATCGCATCCACCATAAAATCGGGCCACTTTCGAAATATGGAATAAACAAGTCAAAAATCTACCTACCTACCTTTAGCTAAATGTTCCTAATTTTTTGAAAAATTTACTTAGGGGTGAAAAACCCAAACAAGCAGTTTTATATGTCACAAAAATAAGATGTCATTGTTACATTTCCTCGGTAAAGAAAAAGTTGAAGGTTGAAGTAACTGATTTGGAGGTTTTTTTAAAAAAAATTTTTTTGTCTTTCAGTTTAGCTTGGACGATTAAACTTCTATGCAGTTCGTTGGAGCTTTAGTTCTGGAAAAAAACTTTTACCTGAATATTTGAGAAAAATTTGCCTGTTTTCCCCGGTCCATACGAACCCTGGCCTGCCCGCGCAAGTTTAGATATTTCTTACCTGCCATCAGTGTTTCACTGCACCCTCCGCCGTAGACGACCCTGGTCTCTTTGACAGTTGCCGCCAATACGCACAAGGCGTCGTGAAGGGACCGGTCGGCCTCGTCTATGATTTGCTGTGTGGCTCCGCGGATAACTGTCAAAATATGGAATTTTTATTATGTTAAAACTTGGTAAAATATTAGCGTATTACGCTTAAAAACCGCTCCCTCCACAAGAGGTGTTGTACCAAATCTCTGGCGTACGCCTCTTTTTTGTTCCCATTTTTTGATGGATGAAGTCGTATCAAAAGACATAATCCTACTTTGTTTCTTTTTATTTTGAAACGATTTTGGCAGTTATATTGAGAAAAAATTGATAGAAAACCGAAAATACAGGGTGTATGAACAATACATTTCAATTTAATTTATATATTTTCCCAAAATTTTTATAGAGCCCATCATTATGACAGCAACCATACAGGAGGTGAACAACGGCAGAAACTGCTGCCCTCAAGGTTTGAAGTGCACCTAAAATAGTCAGTGGCCTGGTGGGAGAGTGCGCTGACGCACTGCAGACATTGGCTCAGGACAAGAGGGCGACTCTGATGTGGGATGAGGGAATATCAGGCAGTGAGAATGCGGACTAGTTGGCCAAAGTAGGTGCCGGAACCTCTTCTGGGAATGACGAAGATACAGGTTCAAAGTCAGCTCAATAAATGGTCAAACTATGAACTCAGAGCCAGAGTGTAGACAGTCTATCTGACCACGTTCGAACATCAACCGATTGCCTTGTATCGAAGGAACCTTCCTACACTTTCATACACCTGCTTTTGAGTGGGAGAATGAGCGCTCTTGAAAAGCGAAATTGAGTTAGCTTTGCGCATGCACCGTACAAGCTTGGTAGCTTCTGAGCCTTCTTAATGGCCGAAACGAAGGATGTGAACGTTCCCAGGCGATCATTCTCTCGAAATTCAAGAATCGGCACCCTGGTAGGAATGCTGACTGGACAATCGGCTGAACGAACACCTGTCGCGCATCAGAGTAGCAAAGAATCCCGTCTGTTTAGCCCATATAAATATGAGATAATATAAAGGCCCTTCCCTTACTTTTCCCGAGAAAAATGCGTACGGATAATAATAACTCTCCCAATCAATTTGGCCTGGAAAAAACCCCAGAGACGAGGAGTTCAATGGGCAGACGCGTCGATTCCGTCCAAAAAACAAAGTTTCCTAAATGGTACCACAATTAATAAGCATAAAACATATAACTAGAACTAGGTACATAACTTGTCAACAACAATAGTTCAGTTGACATCATGAAACAATTGATTTGAGTTTTGATTATGTTACAAAAAATAGGTCAATTTCTGAAAAATAATTGTTAGGAATTTGCTAACAAGCCTATCAACTCGACAATTTTGACCGTAATTTGTTCTATGAGCTCTTTCAGAAAATAATTGTCGATTACGAGTATTCCTAGATGGAATATGAAATTGAATGAAGCTAATAAATAACCTCTAGAGAAGAGAAGTCTGGTATCATATGTTATATCTTTGTACGGAAAGTGATGTTTGTTTAAAATATATATATATAAAAAAGTATCGGTTCGGTTCGGTAAACCACAGATCGACGGACAGGATTTGAATGATGCTTCACCAAAGCAAGTTGCGAGCCTCTTTAAGGGGCTGAATATTCTGTAGCAACAAAAAATGTTAAAAGTGAGCTACAATAGACCCAATAGTGGACACAGTGGACAGTGCCATACTGGCACACTCACAAACAAATCAATCAATCAATCAGTGTCTAAATCTTTCTTCTATGTTATTTTTGCAGCAATGTCAGCATGGCTTTGTTAGCGCATGCGCAACAGATTAAAAAAAAATACATATGTACATATAAAAATAGGTAAGAACAATAAAAGAAAAGAGAGAACAATAAAAAAAAATCAAAGAAACAAAAGTAAATAAATAAAATTACAAAAAAAAAAGAATAAGTAGAAATTAGTACCAATAAAAAACTAAGAAAATTAAAGAAAAGAAAAGAAACATAACATAGAAGAAAGAGATACCAATGAAACAAGATAAGGGAAATGAGAAAAGAAGTAGTAAGCATGAGAAACTAAAACACATCAGAGTACCTTGGTATCAACTAAATCATGCTGGTGATTTATTCAGATTGACGCAGAGCCAAGAAAGACCAGAGATAGAGAGGCCAAATTGAAACCCTTTTTTTTAGCCAAGCAATATAAAATTGTTACACAAAAATAACATTTATTTACCTATAGAACACGCCTCGCCCAAGGCAACGCCACTAAATCTGAGCAGCACGTCTTCACCAATCATAATTTGCTCGATCACTTTACATGTGCCAAGTTTGACAGATTCGGGTTGGTCGAATGTCGAGACTATCTCACCTCCAGTTACTAGAGCTAACCTAAATATAGAAATTTCATCATAAAGTTATGTCTAAAATACTTGGTCAACCAGAAAAAAATTTGCTTTTTTTTCATTGTTGATTTTTTAGACCAAAATCCTCATTTTCTGGGTAAAAATACCTTTAAGTACAGTATTTTGGGACCTCCATTAACCTAGCGATCCCACCCTTAGAAAATCGAAATTTAGTTATGCCATAATTATGTGCTAATTTCGTCCCCAATCAAAAAATTTTGTGCCCCTCTGGTTTCTGAGAAAATAGAAAAAGAAAATGGGGTAGCTAGATTAATATTAACTTAGCGACCCCACCAGAAAATATGGCGCCAAACTAAAAATTATGTGCTAGTTATGTGCTCCACGAATATATAAGAAAAAAATCAAATTTTAAATTTTAAATTATGTTTAAAAAAAAAAGGTGGGCTAGCTAGGTTAATATTAACTTAACGACCCCACATGTTTAGGTATCACTTAATTTAAAAATTTGAAAAACCAGTATTACCTACATATTATGTGCTAATTTCATCGACAAAACAACAAAAATTTTGTACTCGTCCGGTTTCCAAAAAAATCAATAAAAAGTATATCACTTTATATTATTATTAATAACCTAGCATTCCCAATCTGAAGTGCGATTCCAAAGTGACAATTTATTTAGAAACCTCACCCTAAAATGCGGTTCTCGAAAACCAGAAGAGTACCAAATTTTCTGATCATGGACGAAATTAGCACATATGCAAATACTGGTTTTTGAAATTTTTAAATTCTGTAATTCCTAAACATGTGGGGTCGCTAAGTTAATATTAACCTAGCTACACCACTTTTTTTAAAAAAAAACCTAATTTATTTTTTATATATTCATGGAGCACATAATTTTACAACCAAAAATTTTAATTTTGGCACCATATTTCCTGGTGGGGTTGCTCAGTTAATATTAACCTAGCTACTCCATTTTCTTTTTTGATTTCCTGAGAAATCAGAGGGGCACAAAATTTTTTTCATTAGGGAGGAAAATTGGCACATAATTAGCTCATTATTATGGTGTGACTAAATTCTGATTTTCTTAAGGTGGTTAATCGAAAGTATTTTGGAACTTAACTCGTGGGTCCCCCGCTATTTATAAATCGGCCCTTAGAGCTTTTTAGATGGTTTTTCTTCTTATTGCCAATTGCACCAACATTAAGTCTGTGTTTTAAGTCTGACTTAAAAGTTTTCCCTCTCTCTCTTATCGCGTGCTTCTGAGAGATATAAAAACTTTTAAGTCACAGACTTAACCTTGGCGATTAGCCTCCCAAATTGGGAAAGTTAAAAAAAAAGAAAAATTTAAAATAACCATTAACAAGCAAAATTACAAATTTTAAAAATTCACTACATTTGCTTCGCCCCTGAAACTAGTACCAAATCTGAATCTAGACACCATATCATATCTTAAATTCCTTGATGTGTGTGTAGAAAGTGTATTATCTCTGGAATTACTTATTACCATACCATAGAGGTCAACACTTATAACACCACTCTTTTTTCTCAATCTCGTCAGGGGTTTAAGAGATCATAAAGGTATATCCAAAATCTTTGCCAACCAAAAAAAAATCTTATTTGTATTAATATTTAATTATGAGCTTTTTGCATGTTTGCTTTTACCTTCATAGGCCACCAAGCAGACAGGCTGGAAAGATATTATAAATTGTAAAAAAATCTGAAATGTAGGGAGGCCTTAAGAAGACTTACAATGTGATTTCGATTTATTTAGACCGAATTTTGACGACATTTAGACGATTTCAATTGATTTCAATGGGATTTTGATGAGATTTCAATGGAATTTTGATTTATTTCAATGAGATTTTGATTATCTAAATTTATTTTTATTATTGACTTGTAAATGTCCCCTAGAAATTACATTAAAAATGGTAACATTTTACAGCTATTAACATACCTTTCAATTCCATCAAAATCAGCATGTTCAATTGCCATAACTCCAGCATCGGCGAAAAGCTGTTCAGGGTAATTGTAAATAAGTTGACGGTTGATGAATACATTGGCATTGTGTTTTAGAATTTTGTTAACTTTGTCTTTCATTTTTTCCTTTTCTGCTAATTCCAACTCGGCGATTTTTGACATGGAATCCACCTAGAAAATAATATCACATTTTTGAGAAATAAAATTTATATTTTTTGTTTTCGTTTAAAGCTTAATGAACAAAATTTTTGCTTACCTTTATTGTAGATCCAAATACTTTTATCTTATCAGTGTCCATGGGGGTGTTGGCAATCAAAATTTTCGCATTTTCTACTCTTTTTGGTTGATGCACACCAGGTTTTTTGTCCAGCAAGAAACCTTCTTCCAGGAATGAGTCCTCCAAAGTACCCCCAGTTTTTTTGATAATTTGAATTGCCTGAAAAAAATTTGTATTGACATTTTCTGATTTATTAAGCTTTGATTAGAAAACCAGGTGCTTAAGAGAGCAGCAATTTCAATGTGAGGATTTTTTAGACAACATAACAAAAAAATATCTTGAATAATTTCTATGTCCTTTTTGATTTTCTATAAACTTCATGGAATATGTCTGCTCATTATGCTTAAAATAAATACAGCAAAATGTTTACCTTTCTTAAAATCCCTGAAGAAAGTGATTGTTAAAATTTTTCTTGAAATTAGGGATCAAACCTGTGGATTTAAATTAATGTTACGCCTCACCTGTAGATTGGCCGACCCCTTCAGCCTCATAATAGCATCAACAGCTAACTTGGCAAAATACTCTTTGTGCTGAGACAAAATTTTCGAGCTCAATGTGGTCCTTGCAATATTTAAAAGGTCATCTCTGAATTTTTCTAAATTTGAAGCGTTATTTTCAGCTGCATCTGTCAGAGCTTTACGAGCAATGTCTGAGGCTTTTCTCCAGCCCGCCACAATTATTTGGGGGTGCAGTTTTTGCTCTATAAGTTTTTCAGCTTCTTTGAGTAACTCAGCAGCTAAAAATCACAGATTCAGGTAAAATAACCCTACTTGGTTGATAGTTTATGTAGGGTGTATGTATTGGATGCTTACCCAAAACTGTGACAGAGGTGGTTCCATCCCCAACTTCATCATCTTGTACCTTTGACATGTCAACTAGAATTTTTGCTGCTGGATTATCTACCCCCACAGCTTTTAAAATTGTAGCTCCATCATTTGTAACTTCGACAGATCCTGCATTCCTTCCAGAAGAGACTAAAAAGTGTAAATTAAGTAAAAAAACATCATTAGATTAGTAAAAAATATGGAGAGCTCACCAGGCAATACATTTACAACTTGAGTGGAATAACTGGCATTACATGGAAAATAAGGTTTATGAAAACCAGGAGAGATGCACTTTTAAATTTGTAAACCATGACATGATGCATTTTTAGTAGGTTTCATAATCACAAGTGACATATTTAGGTAGTTAACTTCATTTGATTTGAAAATGCAAATGGTGTATTTTTAGTACTTAAATTATCCTGACTTTTTTACTGTTTTTTAAGTAAAAATCCCACTGACTTTTCCTAACTTTTAGTTAGATGATCATTTCTATGAAATTTCACCACTCACAGTTCAAAAATCCAGCCTCAGCTGTATCCGTAGTCACTTCGTATTTTTAGACCTTTATTTTATTCCCTAATACCTACCCAAAATTTTATCCATGCCCTTTGGGCCCAAAGTACTCTTTACCAAGTCACCAATGGCAATAGCACCAACAAAACTGCTGAGACGAGCAATTTCAGCCTTTTCTTCTTCAGCCTCATGCTTAAGGATTCTCACGGGGTTTAAAGACACCTAGAAATATGTTAAGAGTAGATTAGTTTGATTTTAATATTCTTAAATTTTTCTTATGGGCACTGGGAAATTTTTTTCATATTGAGGTTGATGCTTAGCAAAAGTGTCCAGCAAAGGCCCCCCCTTAGGCCCTCCGATATTTTAAGTCAACAAGTAGGTACTAAAATGGAAAAAATGTTTTTTTTTTGAAAGATGAAGAGGCTAACATGGTCTAGGGTACACTCATGGAATTAGGGAAATTGGGAATGCTGGAATTTGTAGAATTAAAGAAATTGGGAATGCTGGAATTTGTAGAATTAGATAAATTGGTACTGGCACTGGTATTAAAGGTACCTAATTGATGTTGGTGAACAAATTTTGTATTAGCTTATTTGGCAAAAAATCAAAAAAGTGCTCCCCAAGCTGTGTCTTAATTTTTACAAAATGTGCGTTCCATTCAAAATTCGGCCAATTGACCCATTTTGAGTGTCACATATTGACACCCAACTGACAGAAAATCCATGTTTTACCTGTCAATTTGGTTATAAAAATGGCAGCAATCTTTGGGTAAAGGGCACTGAAGAGATAAGAGTTAACTGGCTTTGACAGAAAAAAATCCAAAAACTGACAAAAAAGAGACAAGTGACAGTTTGCACACATGCTTTTGTATATTGATTAAATTTAATGCACAAAGTTAAAAGTTGCCCAGCTTTATCAATTTTCCATAACAATTGCATTAAACATTGGTTTGCATGTATGTAAATTTAAAAATTAACTATTATAAAATGTATACAGGCAAATAAACATTAAAATAAAAGCCAAAAATAAAAACAAAAATAAGAAATAATGTTGGTTTATACAGCCAAATAAAAATAACAATAAAAAATAACTTTGAATCAATCAGCACACAGCTTCTGCACATGTAAACAAAAGTGAGTGGCACCAATAATTAAACTAAACTCCATCATATTGTTTTTTTAAATTATAAATATCTGCCAAAAATAAATAAAAAATTCAAAAATGACAGAAAATAACCATTTAAATGACAACAACAAAAGAAAGTGTGGTTATGTGCATTAATGGGGCCAACACCGTTCTCAACTAAAAAACCAGTTAGCTCATTTTCGTTTTAGTATCCTTTGGCCTATGATCGTTGCCATATTGACACCAAACTGACAGACAAGGCTTTTTAGTTGAGAACGGTGTTGATGGGGCATGCACAAATCCATTTTCAGATAAAAATAAGTTAAAAGTTGGCCACCTTTTTATTTCTGTTGTATAAATGCCTACACTGTTTGCCATAAGCTCCACTTTTATTTAATATATTATTTGTAAATGACTGTATACCTAACTCAGCTTAAGCAATATCCATTGTGTGTTATCCATTAGACATTAAAAGTTGAGTAAACAGGCCTTTAGCTTCCTCATTTACATAAGTCAAAAAAGTGGAATAAACTTCTGCCCTAGACCAGAAACAATCCTAACATAACCTCTAAATTTGCCCTTTTTAATATTAAAAAAAAAACAGAGGTACATAACAAAAATTATAAAAATCATTAGACACAAGCTTAATGTATCAAGTGCACACTTTCCGCCCTAGAGCGGAAACTATTCTGCACGTGCCTGTAGCCGGGCAACACCTGCTTTTTCCACCTCGAATTTCTCCTTTGATATTAAATTAAATTCTAGAATTATTTAATTAAATAGCTGCCCTTATTAAAGAAAATATTATAAAGTAGAACTTACCATTTTTGTGATATTCCTTGTCTAAGTCTTTTTTGTTTGAAAAAAAAGATTCAATTTTCGCCTTTTAATGAAACGTGATTTTTTTGACAATTAAATAAAGTGAAGTTAGCGGCTATAAGATGTCAATCTCTTCTTGTTAGAACTTTTTGGGTAATCTGGCCAAGTGTGGAAAGGGACTGCTCACAAACGGTCCACTGAAGCGTGACGTCATTGAAAAATTTTCTGCTGCGTTGTTCTGATATCACGGTCCCTTGGGGACCGTGGCTCTGATGAATAGCTTCAACGGCTGCTGGCAGCCAAATCCTCGCATGCATAAGGTCGTACTGTAATTCTTATGGCGAAGGAAGGAGGGAGGCTTGAGGAACGGCTATTTTACATTTCACGCCGTGCGGAAAAGACAGGGTAAATCCATTCCCGAAGGGTGTGCGGGAAATGCAACTTCCCGCACGCAAATGCGTGCGTAAAAGTGCACTTTTACGTACGCTAGTAGAAAAAAATATCATTTTCCGTAAGTAAATTACTGCAAAATAGTAGTTTTAGCAATTATTGGATAAAATATTGCTTTTTTATAAACATAACTAGAACAAGCGCAGATAATTTTAGCAATATCAAAGACTAATTAATATATTATATCAGTCCCCTAATAACCTACACTGTTTGTTTGACAATAAAGCACATTAGATAGATGTGGCATGTTTTTAATACAAAATCGTTTAACTTCAACATAAGTTTTAAATATAATTTTTATAATAAGTATATATTATATGACTGAAAACAACAAAAATGTATGCCTAAGTAGAAAAAATTCTAATAATAGCATCTAACACTTCCAACAGTTGATCTAATAAAAATCACACAAATATTCTAAAACATTTTTTATTCCTGCACAAAAATTATATTATTTTAAGCTCATGCTGTTGTTAGTTTTCTCCTTTTTACCTATCTTATTTTGATTTTTGCGTCAAGTAAAATGGTGGTACATAAATTTACATGAAATATTCACCACCATCTTGATTTTCTACTTTTCACAAATCAATATTTGTATGATTTGATTATTTCCTTTTGAATATTTAGATTAACATAAGTTTCTAAAATAAAATATGACAATCCAAAAGATTCTATATATAGGTGCATTACCATCAAATTAATTATCAGGAAAATTTGTTTCAAAACTAAAGCAAGAATCTAAATAGGTATAATCGCAGAACTTAAAATATTTTTCTTATTTTATGGCAACTCATAGAAAACAAACCAAAAAAAAGGAACACCAAACATCCTCCTAAAGTCCTTCCTATAAAGGAAATCATAGCGACCAAAAATGCGATTAGATATAGGTTGACCAAAAATTTAGAAACCAAAAGGGACGTTCGAACTTTTTTCGTACTGTAATACAATATTTGATTTTACTTTTAACAGCTCCTTTCCCAAGGTAGGAAACTGTGCTGACAACAAAATTTTTAAATTAAAACAAAGCGTACATCTACATCTCGAGAGGTTGTAGCAGCGCAGGTGAAAATTTATTTCTTAAATTACGATTTTTAGTTGCTTTTCTTGGTTTGTATAAAAAATTTTGGACTACTGTTTTTTTGTCCATTACAGAAACAATTTGGTGAAGAAAAAAACAAACTTAAAAACTATAGTCTTTTAATTGGGTGAGAAAAACTGTCCATCAATAGGCAGTTTCAGTTAGCCATGAAACGTACGCGATACGTACGCACGGACGTTTAGGTCTTTAAGATAGCTGCGTTATCGCTAAACTAAACCATATTCCTATTAGCTTAAATGTATGCCTTACCGTAGGCAACATCTATAACTAGCCAGCCATGGAAATATCAAAACAAAAGTCATTGGCTTAATAGTGCCGGCTCTTTGCACATGCGCGAAAATTTATCGATTCGAAAGCTTTCGGCCGGTTTCGCGGCCTACGTCTTTAATCGAGGCGACGCCATGTAGTTTATTTGTTTTTATTGCGTATTTTCATTTGCGCTGCCCGTTTTTTTCACTGTTAAAAATTGGAAAACTTAGACAGTGGCACACCGAGAGGGGGTTGGGGTCCCCCCCCCCGAGAAGCCTCGTGACAATTGGCACGATCAAATAACAGCAGAAATAAAATATATAGGGCATAAAATACAAAAGAGCCCTGGACTCTCATTAAAAAAAAAACCTTTAAAAATAATAAATGGCAAAATTTTTCGCTTGCGGTCTTTGTTTGTCATTTTGCCTGCGATTTGGTATCAAAAATGGCATTTAAAGTGTCATTTTCGCAAAATACAATATTTTAAGTGTTGTTTCGTGTACATATTGAGGAACTATTCTTAAACCCGAAACTATACTACTCAATCTCAGAAAAATTTTCCGTATGTGGGCTTCCCAGAAATTTAGTTTCATTTGAAGGTTTGATTTTTGTATCTAAAAGCATTATTTCACTTGGGATCCCAATTCTGATTGCCTTGTGCGAAAAAAACAAGGCTCACTCGAGAGCAGAGAGTTGGGATTCCAATATCCTTATTCTAGCACTAGTCTTTGTTTTTTTAAGGATAAAAAAGACCGAATTTAGCGCTACCTTCCACCTCTGCGCGAACGTTCTATGGCCAACTAAACTGCCTAATCTCCGCTTTCACTGCTACACGCACTCGCCTCGCTATCTGCGTATCATATCGCTTTCCTGTGGTACTCCGGGGTGGCGTTGCCGTAATCTTGCAAACTGAAGAGCTGCGCGCTGTTTTTGACCAAGTATTTGAAGAAATCTTGAACATTTTGCAGCAGCAAAGCTATGCTGCGCTCGTCGAGGGGAGTGTAGGCTAGCATCGAGCCCAGTTTGACGAAGAGGCGTAGTAAATGGACTGCGCCTAAAACAGTAAAAATCAATTTTCTTAGCTTCCTTTGGGCAAAAAAAATTTAATGCACATCAATGTAACATTTTAAAAATTTGGTCAAGAAATAAAAAAGTTCTAAATGTTTAAATAGACCAGAGTTTGTCTGCAAAAATGTACATCTTTGAATGCCTATAACTTTTTAAAAAATAGGTCAATTTTGATAAGCTTAATTTTTTTTAAAGGCACGGGCCTTAAAATTTATATAACGTTTGTCAAAGCTGACGTTTATCTAAAATCCAAGAGGCGGACTTATTTAAAAATAGGCATATTTCACCCCCCTAGAAAAGTTTCTGCGACACTGTGTTCAATCTTAAACATCGGTTACAAAGCCACATCCTTTTCAAGCACATCAATGTAACATTTAGAAAATTCGTACAAGAAAAAAGTTTTAAATCTTTGTATAGACCAAGGTTATTAAGACAAAATTTACTTGTTTGAAATGTCAATAACTTTTTCAAAAATTGACCAATTTTAATAAACTTAAAACTCTTAAAAATCACAAGCTTCAAAATTTATAGAACTAATGATAAAACTGACATTTACTAAAAATCCAAGATGGCGGACCTATTTTAAAAATAGCCATTTTTAACCTCCGTAGAAAAAACTCTGGGCTTTAGAAAGATTTAAAACTTCCTTATTTCTTGTCCGAATTTTTAAAATGTTACATCGATGTGCTCCGAAACATTGTGTCTTCGTACCGATGTTTCAGATTTAATGCAGTGTAGCACACAAAAAAATATTCAGGGGGGTTAAAAATGCCCATTTTTCAAACAGATCCGCCATCTTGGATTTTTAGAAAATGTCAAGTTTGACATTGCTCCTATAAATTTTGAAGCTTTCTCTTTCTAAAAAGCTAAATGTTATTAAAATCGGACAATTTTCCGCGAATTTATAATCATTTAAAAAAGTGCTGTTTTTTGGCACACCAAATTTATCAAGAAAAAATTCCCTAACTTTTCCCTGACCAGATTAAAAAATTCCCTGACTAATAGTTTTAGCAGTCTCAAGAAAGGAAACAATTTTTTTAGAATGTTCATTTTACTATAAAATTCATTTGATTTTACTCAAACACTTTGCATCTGAACAATGTACAAATTCCTTGGCATTATTACCAGATTTATATGGCATTCCTGGCATGTACAAATTTTGGGTCAGCTGTTATGCCCTTGTTTTTAGCATTGCCGTTTCGACTACAGAAGAAAAATACGATTGGATGGCCCCCAAGCAAACACGGTTCTCTCGGGCCTTCGTCGGTCCGATGTCGATTGCCGAATTTGTCTTCATCGGCACGACGTCGTTATCGCTAAACTACCGACCATCCGCCCATAACTGCTTAATTTGGTCGGTCTAACGTAGGCAAGCTGGTCTCGGCCCGACATCGGTAAACTATTCAAGTCCGACATTGGTTTCCTAAAGCGGTCCAACGTCGGCGATTGACGGAGGTCCGTCGGTGGTAGCTTAAAGCGGCCCGACATTGGCAAACTATAAAGTTTCGATAATGCGGGTGCTTAGCCAGTCGGGCTGGTTTAAGTGGCAGAAGAGGTGATTCTTGTAGAGAAGTACCTCCAGCTTGTCAAGTCCGCATTCTAGTTTTGAAATATCTTTGCTCATTATATATATAATATTATCTTCCACTATACAGGGAACATAGTGACATTAGCGCCATCTCTATACATACTAGGAAGAAACTATTAAGCAGTTTAAAAATTTTAAGGTGACGTAATCGGACCATCGTCGGTTGCCGATTCTCGACCAATCAAAGAAAGTTCCAATCGGACCATCGTCGGCCCTAAAGCAGATAAAGTGGTCGTCGGCATAAAGTCGACTGTAGTGAATCGGGCCATCGTCAGTTGCCCATTCTCGACCGATTAAACATAATGTCGACTATAGTAAATCGGGCCATCGTCAGTTGCCGATTCTCGTCTAATTAAACAAAGTTCCAATCGGACCATCGTCGGCCCTAAAGCAAATAAGGTTTGCGTTGACATAATGTCAACTATAGTAAATCGGGCCATCGTCAGTTGCCGATTCTCATCCGATTAAACAAAGTTCCAATCAAAGCAAATAAAGTAGGCGTCTCGACCGATTAAAGAAAGTTCCAATCGGACCATCATCGGCTCTAAAGCAGATAAGGTTTGCGTTGGCATAATGTCGACTACATTAAATCGGGCCATCGTCAGTTGCCGATTCTCGTCTAATTAAACAAAGTTCCAATCGGACCATCGTCGGCCCTAAAGCAAATAAGGTTTGCGTTGACATAATATCGACTATAGTAAATCGGGCCATCGTCAGTTGCCGATTTTCATCCGATTAAACAAAGTTCCAATCAAAGCAAATAAAGTAGGCGTCGGCATAAAGTCAACTATAGTAAATCGGGCCATCGTCTGTTGCCGATTCTCGATCGATTAAAGAAAGTTCGTATCGGACCATCATCGGCCCTAAAGCAGATAAGGTTTGCGTTGGCATAATGTCGACTATATTAAATCGGGCCATCGTCAGTTGCCGATTCTCGTCTAATTAAACAACGTTCCAATCGGACCATCGTCGGCCCTAAAGCAAATAAAGTGGGCTTCGGCATAAAGTCGACTATAGTAAATCGGTCCATCGTTAGTTGCCGATTTTCGACCGATTAAACAAAGTGCCAATCGGACCATCGTTGGTCCTAAAGTGGTGTCGGCATAAAGTCGACTGTAGTAATGTGGACCTCCGTCAGTTGCCGATTATTGACCGAAAACTGAAAATCGCAATCTGACCAACATCGGGACAGAATGTAGTCGCCGCTGCCGACACACTGCCGACGTTTTCGACATTGGCCCGATTTAATGCCGACGATTTGTGTTTGCTGGGGAGGTACCGTTCCGGTTTAATTATATTTTTTTTAAGAATGTGATCCTCTTACCATAAATTTCTGACAGTGGTTTATCAGGAAATTCCTGTAAAATATCAGCATACTGTGGACGTTCGAACTTGTAAAGCAACTGAGTCCCTAGTGTGACATTGAAGTATTCTTTTATACCTAAAATAAAGACACAAATTAATATTTTGCAAACCAAAACTAAAAAAGGAGCCTAGCAAACTTAGAAAGAACAATAAAAAAATTACTGTCTGTCTGTTTGCTCTAGTGATGTTCTTGAAACATCGATGTTTATAAAATATCGTTGATGCTAAAACATCGATACTTTTTTTAAACATCGAACATCGATACAAAAAAAATTATGGCAAATAATGTGTCTGAGGAGTCTGCACTTGTACCCCATCGCATCAGAGCGCTTGTTTTCAAAAGCTGGCCAAACCCTCACCGTCAATAAATTATTGTTTCTACAATCAGTAGAAAAAACTTTTGAGACCTCTAAGAGTGTGCTCCAATGAGAAAAACATTTTTTTTTAAATATTATGTACCGATTATTATTATGAATATCTTATTTGCATGCTTATTATAAGTTTTGTGTAACATTAAGAATAAGTCTTAAATAAAAAAGTTTCTTTGAATAACAGAATACTCTCTAAAAAAAGCAAAAAAACACATCGATGTTCAGAAACTTAAACGTGTTTATTCCGATGTTTTTTCACCATCGATGTACCCATCACTAGTTTACTCTAATATCAAGTATCGGAGTTCACTATTGCATTGTTTGAATTTCTGGGAAGCACACAGGCTCATCGAAATCGGTTTACAGAAACATAAACAAAAGTTATGACAATTTAAAGCAAAAAAAACGGGAAATCATCAGCATCCTTCCTAAGTTTGCCAGGTAAGCAAACTTTGAACTTACCTCTTACAGTCTCAATAGTAGCGCTCTCTTTACTAGAATTATTTGATTTGATAGATTTCTTGTAGCTGATATAGTTTTCGAGAATTTGATCAACTGTCATTTTAGCAGGTAGATTAACCAGTTTTTTCTGTCTGGTGACCAGATCCCAATCATCTACCAACCAGGGTTTTAGTTCATCAGGTAATTTGATTTTTATTTCCACTTTTGACACATATTGTTCCTCAGATTCTATTGTAGAATCTAGTTTTCCTGTTGAAAATTGATTTTTTGTGTTTTTCATCTTTTATCCACAAAACTGGGAGTATTTACAAACAGTAGACACAAAAATAAGTGAAATGTTGACAAATGCCAAACTGCCACGGAAATGTCAATTTTAAATCAATTGTTAACCAAAGTGTCAACTTATTTTTGTCTGGAAATATAAAATTTGTATAATGGTATGGCCATGATGAACCTTAAAATAATTTAGTTAAACACTTCTTAAAATATTTTTAGAGGTGCTAAAATTCTTTAAAGTAGGACTGAGGGGTCATCAGCTGCAGACAGTAGGTGTAAAAGTCGTTGACAATACTTTAACAATACTTGACAATACCTGACAATACTGGACAATACTTAACAATACTTAACAATACTTAACAATACTTAACAATACTTAACAATACTTAACAATACTTAACAATATTTAACAATATTTAACAATACTTAACAATACTTAACAATACTTAACAATACTTAACAATACTTAACAGTACTTAACAATACTTGACAATATTTCAGTTCTTGACAGTAGGTGTACAAATTTTTGGCCAGCTGTTGACCCCTCGAGTAGGACACGTTTTTTGGTAATTTTAAAGACTGTAAAGAACTTTGATTAAAATAAATTAATACTACCTTATATCTTACACACTTTACACTTTACAAGAAATTACAATACAACCTAAAAAGAAGAATCCTTACCCTTGAGTATAAATACGACATACTGGAGCAAAAAGAAAAAACTAACAACATTGTAATTGTGGGGGTCCAGAAACAGAGGGAATCTGACCTAAGTAGTTACAAAAAAAATATTTACAACACTGGGAGTTTTCATAGAAAGCAAGGATATACAAGAAAATTATAGAGTAAGCAAGCAGGATGACAGCATGATTCTTGTAAAGTTTGGAAACCGAGAAAAAAAGCAAGAGATTATGAGAAAAATAAAAGAGAGAAAGGGATTACCATTAGCGAATGTGGATTGGAAGGTGTGAACAAAAAAATTTACTTGAATGATGACATTACAACACTAAAAAGACAGCTATTTAAGAAAGCCCGAGCCATACAAAAAGAAAAAGGGTATAAGGCAGTTTATACCTTGGATGGAAAGATATTTTTAAAGAAAGCCATTAAGTTAGTCTCAGAGGTCAGTTTGCATCTGCTGACTCAATAAAAAAATATTACTTAATGCTAAAACTAAGAAAAATTCTTATAAACATTCAATCCTTTAAATAACATCCTTGATGATTATAAATCATGTGTTACCAAAGAATGTGATAACATTAACGAAATCTCCTCATTTAGTGATAGCCAAAGTGATCTAAATATAATTCACATTAACATACGTAGTATTTACAAAAACTTTAATAATTTCCTAGTCTTTCTAGAATCAACTGAAAAAACCTTTGATGTCATTGTAGCGACAGAGACTCATACAGTTCATAATATTTCAGACTTTAATATACCTGGTTATTGTACTTTTTGGAACCAGAGTATAAACTCAACTTTTGATGGATGCATAATTTTTGTAAAAGAAGAAATCTATCAGGAATGCTCCATCGTCGAACATAGTAATCTAAAATGTCTTAAAGTATCAGTTGGTAAGTACAATATTGAAATTGATATTTTGGCTACCTATCGGTCACCCTCGACAGATAATCATGCTTTCATAGAGAGCTTAAGTAATATTCTGCACCGAACAATACCTACTGAATCTAAAAAAATATGCATTTTCACTGGTGATGATTAACTTTGACTTGTTAGACACTGACTGCCCCAAAGTAAATGACTATCTGACTGTTATGAACAACTATGGCTATACTAGTTTAATAAAAGGGGTAACAAGAAAAACAGAAGACACAGCTACCTGTATCGATCACTTTTTTGTAAAATGCAAAAATGAACAATATGGTAAAATCACTCCTGTAATCTTAAAACGAGATCTCACTGACCACTATCACATCTTGTTAAATATAAAGCTAAAAAAGGGGATAATAACACAAAACAATAAACTATACACAAAACTTGATTATGTTATGCTCTCAAAACTTATTTCTACAACAGGATGGGATGGTGTACTTAGAGAGAAAGATCCAGAAACTTGTACTAGCAAATTTATTGACTCTTTAACATACATGATACAAAGTTGCACTAAAAAGCTTAGAGTGAATAACAAAAAAGTTAAGTTAAAACCTTGGATTACTGAGGGCCTTGTTATGTCTATTCGTAAAAGAGATCAACTAAAAAAACAATGGTCCCAAAACTCCGGCAATATTTAAATTCAAAATAGCTATAAACTCTACCGAAGTATTTTATCAAACTTAATAAATAAAACAAAGTATCAATACTATAAAACTACACTACAGAACAATAAAAGTGATTTGAAGAAAACTTGGGATGTGATAAGAGACATTACCAATGATACAACAAGCAGAAATGAAATAAAAAGTATAACTAATAAAAATAACGAGACCATCAGTAGTCCAGACTTAATAGCTGCTGAGTTTAATACCTACTTTAGCAAAAAAAATAAGCCATCAGGCAAGAACTTTAAAATAAAATAAAAAACAATCCCAGGATCTTGTTATTTGAATCCTATCACAGTAAATGACTTATTAGATCTTATAAACTCATTAAAAAACAATGTAAAATGTGGAGAGGATCAAGTTACATCCGAGATTCTAAAACAAAATCACAAAAATCTCATGGCCCCCCTGCTACATATAATAAACTGTATTTTGGGTACTGGAGTTTTTCCTGCAGTCCTGAAAAAAGCTATAATAGTGCCAGTGTTTAAAAGTGGAAATCATAAGTCAGCTTCAAACTATAGACCAATTGCCTTAATAAATACTATTAGTAAACTGGTTGAAAAGTGCATTAAAATTAGGCTACAAACATTCTTTAACGAAAATCATGTACTCTCGATAAATCAGTATGCTTTTAAGAAGGGCCCAGGTACCGAAAATTCACTAGCGAGAGTCACAGAGTTGAACCTTGGGGGTCTGGACAGTGGGAAGAAGGTGGTGGGCATCTTTTTGGACTTAAAAAAAGCATTTGTCATTTGTCACTCTGGCACATCACATACTACTGCAGAGACTTCGAAAATTAGGTATTAGAGGTGAAATATACAATCTTGTTGAATCATACTTAAAAGATAGAACTCAAAGAGTAAAAATTGGTCATGCCATAAGCGAGCCTCTTGCGGTGGTGTGTGGTGTCCCACAGGGACAATGCTTGGTCCCTTATTATTTAATGTTTATATCAATGATGTCTTGTCAATTCTTGATGAGGAGGGGGCTGTGTTTTGTTTTGCAGATGATACAGTAATTATAGTGCAAGGTGAGTTATGGAATATTGTTTTAAAAAAAGCTGAGACTGCTATATCAAAAATAAATTGTTGGTTAGATCACAGCCTCCTCTCATTGAATATTGACCTACCAGGGTTCATAAAGCTACCTGTACTGGTGAAAATATATGAAACATGTGAATGTAATGACAAAATAGAAAGAGTTGAGGTTATAAAGTATCTAGGCATTCTACTTGATGAAAAATTAACTTGAAAGACTCATGTAGATTATGTAACAAAAAAAGTAAGGAAGCTTATTTATAAATTTTATGAGCTCAGAAATATTTTGTCTTTAAAAATGCTAAAAATTGTATACGCTTCATTAGTTGAATCCATAATAAATTACGGCATTATTACCTGGGGTAGTGCAAACAAAACTACAATATCACCTCTTCTTATTGCTACTTGTGTACTATTGAACAACTGTATATAAAAGCTATTGTTAGATTTATGTTAACTAACACATAATACAAGAATAAATTAGCTCTTAGCCATAACATTCGGAATGCATCATATCAAAATCTGACTTTGCCTTTTGTTAGGCTCTCTGCCACCCAGAAACACATTAGCTATAGTGGTCCTACAGTGTACAATTCTTTGCCTGTTTATATTAGGACTAAACCAAAAAGCAAATTTTCCTTTAATTTCTAAATTATTTAAAATTTAATATAAGGTTTAAATCTAAATTCTGATGAGAAAAAAAAATAAAAAATACACTAGTTTTTATTTTTTATTTTTTTATTCATGATATAACTTTTAATTTAAGTTGAGTATAAAAAGTGAACGACCAGCACACACAGATTTTGAAAATCCATCGTGCTGGTAAAACATTAGTGTAGAAAATAGGTCCAAGTACGGAAAACTATTTATGATAAGGACTACAATTGTAACTCTATATTCTATACTAATAAATAAATTTGATTTGAATTTTTGCCTTTTTTTTGATAAAAATGGTAAAATAAAAATCATGTGCATGACACCACTGATAGACAGACTAAAATACTTTTTTTACTACTACTTTCTCTCTTCAACATTAAATTTTTTTTACACACTAAAAAAACAGTAAAAACTTGAAAAAAAGCGAGTCTTTTATTCTATGAATGGACATTTCGGAAAAAAAAACTATAAAATGTGGCTAAAATTATGGCTTAAAAATGTTAAAAACCTACAAAAAATCCTATAAACAAATTACCATCATGGCCGTACCATAAAAATTTTAGTTGGTTTGCTATTTGATCATTAGTCACGCCATAATTATGTGCTAATTTCGTCCCCAATCTAAAAATTTTGTGCTCCTCGGGTTTCTGAGAAAATCATAAAAGAAAATGGCGTAGCTAGGTTAATATTAACTTAGCAACCCCATCAGAAAATATGGCGCCAAACTAAACATTTTTGGTTTTAAAATTATGTGCTCCCCAAATATATAAGAAAAAAATCGAATTTTGCGTTTTAACTTATGTTTTTTAAAAAAAAGGGTGGGGTAGCTTAGCGACCCCACATGTTTATGTATCACGGAATTTAAAATTTTCAAAAACCAGTATTTGTTCCATGATCAGAAAATTTTGTACTCATCTGATTTCCGAGAAAATCAAAAAATAAAGTGGGTTAGCCAGGTTAATATTAAGCTAACTATCCCACTAAAAAACTGCACTGTAAACAAAAAATTCGGATTTTTCTTGTACATATTCATGAAGCACATGATTTTGTAATAATATATTATTATTTTTACTTGGGAATCGTACTTCAGATTCTGGATGCTAGGTTATTACAAATGATGTAATGTAATATCGTTGTTATTGATTTTCTCGGAAACCAGACAAGTACAAAATTTTCTGATCATGGACGAAATTAGCACATAATTTGCAGATAATACTGGTTTTTGAAATTTTTAAATTTCGTGATACCTTAACATGTGGGGTCACTAAGTTAATATTAACCTAGCTACCCCACCCTTTTTTTAAAAAAAAAACATAATTTAAAATGAAAAATTCAATTTTTTTCCTATATATTCGCGGATCACATAATTTTAAAACCAAAAATTTTTATTTTGGCGCTATATTTTTTGGTGGGGTTGCTAAGTTAATATTAATCTAGCTACCCCATTTTCTTTTTAGATTTTCTCAGGAACCAGAGAAGGGCAAAATTTTTTGATTGGGGGACGAAATTAGCACATAATTATGGCATAAATAAATTTTGATTTTCTTGGGGTGGGGTCGCTAGGTTAATGGAGGTCATTATTACAAAGATTTAAAATTATTATAATAATATTCAAAAACTTCATTCCAAATTCATTTTAGAAATTTTCTGTCCAAAATAAGAAATAAAGTAAGTCTTTAAATATGAGATAAGTATACAAAATTAAAACATTATTATTTTTTGTGGTATTATAACAAACTAGTTTAATTTTTAACTTACTTATATTATTGGGTGAATTTATCATCTTGGAATTGTAGATTACAAATTTAAGTTTTTGACACAAACTTTAATAGCAATAATGTAAGTTGTCAGCTGGGTCAGCTGACCCTTTAGAATCAGTTGGTCCTCTGATTCTTCGAATATCATAAATAAACAATTAGTGAAATACTACAAAATCTTTAAAAAAAAAACAAATACTATAAAACTGAATTAAAAAGTACACATGGATAAAAACACTACCAGCTGAAATAGAATCACCTTGCACCAACTTGCAGTAAGTATGTAATATATAAAACCATTTTAATGCAGCTTTAGTTAAAAGATATCATTTTGCACCATAAGCAAACATCTTTGTGTAATACAGGGTGTTTGAAAATTTAGTGTCAAGATTTTAAGGGCATATTTTTCAGGGACTTCAGGTCCAAAATAAAGACTTTTTTTTCTGTTTTAAAACTTCAAATTTAAAACATAGGCTATGTTTTACTTTATAGTTAAAAAAGAATTCTTTGATATATCACTTACCCCTTTTTTTTCGAGGCACATGTGAAACATCAGAACTAGACTCGTGTCCACTAGAGGGCGTAGTGGCCTCTCTTTTTATGCCTTTCACACTCTTATTGGTAATTTCAGATATGGGTGTACTTGCTCTAGAGTCACCGTCTTTAACTGAATCAGTTTTTACTGAGGAAGTTTTTTTGGGGGTCTTTTTCTGTTTATTAGGGTGTGCAGAATGTGCTTTTTGTACCTCTTTTTGTTTTGCTACATTAGCCTCATTGTATTTGAGAACTCGACTTTCAGGAACCCATTCATCCCAACTTAAAAATAAAAAAAATATTGATTAATACAATATGAATACAAAAACATTACTTTTTACTTACTTCTTGTTCCATCCAGCATAATGTATGAAGTATTTCACTTGTTTCTCTTTGGTTATGGTGCACTTCAAGCATTTGGCTTCATAGATAAGAGGTCCATGGAAGCATAACACTTTTTCACCTAAAAGACGGAAAGCAATTTTTACTTTTTAATTTACTTCAAAATATTAAACCGCTTTTACTTCTTATAAGCATGTTATAAAAAGAGAAGACAATATCTTTACCAAGATCTATACAACCTATATCAATGGAGAAAAAAATCATGGTATTACTCGACATTAACCCATATAAATTAACATGGCATTACATCAGTAGGTACAGAGTGATCCATTATATTTTGACCATCTTTGGAATCCTATATCTAACTAGAAAGAAAGAAAGAAAGAAAGAAAACGTGCTTTATTGTCCAAGCATTAAACTTATTGACAAAGCAAA
Organism: Oxystoma pomonae; assembly: GCA_963921995.1. Lineage (NCBI taxonomy): Eukaryota > Metazoa > Arthropoda > Insecta > Coleoptera > Brentidae > Oxystoma > Oxystoma pomonae. Next base: position 56,017,503 of record OY998172.1, read on the forward strand.
TCTTAAAACTACTTAAGCCTAGAAATAGATTTATATAGCAGGTAAAAGTCACACAGAGCAATAGCTAGGTTACCTATCTAATACAAAACGTGTCTTTGTTTTATATAGCTATCCAAAAGGTAAAAGATGTAGAAGATTTTAGCCCGCGTTTTGTCAACAACAATATAAAATAAAATAAAAAATAAGGAGGGTAATCAATATAAAATAAGATAAAAAGTAACACAACATCAAAAATTAAATTTTGAAATTAATATAAAGTCAAAGATACACGCCAAATATAATGTTATGTTAATTTTTCTATCTCTAAGGACAAATATTCTTTGTTTACTAAAATTTAATACATAGGGTCATATTCAACACAGCTAATATATATAAACATTATAGGGTAGTTGTAATAAAAAGCAATTTAAAAAGGTTACAACATATAAGTATAAAAACAAAACAAATAATAATATATAAGATATAATTGAAATCTTTGGCTATTTTATGGATTTATAATTAAATTTGATAATTTGAAAGATGAGACAAACAATAGTTGTTGTAGCCGCTTGGAAAAAGACAAAACTATTGGAATAGAAATAATAGAATTATGATTCTAGTGTTAAGTGTTTAGTCTGTGGGACCTGTTAATATCTCTGTGTAAGGTAAATGACATTTATTGACCCAACTTACCTTTTTAGTCCCCCAAACCAATATGGTATGGTAGACTATTAAAATCGTGAAATTTTGACTTTTCTTAATTTTATCAAAAATGAGTTACTAAGGTTCCAAAATACCTTAATCGACGAACAAAAAAGTTGTCTGTGGGTCTGTGGGCTGTCTGTATACATGATAACTCAAGAATGCCTTAATCGATTTTAACGAAATTTGGTACAAAAATCCTCTGACCATGAACTGATTAACTTTTGGGTAGGGTGGTGGGGGGGTTGAAGGGGGGAAAGGGAGGATAAAATATTTAAAAAAATTGTAACTTTGGAACAAAAGCAAGCAGCGATATATGGTTTTCAGATTTAAGTTTCCATGAATATAGACTACAAATTTTGTTATAAAGTCCAAAATTGTGGGAGCTTTAGTGTCCGAGTTATTTGAAAAACATTAAAATATATAAAAAAAATCATAACTTTAGAAGTAAAGCAGCTATTGAGAAGCGGTTTTCAGATTTTCATTTTTGTAAATATTACCCAAAAATTTTGTTATAAGTTTCAAATCTTTCAAAGCTACAGTTTTCGAGATATTTTCATTTCCTTTCAATATAAAATAATTGATTGTATAGTGGCCTATCCGTGCTTTCTAGCACCAATTTTTTTAAATGAAACTGTATGCATCCAACACATTTTTTTATTGCCTACGAAATCCTCTTCTCAAAAATATATTGCATGCCTGGGTTTTTATTATTCCTTGCAGGAAATTTGCAAAAAACACAAGAAATAAATAAATTTACACAAAAAGTTGATGCTTATGACAACAATACTCAAACCTTTAATTTGCAGTAAGCAACTGGAACAGAAGCTTGACACTTTGATATTTTGTCACTTTTATTTTGTCAACTGTGATGTGAAAACCTACAAACTCAACTGTTTCCATAGTGGTGGCTCCTTCCTGGGTCAGCAGTTTTACCACCTCAACCTCCTTTATTCCAAAAGGCAACAAAGAAATATACTTTTGTCTTGGTAAAGGTCCATTGCGAGTTTATAGGTGTGTATGTGTATGAGGCTATCATCTAAAGGTTTCATCTAGAATTTGTTGATGCCTAAATGAACATTTGTAATCCACAGGAGTTTAACTTCTTGGGTATGCTTTTCAATTACCTACCATCTTGAACAACATAAAGCTGAAGGCACAATTGAAAATACAAGCGACTAAATACAAATTACAGTGATTTCTAACCTCACTTTTTTGCACCATTTTCGTTAATGTGATACAAATTACAAGATACAAAATCCCAAAACTTTGGTATCTGTCACTAGAAGCCAGCATTTAGTATTTTTATTTTAACTTAAAGCATTGATTTTACAGCTTTGAAAGTATTTTTAATTGTGTCTTCAGCATAAGTCTCAAACTTGGTGAATATATCAGCACAATATATATACAGGGCCCCAGTGCATTCTTTATAATCACCTTCTATATTTAATAGATATGTATAAAATCACTAAAGCTGCTGTCAGAGTTGCCACACCATAAAAAGTAAACTGGAAGTCGTGAGACACAAGAAAAATGAACTATGGGCGAGGGGAAAACCACTCATGGCATTATCCATTTAAATTAACAATTCATTACTGGCAATATATGTACAAATTTTGGGTCAGTTGTTACTCCCTTGACTATGGGTTATCAAAGTTAATAGCTCACAGTAAAAAGTAAGAAGTTAATGCTTTTTATTTCTTATTGTTTACGTCTTACAGCTTATTGCTTACGTCTTACAGCTTACTTTTTACGCTGTGGCAACTCTAATTTCAGCTTTAAACCAGTACCTTTATACCAAACTTTTAACATTTAATCTTATGAAAAAATCCTTTTCGAAGCCGTATCTTGATTATTTATACACTTACGTCTAAATAGGAATATATAAAGCTACTACTAAAACCAAATGTTGCTAGTATATATTAAGGAAAATCGAGGGAAACATATAAAACGGCCCTCAAAATGAAATTTAAGGCAATTTAACTCAATGATGAATTTATACCTTCGCTGAATTTAAACTTGGGAGGCATTTTCCATAAAATAAGCCTCGGTTTATAGTTTATAAACACGTTTAACAACAACAACAAATCCTTGGATTAGTTTTCTAAAGTTAGCCGTTAGCCGCCCCTGCAGACATAACCTCATTGGGAACATAGCCATAATTTTTTGTTGGTTTGGTAGCCAGCTGCTAATTTCTATAAAGAAGCAGTGGAGCAGTGGCGTGCACCCAAAAAAAAAATAAATAAACAAAAAACTGGAAATTCCAGTTCTTCACATTTTTTTCGTTCAATTTTAACGAATTTGCCGGCTTAATTACAATAACTTTTATTATTATCCAATATTTTAACGCATCATAATGGGCAAATTGCAGGTTTTAATTTTAGGAGGTAAGCCTTTTACTTTATTTATCTTTTTGGTCTGCCTTTTACCCAACTATAAGGAAAATGGAGTATTAAATTACGCCCCTTTTTTATTTTTAGGCTGTGGTTTCATAGGCAGAAACTTGATTGCATATTTGTTAAAGAAGGACCTAGCAAGGGCAATAACCCTTGTAGATAAGGTACCTCCGCAAGTTGCCTGGCTTAATGAGACCCATTTAAAGTATATTGAGGATCCTATTGTTACATTTAAGAGTGCTAATCTCATTAACTTAGGTAATAAGTCTGTATTTTTGAAAAGTCAACAAATAAAGAGACTGCTCTGTTTTAACCTTTAGCCAAAGAAGTCTTGACTTCAGCTTTTAATGTAAACTACAAAAATCTATTCTTTTAGATTCTTGCAAAAATGCCTTTAGCCTAACAGATGGCTCCACATGGGACCTAGTTGTTAACTGTGCTGGAGAAACTCGACCTGGTAAAACCGACCCAATTTATGAAGAGGGAATTTTAAAGCTTAGTCTCAATTGTGCCAAACAGGCTGCTTTACAAAATGTAGGACATTTTATAGAACTTTCTTCAGGAAACATGTTTTCTTCTAAGAAAGTACCCAACGATGAAAATTGTGCCTTGGAACCGTGGACTTATGTTGCTAAATGGAAAAAAGAGGTAATTTACCTATCCAAAAAAATGTAGAAAAATTTTTATTATCTTATTGGTTAGGTAGGTATAAGGAATTCTATGTCTAACATTTTAGGTAGAACAACAAATTTCCGAGATTTCAAATCTGCGTTACACAATCCTAAGACTGCCCTTGGTGTATGGTCTAAGTGACAAAAACAACTTAATGCCTAGAATAATAGCCGCTGCAATTTACAAAGAATTAAATAAAACTATGAAACTGCTTTGGGGTTCTGATTTAAAAACCAATACTGTACATGTAGAAGATGTTTGTAGGGCCATTTTATTTGTGGCTGGCAGAGAAGATACTTTAGGACAGGTAAATATGATTGATAACTAGAAGAAATAAATGGGATAACTTATTTTTTTAAATGCAAAAGAAATTCTTTAGGGCCTTAGTTTTACAGATATTGATCCTAAAACCCTTTGCATATTTTAGATCTACAACATTGTGGATGATGCAGACTCAACACAAGGTTCCCTGTCTGACATTTTAGCAGACATTTTTGACATTAAAGTAGAATATTATGGGCAAGTGATGTCTTCTTGCATTGATCTAGAAGATGCTGTTGATGATGCTAATGATAAACATGTGGTAAGTTACAAATCTTTTGTTACTTTGAGATGAAAACCTTGCACTGCTTTATTTTGTACTCTTTTAGGTTCCTTGGGCAGAAGCTTGTCGAAGAGATGGTATAGAGAACACTCCACTGTCACCACACATGGATGTAACACTACTCTTAAATAAAAACTTACATCTAGATGGTAGTAAAATAAAACAATTAGGATTTAATTTAGAAGTGCCTAAACCTACGACTGATAAATTTAAAGAAATTATTGATGATTATATTAAAATGAAACTTTTTCCTAAATCATTAGTTTAGGAAAACAATAATAATCTAGTAACAACTTAAATAATTTTTGTTATATGCATATGAAGTAAGTATATGATATTATTTTCCATGACAATCTATTATAAATGCTTTGATGTATTTATAAGCAATAAAAAGTGTCCTTTGAATTAATTCCTTCACTCATATTTTAGTCAGTATATGAATTGTGAGGATTTTGATTCAAAACAAATGTAGCCAAAAATTCTGTATTGATGTACTACAGGGTGTTATTGATCTTTCCAAAAATGGCCTTAAGAATTGTGTTCCCCCCCAAAAAAAGTTAAATTTTATATTCCATATTTAACGAAAAAATCCAGTTTATTGTTATATAAATTGTTGTAATTAAATAATATAAAAGCACTTAAAATTTTTTAGTGTATAAATAAGAGTCAAAAATCTGTTTTAAAAAACTTTATTCTTATGCTTTAAGTAGGAAGGTAGGTACACATTTTAAAGAGAATACTAAAACTTGTTACATTTTGACATTCCAATATATTGTGATATCCAATGTTCGTACTTTAAAAATAGTTTTTAATGAGCTTTAAGTTTTCTATTTGTTTTGTTTATTAAATATAAATTTTTTGCTCAATCTATAATTAATTAGCTATGTATATTATTATTGTATTCATATCCAATATACAACTTGTGATTGGTGCACATACTTTAAATATTTTGTTTTTCTTTTCACATGATGAAATAAAATATATATATACTTTTATCTTACAATTTTATGTAAACATAAGATAAGATGTGTTTATTTTAAAAAAATAAGCACCTCTATATAATTTTAATGTTTGGTGAATGTGGTTATTCACCTATTTTTACTGCAGAACTAATAATCAGGCACTGTTTGAAAAGCACAGGATAATGATGAATAATAATTAATTAAATTACTGTGTACTATGATCTTACTTTTATTAACATTTTTTAATTAAAAAAACAAGAATATTTTAAGGAATGAATTGTTTTACAAAAAAGCATTGTTTAGTAGAGAACCTACTTAAAATATAAATATTTAAACAAAAAATAAAAAAAACACCCTCTTTTAAACCTGCCAAACTGCTGAGTAAAATATTTACCAGATTAGGTACAAAATCATTATTAAAAAATATAGATACTTAGGCAGAGGCAAATCCAATCACTCCACAGGCTAATCTTCCACCAGCATTGCCAGTGGTCTTGCTCAATTCATGACCACCTTTGCCCAGATCATCAGGATCGGCATGCACAACAACAGTACGACCAATAATATTGTGCTCCCCAGAAAGAGAAATCACTTTGTCACTAATGCTGATCTTGGCAACACCGCTGGCATCAGCAGTGACATTTCCCAAATCGCCTACATGTCTATCGGCATCAGTAGGCCCTGCATGGTCTTTTTTGTGTGGGTTGAAATGGGCTCCAGCAGAAATGCAGCCGTTAGTGTTGTCTCCAAATTCGTGAACGTGGAATCCGTGGAGACCGGCCTTAAGACCGGATATTTCTCCAGTGACTTCGACAGGGCTGGATGCATCCTGAAAATAATTAAATTTTGAACATTTAGGAAGTCCAATCTAAAAAAGTTTTTAAATTAATGGGCGATGTTAAAAGTGTTTATCCGCATATGTTCTAGAAAGAACAGGTATTGTCTATTGATATTCCATTGAAATAATAATTTAAACTGGCCTTTATTTGGTATCTACCTTTTGCTGGAAAAATATGGTTCCATTTACAGTTTCGCTTTTTAGTACACACACTGCTTTGGCTGCCATTTTTGGTGCTTTTCACTTGTGTATGACTTGACTAAAAATGAGGTACTTTGAACGATGTTTTTCGAATAATAATTATCGGCTTTTTATTGTGTAATTTTTCACTCAAGGTCACAGGTTTGTGTCGTGTGTAAAGTGGAGAGGGGTTTTGACACTGACAGCGACAATGGCTAAAAGGCCCATCGGTACTCGATACTCCCACGAATTACTTTCGTGACAGGGCACAGTACACGGACCAGTGTACTGTGGTGACAGGGGGACTTGAAACCCATCTAAAAATGATATAACTTTACTTTTTGGAAAAGACACACCAAAAACAAAAAAGAATTCGATTGATGTGGCTACGTTCTTTTAGGCTCATAACTGTCACCTGCATAAGGCGGTCATTTTTGTGAAATTTCTCGGGGGTATTCCACTTTTGTTTTTACTTTCGTGTATATAATATTACTTGAAACAATGACAAAACCATCAGCTGAAGGCTCTGATCAAACCGCCACTTTTGACTATGTGAAGAATTTCTCAAAAAGAATGTTGAAAACTCATCTGTTTATTGGTAGCTTTCATGAGAAACGTTTTGTGGAGTCTGGGAGCATATAGGTAAGATTTGATCATTAAAATACTGTAAAGGTTGATTTTTGTTGCAAACAAACAACTATTCTGAAATTTTTATTGGGTAAAAATCTGGATATGTTCTACATTTAGTATGCTTTCACATTGTACTTAGGGTTTATTTATATCTAACTTAATTATGATTTGCAGTTTTAACCCGCAATAAGAAAACTGAGCCCCGACCAAATGCAAAGTGATAGAAACATTCTCCTTCACCATATAAAAAAATAAAATGTGAGATCTTTTTAAATTATCTGAAAACGACTATAGCGTTTTCCTTTTAATGCACCAGTGCGCACTGAGTGTCTCTATCCTTCATTTTGATACAAAATAGAAAGTTCCAAACTTATAATACAAGAAGGGGGTGTGTCTGGTTATTAAGAAGACTGTTCAAGAATACTGGGGAATGTTTAAAAATGGAAAACCATTTTGCATTATTTAAAAATTGGGAGATTTTATGCATCAGGTGAGAGGCGGGAGAGAATTCAAAAAAGCGGGAGACTCCCGCCTAAATCGGGAGGGTTGGCAACCCTAATTGTACTCAATATGTATTGAAAAGATTATCTTCTTGTTCTTTCATAGAGCATGTTCTCTGTTCCGACAAAGAGCTTGATATATATATGAGAGAACAAAATTAATTTATAGGCACTACCAGTATTGCCAGGTTCATTTTTAGAATAATAGTAGCTCCGAAACAAAAATCGATTATAGAATTCTAGAATTTTATAAAAAAATAGTAGACTACAAAAAAAACTTTTATTAATAAAAAACTGAAAACAAATTAATAAATATTTAATCTCTCAACTCATGAACTGATGAACAGAAGGAACTTTTAATCCCATTAGAAATTTCCTTTTTGATGGAGAAAGAAAACACATGTTCTGAACTAGTAGCTGTGATTTTGGAACAAACTCTGCTGCTATACTTTCTGCTAGCCCTAATAGCACAGAAATATTCCCCAAACATTCACTGAATGTTCAGCTAGGATATTGCATATGTTTTTGCAGGATTTTTGTAGCACATTTATGAGCTTGCAAAAATATGTTCTCTCACAAAACACCCTAAAAAAAATTTTAACAAATTAAAAAAAAAAGTTTTTAAACAGTGATGGGATTCAAACTCTGGCATCCATATAACACTTTTCCAATGACTTAACCTTTTGTGCTCCAGGGGCTTATAGGAGAAATTATATATTAGCGGGGTAAAAACTTTTGGACTTGTTTTCTGTTAGAAGAGCACCGTGAATTGTTTTTTTTTTACATAAAATCAGGATCACGAGACTCCTGAACGGCTTAACGGATTTATATAATTCCTTTTTTTATGGGATAAAAATATTACATCCCTACCTGAATCCTCCCAAACGGTAGTGGAAGGGCATTATGTTATTTGTTCTATGTAGGATAACTCTCGAATTATTTTCTTATTGTAAATAAATATTAGCCTACCCTAACAAGCTTTTTAAACAAAATCAAATCTTAAATTCTGCTGCGTAAGCATGATCGTAGATAGAAAAATATTATTTCCTTTCATGGCATGATTTGATGATATTTTTTTGGGCCAACAAAATTTTTTTTTCTTGTAACTAAAAATAGAGTATTTTTTTAATAAAAAGAAAATTTGGAGCGACCGATAAAAATATCCCGAATAAAATCTTTCTGCAGCTGTTACAATAAAAAACGTTACAATATTGTGTGATATTTTTACGACTTTGGTAGAACATTGGTAGATTATCCTGACAAATGTGCTATCAATGTGCAAATGTTAGGACATTTTTAGGACCTTACCAGAACATTCGTGGAATATCCTGCATAGAAAATTCGGTGAATGTACTGTTCTGGATGTGTAAGAATGTTTTTTGAATGTGCTGTCCATATCCAAAAGGAAAGGACATTTTATGGAAATTGGCAGAAGAAAAGGAAGGGCATTTACTGTCTAGGATATCCTAAGAATGTTTTTTAAATGTGCTGTCAATGTTCAAAAAAGGACTTTTCGTATTTTCACAGAACATTCCTGGAATATCCTGCATAAAATGTTTGCTAAATGTACTAGATAGGATATTCTAAGAATGTCTTTTAAATGTGCTTTTCATGTGCTAACTTGAAAGTTATTCAGAGAACTTTTTGAAACATCCTACGAATATACTGTGCACATGCCAGAACATTCAGACATTCACAGCACCTTACTGGGATATCCCTGGAATATCCTGTGCTATTAGGGAGGTAACCTGTGGCTTCAGCATAAATTTAATGCTAATTCTGTATGTCTATCTTTCTTCTTTCTTATTAAAATAATGAGACAGACATACAAAATATTAGCACTAAATTTATATGCTTATGAATATAAATGAGTTAGGTAAACCAACCATTAATCAACAAGCAAACACTGTTAATCAAAGTGTGTACACCATTTACAATTTACAATATTCTAATTGCAATACCAGATTCTAATATTAAATAATATTTAGACACCTCAAATTTATGCAAATCTTGTAACCCCTGTTCAATTCTTTGTAGAAGTGTTAAAGGATATAATAGTTTACCTACCCTCCTAAAGAAAAGTAACAAAAAACAATTCAGAAATTAAATTAAAAAATATTTATTAACGACTGTATTTTAGTGATTTAATATTTAGTGAATTGTAGAATATTGTTTCCAAGCATTTTATTTTTTTAAATTATGGTGTTTTTTAAATTTTCTTATTATTTAATTTAATTAAGGCAGAGAAAGTGCCTCTATAAAAAATCTCTGTATTTTTCTGGGCTTGGAAATAAATGAATTAAAAAAAAGTCAAGTTATAATCTATTTCTCTTCTAATAAAATAGGCAAAAACCAAACGCAAAATATGCATTATATATGCTGTCTACCTTATGCCACTTTTTTTTCTAAACAAATAATAATAATTCAATCAGACCAGTTTTTCGACAGTGACACTTCCATTTCATTTCTGCCACCATATTAAAATTAGGCTGCAGAATTTGGAATAAACTACATCACCCTTATTATTGTAAGTTTTTATATGCTTCACTTCACTCTATGAAGTGCTATTTTTCTCTAAGCTCTAAGGCTTGTTTTTTATAAGTACATAAAAAATAGAGATGTGTGATTCGTGAACGATTCGTTCACTATGATCGAATCATTTGCGAGTATTATACTATAAGACAGAATGAATCAAATCGGAACGGATCAACGACTGACTGACCCACTGTGGCGATACACTGAATCAGTCGGAAATAGGTCGATCGTTTCGTTCATTCGTTCCTTTGATTCGAATTCCTGCGCGCGGGGTAATCTGTATGAAAATATAGATTTTTTTGGTCAGCAGAGTATTTCGTATTTAGCTGCACCCTGCATAGACCTTTTTTTTTTTTTTGGTCACCGGGTCACCATTTTAATTTCAAATGATTGATTCAAAAGATTCGATCAGTTTAGAAACGAATCACTGATCGATTCGTTCAGTACAAAATGATCGATTTACCCATCTCTAATAGAAAAAATTGCTATCATAAAAAAAGTGTTGGTCAAGTGTGCCTTAACCAAGTATTTGTGTTATTCCATCCTTGTCTAGGGGAGTGCTAAGCGTCTCTCCTTTCATACAACATATAGGTTTCTTTATTTTCCCAGTATTTAACCTTAAGCAGTAGCAGATGATGTTGGTAGAATGTGGAATCAGTGGCGCCATCTTCTCACAATTCTCAAAACTAATGTTGCTTGCTTTGTAACCTGACAGTAACCTTGAATTCATGTCTTGCATGTTTTGAGAGTTCAATATATGACTGCCTGAGGGCAGTTAATGGCAACAAAAGTTAGGATCACTGGATCCTGAAGGTTTCAGGATCCGGTGACCCCAACAAAAGTTAAATCTGGAAGCGGTTTGATTCCTGGGTTGTAGGGGTGACTAAAAGAAAACACTTTAATTTTTCGGCGACGAACCGTATGAAAAAAAAAGTTTAATCTGGATTTTGCTAAATATAAAGCCATGATGGTAATTTAAGGCTTAAAATATTTTAGAATAATTTAAGGGATAACGTTTGTGTGTTTTTTAGCAGTAATTTTTTTGAACACTTATATAAAAAGTGAAAACTTGAAAAATGTGTGTTTTATTCTAGAAATATCATGGCTTTACCCCATTAAGTGCTTTATTTCAAATACAAATTCCGGGTTTTTTTATCCATTATTTGTTGCCTATGAACGTTTTCCCAAGTCCTTCAGGTCAGTTGTCAAGGCGGATTTAGAGTTCCGTAAGGTAAGCGGTATAAATGTATGCGGTAAGACGCAAGGAAAACAAACTATAGTAAACGCATGCTGCTCGTATAGTTTATTTTCCTTGCGTCTTACCGCATACCTCATACCCTCGCTCATACCGCTAGAGGGTTTGACAGGCAGTAGCCAATTTTTAGAATTTTTGTCTGTTTGTTTGTTCCAGCACTACGCAAAAACTACTGAATGGATTTTATTTTATCAAAATTGGTTTACGGGAACCAAAGTTACGATCATTTAAAGGGAAAAAACGCAGGCACCCAACTGAATGGAAGGGTTTGACGAAAGCGCGATTGGGGGAGGGGCGTAAGGTGTGGAGGAAAAATTTAAAATTTTAAACACAGGAACGCAGTCGCGAGCAATTAGTGATCTAATAATATAGGTAAAACTTACTTTTAGGGATGTTGTAAGAATAAACCCAGACGAAACACAATTCATAGAAAACCTCCTAGTTGTTAAGAAGAAAATCAGAACATTGCACACACAAAACCCACTTTGGATCGGCATCACTGAACCAGAGACCATCGGAGCCCCAGTCGGTCATAACGTGTGGGTGGAACTACCCATCGAGGTTTTTGGAAAGTACTGGTTTAAGGTAAAGACTGTGGATTTCTTGGAAAAAGAAATAAGACTGAGACTGGAAGTTGTTCGACCTCTAAAACATGAGGATACGCCCTCTGACGAATCAGAAGCTGAGCAAAACTTTGACTTAAACAACACCTTGCACAACTTATCAAACACAATTAAAACCAATTTGTGGGAATTTTACAAAGAATATGTCACCGTTACAAACATCAAGGAGTCTCTAATATTTATAAGCTTGTTAATTGGTACAATTATTGCGGGAGGGTTAAACATTGTCAAATATCTCATGGAATACTTCCTCAAATTAGTGAGGGAAATCAGTGTGTTATTAAAAGTTATGACTCCGATAATTTTATCGACGATAAACTTAATTGGTCGGTCTATACAAGGGCTATATTCGATGATAGTTATGTTAAAGCATGGAAAGCAGCCACCACCCACACCGGTATACAATTCCTATCTTCAAATTGATCCAAATATGATGCATGCTATACAGTATAATGATCCACGACACGGGTATAATAAATATTTTAATAATCAAAAAGCAATGCCTTATTCTAGATCGGGGGTTACTATAACTCCATTAGATTAGTTGATCTAACTACCAAATATTTATTTTAGCCATTGCGAGTTTCGTGACACTAGCAATGGCCAGAATAATGACCACAAAGATTATTTGTATTATATTAACTCAAATTTGGTGGAAATTATTTGGAATAGTAGATTTGCTGCTACTTTTTTTTATATATTTTATAATATATATGTTTGTGCTGTGCATTCTAACAAGAAATCAACTTTTAGGTAATTATTTAAATTTATACCTATTATTAGTTTGATGTTATTATTAATAAATTGTAGGTTTATTTTAAACTGTGTTCAATAACTCTTTAGCTTGTCAGGTCAAAACCTCGGTCCAAATAGGCACACGTCAAAAAATAAGGTTATTATAAAATTAATCCATCAAATAAATCGTCATTTACCAAAATGGGACTAGACAAGGTGACCAACCGTACGGGATTGGCCAGTACAGGTTCAGGATTTTGGACAACTGTACTGGAAAATCTACATGTACTGGATTTTTTAATTCAGTCATGTTTTATCTATTTCTTCCTTTGATCAAATCCTGAAAGATTAAGTTGCATTTCTGATTCTGTGTCACCTTAACGACGCGCTCCGCTCTCGCTGGAAACTCTTTGTTCAGTTCTGGCAGCAGGTAGCCTCACAAGAGGACTATGGCTTCAGTCCGCTTTAAGTGGGAAAGAGAGCGCACAAACTCCTGAGTACGAACAGGAAAACTCACGCGAGCAGGCGATGATTGAATATTATCGGTAGGTTTCGTTCCATCTCACGGATATATAAAAGGAGGATAAAGTGTAAAGAAGTGAGTTTATATTTGAATAAGTCGAGTTAATGCTAGTAGAAAAATAGATAGAGCATGTATATCTTCAAGTAAAATTTGGTTTTTATTCCTTAAAACCACTCAGAATAAGAAAATACTTTATCATTCATGTCTGCAAAAAAGGCGAAAGTGTGTCTTCAATAAAAATCTCCAAAAAACACAAACCCGTTTTTGAAAAAATTTGGAGAAGATAATTCGAAGATTTTCTGCAGTTTATGCGGGTCTTATTTTTCAAACGCAAGACTGGTGCTGCTTCTGTTGCTGGTACGAGTAGTATGGTAAACTACTTTAAATCTAGTAGGTTGGATGAAAAAACAAGAAAAATATTAGCTGCGGGGGGCACCTGGGCCCTGGGATTATCACCATATACATCATAATCATAGCTTCAGATCGGCGGATTGTGAGTCAAAATTAATTCAATCGATGTTCGAACCTAGATACGCAAGCGAACGGACAAAACCGGAAGCGTTAATTAAAGGCGTTTTTGAACCTATGTTTTTGAAGCAAGTCGAGGATGATTTAGAAAAAGTATCTTTTGCTACCGTTTGCGTTGATGCGTCAAACCATAAAAATACAAAACTTGTACCAATTCTAATTAGATATTTTCTACCTACTAATGGCATCCAAGTAACAATTTTAGAGCTGGCGAAACCTCAGACCAAGTCAGTGAATATTTGATTAACGTCTTGCCTCACACAATATTAGTAAAAAAATAGTTGCATTATACGCTGATAATACTAATTCAAATTTTGGTGGTGTTAGCCGGTTAGGGCAGAATAATGTGTATACCAAAGTAAAACAGGGACATAATAATAAAAATATTATTGGGGTTGGTTACATGGCTCACATAGTAAACAATTGTATAAAATCAGCCTGTGACATTTTACCCATAGATGTAGAAACTTTCTTATTAAAGGTTTTTTATTTTTTTGTAATACCTACACTGTTAAAAATTAAAAGAATTCTGCACATTTGTAGAAATTGAATTTAAAAATCTTTTAGGCTACAATAATACACGTTGACTCGCCCTTATTCCAGCTTTGGAACGCGTCCTTCAACTCTTTCCTGCTCTTAAATGGCTTTTAATAATTAAAAATTATTTTAAAAATCTGGAAACAGAATTTTTGCTTTTATTTGTGTCTACTTATAGAAGGTAGGGAAATATCAGCGGTAGAGTGCCTAAAAATTTATACATAACTCAAGAGCAAAATTAAAGCTCGAAAAGAGAAGAACTTTATTCCTCTTATTTTAAGAAATATGCTTCAGACGGATTACTTAATTACAAAAAAAAAATCTATTGAAAGAACGATAACTGAGTTTTATCAAACAGCCGAGGAATACCTTGTACAATGGGCTGCACCACCTCGTCAAATATTGATTACATTTAAATGGGTATTACTTTAAAGCATACCACAATTCTCAGAAATTTAACTCTCGATAGAAACTTTATTATTATTTGGAACAGAAATAACTGAAGATGAACTCTTCGACGAACTAACTTTATTTTTTTTTATACTGGGACTTTCTATCCTTTACAGGATCAATGCCCAGTGTTAGCGAAGTTTTTGCAAGACAAACACAAAATATCCATGCAGCTAGCCGGGATTCGAACCCGGGACCTTCTGTGCGGCAGGCAGATACGCTGTCCACTTCGCTACGGCGGCCTTTAATAAAGGGACATGTAACTAACGAAAAGCTGAAAGATTAGGAAGCTAATAGTACTAATGTTGGTGCTCGATGGCTTGAAGTTTTTAATAATTTAACAAAAAACCAACTGCCCTTTAAAAAGATATTTTTGCTGGTTGAATTTGTGCTTTACCTTCCGGATACCAATGCAGAGGAAGAAAGAGTGTTTTCAATTAGTTTTTTTTAATTTAGGTTAACCGGGGGGGGGGGGGGTAGAAGGGTACTGGATTTCTCTCTCTTGAAGTTGGTCACCTTGGACTAGATGATGATTTCCAATATTCAATAGCGTTTTCGATCTACACTCAAAAACCGCTCCCGAGATATCCGAGATCAATCCAAAAAAGATTATGAACGGATGAAGGAGTAGCATAAACAATAGACATAACCTTATCTTGGTATTTTTTATTCTTTTTATTTTTAACGTTTATGGCATCTTTGAAAAAAAAATGGACAGAAGGTGGAGTTTATGAACAGTACATCTTTAATGTGCCTCAGAAACGGGCAAAAATTATGAATTTTGTGCAAATCGTAGTGACCGAATATACGCTCAAAATGGTAAAGATTTTTGTTGAACTACACTAGGGGGCCCCATGAAAATATATCCCGGAAAGTCAAAAGAAACCAAAGAAAATCTGGAGTTATATAATTAATTTTAAAGCGTAAACGCGTTCGATTTACGATCACAAGTCGAGTGCTCGATTTCGGATTCGGAATCGCCCTCAGATCACTCCCAGAAAAAGTAATATCAAACTTTAAGAAACTCGATCTTGAAGGAACTTATGAGGGTTAAAACACATGGGAAAATTTGGGAAACACAAAAATAAGACCCTTAAAAATTCTAGTTAAGGAGAGAGGTTCAACTGTGTGCCTAAAATGATAATAATAAGTATAATAAAACAAAATGTATAAAATAATAAAAATATAAAATATATTATTTTGAATAAAACGTTTATTATTATTTACAAGTACTAAATAATCCTAAATAAACATAATTTTAATTATAAAGAATAATAAAATACTGTGATGTATTATATAATATTTAAACGAGTGAATCCTATAACAAACCAACAGTTTGACATTTAAAAAGCAAGAAAATACAATTAGGCGAATCACTTTTTTAATAAGCCTATATTGCGAACAATATCAGATGCCCAATTTTTTAACTTTTTAATATCCATAATAATAGATAATAACAGAGCTTACCTATAGCAGTAAGATAATAATTTATTCGACTTAAATATTTACTGAGATACGCAACTATGTAAAAGTTAAATATCAAAGCCTACTTTTTACATATTTACACCCTTTCCTTTTCACGACCTTGAAAATTGGCAAGGTTATCAGTCATTATACTTTTAAAATTTTGTTATTTACAAAATCTGTCTTTCTCTCTTTTCTCTTTATTTATTTCTTACAGTCAAATATGCATGTCGTCGAACAGTATTAGTATGGACTGAGAAGTGTCAAACTGAATTGTTTGGTGTTCCTGTAACCTTTTTACCTTTTAAAAATGATTGTTTATCCGAATTAATCTCTGTCACCCCCATCAACCAGACGCTCAAGGAGGAGATTAATAAGTGTATGATTTATTATGTTTTCGTCCGACCATGCGTCTATTCTTGAATCGAGAGAAAATTTGCTCCCAGAGAGTCAAATTCTCGCGCTACTATGCATCTCATTGGTCCAAATCTTCGGTTTAAATCAGTTTTTCTTACTTTTGCCAGAAATCGATCGAAAAGTGAGAGAAACCGATTTAAACCGAGGATTTGGATCAATCAGATGCATAGTAGCAAGAGAATTTGACTCCCTGGGCGAAAATTTTCTCTCGATTCAAGAATAGACACACAGTTTACTAAACGCCTGCCGGTTTTATATTAAATTTTCTTTTCCTCTGAATGATACTAGGGACTTATTGGTACATAAAGTCGGCATTATTTTTTACAATCCCGCATGAAGGTTAAACCACTACTACATATGGCACTTTACCCACTTACTAAAACAAATCCACATAATTTTCGCGTGAATCCCCCCTCCCCCCTTGTAACACTTTATTTATAACACTTCCAGCTACCTCTCTCCCCCCCTTGCTACGTTAATTTATGGATGGCTAACGTTCTTGCTACTATACCGGATATCCCCGGCAACCAAGAAAAGCGCCGTATAACCTCAATTTTAATCATTCCTAATAATAATAACAGTGTTTTCTTCTTTATAGTTGGATAAGAGCACTTAAACGTGAATATTTAAGTGAAACTTTCCTAAGTGCCTAAAAACATGTAGTAGTTGTTTAACCTTTGTGCGGAGTTGTCAAAAATAGTGTCGACTTCATTAAAGTCAGGTTATGTCAACTTTATGTACCGACAAGTCAGTGGTGTGTCCCTAAGATTTTCCTCCTCTACTGTCCATTTCATAACTTCACTTTCACTTCAAACAAATAAGACACCTCGCATTTTTACAGTTTCTCTTTTAACTTCTACTCCCCACCTTGTTTTTCCGACAACCCTCACAAATTTGTCAACGACAGTATTTTGAATTTGACCGCCACTATTTTGAGCTGTTCTTTTCGTAGCGTGCGTCGTACCCCATCATGCCCAAATCGATCCAAGTTTTTTGATAGTTGCCGCCAGGATTGGCGTCGATTTGCCTGGGATCTATAGCGACAGCTGTTAGAGTGGCAGTTTCGGAAGTGTCAGCTACATCTGGCCCGTCCATCAAGATACCTTCGTGTGGTTTGCATTGACACTAGCGTGGGTATGATATTGACGTTGGTTAGTCTTTGGAAGACCATTCGCAGTTTTAGATAATAATTGCGTCACTACTTATACCGAAAATTTTGAAGTCGTCTGGATCAGTTTGGGTGCGAAACTTATCTTTAACGTGTTTTTTTTTTCATTGTGTTTGTTATTGTTGTTAGGACTTTCTGGTGCGGTTGAGTTGTCGCTATAAGAATTTTCGTTTTTAATCTCACTAATTGTGTCCCTAAGCTTTTCCTCCTCCGCTGTCCATTTCCTAACTTCACTTTCATTTCAACCAATTAAAACATCTCGCATTTTTACAGAGTCTGCTTTAACTCATTTATACAAATCTCCAACTTCTACTCTCCACCTTGATCTTTTGCCAGCCCTCACAAATTAGTCAAGTGTCCGCTCACGACAGTATATTAAATTTGAGCGCCAGTATTTTGAGCGGTTGTTTTCGTAGCGTCGTAACCCATCGTGATATTGACGTTGGTTAGTCTTTGGAAGACCATTCGCAGTTTTAGATAATAATTGCATCACTACTTATACCGAAAAGTTTGAAGTCGTCTGGATCAGTTTGGGTGCGAAACTTATCTTTAACGTGTTTTTTTTTTATTGCGTTCGTTATTGTTGTCAGGACTTTCTGGTGAGGTTGAGTTGTCGTTATAAGAATTTTCGTTTTTAATCTCACTAATTGTGTCCCTAAGCTTTTCCTCCTCCGCTGTCTATTTCCTAACTTCACTTTCATTTCTACCAATTAAGACATCTCGCATTTTTAGAGTCTGCTTTAACTCATTTATACAAATCTCCAACTTCTACTCTCCACCTTGATCTTTTGCCAGCTTTCACAAATTCGTCAAGTGTCCGCTCACGACAGTATTTTAAATTTGAGCGCCAGTATTTTGAGCGGTTGTTTTCGTAGCGTCGTAACCCATCGTGATATTGACGTTGGTTAGTCTTTGGAAGATCGCAGTTTTAGATAATAATTGCATCACTACTTATACCGAAAAGTTTGAAGTCGTCTGGATCAGTTTGGGTGCGAAACTTATCTTTAACGTGTTTTTTTTTTATTGCGTTCGTTATTGTTGTCAGGACTTTCTGGAGCTGTTGTTGTCGTTTTAAGAATTTTCGTTTTTAATCTTACTAATTGTGTCCCTAAGCTTTTCCTCCTCCACTGCCCATTTCCTAATTTCACTTTCATTTTAACCAATTAAGACATCTCGCATTTTTACAGAGACTTAACTCAGTTATACAAATCTCCAACTTCTACTCCCCACCTTGTTTTTTCGCCAACCCTCACATTTTGAATTTGACCGCCACTATTTTGAGCGGTTCTTTTCGTAGCGTGCTTCGTACCCCATCATGCCCACATCGATCCAAGTTTTTTGATAGTTGTCGCCAGGAGGATTGGCGTCGATTTGCCTGGGATCTATAGCGACAGGTGTTAGAGTGGCAGTTTCGGAAGTGTCAGCTACATCTGGCCCGTCCATCAAGATACCCTCGTGTGGTTTGCATTGACACTAGCGTGGGTATGATATTGACGTTGGTTAGTCTTTGGAAGACCATTCGCAGTTTTAGATAATAATTGCGTCACTACTTATACCGAAAAGTTTGAAGTCGTCTGGATCAGTTTGGGTGCGAAACTTATCTTTAACGTGTTTTTTTTTATTGCGTTCGTTATTGTTGTCAGGACTTTCTGGAGCTGTTGTTGTCGTTTTAAGAATTTTCGTTTTTAATCTTACTAATTGTGTCCCTAAGCTTTTCCTCCTCCGCTGCCCATTTCCTAATTTCACTTTCATTTTAACCAATCAAGACATCTCGCATTTTTACAGAGACTCTTAACTCAGTTATACAAATCTCCAATTTCTACTCCCCACCTTGTTTTTTCGCCAACCCTCACATTTTGAATTTGACCGCCACTATTTTGAGCGGTTCTTTTCGTAGCGTGCTTCGTACCCCATCATGCCCAAATCGATCCAAGTTTTTTGATAGTTGTCGCCAGGAGGATTGGCGTCGATTTGCCTGGGATCTATAGCGACAGGTGTTAGAGTGGCAGTTTCGGAAGTGTCAGCTACATCTGGCCCGTCCATCAAGATACCCTCGTGTGGTTTGCATTGACACTAGCGTGGGTAGGATATTGACGTTGGTTAGTCTTTGGAAGACCATTCGCAGTTTTAGATAATAATTGCGTCACT
This sequence comes from Oxystoma pomonae, assembly GCA_963921995.1. Classification (NCBI taxonomy): domain Eukaryota; kingdom Metazoa; phylum Arthropoda; class Insecta; order Coleoptera; family Brentidae; genus Oxystoma; species Oxystoma pomonae. The sequence goes on from OY998172.1 coordinate 56,037,349, forward strand.
ACTTATACCGAAAAGTTTGAAGTCGTCTGGATCAGTTTGGGTGCGAAACTTATCTTTAACGTGTTTTTTTTTTCATTGTGTTCGTTATTGTTGTCAGGACTTTCTGGTGCGGTTGAGTTGTCGTTATAAGAATTTTCGTTTTTAATCTCACTAATTGTGTCCCTAAGCTTTTCCTCCTCCGCTGTCCATTTCCTAACTTCACTTTCATTTCAACCAATTAAGACATCTCGCATTTTTACAGAGTCTGCTTTAACTCATTTATACAAATCTCCAACTTCTACTCTCCACCTTGATCTTTTGCCAGCCCTCACAAATTCGTCAAGTGTCCGCTCACGACAGTATTTTAAATTTGAGCGCCAGTATTTTGAGCGGTTGTTTTCGTAGCGTCGTAACCCATCGTGATATTGACGTTGGTTAGTCATTGGAAGATCGCAGTTTTAGATAATAATTGCATCACTACTTATACCGAAAAGTTTGAAGTCGTCTGGATCAGTTTGGGTGCGAAACTTATCTTTAACGTGTTTTTTTTTTATTGCGTTCGTTATTGTTGTCAGGACTTTCTGGAGCTGTTGTTGTCGTTTTAAGAATTTTCGTTTTTAATCTTACTAATTGTGTCCCTAAGCTTTTCCTCCTCCGCTGCCCATTTCCTAATTTCACTTTCATTTTAACCAATTAAGACATCTCGCTTTTTTACAGAGACTCCTAACTCAGTTATACAAATCTCCAACTTCTACTCCCCACCTTGTTTTTTCGCCAACCCTCACATTTTGAATTTGACCGCCACTATTTTGAGCGGTTCTTTTCGTAGCGTGCGTCGTACCCCATCATGCCCAAATCGATCCAAGTTTTTTGATAGTTGCCGCCAGGAGGATTGGCGTCGATTTGCCTGGGATCTATAGCGACAGGTGTTAGAGTGGCAGTTTCGGAAGTGTCAGCTACATCTGGCCCGTCCATCAAGATACCCTCGTGTGGTTTGCATTGACACTAGCGTGGGTTTGATATTGACGTTGGTTAGTCTTTGGAAGACCATTCGCAGTTTTAGATAATAATTGCGTCACTACTTATACCGAAAAGTTTGAAGTCGTCTGGATCAGTTTGGGTGCGAAACTTATCTTTAACGGTTTTTTTTTTCATTGTGTTCGTTATTGTTGTCAGGACTTTCTGGTGCGGTTGAGTTGTCGTTATAAGAAGTTTCGTTTTTAATCTCACTAATTGTATCCCTAAGCTTTTCCTCCTCCGCTGTCCATTTCCTAACTTCACTTTCATTTCAACCAATTAAGACATCTCGCATTTTTACAGAGTCTGCTTTAACTCATTTATACAAATCTCCAACTTCTACTCTCCACCTTGATCTTTTGCCAGCCCTCACAAATTCGTCAAGTGTCCGCTCACGACAGTATTTTAAATTTGAGCGCCAGTATTTTGAGCGGTTGTTTTCGTAGCGTCGTAACCCATCGTGATATTGACGTTGGTTAGTCATTGGAAGATCGCAGTTTTAGATAATAATTGCATCACTACTTATACCGAAAAGTTTGAAGTCGTCTGGATCAGTTTGGGTGCGAAACTTATCTTTAACGTGTTTTTTTTTTATTGCGTTCGTTATTGTTGTCAGGACTTTCTGGAGCTGTTGTTGTCGTTTTAAGAATTTTCGTTTTTAATCTTACTAATTGTGTCCCTAAGCTTTTCCTCCTCCGCTGCCCATTTCCTAATTTCACTTTCATTTTAACCAATTAAGACATCTCGCTTTTTTACAGAGACTCCTAACTCAGTTATACAAATCTCCAACTTCTACTCCCCACCTTGTTTTTTCGCCAACCCTCACATTTTGAATTTGACCGCCACTATTTTGAGCGGTTCTTTTCGTAGCGTGCGTCGTACCCCATCATGCCCAAATCGATCCAAGTTTTTTGATAGTTGCCGCCAGGAGGATTGGCGTCGATTTGCCTGGGATCTATAGCGACAGGTGTTAGAGTGGCAGTTTCGGAAGTGTCAGCTACATCTGGCCCGTCCATCAAGATACCCTCGTGTGGTTTGCATTGACACTAGCGTGGGTTTGATATTGACGTTGGTTAGTCTTTGGAAGACCATTCGCAGTTTTAGATAATAATTGCGTCACTACTTATACCGAAAAGTTTGAAGTCGTCTGGATCAGTTTGGGTGCGAAACTTATCTTTAACGGTTTTTTTTTTCATTGTGTTCGTTATTGTTGTCAGGACTTTCTGGTGCGGTTGAGTTGTCGTTATAAGAAGTTTCGTTTTTAATCTCACTAATTGTATCCCTAAGCTTTTCCTCCTCCGCTGTCCATTTCCTAACTTCACTTTCATTTCTACCAATTAAGACATCTCGCATTTTTACAGAGTCTGCTGTAACTCATTTATACAAATCTCCAACTTCTACTCTCCACCTTGATCTTTTGCCAGCTTTCACAAATTCGTCAAGTGTCCGCTCACGACAGTATTTTAAATTTGAGCGCCAGTATTTTGAGCGGTTGTTTTCGTAGCGTCGTAACCCATCGTGATATTGACGTTGCTTAGTCTTTGGAAGACCATTCGCAGTTTTAGATAATAATTGCATCACTACTTATACCGAAAAGTTTGAAGTCGTCTGGATCAGTTTGGGTGCGAAACTTATCTTTAACGTGTTTTTTTTTTTCATTGTGTTCGTTATTGTTGTCAGGACTTTCTGGAGCTGTTTTTGTCGTTTTAAGTATTTTCGTTTTTAATCTTACTAATTGTGTCCCTAAGCTTTTCCTCCTCCGCTGCCCATTTCCTAATTTCACTTTCATTTTAACCAATCAAGACATCTCGCATTTTTACAGAGACTCTTAACTCAGTTATACAAATCTCCAACTTCTACTGCCACCTTGATTTTTTGCCAACCCTCACAAATTTGTCAAGTGTCCACCAACGATAGTATTTTGAATTTGACCGCCAGTATTTTGAGCGGTTGTTTTCGTAGCGTCGTACTAGATCATGCACAAATCGATCCAAGTTTTTTGGTAGTTGACGCCGAGGGGATTAGCGTCGATTTGCCTGGGATCTATAGCTACAGGTGTTAGAGTGGCAGTTTGGGAAATGCCAGGTACATCTGCGCGGTTTTCGATAATAATAGCGTCTCGCTACTGATACCGAAAAGTTTGTAGTCATTTAGCTCGGTTTGGGCGCGAAACTTATCTTTTAGGTTTTTTTATTTGTTTTCGTTATTGTTGTCAGGACTTTCTGGTGCGGTTGTTGTCGTTATAAGAATTTTCGTTTTTAATCTCACTAATTGTGTCCCTAAGCTTTTCCTCCTCCGCTGTCCATTTCCTAACTTCACTTTCATTTTAACCAATTAAAATACCTCGCATTTTTACAGAGTCTTCTTAAACTCGTTTATACAAATTTACAACTTCTACTCCCCATCTTGATTTTTTGCCAACCCTCACAAATTCGACAAGTGTCCACCAACGACAGTATTTTGAATTTGACCGCCAGTATCTTGAGCGGTTGTTTTCGTAGCGTCGTACCCCATCGTGCACAAATTGATCAGTTTTTTGATAGTTGCCGCCAGGGGGATTGGCGTCAATTTGCCTGGGATCTATAGCGACAGGTGTTAGAGTGGCAGTTTCGGAAGTGTCAGCCACATCTGGCAAGTGTTTATTGTACCCAATGCTAAAATAGAAATTTCCCATCAAGATACCTTTATGTGGTATGCATTGACACTACCGTGGGTATAATATTGACGTTGGTTAATTAATTAAAAAACCTCTACTACTCCCCACCTTGATCTTTTGCCAACCCTCACAAATTCGTCAAGTGTCCGCCCACGACAGTATTTTGAATTTGACCGCCAGTATTTTGAGCGGTTGTTTTCGTAGCGTCGTACCCCATCGTGCACAAATCGATCCAAGTTTTTTGATAGTTGACGCCGGGGGGATTGGCGTCGATTTGCCTGGGATCTATAGCTACAGGTGTTAGAGTGGCAGTTTGGGAAGTGCCAGGTACATCTGGCCCGTGTCTATTGTACCAACTGTTAAAATAGTAATTTTCCATCGCGATACCTTCGTAAGGTTTCTGTAGGTTATTTCCGGTATTAGTTTGCGTTGAAACTACAGTGGGTATGATATTGACGTTGGTTACAGTGTTTGGAAGACCGTTCGGGGTTTGAGTTTGAATTGAAATTGTATTGGTCGCGTGGTTTTCGATAATGATTGCATCACTAGGTATACCCAAAAGTTTGAAGTCGTTTGGTTCGGTTTGGGTGGCGAAACTTATCCTTAACGGTTTTTTCCCTTTGTGTTTGTTATTGTTGTCAGGGCTCTCTGACGTGGTTGTCGTTGTTTTGGAAATTTCCGCCTCCATACTTTTGTCGTTTTTAATTCCACTAATTGTTTCTTTAAGATTTGCCTCCTCTGCTGTCCATTTTCTAACTTCATTGATATGTTCCTGAAACAGCTGCCTTTTCTCCCAGTAATAGTTCTCCATGTCAATAATGTGCGTAACGTACCCTTGCCACGTCTCTTGGGTGAAATAGGACATCGCTTCGTAGGTGGCGCTCCTTAGCGCTTCATTACCAAGTCTATTTTTTGGGTTTTGTTTTCTTCGAATAAACCTTTTAATGTCTGTCCAAGCTAGATTGATCGGATGGAATTCTGACAGACATTGGGGGTGCCTAAAATTAAACATGCACCTGTATTGGACGTGAAAATGATTAAATAGTATATTCGTCACATGTAATAGATCAGGAAATTAGGCTGCAAAGTGTCAGAAATAATGTACATATACTGGAGAACAAAAAAAAATGCAACACCAGAAAGGACAAATATTTTTAAAGTAATTTATTTATATATTAATACATTAGGATGCTCTTAGTAATTGATTACATTTCCAAGAAAATTCGTCCATGATAATCATCAAAAAATTAATAATGAGTGTCTCCTCCATGGTTATTTATGCACTCGTTTGTTCTATTGGGCATTGACAAAATAAGATGGTCTCTATCATATTGAAGAACACTCATACAAATCCTTCTTACGACCTGCCAAAGTTCATCAAGTTCCAGGGGGACGTGGTAATCGACTAAGATTGCGCTCTATTATATCCCATACGTGTCTCATCATCGCACCACCTTCTCCAAACTCTTTAACACTGTTGACGGATTGGCAACCAAAACCAGCCTCTTTCATGCCCACGATGCGTCCTTTCTCAAAGTCGTTTAAATGATGAAATTGTTGGCGATCGCGAACTCTTGGCATTTTTATTTTTTAAGTAAACTGTAAACAATCCAAAGAGGCCAAAAACTCCGAGAAAAATTATTTAAAATTTTCAGAAAAGGTCTTGTTGGTTGTTTTTGAAAATGAAAAGGAAAAATTAGAAGACAAAAAGTTTATCAAATATTTCTTTTGAGATGGTGTTGCATTTTTTTTGTTTTCCAGTATTATAGCTTTTCAGTAGATAAAAGCAATGGTACCACACTATATGGTATCTGCTTGTGGGATTTTATTACGGACAATGTCCCAGGGGGTTTCCTGGTCACAGAAAGAGAGTGGCGATGAAGTCTAAGATTAAAATTTATTTTTTCATTGTTCCAACTGTGGTTTATTTTCTTGAAACGTCATTTAGAAAGTGGAATCCATTATATTTTGACCGCGTTTGAACGCCTATAACTAGTCGGGATGGATTTATGATTCTGGTGTCAGAGGATAGCTACTGCTAATATATTTTAATCTAAGTTATCCATTCTTTTTCGCGCGTTTTGACCCATCTTACCCTTATTATATAAATAAATATAAATATATTACATACCTGGGTTTTTGTTTAATAATATTAAACAGAAAATCGATGCTTGTGACAACAATACCCAAACCTTTTATTTGCAGGAAGCAACACAGAAGCTTCGGTATTTTCTCAACTTGCTTTGTCAACTGCCATGTTATTTTGACTAAAATAATCTGCTAGGAGCATATGGTTCTATATAAAAAAAAAAAGGTAACTTATGTCAAAAAATGACATTTAGGGGACTAGTAGTGAAGAATCGATTATATAGACTAAAATGTGCTGGCAAGAGCAATCTTTTGACACCAGAATCGTAATTCTATCCCGACTAGTTATCGAGAAATAGGCGTCCAAACATGGTCAAAATAGAATGGATTACCCTGTACATGATTTGGGATTTAAGGGACCATATAAAGGCAATTTAAGACCATTAATAGTGTGTTTTTACATAAAATAAAAAAGCGGGACAAAGTTTTCGGTGCGGCACGAACCGTCGGAGCCGGTAAGGAAAAAGTTACACTTAGTGTATAACCGAAATGATCACCCATGGAGGTACCGATTCAGTTGTGCACCAGCACCAGCTTTACAAATGGAAACCGCTAGGAAAAGGAAAAAAATACTGCCAGTCGTCAAATTAATCGTTTACAAACATTAAGCGAGGACCACTAACTGGAGTATTTTTGAAATTTTAAATTAGGTACCATGCGTTTTTTTTCATCTTTCTCGCACTCAAAAAGATCGCATTAAAAAACAAAACTGTTGTTTGAAGGTGGTAGACAATTAGCAAATTTTTGTGAGCTTACTATAGTTACTATTGTTCTCTTTTTCTAATCCGGCTTACTACAACATACCAGGAAAATGGCGTGTCAGACCCGACTGTACACCCTTCGACCCCGTATATCTGTCAACTAACTATATCAAGTAGATAATTATGCACCAGAGCAAGCATTTTCTGAAAAGCTTGATCTCTCTCAGACCGATGCAATTAAAAGAAGAGAACAATAGTAAACATAGTAAGCTCACAAACAATTGCTAAATGTTGAAATTGAGAATAAGCTAGAGTTTCGAACTTTCACTGTCTTTATTTTTTACTTCTTCTTATGTATCTGTCGTCATCAGGTGTCATCATAAAACTAACCTGATCCTTACAGTTGAAATCTGTTACCTAAAAAAGTATAGATTTCCAAATATCCTTGATGATTACGCTTCGTTGAGAAAATACATTCTGGTTCCTCTGTATGAATGTTGTTTCTTTTAACTTCCGCTTGAATAGATTTTCCTCTTTTCCTCCTTGGAGACGATCTTTGGCTCTTTCCATTTCATATGATGTTCATTTTCCGAGCAATGTTGAGCTATTTTTGATCCAGTTATGTCCCCTTGTCGAGTTTTGCGGTTGTGTTCTGTAAGGCTAACTTCCATGGGTCGGCTGGTCTCTCCGATGTAGATATCCCCACACTCGCATGATACCTGGTACACTTCCGGCCACATAAAATGCGTACGCCGATTTTATGTAGTGTATAATGAGCCTCGCAACTCAGTAATGTCTCAACTAAACGAATTCGAAAAAGTAAAAGTTTTGGGAAAATGGCAACCACCATCTAGGTTGGTCAGCTCGAAGAGTAGCGGCCCATTATGGACGAAATAAAGCTACAATTGTAAGAATAAGAAGAAGGAACTGGTCGACGAAGGCGAGGCACTGGCTTGACCCAAGTCAGTACGCCTCAGCAGGATCAGCAACTGATCGACTTTCTTGAAGACCATCGATTTGCGATGGCCCCAGAGGCGAAAATTGAGGCACATTTTCCCGGATCAATAAGAACGACGAGCAGACGGATAAGCCGTTCTAGGCTTAGATGTCGCGTTGCTACCAAGAAAATCTTACTTAGTGCCGAAAAGAAGCAAGCCCGGTTAATTTTTGCACTAAACTTTTCACTACAAGAAGAAGAATTTTGGAAACAGGTGATCTTCATGGATGAAAAAATCTTTCAGTCCCACAATGACAGCAAACAAATTTTGGTATATCGTCCGCCACGAACACGCTTTCTCCAAAAATATATTGCTGGGAACGAAGACCGGGCTGGAAGATTTTCCGTGAATGTGTGGAATTGGATATCGGCGAGAGGACATGGGGCTCTTTTTAGAATCGATGGAAGATTTACAGCTGAGCTTTATGTTGATATGATGAGAAATGTTATGCTTCCAGAAGCAACCATTCTTCATCCAGAAGGTTTTGTGTATCAACAGGATATCCATCCTATCCATACCGCACGCATTGCTAAACAGTGGTTCCAGCAAAACAACTTCGCAATCCCATGGATAATGTGTGGGGCCTTATAGCAAAAAAATTAACACGAATGAATATTTTTCCCAGAAATTCGAACCACTTAATGGAGCTCATAGTCAGAGGGTTCAAAATTTAGTAGATTCCATGCCACGAAGACTGGCAAACATTATCGAGGCTGACGGGGTACTGACACGCTAGTGGAGAAACGTTTACTTGTTTTTTTTTTAATTTACGTAGTGTTTTCTCAATAATTTCTTTTTTATTTTGAATATTTTTGGTTGTCTTCAAAGATTACTCAAATTTACCGATCCTGTAGAGGTGCGCTGATTATGATTAAGTTATTGCTTTCCTTTCGCTAAACAGTTCCTTCTTGTTGATACTTTTTTCTTATTCGCAAAATATTGTGGTCCTGTTTGTCCATAATAAGCTTTAAGAATAAGTTTTCATAATAAAATGTCGAATAATTTTAACAAATTGTTTTATTCATTATTAGTCTTATAGGAAAGTGTGGCCAGTCTCCTTATTTTTGTGCTTACAATGTCAAAAGACCTAACCTGTAATTCGAAAACGTCAAAGTCAGATACAATAAGAAACGCAATTAGCAAAACTTAAATTCAACAGACCCGTGGCTAACTTCTGCTGTACGCATTTTATGTAGCCAGAAGTGTAGATGCAGTTCTTGGTGTTGTGGCGATATCTTAAATTAAAAAGAGACAAGAAACTTGACACTTACGGAGACTTTGGTTTACCTTTCTGTTGTTTACAGTAAACACACCAGTGGCGTACCTACCTAAATAGAAATTTAAACATGCAAAAAATAATTCAGACAATTTGAGCTTTGGCGGCTTCCTAACAATAAATGTTGGTAATATAATTTTATACAAAAGAAATTTATTACAAAGTTTGTATATGATTTATAGCAATTTCAATTTTCAACACAATAAAATTAAGAGACATCTAGGGCAGACAAAAAGACTTAAATATCCGAAGGGCGAGCGCAGATGGCAACGGCGGCAGTATAAATCAACCTTAATATTCTGTTAAGAGGTAGGAATTCAATATTCGTACAAACCTGAACACATGTGAATTAACTTTTATTGTTGTTTGCAAGTTGGTTTAAGGACTTTACCTACCTTTATTTTATAGTCTTTATAAAAAAAAACCTTCGAAAATATCTTATTTGCGCATGAACTACTTCATCAAAAGTATGCTTTATTTTATCGTCTTTATAAAAAAAAACCTCGAAAATATCTTACTTGCGCATGAACTACTTCATCAAAAGTATGCTTTATTTTATCGTCTTTTTAAAAAAAACCTCGAAAAAAATCTTATAAAAACGTTCAAAAATATCTCATTTGACACATTGGGAATTAACTACATTATAAAAAAAAACGTGTTTGTTGATATTTTAATCTAAGAATCTACTAATTTAAGTATATTTCATAATTTTTTTTTAATTTTCTGTGTACCTACCGGCATGTATCGCCACTGACTGATTTCACTTGCTCTCCCTTTGTTTTCAAAACATTGGACGATTTATTCCAAAATATTACTTTAAATGCACTGAAATATTCTACTGGTAAAAAACACACTATAAACGTTTTTTGACAAAATGTGGTTTTAAAACGACTTATAAACTGGTTAAAACATCCTGAAATTTTAAAATAAATAACACGAAAAAGCTTATGTTAATAAAAATATCATCCGACCGTCTGCGCTCTGCCGACTTTCCCCACCCACAAGCCAATCACGACCTGAAGTGTTTGAGACAGAATTCTCTGTCCCTATCGTTCTAACGTCGTTTAAAAGGATAGAAAAAGAATCGATATTTCTCACCTTTGTTGTGATTTTATTTGTAAATAAACAGTGGTTATTATTTGCCAAGGAGTTTTCGTTGGACCAGATATCTTGTCTCTTTTTAATCTAAGGGCGATATGGTTTAGTTTTTGTTAATTGACTTCTTAATATTATGGTGGTCTTGAAGACAGTCTAAAGGTGGTATTGGTTACATATTCTTATTATCTTTTCTGGGATTCCTTTGATGTATGAAATTTTAAGTGTCGCCTTTGTTTGAGTATTTATGTATGTCGTCTTTTGTGTTGATGTGGTCTGAAGAATTTTTTGACTTTTCTTTATTTAAATCTTCTTCTGTATTACAGATGTAGGTGGCTCGATCTATAAGAGATTTTGCAATTCTCAGTTTGGTTGATGTGGAGTGGTTTAGTTTAAGTTTAGATATTGTCCAGTATGAGTTGGTTTGCGATATACGGAAGTGATTATGGTGGAATTCCTATTGGTGACTAGAACGTCGAAAAAGGGACGCTGATGACATGATTGAAGAATTGTTCTAGCGTGTAGATGATAAATACGTCGTCCATATACAGACCGCTTCAAGCTACTGCGAACATAGGGGGAATCAAGTCCAATTTACTCTCCGTGCCGTACGACCGAGGTGGATTCGAAGCACGCTGCAGTGTTATCTTTTGGAAATTCATTTTGTTTTTATTATTTTGTTTTATTTCTGCCTTGCTCGAGAAACAGATGGGTAAGTTCTTAATTGAAATAATACATTTTTAAAACTAAAAATGGATGTCTACGAAGTTGCCGAAAAAGTGCAGATGGTCAAATGGTCAAATCGTCATAACCCAACACATGTTCGATATTGGTCGAGGGAAAATTTGCATTTGTATTTTGACGTAAGAACACAGTATCCCCAAAAACTAAATGTTTGGGGGGGGGTATTGTAGGGGAACACGTAATTGGGCCATTTTTTATTAACGGCAATTGCAATTTGAATGGTCCTAGATACTTGGATCTACTGCAGCAGCACATTATTCCAACTGCTAGGCAGTTGTTAGGTGTAAGATTTGGTGAAACATGGTTTCAACAAGATGGTTGTTCCGCTCACAATGTTGGCCTTGTTAGGGAATATCTTGATAATGTATTTCCTAATCGGGTTATAAGTACACGGGGAACTATTTTATGGCCAGCTCGATCTCCCGATCTTGCTCCTAATGACTTCTATCTGTTTTTGAAGAAGCTTTTCAAATTATCACCCCTAACATGCTTGGAAACGTTGGAAGGGGTTTTTATAGTAGGCTCGGATATTGTCTAGCCAAGCAAGGAGGACTTTTCGAACATTTGCTTTAATTTTTTTTTGACTGGGAGAATCTTTTTGGTTTTTAGAATGTATTATTTTATTTTGAGAACTTGCTTTTATTTTGTTTCTCCTTATTATTTTCATTGTAACACGTCGTCACTGATAAATCTGAGCAGTTTACAATAAAACGCTCTTATTTATCAGTGACAAAAAATAAGAAAATTACGTTATAAAAATTTGCGTATTTATTGACCAAATTCCGGTTTCATTGACTACGCTCCACACAGCACCGTGGTTACAGGCGTACTAAATACAAGGCGAACGGCGGCGAACGGCAGCGAATGGCGATCGGAAGCCTGAGTGTTGGTTGCTTCACTGATAGGCGTGCGGTGTCTCTGCATGTACGTACACTGGCAAATTAGACTTCTTTCGCCCTATGTTCGCAGTAGCTTGAAGCGGTCTGTATCTTAGCCATACACGGTATGCCTGAACGGAGTATAGGTTACATAAAAATGAAGAGAAAAACTAATGTTCATTAAAATCGTAGCTGATCCTCTTCTCGAAGTTTTATCAAATTTGTGAGTTTCTATAAGTATTTATAGCACAGCTTTAATTTTACCTTTAGCAAAAAAAAAGTTATGTTTCAATTTGTGTGAAATATTTTTATCTTACTGAGGGGGTAACAGGAATAAAATTTTGCAGTATACACAACCTTATATATGGAAAGGGTGAGCAACATTTAAGACAAAATTTAAATGCTCCATGCAAAAACCACCACGATATTCTATATACAAAGTAGTATTTTTTTAAATGATAAAGTTTAAAAGCTACATCTTATAAGAAAGTAATAAATGGACTATTCGGCATGTGACGTCTTATAATACTTAAAACTTTAACAGTAAATTTTAAAAATTTAAAATGCTATTAACTACCTATTTAACTTTTAATAAAACAACTACAATCCTGAGCAAAAAAAATTACAAAGTTTTTGAAGAAAAATCCACAACAGCCTTTTTTACATTTTTACCAAAATTGGAATTTTCAATAGAATTTATCTTATATCTATTCCAATATTTGGTAAACTCATGGTGAACGGCCTTACCTGCCTGCTCGGACCAAAGTCCTGGACCGTCTCCATCTAAAAATTTAACGCTTTGCTCTAGGTGATCTAAAATTACATGTATCTTTAAAGTCTTTGTCATTTCAGTTGCCTTGAAAGCGGCTTTTAACTCACCAGTCTGTTTTTCCACTAAAAATGTAGATGTAATTTTATTAAAAAAACAGATTGGGGAGTTAAAAGCCGCTTTCAAGGCAACTGAAATGATAAAGACTTTAAAGATACATGTAATTTTAGATAACCTAGAGCAAAGCGTTAAATTTTTAGATGGAGATGGTCTAGGACTTTGGTCCGAGCAGGCATATAAGATAATTTGTAATTTTTTTTGCACAGGATTGTAGTTGTTTTGAAAATATTAAAATTTAAATAGGTAGTTAATAGCATTTTAAACTTGGAAAATTTATTGTTACAGTGAGATTTACTAAGATCTAAAATATTACCCCCCCACAGGTCTAAATATTTACACCTGTGGGGGGTACTAAATTTTAAAACAAATTTTCAAAAAACCCTTACCCATACAGAAAAGACGCAAAGTTATTGATTATTTTGTATTGTTATTGCAAAATACCACTGAAAAACTGCTTTTTTTCTCAAAATACACCATATTTTAGAAGAAAATTACTTAAAACTAATTTTTTTTGACAGGTTTCAAAATGGCAAATGGTGAATACGCCAGAAATTTGTCACATAATAGCTTCATTATTTGTGTTTGAGGTTATAAAGTTGGTGATTTTTTAAACCACCTCAGGGGGCTGGTTTGAATTTATAGCCCACAGAAAGTATTGTTTTGTGGCATTTGGTAATAAGTTCGTTTATAATTTCCCTAAGTAACCATTTTTACAAGGATTAATTTACCTTATTTAACACCTCCTATTTTGTCCAGAAAAACGCCATATTTTGAACCCATTTACAACACAAAAAATATATTTATGACACTACGAGGCAAAACAAACATAAGTGAAGGTCACTGATTATGCACAAAAAATATACCAAGCAAAAAAACCCAAAACAACTTTATTAATTTATTTACAAACTGAAAGTAAAACATTGAGGTTATCTAAAAGCTCAATCAAAAAAACTTTCCTTACTCAAAGCCCACTCATTTTCAACCTATAGCTTTCATCAGTAGAGGTTGGTACAAGCCAAGGTGCAAGCAAAGGTCAAAGATCCGAACTCGCTGTTTGTGATTGAACGCAGCGCTAATATTTTTAAACTGACATTTCGACTGTGACGGAAATGTAAAAAAACTTGTATTTAAGTTTTTTAATACATTTCATAAACAAAAACACCTTTTAAATAAATACAAAATTTATTTACTCCTTATTTTATTATTACCCATCTAGATCGTTGTATGACATCCAGTATTAATTGAAAAAATTAATTATCAAGGGTAAGTTTTAATTAGAGTGACATATAACCCCAATTTTAATTTGTTCTACAGAGTGTTTACTATTTAAACCCCAAGTGTCAATCAAACTATGTCCAAAACTCAAGGAGGTTTGGTTTAAAATGCTTAAAACCAATAATTTCACTTAAGCCTAGGACCGTTCTAAAATATACTAAACCTTTTTAGTAAATCCCACCGTAAAAGTTTAAGTATTATAAGACGTCACATGCCGTCGTTTATTACTTTCTTATAAGATGCCTACTGCAAAATTTTATTATAATAAGCTAAAAATATTTCACACAAATCGAAACATAACTTTTTTTTTGATAAAGGTAAAACTAAAGGTGTACTATAAATACTTATAAAAACTCACAAATTTGATAAAATTTCGAGAAGAGGATCATCTACGATTTTAATGAACACGGTTATTTAGTCAGGGAATGGTTCTTATTCAAAAAGTACAATTAGTTTTTTCTCTCCATTTTTATGTAACCTATACTCCGTTCAGGCATACCGTTCATAGTTTGCGTCTCTGCCCTGATGTTCGAAGAGCTTCTTTTTCAAAGTGGAGATCCTATGGGTAGACCATCTTCAATTCTGCAGACAGCATTTCAACAAATCCATAATGGCAAACGTTGTGAAGAAGCAAAACATAAAGACAATGGAAGTTGAAAACTCCATTTTACTCTCCAAAAACAAAACGTTGTAAAACTATAAATTTCTTACCGTAAAGGAGTGTGCCCATTATCTTTAATAATCCTATCGATTTCCCTGGTTTCTAACCTGCCGTTCGTTGTAGCATTCTTTTTAATGATTTGGTACAACTGATCTTTACTCTGCAGGGGATCGAAGGTGTAGTTTTTATCTTTGAGAAAATTTAGCATCGCCGATTTTGACGAAAATTTCGTAGGCACTTTTTCCGTGTCCTTCTCTTTCTTTTCCTTGGGAGGAGTGGACATAACTATCACGCTGTTAGGAGGAATGTGGGCAAAAATATTCGTTTTAAACCATTGTTCCACGTAGTCGACGGTGACGTTGCACGTGGATTTGGGTGCCATTACTGTTCCAACTAAAAAAAAACATGTTTTAGTTAATTGGTCAACACAAAACATAATTTTGGAGCGGCAGAAAAAGTAACCACAGCTGCGTTTTTCCCGCTACGTTGCAGTGGAAATTTTAACGTCATTCCATGAAAGCAACATCAAATGTTGCATATACGGTGAAAAGGTTTAAAAATACGTTTTTATATGCAGTTTCAACAAGTTGAAAATAGATTGGAATTTTTATATAAAAACAATGATCGATGTACTTTTTTTTAATTATGGTTTTTTGCTTTTGTTGTTGCGCCGTCGAAACCGCAAAAGGCGGTTAGGTAGTGACAGTACTTGCGCAATCGGAGTTCTTACTCGAACGGATCCAAATGTTTATGCGTTCAAATGTAAACGTAGTTGTGATCGAGGCGAGTGGATATGCAACTTGTAATGCTTGTTTGTATATTGTAGGTTTCAGAAATAAAGATACGGCTATCTTTGTTTGACTTGTCTATGTTGGGAATTTGGAACCTTTGGTTGCACTAAAACAAAATTATGATTGTTTTCCACAAACCAAAACTACACTTTTTTGCACTCGACGCGCGTTTCGCTAACAACGTTAGCATCATCAGGAGACGATAAACAATTAACTAAATTAATCTACGCTCTATCTTATATACAATCCTTTAGTGGGCGGAGATAAGACTAATAATTTGTGATTAATCACGATTTTTAATCCTATCTCCCCTCAACCAAAGAATAAAGTGTACTAAACGGGATGGGTCCTCTATCTTTATTTAAACTATTACTGGATTTAATGATTTCCATACTTTCATATGCATTCAAAGTCTTTTGTTTGGTACACTTTTTAGAAGTTTTAGGTTATCTAATATGAATCTATGATTGTTTTCAAAAGCATGCTAGGCCACACTTGACTTTTCTGTTCTTCCGTATTTTAAATACGTGTGTGGCCGAGCATGCTTTTGAAAACAATCATAGATTCACATTAGATAACCTAAAACTTCTAAAAAGTGTACCAAACAAAAGACTTTTGAATGCATATGAAAGTATGGAAATCATTAAATCCAGAAATAGTTTAAATAAAGATAGAGGACCCATCCCGTTTAGTACACTTTATTCTTTGGTTGAGGGGAGATAGAATTAAAAATCGTGATCAATCACAAATTATTAGTCTTATCTCCGCCCACTAAAGGATTGTATATAAGATAGAGCGTAGATTAATTTAGTTCATTATTTATCGTCTCCTGATGATCCTAACGTTGTTAGCGAAACGCGCGTCGAGTGCAAAAAAGTGTAGTTTTGGTTTGTGGAAAACAATCATAATTTTGTTTTTTTGTTTGACTTGTTTATTATGTATAGCTATCTTTGTCATATGGAATTAGTTAGGACGAGTTGATGGATTACGGGCTATATTTTTTTTTAAATGAATGAACGGTGTTTGTTTAAAGTTATGAGTTTACTTTATTAAAAAACACAAAAAAATGAAGTTATTCATTTAAATAAAACCAAAATCAACACACAAAGCCCATTTGTGAGCTGCAATTTGAATGCATTATTTTCCCTTTGTAAAGTGTTCCCTTTTCCACTTTTTAAACGTCGCCAATGAATATACACTGGTATAGTCTGAGCATCGATCTAGGAGACATATTATTATTCATGGCTGATAAGAATTTATTGCGACTCAACGGGTGTTCGAATGGAAGCAGGGACGCACTTAGTGTTGTAATTGATCAGTGAATTTCTACTACGGATCACCTTAAAGGTGAAGAAGTTAATATGTTTTATTGAGGGTTCGTTCTAACAATTTTTTTTTAAATGAAAAAAATATTTTAATCATATAATAAAAAACACAAACTTAAGTTAAATTTATAAAATTGAGTTTAACAGGTACATACATATATAGTACAAAACAATACGGGATAGTAAAAAAATTAACAGATTTTAACTTAAGTCAGTTTCACTGTCACTGTCGTCATTAAAGTCTATGATTTTTTTTTCTCTGGGTAGCAGATCTATATTTACATATGTTTTTTCTATTTTGTGGACATGAGCTACGCAATTTTCCCAGCTTTTACTTAAAATATTCTGTTCCGCCGACCTAATTAAAGCTACCACAGAAGAATTTAAAATTGGCGAAACATTATTTCTTTTAACCGCTGCTTTTAGCTCATGCCATAATGGTAAGGAGGAAGTCCCAACACTGTATGGCCCATTTCTTCCGCCAAAGTATCACAATAGTATTGTTTTTGTACTAAAAATGCTTTAATTATTTCAAGCAATTGTTTTTTGGTGTAGCTATCCTCAAAATACATATTATTTTTTTACTTGTAGTCCTGAATGGTAAGTTTTGTGTCATTTGAACACGGAAATTTATTTAGCCTTCTATTGTGGTAGCTGGCATTATCCATCACGATTACACTATTTGGAGGTATATTGGGTAACAGTTTATTCTTGAACAAGTCTTCAAATAATTCCGCTGTGGTATCGTCATGGTAGTCAGTGTGGCAATCTTTAATATTTTTGGCTGAGAAGGCCAACGCATTTGTTATAAACCCATTTTTTGTTCCAGCATGAATTATTGTACACTTTCCTTTATTTGATGGAGCTTTATTTGTGCAGTGACCAGACGAATCTACCCAACCTCTATCTGGAACTTCATGGGTGTCAAACCAAGTTTCGTCGAGATAAACAATATCCCTATTACTTTCTCTATACTCGTGTATTGCAATTAAATATTCCATCCTCCATTTTTTTAAACTGGCCGATTCCATAATCACTTGCCGTTTATTTTTTTTTTAACCGAATACAACACTGTATTCCTGTATTATCTTTTTTTAATCTTTGAATTAATGTTTGTAAAGTAGGAATCATTTGTTCCCTATACATTTGATATATATCACACATGTCCAATTTCTTACAAGTATTAAAATCCTTCCTTTTTCTTCTCCCAACTATCGGTTTATTTACTACACGCCACACTGTTTTTACCGATCTTCGTGTTAAAGCTGCCGCTTCCTTAACTGCACCAAATTTTGATAACCCACGTTCAAGAAGGGTGGTATAAACGTCAAATATCACTTTTTTTGTATCTAGTGACAAAATGTAGCGTTTAAATTGTTTTTTATTATGTCATGTAATGTAATGTCATTATTCCCCGTATCTCCACGTAACGTACTCGGTTGTTCTTCCCACGAACGAAACATTTTTCATACAATCACAATTAACAACAAATAACTTTTTTTTGTAACCAAACACCAACTGCTAACTGATTTTCAAAACTACAAATCAGCTTGGTATCTTAAGCCTGTCCTAATTATTTCAAGAAAATTAATTTGTAACGTAATCAAACCCTAATGTTATAACGTTTCGTAAATAAAGTTGATAAATTTTAATTCGGCCAAAAACGTGTACTTATTAAGAAATAATTACACATTTTTAAATCCGCACCTGTAATCCTCAGAAATGCTAACATGTTTACAGCTTTTTTTTATTTAGTTTGACACCCCGAACAATAGGTGATTATTAGGGTAAGGGTTTTGCATTTATAATGAGTCTTTTAGATCTATAGTCGTACTATATATTCCTTGAACGTCGAACATAGGCGAAATTCAAGGAAATCTTGGACAAAACCTCAAAACTAAAATTTCAAGTTCTTATTTGGGTATTTACCAGTCTTAATTACAAAATTAAGCGCCCGTCTATCGTAAATGACCCTTTTTGTAAAAATTTATTGCATGGTCGAAAAGAAAATCAAATGGATTTTAGATGTGTTTGCCCATGTTAATTCCTGGTGGTATGTATGGCTATGTAAAAGTGTATCCTATTTTATTATAGTACGGTCATGGAAGCAACTCCTGGTGGTAAGTAGAAAATATAGTACAGTAGTTTTAGTCACATTCGTGAGTAGGTTGGCTGATGCAAGCGGTTTTTATTTTTAGTAATATTAGTATGTTTCTTTTAAAGTAAGGTAAAAGTGAAGTTGCCACACCTGGCCACTAATAATTTTAACGTTTTTAAATGGCCCAACTCTTCTTCTCTTTGGGCCCTATTTCAAAGTTTGCATTTTTCTTATTTTTTAATTTTTTTTGTAATACAATGCACTGTGTGCTTAATATTATTAACACTGGCTAATTTTCGAAGAATAATATTTTATTTTAAACACAGCTTTATAGTTATTTTTTTATGCAATATTAAATAAATTGAGTTTCGGAAGAGAGAAAACCTTAGATTTTTATATTTTTGTATCAAATTAATATTTTACAAAATACAAGATGGCGGAGTGTTTGAAAAATTTATTTAATATTGCATTTTCATTTTTATAGTTATAAGTAAACAAAAAAGTACCAATTTTTATTGAATGAGTCCAAGAACTATAAAGCTGTGGGTTGGCACTGGTGCATTAAAATAAAAGATTATGCTTCGAACATTACGAGGACATTTTAATGGGTAATTATAAAAGTAATAAGTAAATTTAAAATAATTGATTAAAAACTCTTTATTTTTGTAAGCTAGTGTTAATAAAACGCCTTAAGCACTCAGTGCATTGTATTACAAAAAAATTAAAAACTAAGAAAAATACAAACTTATGCAAACTTTAAAATAAGGCACAAAGAGAAGAAGAGTTGGGCTATTTAGAAACGTTAAAATTATTAGTGGGGCAGGTGTGGCAACTTAACTTTACCTTACGTTAAAAAAAAACTTATATGCCTAAATACATACCAATGTGACTAAAACTACTGTACTATATTTTCTACTTACCACCAGGAATTGCTTTATGACTCCACTATAATAAAATAGGATACACTTTTACACAGGAATTAAGACAAACTATGAGTTTTTTCCTTTACTTCAATTTGCTTTAAAATTAAGCGGGCAAATATCCAAAATCCAACTGATTTTCTGTTTCGACCACGCACTAGATTTCCTTGAATTTCGCCTAAAGTCCGATATCGGATCAAATCTCCAAAAGATGTTATCGCTTTTTTAACAGTAAGTCAGTTAAGTTAGAATGCCCTCGCTGTACTTGATCGTACCAGACATCCCACTGGTTCACTGTATTCGGCAAAATATGAGTGGGCTAAATCAGCGGTCTTAAAACAAACAAAAGAATTAACGCGTTATACTTATACCACGATAAATATTTCTATTTTATTTTATTTTTCACTTATACTTTTGAAAAACTTATTGCGTCAATAAAAAATAAAGATTTTGACAGGTATTTTTTCCGAGAATTTAATTATTTTGGAGGTGTCGTCAATGCTAATAATCACTATTTTCCAAGAAATAATTAAAATTTGCTCCCGTTAAATAAGTAGGTAGTAGGTGTGCATTTCTTTGCTTTTAGTTTGTTTCTTATTGTGTGTGTGAGTTACGGAATTTAAAGCAGTTATAAAGGAAAGTTATGGAAAATGTTCAGCAAGGTGACACAACGCCTAGAAGGTGTTTATCTCTAGATGAACGCCGTTTGGTATTACAAGTGGAAGGTTATTTTACGTCAGAAAAAAAATAACTCGGGCCCGTTAGTGTCTGTTTTGGCAGTGCAAAAACGAACGTCTAATTCTTGCGGCATTTCAGATAATAATAATAACAAGACTTCGAAAAAATAGTGAAGAGGAAATGGACAGACCATATCAAAGGGTTCGACAGCATTCAAAAACCTTTGATCTATAGCAAGAGATTAAAATATCGATTAGAAATATTGTTTATGATATGTATAAGTCAAAGGAAAAACAACTTTGCGATATTGGAATTACCAGTTTGTTCAAAATTTTAAAAGAGATGGGATTTAAATATAAAAAAACTAAACTACTAATGTTACTAAAAATAACTGCTTGTATTAGCCAACCTGCTCACTAATGTTACTAAAACTACTGTACTATATTTTCTACTTACCACCAGGAATTGCTTTATGACTCCACTATAATAAAATAGGATACACTTTTACACAGGAATTAAGACAAACTATGATTTTTTTCCTTTACTTCAATTTGCTTTGCAGCAGGATTGAAGGTATTTTTATAGCTCGAATCTTCCTCGGTGTTCGACTGAAACGTGACATCGTCTAAATAGACTATCACGCGTCCATTTGCCTCGTGTTTGGTACCAATATTGTGTCAAAAAGATGGCAATTTTTAAGAGATTACATAAAAAACAAAAAATCGAAATTGCCAAGGCAGTTGTTTTTCTTGACGAAACATGGGTATTTGCGCACGGAACTTCAACAAAATCGTCTTGGCAGGATGAATCGAAACATTGCTATTCCAGTACCCATGCAAGTAATTGAAAAATACATACATGCAGGCAATGAAGAAGGGTTTATTTCAAATGCCAGTTTAATATTTTCATCAACAAAAAAAACTGACGATTATCACGGCAATATGGATGCTATAATTTTTGAGCATTACTTTGAGGAAAAACTTTTAAAAAGTTTAGAAAACCCTTCCTTAATTGTTTTGGACAATGCGTCTTACCATACGAGACTGCTGAAAAAAAGAGGAAATAAGAGAGTGGTTGTCAAAGAAAAACATGAAAATTTATTTTTAAAAAGTGATCTTTTAAGCAAGTGTAAAGAGCAGATATTTAAAAAAAAATATGTTGTTGATGAATTAGCCCTTAAATATGGACATCAAGTTTTGAGATTACCACCCTACCATTGTCATTACAACGCAATTAAATTGGTATGGGGTATTAGCAAAAATTATTATGACAAACATGCCTGTAAAAATATCGGTGAGTCTAGCGTTACAAAGTTGTGGGAGGAGGCACTTAGCAAAGTGGGCAAAGAAGAATGGCGGAAATGCATTGAGCAACGGAAAAAATTATTTTTGAATCTTATGAGACAAAACAGGTTATAGACGAAGTAAGACCGTTAATTATTACGGATGATGATAATGATTTTGAAAGCATGGATGATATTTCAGATGCAGAGGAAGACTATTTTTAGTATGCATTTATAAGTAGGTGCGTTCTATCGCAAGACTGCAATATCGCTTCTTTTTAGAACCAAAACTTTATGAAAAAGAATTCGTAAAACTAATTTACCTAAATACTATAAAAGCTAAGAAATAATCTTTTTTTACAAATGTCCAAACCATGACTTTTCTAATTACCGATGCAAAAGAATTATTTTGTCTGCGCTTGTTATTTAAACCAACGCTTGTAAAAAAGCACTATTTTAACCACTAGATGTTAAAACTACTACTACTACTAACAGGCGGACACAGTCACTACTTACTGGAATTAGGCTTAAAGAGCATTTTCACTTTTTTGATAAATTGTTCAGCGGAATGGTCATGGAGTACAATCAGTCTTTCAGAGCACAAAATCTTGTCAGCAGGATTGAAGGTATTTTTATAGCTCGAATCTTCCTCGGTGTTCGACTGAAACGTGACATCGTCTAAATAGACTATCACGCGTCCATTTGCCTCGTGTTTAGTAATTTCTTTGAGGTAGTTTAGGCGAGCCTCCGATATGTCTGGTTTTTCGCTGATTATTTTTCCGATTTTACCCGATTTTTCGCCGGGAATTTTTCGAAATTCGTAGCCTTTTTTCTTCAGCAGACGCCAAAGGGTACCCTGAAATAAATACAGAGCTTTTAATGCTGTTATTGTCTCAACCGGCAATATCGTTTCGTCACTTTTAGCACATTCAGCAACTTTATTTAGAGGGTTTTTGTACGACGTACGACACCCAACATTCCAACGTTTTTTTTTTATTCACACTATTTTTTTATTATTTTAGGTGTGCCTTACCTTGCAAAAATTGATATTTATCTTCTCCTTAACCGAATTTAACAAAGTAGCTATGGACAAATAACTTTTTTTGACCATGGTATATTCGTCTATCTCTCTTCTGATTACTTGTAGATCGAAATCGTCTAGTTTTTCATCGCAGGTCGCTCTTTTTCTTATGTTGCCGGGTCTGGGAAGAGTTTTTCCCGGATTTACTTTGTTTCTGACCCGATCTTCGATTTTTATTCGTTTGATGGTACTCTCCGAGATTCCTAAATATCAAGATTGCATTAATTTATTGTTTTAATTCTGGCGTGCTGTAATAACATTATGTCCGATATATTTTCCGCAGGTACGTCTGGCAATGCTAGACTGATGCTTTATTTTCACAATTTTCGAAATTAAAAATACCAATTGTTGAAAATCGATCAAACAAAGTAATTTGTAGACTCTTATGTAGACTTCGAGAAAAAAAAAACGGTTCGATTCAGAGGTACTTCTAATACGAGATTTGTCTATCTCAGCAAAGGAATTTTGTGATAATTTCTTTCTCGTTTTAATAATTATTGGTGTAAATATGACACATATATTGGTCACAATTCTTCAAAATCATCAAAAATCAAAAGTTTTGCAGGACTATTTTTCCAGCGGACCTAAATTTCTACAAGGCGTACCGATAAACATTTAAAAGTAACGAAAATTCTCACCAAGTAAAACTGAACAGTGACAGTGTTGTATGTTAAAAGTTTTAAAGGCTTGTTTATGGTAAAGCCATGATGGTAATTTAATTTAGAAGACAGAGGATTTTTGTTTTACACTTTTGCAGTGGAAACCCTAATGGGGTGATGAAGCTAAAAAATTAGTTTCTGAAATAGCAAAAAAAATTGAAACAAAAAATGCTAGAAGTTTCATCACCCAGTGGATCAGTATCGCCATTCAAAGGGGGAATGCGGCCTCAGTGCTGGGGACCTTACCCGAAGAACAAGGATTGGAAGGAAATTTTTAGTTTATTTGCATAGGATTCTCCTTAAGTTTACCAGAACATTAAAAAAAAAACTAACCTGTATAGAGCGACACCCTTTTAGTCTTACTAATAAATGGAATTAGAAAGTTTCCTTCTTGAGCCTCTTTATCACATGCAGCTATCACTTTGGAAATAATATCTCGAGCGCTGCTGGGTATCGTCGCTCGTTTCTGGTCTTTTTTGTCTTTACTCTCATAGTCTTCTTTATCCCGGCCTATTTCTTTTTTAATCTACAATTAATTAGTTTAGATCATATAAGTATGAGATACCATAACTCCAGTGTCGCAAAATGTGTAACAATAATAACTTTCAAAAACAAAGGCGAAAAAATCTACTGCGCATGTCTGCTCGCGCCCAGAAGAAGAAGGTTAACTTAATTGGGAGTTATTATCGCTACAGCTTTTTTTTCGGAAAATGCAAGGTCAGGGCCATTATAGTATCTCATAGTTATATGGTTTAGATAGATTAATGCTAATTAACACGTTAAGCCCTGGGTATGTTGCACAGGCCTTTTACATTGGGGAACCCTGCTGAAAATATGCTGATGGTCCAGGGGACTTTCAAAAAAGATTTCGTGGTGTGGCTTCACATGTTAGATGCAGTGCTAGAATAACTACTTACATGCTAATCTAGCAGTAAACTCCCAGCCAACCCAACAAAATAAGTAAGTACCTACATCTTTGGAAAAAGGTGTTTTACAAATTTGTACAGCAGTTGCAGCAATTAATTAATTTTCTATGACTTTTTATTTAAAAAAGACGCCGTTTGCACTGTCAAGCTACCTGTGCACTAGGTCGGTTTTAAAAGCGGTGCAAAAGTTGTTTTTGATTTTTTTTTTGTTAACAAACTACCAGTGAACTATACCAAAATTTTGGTAGGTTTTAAGCGATGTGAAAGCTCTCAAAAGGAATTAAATGATCAAAACATTTTGTCGTAGCATCACTTGCAACATTTTTGGTAAAAGTACCCAATTATAAGAGCTACTTGAACGTTTTTAAATCGCAAATTTTCACCTCTCTACTTTTGAGATGTTGCTGAAACTGCCAACCATTACAAATTGTATTTTGTTTTAATAAACCATAAAATCCAAAATTGGTGGACCACTTAAAACAGACCAAAAAGCTTGTTTGTACTTGCTTAACATAATCAAAGCAGGCAAAATCTCGGCGACCAAGAAATAATTAAATTTATTAATAAATTAAAAGCACCACTTTCCATTTAAAAACTGTTAGCTCTTGTGTTAGCTAACACTCAATTGAAGGGTCAGGGGATTTTTTTGCTATGTTGAAAAGTTGGTTGCACTTGGTCGAAAACGAGTGTAAGCCTCTTACAAAGCTCCTAAACTGGGAAAAAACAAGCTAGTCAGAAGATAAAAATCGCAGTGTCAAAGTTTTACTATAAGGGAAAAAATGGAAATTGTGCTTTTCTTGTTTTTGAGAAAGATTCTGTAAAAAATTGGAAATGTGTTAAATACTATGTTTTGTTGTTTATTCACTTACTTTTTCTTTAGCATCAGTTTTATTTTCTTCTCCACCCTTTACTGTAATATTTTTATTGTTATTTTCAGCTCTTATTCTTCTAATAGTGCTCACCGACACCCCAGTATAGACAGACGCTCTTTTTGTGGGAGCACTAGTAGGGTAATTGGAACATCCTAAAAAAATAAAAATATTAATTTTACTTTCTTCATGTCCACAACAAAGAATTCTTAAAAGGTAATTTTTTGTAATCTATTAAAAAATATCTCTGTGCTTAGGCATGAAATTTTCCACAGGAGCTCCTTATATAACATAAGGTAAGTACTAAGAAAGGATTTTTTACAATTTACCAACTAACGGTCAGTAAAACTCCCACATTCACCAAAACACTGACTGACTGACAGAAGACTACCCACAGCCTAAATCAATGGGTCTAAAAGCATGACATTTTGCAAAGAGTAGTTCCTTATAAAACGTAGGCAGGTGAGCATTCAAAAAATCATCGCCCAAGAGGGTTAAATAGGGGCACCAAAAACAAAAAATTAAAAAGTATCATTACTAAGTTTGTTCTAAGTATCTTCTATCAATTAAAACAATATTTAAAAAAAAATGTTTTTTGTCTAAATTTAAAGCGAAATAACCCCAACAACTACTTGATACTTAAAATTTAAACCAGCAAAATAAAGGGTATGCCCATTTCACTTAACCACACTGCTGAGACATCTGATTTGAAGAATTGGGAAAGACTAATGCTTGTGTCCACCAATGCAAAAATTCCCCCATTAGGCTTTAATCATGATTAGATACTAATTGGTGTTTAGAATGTGGTGTTTTATATTGAAACTTGGATTGCCAAGACTCAATCCAAACTCTGATTAGTGTTAATCATGATGGTGGATATGAATATAAGTACTAAGTATAGAGAGTATTAGAGAGACCCCTCGATGTGCTATGAATGTCTGAACTTCCTGGAACATTCACAGGATATTCCCAGAATGTACAGAAAATGTCTCCCGAAGAAGATTTGACTTAGCACATAAATAGCGCATTTAAAAGACATTCTCAGAATATCCTGGTTAGTACATTCAGCAAATATTACAAGCAGGATATTCCACGAATGTTCTACTAAGGTCCCAAAAATGTCCTATGATTTGGAACATTGAAAGCCCGTTTAAGACATTCTCAGAATATCCTAGATCCTAAGCAGGATATTCCACGAATGTTCTGGTAAGGTCCTAAAAATTTCACACAATATTGTAACATTTTTTATTTTAACAGCTGCGCTAAAGATTTTTTTCGTGATATTTTATCTGTTGCTGCAAGTTTTCTTTTTATTAAAAAAAAATATCATCAAATCATGCCATGGAAGGAAATAATATTTTTCTATCTACGATCATGCTTATGCAGCAGAATTTAAGATTTTATTTTGTTCAAAAAGCTTGTTTGGGTAGGCTAATATTTATTTCAAATAAAAAAATAGTTATGGAAATTGGTTGAGCCGTTTGGGAGGATTCGGGGAGGGAGGTAATATTTTTATCCAATAAAAAAAGAATTATGAAAATCCGTTGAGCCGTTCGCGAGTTATCCTGCATTGAACAAATAACATAATCCCCTTCCACTACCGTTTCGGAGGATTCGAGGAGAGGGGTAATATTTTTATCCCATAAAAAACAAATATGAAAATCCGTTGAGCCATTCAGGAGTGATCCTGATTTTGATTGTGAAAAAAACAAATCACGGTGCTCTTCTAACAGAAAACAATGTCCAAAAGGTTATACACCGCTAATATATAACTTCTCTCATAAACCTCCATAGCGCAAAAGGTTAAGTCATTGGAAAAGTCTTATATGGATGCCAGAAGGTTGAGGGTTCGAATCCCATCACTGTTATAACTTTTTTTTTAATTTTTTTTTTAGGGTGTTTTGTGAAAAACATATTTTTTCAAGCTCAAAAATATGTTTTTTTCTCGCCTTAAAGGTTCTATGACAAGGACCTATAAATGTGCTATGAAAATCCTTGCAAAAATACTCTATGAATGTTCTACCAGGAGATTCTAGGAATATCAAAACTGCAGACACAGAATATTTCCTGAACATCCCTGGTATGCTTAGAGGATTTGAGGGAACATTCAGGGAATGTTCCCAATATCCTAGCTGAACATTCAGAGAATGTTCAGGGAATATTTTTGTGCTATTAGGCTTGTTGTAGGAATAACTTTGTAACCAATAAAATTATTGATTTATTATTTATTGCTTAAATATTTACCATCTTTATGCTCTTGCTCACATATTTCAGCAACTTTCAAGGCAATCTCTCTTGCCATACCAGGGATAGGCTTCCCCTTCCTTCCTTTTTTTTCCCCAAAATTAGGCATAGGTACATTCTTGGATTTTTTCTTTTTCTTTTGGGGCTGTTGCTCAGTTTTTAGAATGACGGCCGGTTTTATCAGGTCATCACAAAGATCTGATTTCATTAAAGTAGGTTTTTCATCCCATTCCACTTCAGTTGACATGTCTTCATTGTCAGAAGCTTCGTCAGTTTCCATCTTTTCCTCTGGGCATTCTGTTTTCAAGGGAGTGGGGATAGGAAGTAGGTCGTCCATTTTAAATGATGTCCAAGACAGCTGGTTTTAAATTAGTAGTAGAAAGAAAAAGTATAGTTTTAAACAATTTGATTGACATCAACAAGGAATATCAAAAAGTCTTTTTAGAAATCTTTTGGAAAAGTTTTTATGGTCAAACCATAATGGTAATTTAAGACTTAAAATATTTTAGCATAATTTAATGTGCAACGTTTTTGATTAAGCAATTTTTACTATGTTTTTCACATTTTTATGCCATGATTTTGCAAACATTTTAAAGCTTTCTTTCCCAACTTTTGATTTCTAGAATAAAACACTCAAATTTTTCAAGTTTTCACTGTTTTCATCATTCAAAAAAAGTAATGCCAAAAAACATTTTTTCTCTGTTAAAAAGAAGAATATTTAGAGAGAGAGAGGGCAGAATTTTAGAGGTAGATGGAGAGATATTTTAGTGACATGCAAAAATATTTAAGGTTGTTAAAGAGAGACAGCAGGCTATAAAAAAGTATTTTAGAGAAAGATGAAAATCATTTAAGGCAATTGTTTACTAAAAATTTCTGTTACCTCATCTGTCTGTCATCTTGAGTGGTGTCGTGCATATGATTTTTATTTTACCATTTTTATTCAAAAAACCGCAAAAATTGTAATTTTTCAAAGTGTAAAGTGTGTAAAACTAAGGTGTTATTAATTTCTTGCAATCAAAGTTCTTGGCAGTCTTTAAATTTACCAAAAAACGTGTCCTACTAAAGTGTATTTTAGCACCTCTAAAAATAATTTAACAGGTATTTAACAAAATTATTTTGAGGTTCATCATGACTACCATTAGAATTTTGAACAAATATTTGTTGGTTTTTTGAATTTTTCTAAAGTAACCTACCTATTTCTTCACTAGAATTGGCCTTTATAATTTTGTAAGAAAAATTTGATGCGATTAAATTCACTTTCAATTTTTTAATGGAGAGATTTTTTACTTTAAAATTTGCTCATAACTAAGGATGTGTTACTGAATTAAGGCTGCAATTTAAAAAAAATCCTTAAATGTTACATAAGGAGTTGTGCCAGCCTTGCCAAAGCCAATATTTAGTATTGGTTTGGCCAGCATTCTTATTGGTCCTGTTAAAAATCTCCGTATATAACTTAATTTTTATTGTATAAAACCAACACAAAGTTGTTTTGATTTTTTAAAAGAAAAAAGATGTGAAGTTAAAAAATAATATAACTTATAATAATATAGATCCTGCTAAGCTAAGAGACCTCAGTGCTTAGTGTTGACCTTGTAAGACTGGTATAACCAGCAAATTTAAATACATATACCTGATTTATAAACTAGGCATTACTGTTGCTGTCCGACGTTATGCATGTCTGATTCTTTCTCTAAATACAAAAAGACGGAGATTGGTCAATGTCAAACAGGAACAGTATAAACATCGAGTTTATAAATCTGGGGTTAATTGACCTACAAAAACAAGGACCAATTTGCAGCAGAGTAAAAAATACAAGGGATAAAACTAAAGCCCGATTTAGGTGGCATTTATCAAAAAAAAAAAACCTTTATTTGCTTACATTTTTTCCAAATCTATTAACAAAAATAAACAAACTTTTGTTTGGAAACTTCTACTTTTGACGTATATAGGAAATCTAACCCCACTTTTCGCTTTTGTCGCTACCTTCTTATTAACGAGTTGCTAAAAATCAAGCACCGCTCCTTCTTACCAGGTGAAATTTTGAACTTAATTTCTTTGTTTGTTTGTAGGAAACAAATTTTTTAACGATTTTCTTTCAAATTCAATCCAACCGAATCCAACTCTAACCGACCCAACCTCAGCAAACCTGGAAAAGGATCCGTGCTTGACTTTTAACAAAAAATTTTGATGGCAATTTCTGCTACCTTCTGAAAGTAATCTAGAAAGTGTGGTGGGGTAAATGATTGGTTTGTGGCAAAAGTTTATCATCTGGGGGTGTAACTCAGTGGTAGAGTGTCCGCTTCGCATGCGGAAAGTCCTGGGTTCAAATCCCAGCTCCTCCAAATAATTTTTTTTTATATTAATTGTTTAAAGAAAATGGCAGAATAAAGCATATTATGCACCAAGGGAGTAATTGTCACCTTTTATCCCTAGGGATACAAATTATAGTTTTAGTCCTAGGGTAAGAAAATTTGAATTCCTGTTTTTGTGAAAAATATGTTTAATACGAAAACGGATCAAATATATAAGACACTCTTTTTTTTTATTTCAATTTTCTGACTGATTTCCCTGGAACTAAAATGCGTTATTGGTTTCTAAAGGGCAAAAAAGACATTTTTAAAATGTGAAAGTTACTCGGGTTAATAGCGTTTTCGATCTACACTACTCTCAGCTCACCCCCAACCAAAGCAGTAAAGCCACAAATCTGTTCGGTAGTGTTTTTATTCTCTAAAATTCATTACATAACCCCAGATTTTGTTATTTTTTAACTTTTCGGGATATATATATATTGTTGAGGGGCCCTTGGACCCCTGAAGCGGTTCATGTAAAGGGTATTAGTAGTGTAATTCAACGCAAAGCTTTATAGCTAAAATTTACTGCTGTACATGCAAATGATATTTCAAATATCCTAAATTTAAGACCATCTAATTAAGTCAATAGACTGTATTTGGTACATAAGTACTTATTTTGTATTTCTTTGTTAAGGTTTATTTTTGAGAAATTATTTTTTTTTAATTTTCTTTGTTTGTACCAAGCAACACAGGAATATCAAACAGGATACCAGAGTCACGGTGACGTCATCATTTCGTTTCCGAAATCGGTTGGTAATTTAAGCATTTGACCAAACTAGAAAACCAGTTAACTCATTTTCGTTTTAGTATCCTTTGGCCTATGATCGGTGCCATATTGACACCGAACTGACAGAAAATCCATGTTTTACTTGTCAATTTGGTTATAAAAATGGCAACCACAATAGGCTAAAGGGCACTGAGGCAGTAGGAGTTAACAGGCTTTTTAGTTGAGAACGGTATTGATTTGACAAACCAAGCAGGGCAGTACCCTCTCCAGATAGGCCGATCAACTCATACCGATTTAGTGTCCTTTTCTCCACCTTCGCCGCCATTTTCACTTAAAAGTGACAGATAATCCATTACCCTCTTCACATAGGCCGATCAGCTCTTATCGTTTTAGTGTCCTTTTATCCACCTTCGCCGCCATTTTGACAGAAAACTAATGGATTATCTGTCACTTTTGAGTAAAAATGGCGGCGAAGGTGGATAAAAGGACACTAAATCGGTATGAGTTGATCGGCCTATCTGGAGAGGGTACTGGATAATCCATTAGTTTTCTGACAAAATGGCGGCGAAGGTGGAGAAAAGGACACTAAAACGATAAGTGCTGATCGGCCTATGTGGAGAGGGTATTGAGCAGGGTAGCAAACCATGTACCAAAGCTTTCCGAAATCGCTTAAAGAAATTGCAGAATTTAATTTTATACTAGAATTAATTATATAAGTAGAAATTTTGTATATTTTGTGTTGTGTGGAATAAATTATAAATTCCTTTACCACTTTGTATTCGTGCACCACTTTTTGTACAAAATTCATAATTTTTACTCTTTTTTGAGACACATTAAAGAAGTAATGTTCATGAACTCGATTTTCTGCTATTTTTTTTCCAAAAAAGATGCCATAAGCGTTTAAATATAAACCCTGAATGCACCGTAGGCACTTAATCGCGATTGGCTATCTGATCCATTCTTTTTCTCCGTTGATCCCACATAAATGAACAAAAAGGAAGCATGGATTAGATAAACTAATCCGAATATTTTTACGGTGCATTTAGGGGTTAGTTTGGATCCAACTGATCCGTCAAGATTGACATGGCAAGGAAAAGCTGTCCGCCAGAGATTTAGGGCACAAATGGAAAACGCAAATCTTTGTTGGACCTCGGATCCATAGAAATTCTTCCCTTCTATTTCTATACTCGGATCGCACGGTATTTGAGCGTAGATCACGGCATTACCCTCTTCACATAGGCCGATCAGCTCTTATCGTTTTAGTGTCCTTTTATCCACCTTCGCCGCCATTTTGACAGAAAACTAATGGATTATCTGTCACTTTTGAGTGAAAATGGCGGCGAAGGTGGATAAAAGGACACTAAATCGGTATGAGTTGATCGGCCTATCTGGAGAGGGTACTGATCACGGATGTAGAAACATCCATGGCGTAAATCGAAAATGCTATAAATGATGCCACATCATTTTTGCGGAGCGCTTCTAGCGATATTTATCAACATGACAACCCCGCATTTTTCTAACCTCACATTTTGGCTGTGTTTTGTTTACACTGATTTTTCAAAAAAATTTGTTGCGTTTTTTAAAGTTTTTCTTATTGCTGATTGCTAGTGCTTAATGGCAGGCATAGACATGATTATCGAGGAAAAAGCGGACGCTATCGACAGGCAAAAGGTAAACTTATCATTTCTTTCTTGGGAACTATGAACATCATTGGGATGGTTTATTTTTTTGGGT
The DNA here is from genome assembly GCA_963921995.1 of Oxystoma pomonae. NCBI lineage: Eukaryota > Metazoa > Arthropoda > Insecta > Coleoptera > Brentidae > Oxystoma > Oxystoma pomonae. The sequence goes on from OY998172.1 coordinate 56,069,351, forward strand.
CTACTGCTTACTTTTTGCAAACCCCTTCACCAGTTTGTAAACAGAAAGAAACATACTTTTTGTGTCCTGAAATCAATTTGTTCCACAGATTTGCCCATTTCTTCTTCGGGTATTTGTCTCATCCTCTGGCTACCACCATAAACTGTCAGAATACCAGAGAGGGAACACACCAACAAATGAACTTCAAATCTACACTTGGAAAGATGCTACTTTACATGAATTGACACAATTGGTTAAGGAAGTTAATCCCGAAACTAGGAAAAAAGGTAAATATTATACCCCCCACAAAGTGATTTACAAATATAGTCAACCAATCTTACTTAAGAAGCACACACCTGGATTATGAGCTTTTTTTATACAATAAATAATTTATTTAAACAGGTACAAAATTTGACTTTGCAATCATTTTCCCTGACCCAAGAGCTGCCACGTATCGCCTAAAGGAAATTGGTCAAACCATAGCTGGTATAAAAGGCCCAGATGATCTAAAATCCCTAGGCAGCTGTCGAATGACCATTGGGGACTATATTGACATTGCCATATCACCACCAGACACATGGAACACCAATCGTGGGAAACCTTTTAACAATAGTTATGGGGGAAACAGGCCAAGGCCCTATTAATGAGGTAGGTATTTTGTTTAATATTTTTAAGTAACCTTAAAGATCACAAATAATATTTTTACATGATTCCACATATGAGGAATGGTAAAAACAAGATATATTTTGTTGTTTTCTAAAAGTCATGTGATGATTTTTGTGTTTTTTTTAAATAATGACTTTAATCTCCCTCATTCTAAGGTTTTTTTAAATTGTAACAATCAGAAAAAATAAACTTACATAAACAACATATCTTGTTTATATATTTAATCTATTTTTTAAACAATTCAGTAGGTTAAACAGATCAACAGGAAATTTAAAACTAATAAAGTTTTGCACATTGAAGGCTTTTAATACAATTTTATTTACAATTTTTAAAAATTTTTGTTCGTTTCTCATTTCATTCTCCAAAGAGTCAGAAAATTTTATAAATACATATATAATTACTTTTAGATTATTTTCTAACTTTTTAATTGGAACCATACTAAATTGTAAAAAAAAACTGGGTGGAAGGGGAAGATGGTAAATACTTTCTAAACGGAAATATTGTTTTCTTTCAAATGAGCTGTCAGTTATTAAATTCAATTAAGAAGTACTATTTTTAGTTATCTAAAAAACTAAAAATTTTTTTAAAGTATTCTATATTTTAATGGAAGGTTAACAATTCCCCATCCTGTCAATTTTGTATTCAAGGAGACACTTTTTGGCAATATTAGAATTTTACTGCCAGCATTTAAATAGAGAAAGAGAGTCAAGCGAGAATAGTTTAAATCCCTTTAGAACATTGACATACTAATTTAAATTTTGGGGATAAAACTTACCCTGCAAATGGTAGAGTGTCCAAAAAAAATTCCAATATTGCCTAAAAGTGTCCGTCTTGAAAACAAAATCGACAAGTCTGAGGGTTTTTTTAAATTGAAGTCTAATTACTCTAAAAAGCTTCTGTTTTGATGACGTGAAACCCTCTATATAAACAACAGAATTTAAATATTACAATGGTAATATATCTTCAATTTTTATATGAGTTTTCATTTGTTTAAAAATTTTTAAAGAAACTTGATAAATTTCAACTCTTATATCTACTAAAAACTTAGGGATAATAATATTTTTAAACCAAAACCTAATGTTCTTCCCAGCATTATGGAAATCATATGTACATAACTTTTTTAATTCAATATATAGTCAGTTGTTATTTTTAATAAATGTTTTGGGAAAAAGAGTAATTAGTTTTAGCGGAATTTATTATAAAAAGATTTCTAACATGTTTGTTGATTCATGCTTTATTTTTTAAGTTAATTAATAAAAATCAAAACTTAGTCCCCCTTCAGTTGGGATATAAGTTTTTGGGATATTATTTGTTCTAACCCTAGACAAAAATTTCCGGAGATTTTTTTCTGTTGCACACTGCACACAGTGAATTTAAACATTTGCAAAAAAGTTGAAATTTGGGAACATTTATGGCCACACTAATTTTTAAGTAAATCAGCGTTTGCTAATTTTTATATACTCTTTATTTATATAGTAATAATTTTATATCCCTAAAGTATACATGAACTTAAACATATGGCAATAATAATTTTTTGTGATATATTCTAGTCAAACACAACATCATACAATTCTTTCTTTCAAATTTAAAATAGGTAACTTTTAGTTTACATATGTGAGTATTATTTCTGTAGAAAATTAAACCTAGCTTTTTATGAGTAGCCTAAATAGATTTCAAATTTTTATTTGATTCTATAAAATTTACTTTTAATCAAAAAAATTAGGTACACTTCTTTCTTCTTTACTTTCTTAGTTTGCGAGGTATTGTGCGTCCCTTAAGGGACTTTCCCTTAAGGCCCCAAAGTTGGATCTTTGGGCGGGCTGGGCCTGCTGGGCTTGTGGCCTGTATTGAGGTAGTGGCTTTCTGGCCTGAGGGATGTTGGGCCTTTGAGCCAATTCCTCTTCGAGCTCGTCCTCTGGATCGGGCTCATCGCATGCTCGGCCAGCTTCATACGAGAATTCCCTAAATTGAAAAACAAATGGGTAATTTACCTAACAAGTGGGGAAAGTGATCCTTTTCACTCATGGTGGCACTTTATGCACATGATAGTTACCTACAATTTTTCTATTTCTTGGGTAAAAAAAGCAAAAAATATGTTTTTTTTTAAATTTTTAAGTGATCTAATCCATCTACCAATACCAAGACATCCAATCGGTTTGCACAGGGTTCTTCCAAACTGGCAAACCAGAAACAATTCAGGGAATTTTTTATCGCATGCAAAGTCAGGGAATTTGACAAAAAAAAACATCAAAAAATAACGATTTTTTAAAATAAAATAATGTGAAAAAATACGCTTTTTACCTACCCAAGTAGGAAAACTAATTTGCGAATGTTTACAAGATGCTAATCTTCTCATCTTAGGTTGAGTAAGAAGATGGTGCTGTCAAACATCTCAAAAAATTAAGTGCAATGTAGTTTAGGTAGTTTTAAAAGTTAGCTCAAAGTTTTTTCGATTTTATTTTTAATTTTTTGGGGAAAGCTTGTTTCCTTGTAAATTATAACTTACAGTTTGTTATAGAGCTTTAATTCGTAACAAATTTGTTTACCTTTTAACACCATCTGGGTCAACGTATCCGTATTTTCCCGTGATAATACAATCTATTCCGATGGTCTCTTCTTTCCATGTACCATCGTCGTTTTCAAAGCCCCACGTGATGCTGCCATCTTCGTTATCCGTGCGGTATTTCCTCAAAATTTCTACCTGAATAAACACAGAAAGAAATTAGCCACCGTACAAAAGCCACCAAGCCAAATAAGTTGACAACAAGTAAAATTTACAACGTTTAAGAAACCGTGGGTTTTCGGTAAAGGTCGGAAATACTGATTCAGTATACTATTGAATGTATATAGGAACTCCACAGCGAACTGTTTTGGGTTCTCCCATTTTTACAGGTTTCCAGATATCATTAAGTGTTTGTATATTTTTTTTTAGTAGGAGGGGGTAATCTCTGACCCAAACTGAATTGTTTTAAAGAATTGTTACGCCATGAAATTAATGTTCAATCGTTCAAAAACCAATACAGGATCTGCAGCTTAGTAGGCTTTGGTTTGTCATTAGTTTTATGTTTTGTATTCCCACTTACTGGTTTTTTGTATCTGGGATCTTCCTCGTCAAGGTCTTGGGCACGTGTGGCAGCCTTTTTGGGTTGAGGTCTGTAGGGTGGGTCAGCACGTACCTGAAAATATGTCGGTATAAATATGGGTTTTTGTGTTTGTGTTTTTTATTATTTGGAAATAGTAGTGTGTACTACAGTAATAAAATAATAGAGAATGCACTTTACAATTTTCAAGGAATCGACATAATAAGCTTAGTAGAGTCGGTTTTAATTAACGAGCAACCTGAGGTAAGAGTTGTTGAATTAAGTTGTACTGTTCAATCCAAATTCTTGGAATGAAGTGTAGTTAAAGGCTCGCAATTTGGGCTTAATTTGAGATTTGGTACGCTCCGACTCTTCAGAGTACCAGTAGGCGTAGTTCGAAGAAAAATGGTAGTTAAAAAAAAAAGTAGTAGTAGTTGAACAGTAGAATTGGAAGACCGTTTTTCAGATCTGTCAAGTACTCGATTTCCATCTTTTTACCAACCCCTGATTCGTACACTCTCCACTAATGTACGTGCAAGTTTTCTTCCTCCAAGAGGACTTAATTTTGTAATTTCTTTGAAAAATAAATCAAATGATTATGTGAATTTGTTTGCTGGCTTATGTGTTTTTTGGAGTTTGGCAACTTTAAAATATTTCAGAAGAGGGTGCTTGTGTAGTATCATTCTCTGTGTATTGTATGTCACCGTGTTGTGTAAAGGCGGATTCAGGGTACCGTAAGTTAAGCAGTATGAGGTATGCGGTAAGGCGCAACGAAAATAAACATTAGCAAACGCATGCTGCTCTTACCGCTTACGTCTTACGGAATACTATGAACAGCAGCATGCGTTTGGTATATAGTTTATTTTTCTTGCGTCTTAGCTCATACCGCTTACCTTATTAAACTTTGAATTCGCCTTAATCTTGGCATCTTTGTGCGGCTCTCTTCCAGTCAAAATGTACACTAATAATCCAGCCTCTTCAAGAAAAGTTACCATCATTCGTCAAAAATTCAAAGCACTTCGTATACCTCCTTAGAGACATCAGGCTACAACTTGACAGTTTGTTAGTTTTGATGTCAAAAGTTTGTACAAGAACGTACCACTGGAAAAATCACTCCAAATCATTGAATAGAAGCTACTCAAGGACAACCTGCAGAATTCTTACTTCCAGGAAAATGACAGATATTTTCGACAATAAGATGGTCTACCCATGGGATCTCCACTTTCGCCAGTAGGGGCCCATATCTTTATGGAATCACAAAGATCCAAACTATCGCTAAGATAAATGGACGACATATTTATCATCTGGAAAAAGGACAACAACACACTAGAACAAATCTTCAATCCTGTTAACAGCATAAGAAACTGCATAACATTAACTCTGAAAAAACAAGAAAATTCTCAGCTCTCTTTTCTCGACGTTCTAGTCACCAAAAGGAATTTATTCATAGTCACTTCCGTGTATCACAAACCAACTCATTCGGAAAATATCTAAACTTCAAATAAAAATACTCCACATCAACCAAACTGGGAATTGCAAAATCTGATCGAGCCACCAACATTTGCAATACAGAAGAAGCTTTAAATAAAGAAAAGTCAAAAATTCGATCCGATCTGCGAAGGAACGGTTTCTACAACTACACAATCCACAAATCTATTCAGACCACACCAATACAAAGGACGGCAGATGTAAATAATCAAAGAAAGACGACAGTTATAGTTCCATAGGAGGAAAGGAATCTCAGAAGATAAGAACAGGCAACCAATACCATCTTCGAACTGTTTTCAAAACGACCACGACAATAAGCAGTCCGTTTATTTCTTTAAAATGTTCAAAAAATGTATAAGATTGACCCATTATCTTAGCTTTCTTCTGCTGCTTTTTTAAATATTTTCTGGTACAGATTACGCTACCCGTGGCCTTTTTACCACAAAGGGTACCGAAATAATTGTTGTTTTTTTTAAATCTGCTGCATCAGGGACTGTATTTTTTCGCCTACAGATATGTTACCATTTTTGTTTTTATGTATATTTTGCGAATAACGTTTAAATATGCGTTTTAATCTTGTTATAGTTTGTTCAATTTTTTTTCAGTAGCGTCCTCAGCAACGGTTGAACTTGAAAAATCCACTAATTCAAAATTGTGAAAATTTTCCTCAAAAAATAACAACTCAATATCTCGCTGGCATTTCTACAAACTTTGTGAGATTTTGATAAGGCTATATTTTATTGTAGCTCTATTAATTCCCTTTTAGGGCTGCTATTACATATGCAAAAAAATTGGAGTGGGGCTATGCTAGAGTGGTTCTTCTCTACCAATGTTCAAAAGTTCGTTCGAAAATCGCATATTAGTCTGAAAGATGAGAAGTTTGGTTAAGGTAAAATAATAATTAAGCAGTGAAACTTGGCATGCATAATAAGTAGACCCCTAAATAATTTTTGATAAATGTTTCTGAGATAAATTTTTCTGAAAAGGGTTAGTTAAGAAATTATGTTGGAGCGATGAAATTTGGCACAAATGCTCATTGACCCCGTAATTTTTTTTTATCGTGTTACTTATTCGAGGTCTCTTGCATAGGACCCCAATTGTCGACGTTAAAGAAAAAATAGGAAAATATTAATAACAGCTATCCAAAAAGTGACAGAACTATCAGATTACCAACGAATATTTCTGGCTATATTAGCTTAAATTAAAAAATAAAAAGTTTTATCTAAAGGACCCCAATTCTTGAAGTTTTTTGAAAAAACAACATAAAATATCACCTAGAGCATAACATGATTATATAATCATGGAATTTGGCACAAATGATCACTGGGTCCCTTAGTACCAATGGTTCTAAGACCATTTGCAAAGGACCGTTACTTTCGAAGTTAGTTTTAGAAAATGTACTTTTAACGTCAAAAAACGGAAAACTAACAGGATGTATTTTAGTAGAAAAGTAAATATTATTTGTTGTATACTGTCATTTTAAAGTCCTCTACAAGGGCTTCCTATTTTTGAAAGAAGTTTGAATTAAGCGTGAAAGATCCTGCTTTTTGTTTTCTAATCTTGTTTTGTCCCTGTTTAAATCTAGAGGAATCTCATTTTCCACTGATACGAAAGTACAGGAAACACTAGCCAACCCTTTTAAATAAACAAAAATATTAAACATAAACCTAAATTTTCGCTGTCAGATGATTGTCAGTTGCTTTCACTACTGACGCAATCGACGCGCTTGCCCGGTAGACTCCTCGTCTTTGGATTATTTCCAGGCTAACTTGATTAAGAGAGTTATTATCGGTAAGCATTTTTCTCGGGAAATGCAAGGACAGGGCTGTTATATCATCTCATAGTTATATGGAGGTACTGGTATTTTTATTTTAACTGTTAAACTTATACATTTTGGAAAAAACTGTAATTTAATTTTTTGTTATGTATATACTGTTTTGTAAATATGTTTTCCTACGAACGAGCGGAAAATGTAACTTTTCCGCACGATTTTTGGTTTTGAAAGTTGAATTTTTCCGCACTAGTACTGAAAAGATACATTTTCGCACGAATTTTGAATTGTGAAAAATTAAGATATTTAAGACTGATTAAATGATTTATGTAACTATTCCGCATCGCACGCTCATAAAAAAGTGACTTTCCGCACTAGAAATACTCTGGAATGGAATAGTTATTTACCTAACAAGTGAGGAAAGTGGTACTTTTCCGCACGCGACGGCAGTTGAACGAACGACGCGAAGCGGAGTTCGAACAAGCCGTCAAGGGTGGAAAAGGCATTTTCCGCAAGAGTTAGGTACAATGTTTTTCCTAGTATTTTTGTCCATCTCATTTATCTAAAAAAATCTTTTTAATACGCAAAGATTTTATAACAATGCTACAAAATGACACACAAGATAGAATAGTTACATAAATCATTTAATTAGTTTTAAATATCTTAAAAAAAAACAATTATTTCGGTACCCTTTGTGCTGAAAAGGCCACGTGTAGCGTAAGAAAGGTAAGAAAATGGGTCAATTTTTAAAGCCAATAAATATAATTTCGGAAATCAAACCTAAAAACCAGACCAAAAAAAGAAGTTGAAAAAGCTGAAATTTAAACATTTTTCGAAAACGAGCTGCTACTGTTTTCGTACCGCTTACTTTTAAACAAAAACGAATACTTTGTTAAATAAACCAATGATTTGGCTTTTTGGAAATGAAAACCGTTCTTAAGTGAGTGTCTTAGTTTTTGAGATATTCATGAAAAACGTGTGCAATGCTTTGATTTTCTTCTTTTCTATTAAAAATTTGGTGACCGCCCCCCCCCCCACGAGACGTAGTAAATTTTAAAGAAATAAACGGACTAAAGAAGTCAATTAACAGCAACTTAACCGTATCGCCACAACAGCAACACCAAGAACTAAATCTAACAGTTACCATGCGAGTGTACACAGAACACAAATGCAAAACCCGACAAGGGGACACAACTGGATCAAAAATAGCTAAACATTGCTGGGAAAATCAACATCATATGAAATGGAAAGAGACAAAGATCGTCGTCAAGGAAGAAAATCTATTCAAGCGGAAGTTCAAAGAAAAAGCATTCATACAGAGGGAGCAGAATGTATTTTCCCAACAAAGTATCATCATCATCAAGGATATTTGGAAACCCATACTTTTCGGAGGTTCATTGAACATAGGTGAGTCAGTTTTATGGGTCACTGAACACATGCTAGTATATAAGATTAGGTACTCTAAGTTTTTGTTAGTATTCACCTGATGATGATTGCAGATATATAAGCATTCAAAACGTTGTGTGAAAGTAAAAAATGAAGACAATAAAAGTTCAAACTCAATTTAAGCATTGTGTACCATCTTCAAACAACAAATACATACCGGTTGTCTTACTGGGGCCCTTTCGGGCTCGGCCTGTCTGGTTTCTTGTCTGACAGATGGTCTGGCCGGTTGGGCTTGTTGCAAAGATATTCTGGGTCTTTCCCTGATTTGGTCTCTGGAAATGGGCACCGGGCGCTCGGGTCTGAACAGCAATGGATTGTTACGATCTGCAGGTTAATAAAAAAAAACGTGTTTTAGTGTTGGCAATTTTTGTTGTGGTAGTTTTATATTCTTTTTTTGTCACATCTTTCGGATCCTCCAGAGTATTTGATAAGGGGCTGTCCTTTGGCCAGACATGAACGGAACCCTTCTGCAGGATTGCTAAAGCAAGAGCCATGGCGTTCATAAAACGTGGCCCAAAACAAAGAAAATAATTTAAAAATCAGGGTGGGCCCTGGGGAAAGTGAAAGGCGAAAAGTCTTTATAGTTTATAGTATCTCATAGTTATATGGGGAGAACCAAAAGAACCTGGAGACAAAGAGTTCGTGATATAAGGAATGAATGAATGAATGAATCTTTATTGACAAAGCTTAAAGCTGTACAATATTTCAACTACTGACTAAAAACTGAAACTACATACCTAAAAATAACCTAAATTTAATCAGAAAACACTAATCTATTCAGTTACTCAGGGACTTTAATATTTGAAAAAAACATTTTGATTTTCTATTGTTTCACCTAGTGTGTAGTTAGCAGATTCAATTAAGTAATTTTTTAATATTAAATTGAACTTCTTGGGAGAATGACTTTTAATATTATCGGGCAATTTATTATAAATCTTTTTGCCATAGTAAAATAGAGAGTTTTGTGTTAATGTGTTTTGGGGTTGTAGAGAAATTATCTTTAGACTGCGTATTATAGTTGTGGATGCCACATATTTTTGAAAAATAGTTTTGTTGGTCATATTGATCTAATATAGTGAGAGTTTCAAAAAGTATTAAATCATAAAATGTTAAGATTTTGAACTCAGTAAAAAATTTCTTACACGATGTTAAATTTGAAATTTGAGAAATAATGCGAATTGGTTTTTTGTAAGGTAAAAATTTGTTGTGTTTTGTATGTGGCAGCATAGATAGCATAAGATTCAAAGAGAGCATGGTATGTTTCTATTGCAGCTTCCCTATTAAGAGTTTCTCTTGTTACCTTAATTGCATAGAGACCTGATGCCAACTTTTTCATGATGTTTTTATACTGAGTTATCCAAGAAATTTGAGTATCAATAATCACACCCAAAAATTTGTATTCATTGACAGGTTCGATCTTATGCCCTTCAATATTTAGATTTAATGTGGTTTTATTTTTGAAGACAAGATATTTTGTTTTTTCTATATTTAAATCAGGTCTTCCCTCACAACTCTCTCCAGCTCCTCTTTATTTTCCGCAGACCAAGTGATGCTGGTATCATCAACAAAAAATGTAAATTCTCCTTTAACGGGGCAATAAGAGAGATCATCTAGAAAGAGTATAAAGAGAAGAGGGCCCAGAACAGACCCTTGAGGAACGCCACAAGTTATGGGAGCACCAGACGACCGACAGATGCCATTATTGTCCCTTATTTGAGTTACTTGGTACCTGTTATTAAGATAAGACTCAAACCATAGTAGAGCTTTACCTCGGAAACCATAATGTTCCATCTTTTGCAACAGTATTCCGTAATCAACGCAATCGAAAACTTTTGCCAGATCACAAAATACTGCCGCAACAAGATGTTTATCCACAGAGGAATAAAAATTATTTAAGAAGTCAAAAACCGCATGTTTTGTACCTTTTTTCTTTTGAAACCCGTATTGTTTTATAGAGGGCAACTTGATTTTTTTAAAATAGGACAGTAATCGACTTTTCATAATTTTCTCAAATACTTTAGATAAAACTGGAAGAAATGAGATGGGTCGATAATTTTTTGGCACCTTTTTATCACCACCTTTTGCTAAAGGAACAACTACTGCTAGTTTTAGATCATTTGGAAAATATCCCTCTACAAAAGAATCATTAATAATATAGCTTAAAGCTTCATGGCAATTTTCAGGAAATTCTTTAATTATTTTTACTGTCAGCCCATCTATTCCACATGAACTTTTATTTTTGAGGTCATTTATTACTTTTGCAACTTCTTCTTCAGTAGTTGGAGTAAAGACGAAACTATGCAGTTCCCTAGATTTAGTTTGTTTCAGAATATTTATAGGATGTGAATAAGTTTTAATTTTTCTTGTAACAGAACTAGGCACTGAACAAAAATAGGTGTTTAGTTGATTTGCAACCCTCTGAGGAATGCTGGCCTAAATAAACTGCAGAACTTCTAAGCAAAGAGAGGGAGACAAATAGTGGTAATTATGCAGTATACGGTTTTCTGCCATTTTTGATTTTTTATGAAAAATTCTTTATGGGAGCACCTACTAGGGTCCCTAGGACCCCAAATCCCTGATTTTTTTTATTTAAGGGAAAAAAGGGTGCCCGGGGGGGTTGTAATGTGTTTTTTTGATGGTTTTGGGTTGGATTAGATTGGATTGGACTATGTTGGATTGGGTTGTTTTAGTGAAAAAAAAACAACCGGCGCAGGCGGGTTTGGGGTCTTAGGGACCCTAGTAGGTGCCCCCATAATTTTTCATAAAAAATCAAAAATGGCAGAAAACCGTATACTGCATAATTACCCAAATAGTTGACCTCCTGACGGGTCACTGCAGACTCAATAAGCACATGTGCACGTTGTGTTTGACGAAAGAAGCCTTATGTCGCCTCGCTACACGTTTTGTGTCAGTGCGATAGTCTTCCTCCCCTTTCTCCTTTCCCCCTTTATAAAAGTACCTACCGTCATCATCGCCATCATTTGATTGAGAAATTCGGTTGACTTCATCGTCGAAACTGGAACTTCTTGTCTGGGCTATGGAAGGGTAGTTTGGTTCTTCCGCTTCTTCGCTTACTGGCCTAACCTGAAATCAGCGACCAATAATTTATCAAATGTCCGTTTCTGCGATCTTAACGTAGTTACTATTGTTTGAAAGTTTGAGACAATGATGTGTTTGAAGTTAACTCTGTGTTTCGGACTTCCATTGTCTATTTGTCTATATTTTATTTATACACAACGTTTCGATCAGAGATTGTACTGATCGAAACGTCGTGTATAAATAAAATATAGACAATGGAAGTCCGAAACACAGAGTAGTTACTATTGTTCTCTTTTTCTAAATGCATACCGTCTTACAATGTAAATACTCGCCTGTACACCCTTCAACCCCGCATACTAATTATCTTCTTGAGATAATTGTAACTGACAGATATACGGGGTCGAAGGGTGTGCAGGCGGGTATTTTTTCTGGTATGGGTAGTATAATGAATCTCTCAGACTTTGACTGCATTTAGAAAAAGAGAACAATAGTAACAACAACAATAGTTGATATAAAAATCACTAAAACTGTTTAAAGCACTAAATCGATTTAATTTTAAAGCGATTTAGGAAAGTGGTTTATTACTTTAAAACCGAGTTTTCGGTACATACCTTGTATAATAATAATAATAAACTTTATTCAAAATTCCGAAATACAAAAGTACATAATAAATTGCAAATAAAAATAATTAACATTATGGCGTTAAAGTTAAAGTAAAAGTAAGTACTACTAAGGCAATACATTGCCAGCGCGCAGCACTCTTCCTCAATTCAGGTGGTGCACAAAAAATTGAAGTATATCAGAGATGTAAGAAATGTACAATACATCTTTGATTATATTTATTATGTATTCTACTTATTGTTAACATATCTGTTTTCCTAAACTTAACCAAACACTAGAAGAAAATTGAGACACACAACATCAAAAAATACAGTTTTTTTTTTTAAATTTCAAATACAATTTTTTTTAAAGAAAAATTAAAAAATTTACACTAGAATGGGCCACATTATTTTATGAAAGAATAGATTTTAATTTAATTTAGGGAAATATAGATTTTAGGATCTCAAAGTTTAATGTCATTAAATACTACCTACATTTTTTTTAAATTTTGATTTATGATTTATTCGTTTTTTTAGTTCAACTGGTAAGTAATACATTTTTGCGAAAATCTTTTGTATTTTCTTGGTATTTCTGCAGTTAGATTCATAATTTGTCTTATGAATGTTTGAATAGAGTTATTTTAACCGAAGAACTTTAAATTCTATAATCCCTGAAGAACCCATAATTGAGCAAGTAGCGCTCGGGAACACTTTTTTTGGTGAGTTCACTACCAGAATTTAAATGGGAAAAGTGGGTCAAATGATACCTTATTTTCAAGATCTTTTAAATGCCTTCACAAAACTGTTAAAATTTTAAAAATCTCGCGGTTCGTTTTCGAGATATTCACTTTCAAAATAGGCTCAAATTGTACAGATAAATTTTCCTCTAGGAATGTATTCTAGAAAAAAAAGTGAAATGATAAAATACAGACCGCTTCAAGCTACTGCGAACATAGGGGGAATCAAGTCCAATTTACTCTCCGTGCCGTACGACCGAGGTGGATTCGAAGCACGCTGCAGTGTTATCTTTTAGAAATTCATTTTGTTTTTATTATTTTGTTTTATTTCTGCCTTGCTCGAGAAACAGACGGGTAAGTTCTTAATTGAAATAATACATTTTTAAAACCAAAAATGGATGTCTACGAAGTTGCCGAAAAAGTGCAGATGGTCAAATGGTCAAATCGTCATAACCCAACACACGTTCGATATTGGTCGAGGGAAAATTTGCATTTGTATTTTGACGTAAGAACACGGTATCCCCAAAAACTAAATGTTTGGGGGGGGGTATTATAGGGGAACACGTAATTGGGCCATTTTTTATTAACGGCAATTGCAATTTGAATGGTCCTAGATACTTGGATCTACTGCAGCAGCACATTATTCCAACTGCTAGGCAGTTGTTAGGTGTAAGATTTGGTGAAACATGGTTTCAACAAGATGGTTGTTCCGCTTACAATGCTGGCCTTGTTAGGGAATATCTTGATAATGTATTTCCTAATCGGGTTATAAGTACACGGGGAACTATTTTATGGCCAGCTCGATTTCCCGATCTTGCTCCTAATGACTTCTATCTGTTTTTGAAGAAGCTTTTCAAATTCTCACCCCTAACATGCTTGGAAACGTTAGAAGGGGTTTTTATAGTAGGCTCGGATATTGTCTAGCCGAGCAAGGAGGACTTTTCGAACACTTGCTTTAATTTTTTTTTGACTGGGAGAATCTTTTTGGTTTTTAGAATGTATTATTTTATTTTGAGAACTTGCTTTTATTTTGTTTCTCCTTATTATTTTCATTGTAACACGTCGTCACTGATAAATCTGAGCAGTTGACAATAAAACGCTCTTATTTATCAGTGACAAAAAATAAGAAAATTACGTTATAAAAATTTGCGTATTTATTGACCAAATTCCGGTTTCATTGACTACGCTCCACACAGCACCGTGGTTAGAGGCGTACTAAATACCAAAGGAAAGTCATGCTTCACTGATAGGCGTGCGGTGTCTCTGCATGTACGTACACTGGCAAATTAGACTTCTTCCGCCCTATGTTCGCAATAGCTTGAAGCGGTCTGTATACTATTTACGAAGGCAAAGTTGACGTGTCCCGGGATTTCTCAAAAATAAAATTTTAATTTCGTTAAAAAAACGAATTTTGCATTGACTCTTAAAAACTAACCGCTAGAATTTTAACACTTTTGTAACACGTTTAAAATAAGGTATCACTTGAGCCAATTTTCCTATTTAAATTCTGGGGATAAAACTCACCCCCTCAAAAGGGGTGTGTCCTACGAACATTCCAATATAGCTAAAAAGCTTAAATAATAAATCGACGTGTTCGAGGGTTTTTTTTAAATCGTACTCTAAATACTAGAAAATGGTCATTCCAAATTTAAAAAAATCTTACCTCTCTGAGACCTCCTCCCCCAAGAGCGTTCGCCCTCCTGCCGGCACCAGGTGCAGGCAACTGTTGCAACCTCTCGTTGAGGCTGGGTCTGACCGCCCGACTTCCGCCGGCATTTGTGAGGAGGGCGCCTGGTATTTGTAATCTGGGAATTTGTGCAGTGGCGTACGTACTAAATATCTAAAAAAGAGAAGAGGGGTTTTTTTACGCTTTTTAATTTGACATGTGCAGGGTGATTTTTGTATAACCATGCATCCCAATAAACTTGTTAAATATTTAATGAAAAAGTTTAATTTTTTTTTTGAAGGTCGTGGGTAAAACTATAGTATTTTGATTGTTTATGACTGAAAATTTTCTTAGGTCGTAATTGAATAGACATTTGGGTTTTTATAAACTACCATATCTCTACATATTATAAGAACTACTATACTTATAGCTAATGAAAATAATGACAAATCAAAAACTAATCAATTTTCTTATGTCTCTCCATGTTCGCCACTCACATCTCCACAGTTTTCGGGGAAGTAGTCTAAGTCAGAGTCATTAGGGTAATTTATCAAAATATGCGAAGTGTTCAATTTAATATCTCAAAAATTATGCAACCAAAAATTATGAAATTTTGAAAGCTAATTACACTCCCGAAGTTTACAACGAATACATTTTTTAATTTTTTTCAAAAAGCCTAGGATTAGTACTTATTACTAAATAAAATAAATCGAGTAAAGATTTACTCCAAAACTTCCCTCGCTCATAAGAACATATATTATATAAAAAACCGCTACTCATATATACATGAGTTAGATTGGGTTGGTCAGACTTTTCCAGAGTATATCCAGACTTTTCTTGGGTGTATCTACACTGTTCAGGGGTGTATTCACACTTTTCCATGATGTACTCGGATATTTTCACAGTTTTTCCAGAGTTTTTCCAGACTTTTCCAGAGTTTTTCCAGGCTTTTCCAGGGTCTTTCCAGGCTTTTCCAGAATATATCCAGACTTTTCCAAAGTCTTTCCAGACTTTTCCAGGGTCACTCCAGACTTTCCAGAGTGTATCCAAATATTCCCATGGTCTTTCCAGACTTTTCCAGAGTCGTTCCAGACTTCTCTGGACTTTTCCAGAATATATCCAGACTTTTCCACGGTCTTTCCAGACTTTTACAGAGTTTTTCCAGACTTTTCCAGGGTCTTTCCAGACTTCCAGAGTGTATCCAGACTTTTTCGGGGTCTTTCCAGACTTTTCCAGAGTTTATCCAGACTTTTCCAGAGCCTTTTCAGACTTTTCCAGAGTGTATCCAGACTTTTTCAGGGTCTTTCCAGACTTCCAGGGTCTTTCCAGACTTTTCAAGGGTCTTTTCAGACTTTCCAGAGTGTATCCCGACTTTTCCAGGGTATTTCCAAACTTTTCCAGAGTTTAACCAGACTTTTCCAGGGTCTTTCCAAACTTTCCAGAGTGTATCCAGACTTTTCCAGGTTATTTCCAAACTTTTCCATAGTTTATCCAGACTTTTCCAGAGTGTATCCAGACTTTCCAGAGTGTATCCAGACTTTTTCAGGGTCTTTCCAGACATTTCCAGGGTCTTTACAGACTTTTCAAGGGTCTTTCCAGACTTTCCAGAGTGTATCCAGACTTTTCCAGGGTCTTTCCAAACTTTTCCTGAGTCTTTCCAGACTTCTCCAGGGTGTATCCAGACTTTTCCAGGGTGCACGGACTTTTCCAATACATTTTATATGTGCCATATATATATATATATACATAAATTCAGACTTTATTGTTTCTAGAAACATTTCGTTTTACATGTGCTATATATATATATATATATCCTCGTATACATAAGATTTTTGTCCATTAATCACAGAATAACGGCTAAACCGATTTGTATGGAATTTGATAAGACAATAGGGTGTGACCTGGGTCTTATCCTAAGCTACTTTTTATTTAACATTTCGTTTCATAACTCGAGATATATGGCACAGAAAATTGAATTTTTCAATTGTTTTTTGCATTTTTTATGTGATATATATATATATATGTAGTCAAAAATTCAACTAAAAATTTTATAAGCTTTCCAAGGAGGTATCACACGGTAAGAAAAAAAATATTTTTTTTTAGGTATGAAGTTTTTTGGGGGTAGCTCCAAAGAGTCTACTAGGAGAATGATCAAAAACAATAGGGGTCTGTGCGTCAACAAAAGTAATCACTATGTAAAATTTTGTTATGATTAGTGAAGGAGTTTTTGAGTTAGAGTGGCTACAAAGTAGGCGACAGACAGACCGACAGACAGAGCGATGCTGGATTCGTGCTTATCACTATTCGAAATCTAAAAATTCGTGAAGGATCATGAAAATCTCGAAGTGCGATTTTTCGATCATTACATTACTTCCCTTTAGCAAGGGAAGTAAAAAATGAACGCGCAACTTTTTGTTCTTGCTATAAAAAAATAGTTTTTTAAAAAATTTGCCCGGTGCCTTTACATAACATAGATTTAACAGCATCATTTTAAATGCAAATCATCAAATTGACACAAAAATTATAAAAGCGGATATTTTAATAAAGTTTAAGTATTTTTTTTACAAAAAGCAAATAAGATGCAGGTCCGGATTTATGATTTGATTTAATTATTATCTTTCGGTACATAATTTTACATAATCACTTCAGACATACACACATCACATATTTTAGTGAAGTAAAGAGACGAGAAATTATTTTTTATTTTTTTTTAGTTTTGAAAAAAATTAAATTTTTTAAAAATTTAAAAACAAAATAAATTATTTTTTTTAACATAAAAAAAATAAAAATTTAATTCTTCTTTTGAAAATCTGTTACTTATTAAATTGCCCTTACACTTCTTCAGGCATCCTAATGAATGATCAGCTTAATGTCTTCATCAATTTGGGGTGCAATCAGCAGATAATCTCCAGAGCATTCTTTTGGAATCGGCTCCCTTTTTTTACAAAAAGACACTTAAACTTTACAAAGATTAATCATTTTTCATAAGTTGCGGTACAATATGTAGGTATCGAATGATAATAAATAAAATCATAAATCATAAATTTTGTAAAAAAATACTTAAACTTTATTAAAATAACCCCTTTTTTAATTTTGGTTTCAATTTGTTGATTTTTATTTAAAATAATTCTAGTAATAGGAAGGACTCTAGTTATCAGAATTTAAAAATTTTTGAAAATGTTAAAACCAATGTCACGTAGGTACTTCACATAATTGCTATGTTTTCATGGGTATTGAGTTCGTTTTCAAAACTCATTGTATCTTTTTCTTTTATATAGCGTGTTCTTTATCAAGACCAAGAACACGCTATATAAAAGAAAAAGATAGAATGAGTTTTGAAAACGAACTCAATACCCATGAAAACATAACAAATGTTTAATTATTTTTACAAGACTATTGCTACGTTTTCATGGGAATTGAGTTCGTTCTGAAAACGATTTCAATCCGATACCGTCCTTGAAAACGCCTGTTTTTCCAGTATTCAAATCGATTTCAATCTAGATCCGACCCTGAAAATTTTTAGGGTTGGATCAAGATCGTATTGAGATCGAAATACCGATTTTCCATGAAAACGGGGATTGAGTTTACACGTGCGTATTGCGTCGGATTACCAGACAGCCGCCAAATTATATTTTATTGCTCTCACTCTTTTTGAGAGAGAGAGAGAGAAATAGAAGTGAAACTGTGGAACCGGCATTCTAAAATTTGGTGGAGTGTATAGAAAAAAGAAGATTAATAACATAACCTTACTTAAATAACTAAAGATTTGTTTTTTTCAAGACTTTAAAAAAATTCATTATGGAAAATAAAAGAAATATTTGGCTCGAAAGTGTATGTGCTATACACATATGTCAGTCCAGCATTTCTTTCTTCACTTCCACTTGCAAACAGAGTAGTAATTAAAATTTTAAAAAATGTGTGGCAAGGGCCAACATCATCTTTCGAATAAAAAACATTTAAAAAAAAAGTACCAAAACTCAAATATTAATATTTGACAACTATAACACATGTCAGCTGCCAAATATCAAAATTTGAAAACCGTTTTCAAATCGATTCAAAATCGATTTGAAAACCTGTCATGAAAACTCATGAAAAAAAAGTTTTCAAAACATATTGAAAACGAATTCAATATCCATGAAAACATAGCATATATTATTGAATTTACCATGCATTCTAAAAGTGTAACAATTTTGGTATGTTCAAATATTTAAAAATTGTAGCAATTTAATGCTTAAAACTTGCAAAATATTGGAAAAAACCTCGTTGTGTATTTTTGTCTCGTTTGTCAATTCATATATATGTATGACTTAAAAATATGTTAGTTTCAGTAATAAATAGAATAAAGTAAAAGTATTGCAAGCTAATAAGTAATTTTTGCATGCAAGACGATAGGCAATTTTTGTTGAAATTACTTTTTTGCGATTTTAAAATTAAGCATTGCATGCACGTTGAAATAAATCTTGTTTAATGGCATGCGCAGTTGGATAGACTACGTGTTATGACGATTGAGTACGGTTCTACTTCGTTTATACGCGCCTAAAACCGGTTTTAAATAAAATCGCTCTCTCTGAGGATATATATATATATATATATATATATATATATATATTCATTAAATTTCAGTTAAAAAAAACAACAGATTTTTCGATAAAACCAGGATTGAGTATTTTTTTAGGTCGGAGGCAATGCGCTATAGAGCATTTTTAAGGTGTTTATACCAACCCTTAAATTTTTCAATTTTTTCCGAAGGGCGATCCAGAATTTCCCCGATTTTGCCAGTTTTTTGTCATATTTCCTGACTTTTGCATGAGATATTTGTTCCGCAATTTTCGTTTCTTTTTTAAGTCTTTTGTAGGTCTAGCGATTTTTTTAGAGTTACCAAACATTTTGCAAATGCTATTATTTAAATGTTCTTTTCGAGTTAAACTAGTACATAAGTTTTTTGGAATTTTTGCATTTCGCCTGTCTCCATTGTCAATTTAAAATTATGTAAAACCACGTGAAACGTCCCGGGATAATATTTCAAACTTCCTGTTTTTTCTTTTTCAAATTTACTACCATGCAATTTAATACAATGGCGTACGCAGGAGGGGGGTTTAGGGGCTTAAGCCTCTTCCGAAGTCATTGAATGTCAAACTAACTACTACTCAGACAGCACAACTGCGTCCCAAGGATGTCCAGTGGAGAGAGTTTTCTGGACAATGCAGCAGTCCATTGGAAAACCAAAAACGGACGGCTCTTGGACATCCCTTAAAAGTCTTCTTAGTATACTGGATATACTTATTTGTTCCAATGGATATCCAGTGGACAGTTTTGTCAAAAGCGGCGATATTTCCAATATATAAGTATATAGGTACCTATATATTTGAACCACTCCAACATCATAAGTCTGATTGTCGATCCTTGCGGATGAAGTTCCTAGCAAGGGATGGGTATTAAAATACTAAAATACCAATTAATCCAAAATAACGAAAAATACTTACTTAAATGATTCGGCTAGATATGAGAGAAATGTAATTGTTGGTAATGAATAAGAAAAAAACATGATCCATTGGATATCCAAAACTAGGCCAAGCCCAATTGACATAGATTTTTTGATAAATTTCAATGTTGAGTCAATGTATGTAAAGTACATCACTTTTGCTGGACACAAAATGAACGTCCGCCGGACAGAGTTTATTTTTGGTCCGATGGACCAAGAAAAATCGTTATCCATTGGATATCCAAAAGCTAACTGAAAAAAGCAGTTTTTTATGGATCAAAATTGGAAGTCCTTGGGACTTAGTTTTTTTGTCATCCACTGTATCAGGAAAAACCTTTGTCCAATGGATGACAAAAAATGGCTGTCCGATGGACAATTTGTGCTGTCTGGGTGAATATTGAATTTTTCCCAAAAATACAGAATAAAATGATAATCTGAGCCTCGCTTATTGGCAAAAGCGCATTATTTGCAAAGAAGCACAAAAGAAAACTATAATCAAATTACCTAATATTTTTTCACTTTTAAAGAGCAAGACATTTTTGTTTTTAAAATTCTAAACAATCAAAACATTAAGGGAGTGCTAATGTCGTCGTTATTGTTTAAATTTTGCCCCGCGGAGTTTTGAAACAGGTGAATTCTAGGCGCGCCTTTTTTTTCAAATGTTACAATTATAAACTGCCAGACCAGGAAGGCGAAATTATAATTATTTAACGCTGTCAGTTACTCGACCTTGCCGATTTTTTCAAATAAATAATTCTAAATTCTCGGATTTTATCACATAACCTAGATATTTATTAAAAACCGGAATTTGCACACAAAAGTCATTTTATTGTTTGATACAGGGTGTGGATAAAATAATGTATCATTTTCGAGTCAGTAAAAAGTGCACGAAAAAAATGCAAAGAACCTTGAATGGTAGGTACATGGTGTTTGTTTATAACTGGAACACTCAGTATCTTTTTTATTATTGAAAGTAAAGGGTAGGTCTAATTTCAAAAATTTCTTGGCAAATTACAACGTACTTAAGCGCTATAACAACTTTTTTTTGTTGCCCTTGGTATACATTGTGTTGCAATAAAGACAATTTTTTTAAATAGAACACCCTGTATATTTTAGCATTTTTAATTTTTAAAAAAAAATTAGCTTTATAAAAATATCAAACACTATTTCAATATCTTTTGTAGTTCCTGAGATATTTGCGTTTAAGTTTTAATAATTGTCAAAATGAAAACTGATCAGGCTACCAAGTGGGCCGTGAATGTATTTCTTTATTTTAACCATTACCCTCTCCACATAGGCCGATCAGCTCTTATCGTTTTAGTGTCCTTTTATCCACCTTCGCCGCCATTTTGACAGAAAACTAATGGATTATCTGTCACTTTTGAGTGAAAATGGCGGCGAAGGTGGATAAAAGGACACTAAATCGGTATGAGTTGATCGGCCTATCTGGAGAGGGTACTGTTTTAACAATATAAACTTTAAAATCTAGTGGCCTTGAAAAAAAACGATTGAAGGCAATGTAGCTGAATCAGATGGGTCGTTTCTAATGTATTGTATTAAAATTTTAAACGCAAATATCTCAGAAACTACAGAAGATATTTCAATAGTGTTTGGTATTTTTGTAAAGCTAATTTTTTGTAAAATTAAAAAATGCAAAAATATACTGAGTATTCTATTTTAAAAAAATAGCTTTATTGCCACACCCTGGATACCAAGTGGAACAAAAAAAAGTTGTTATAGCGCTTAAGTTCGTTGCAATTGGCCAAGAAATTTTTGAATAAAAAAGATACTGAGTGTTCCAGTTATAAACAAACACCCTGTACACTTTAAATTAATGTAAAAATTAAAATCTAATGGGGGGGGGGGGCAAATTTGTTATTTCGAAAAAAATATGCTTAAAAAAATACCTTATACCACCCTGTATATAAAAACTACAGAGTTAGCATTATAGCGACGAATTGGTAGAGAATGTTTCTTAATTAAACTTGATGTCGTGAATCTCACATATACACAATAAATGCAGGGATTATGTAGTAGCACTATGTTGATAGGGCTGTTGGGTCGTCGCGTCGTTCTGTAGAAGGTTGTCTTCTCGACGTTTCGCCGATTCGAGTGCTCGGCATCTTCAGGAGATCTGTTCCAACAGTTGGCTGAACGTGGACTGTCAGTCCACAATCAGCCATGAAACATTTTTTTTATATCTTCATCAAAAACATGATTTTAGTAACTGTCTGCAGATACCTAAAGCATGGCTTTTTTGGCTACTGATGCAAAAAAACTTTTTTTTGATCACGGGTGCAAAAAACGATTTCTCTCCGGTTTTTACACAAAATTAAAGAGAAATCGCGGAAAATAGTAATATTGAAAAAATCTAACTATTCCTGCCTAAAAATTAAGCCATTTCCGTCAGTTTTCACCAAGTATTTACGAAAAAATCATTTAAAAACATCGTCAAAATATCAAACTGTCAAAGATTAAAATGTCGCAATAATGAACGTCATCGATCAAAAAGGCACATCGCTGTGGTTACCATTGTTATTTTATTTACCAGCCGCCTTGATTTATAGTGTAAAAATGGTGTGTTGCGAGAAGTGCTCTTCGTTCGAGATAGTAGTTTTCACAACTAGTGGCTAAAATAGTGCATTTTTTACAAGCGTTGGTTTAAATAACGTGCGCAGCAAGGTATTTAAAAACGCGAGTACAAACAAGCACAGTTTAGCCGCGGGTTGTTAACACTATTTTTTTTAATACCTTTATCAAAAAATGCAAGAAAAAATACTTTAAAAATCTCGAACGAGCACTTCTCGCAAGACACCATCTTTACACTATAAATCAAGGCGGCTCGTAAATGAAGTAACAGTGGTTTCCATAGCAATGTGCCTTTTTAGTCGGCGACATTTTAATCTTTGACAGTTTGATATTTTGACGATGTTTTCAAACGATTTTTTTCTTAAATGATGGGTAAAAACTGGCGGAAATGGCTTAATTTTTAGACAAGAATTATTAGATTTTTTCAATATTATTGTTTTCCGCTATTTATCTTTAATTTTGGGTAAAAAACGGACAGAAATCTTTTTTTTGCACCCGTGATCAAAAGAAATGCTTTTTTGCATCGGTAACCAAAAAAGCCATGCTTTGGTTATCTGCAGACAGTTACTAAAATAATGGTTTTGATGAAGGTATAAAAAAAATATTTTCCTGTAAAAAAAGCACTATTTTAGCCACTAGTTGTTAATTTTCTGGCTACATGCCTCATGGCGCCATTTTTTTTTAATATAGTCAGTTATTCCTATTGCATAGTATCAATGAGGTAGGTTCTAATAATATGACAAAGATTTTCTTGCAGCACACCCTAATAGGCAACATTTTATTATTCCTAGTCACCTTGGTCAAGATATTAATAGCTTTGCTGAACACACCCTATAAACAGCAAAAAAACATAAACTAATGAATGTGACATGGTTGGTGTATTTCTTAAATTGGAAAAAAATACAATGATATTCAATAAATTTTTCTAATCAATTAAATTAGTATGTTTGCTTAACATTCAGAGTACCTATTTACAAATTCTCTAAAAACCAGGAAAACCCAAAATTTTGTTTTAATTGAATGTTCAGAAAAAAACTACACCTTCATTTTGCAGACTATTAGTTGCTAACTAGTACATATTTCTATTTGACTGTGAATCACATTTCCGACAAGCCACATGTGGCTCAGGGAATCTGTTCCAATGCAACATGTATCTGTTTATGTATATTTTCTTGTGACGTAATATATATAAGTATATTTGATTGGATTTTTTTTGACAATTGAATAGCTTTCCTACGAAGGCTGTGGGGTATATATAAACAATAGAAGACAGACGATCATTCCCACAAAAAAGGTAATGAGAGCCGCAGAGTCGAGTTTCGCACTAGTTTTGCTCATTATTACGTAGTAAGAAATAATGAAACTTGCATACACCTTGTAGAAAACCATCTATTTAAAGAAATATTAAATCTTTTATTTGGTTTTGTAGCACCCTATAGGTAGGTATTAATAAAAAAAAACAACAAAAAAGAAACATGCATTTGTGTGTGTGTGTGTTTTTACGAGATTCAGAATCAAGAGATAGTAGTTGGAGTTATTTGGTTGACGGTGGAGAGAATTGTTTATAGGTCAGTAAAATGCGTATTTAAAAATTATTATATTTCAAGCGAAGTGTTCTTTTATTTCTATTATATTTGATGTGTGCTTTATAACGTGTGTATATTTAGATAGAATCGTTTTATGCTGTGAACCATGCAGATTTAAATCAAAACATTTGCTGTCTTTTTGTGCGTATGACCAAAGATGTATGAAATAGATATATCATATATTTTTGGTATGATTCAGGATGTGAGAAAAGGCCTTGGTGAATCTACTAACATTTTCCTTCCCTGATTGAGCGAATATCCTAGCAAGTAAAAAAATATAGTCTAGAGATATTAGCTCAAAATATCAACTATTAGCTGAGTAGCCTCGCGTATGGGACCTCAGTACCTTCTGGCGATGTCCAGCTAACTAACCACAAACTCTTCAGTTTTGAATGTATTGTTATAAATGTAGAACAACAAATTTTAGTACTGAGACAGTAATTTTAATTGTTTACTAATTTAATTTAGTATTTATTTTATTTTGTGTTTATTTTACATATCACACTTTAACTCGAGTCTCCCTAAATTTGTTATTGTCAGGCGCATTCTGGGCAAGTAAAAAACGTAGGACTTTTATTTATTTTGGTTGTTTTATTTTAATTTTGTTAAACGAACCTGGGTAGGTATGTTTTACTACAACCTATATATATACAAAAGACAAAAGCAACTGTATAAGTGAATCTACATCTGCCGATACTGTAATCTGGAAGTTGGTTTGTTGGTGTCTTTTTTAGATGTTTGCATCATCATTTCATCTACTATTTCCATTAGGTAGTACCTTTCTGATGAGCATCACTAGTGCGAGACTATTCGATCTATTGATTTCGTTTTTATTTACGTTCACTAAATACATTCTGATATGTGATCCAATTTTTTCCAAAATATATTACAATATGTCACTAATTATTGCTTTAAAAATTAATATATGCATGACCTCCAAACAAGACATGTTAATTCTACTTAAATCCATGTGCAAGACCAGACCTTATCATATAATATGTGCTCCAATTTTTATCACCAGACCAGAATGTATTAAAAACCCGTTTAAATTTCTTAACAATTATTGCACTGTTATACAGGGTGTCAAAACGAAAGGCGCATTTTTGTTTAAATACCCTCTCGTACGGGGGCCCCTACCGCCAACTCAATTCTCATTTCGCGTTTCTGACGTGACAAGCGGGAAATTTCTCAGTTATTACATGCCTCTACCCGCTAGAGCATTTAGCCCGTTTCCCACTGTGCATTTTCCCCGTGCATCTTTGCTAGATGCATGAAATCTAAAAGCGTTCACACTGTGCATCAAGGAATGTCATTTTTAGTCAACGGAAAGAAAAAATCAGGCAACAAATAATTTAAATTTTAAAAACTAGAACCTAATCTTAGTTTAACAGCTGATAATTGATAGGCTTGCCAACATAATATTTATGTTGTCGCAGCAAAACTCACTTGAAAATTTCCCAAGATGCATGCATCTTCTGACAAAAATTAGAACAAGTTCTATTCCATGCATGGTGTGAGCACCCAAAATGCATGCAACTTCTCAAGATGCATGGAGAAAATGCATAGTGAGAAACGGTCTACCCTCCAGCGCATTTTACAGTTCCCACTTTCCATTTTCTGTGTTAAAATATTTTTTTTTATACGTTCATCATGATTTTAGAAGCTGTCTGCAGATAACTAAAGCATGGCTTTTTCTACCGATGTAAAAAAACTTCCTTTTTTGATCACGGGTGCAAAAAAAGATTTCTGTTCGTTTTTTACCCAAAATTAAAAAGAAATAGCGGAAAATAGTAATATAGAAAAAATCTAATTATTCTTGCCTAAAAATTAAGCCATTTCCGCCAGTTTTCACCAAGAATTTTCGAAAAAATCATTTTAAAAAATCGCCAAAATATCAAACTGTCAAAGATTAAAATGTCGCAACAATAAACGTCACCGAGTAAAAAGGCACATCGCTATGGAAACCATATTATTATTTCATTTACCAGCCGCCTTGATTTATAGTGTAAAGATGTTGTCTTGCGAGAAGTGCTCTTCGTTCGAGATTTTTAAAAGCATTTTCCTATTTTTCGTGGATTGTTTGATAAAGGTATTAAAAAAAATAGTGTTTACAACTCGTGGCTAAACTGTGCTCTTTTTACTCGCGTTTTTAAATACCTCGCTGCGCTCGTTATTTAAACTAACGCTTGTAAAAAAAGCACTATTTTAGCCACTAGATGTGAAAACTACTATTTTTTTATACCTTCATCAAAAACATGATTTTAGTAACTGTCTGCAGATAACTAAAGCATGGCTTTTTTTGTTACCGATGCAAAAAAAACTTTCTTTTTTGATCAAGGGTGCAAAAAAAGGTTTCATTCTGTTTTTTTCCAAAATGAAAGAGAAATACCGGAATATAGTAATATTGAAAAAAATCTAATCATTCTTGCCTAAAAATTAAGCCAAAAACATCGTCAAAATATCAAACTTTCAAAGATTAAAATGTTATAGTTATTTCATTTACCAGCCGACTTGATTTATTGTGTAAAGATGGCGTGTTGTTTTTCGTTCGACATTTTAGGTAGTTAAAGGGGATGATAAAAGGTTAATATATTTGATAATTCATAACTTTTCAACCGAGTCGAGAACCACGAGTTTTTGTTCAGATTTTAAAAGTTATCATGTTGAAACCTCCACTCTCTTCGGGAGGGAAGGGGGGGGAGAACTACGAATTTGTGATAAAAGAAATTAAAAATTTTGAAGTTAACAGCTCCTCCCCCTTTAAAGTTGCCGACTCTTCTCTCTTTGAGGCGGTAAAGGAGAATACCATCCACTAATTTTAAAGAAATTTAATTTCTTTGACTAATTTCGATTTTATTTAAAATACTAATTTTTAAAAATTGTCCAATTCAAATTTGGTACCTGGTCCCCATCATAGACATATTACGATGCTGCCGAAATACATGCTGGGTAACTAAAAATTTCAAATTCCATATTTTTTTTTACTGGGACTTCAGCCAAGTTTTTGCAAAATTAAAGACAAACACAAAATATCCATGCACCTAGCCGGGAAATAAATTTAGTTAAAAAATGTTTTTTAAGAACAAACTGTTATAAAAAGCACCAAAAAGATAGAAAATTATTTTTTAGCTTTCCGATACCTAATAACAAGCGCGTATCTGGCCTTAAATCTAGGAGAATTTTTAAGAAAATTACACAAAAAAATATAATTTTTCAATTAAAATTAAACTAAAATCACAGATGTATATGGTCTTACTGCGCCGTAGGCGAAAATTTTTGAGAAAATTACACTAAAAATAACATTTAATTAACACGGGTGCAAAAAAGATTTCTGTTCGTTTTTTACCAAAAATTAACGAGAAATAAAATAGTAATATTAAAAAAATTTAATTATTCTTGCCTACAAATTTTCACCAAGTATTTCCAAAAAAAAATTTAAAAACATCGTCAAAATATCAAACTGTCAAAGATTAAAATGTCGCAACAATGAACGTCACCGAGTAAAAAGTTATTTCATTTACCAGGCGCCTTGATTTATAGTGTGAAGAAATGCTCTTCGTTCGAGATTCTTTAAAGTATTTTCCTGTTTTTCTTGGATTTTTTGATAAAGGTATTAAAAAAATATTGTTAAAAACTCGCCGCTAAACTGTGCTTTTTTTACTTGCATTTTTATATACCTCGCTGCGCTCGTTATATAAACCAACGCAACGCTTGTAAAAAAAGCACTATTTTAGCCACTAGTTGTGAAAACTACTATTTTTATAAAAAATTAAACCATAATATGGTAAACATTAATAATGCAATAGCGCCGCAGGTGAAAATTTTTTCAATTTATGCAAAAAAGTCCTAAAATGTTTTGTTTTAAAATATTTTTGGAAAGGGGGGAGGGGTAATAAAACCGATGGGCGCAAAATAAATGTTTAAAATAAATTAATAATTCGTGCTTTACAGTTTTCGAGAGTTTTCTATATGAAACTGGGCCAATCCAGGTAAAAGCACCGCATAAGTTCTCATGAAAGTTGGTCAGTTTTTATGTTGCTTCATAGGGTTTTATAAGATTCTACGAGCCAAGCTGCCTTTCTTGTAAAATCTGTACTTGACGAGATTTGTCCAGGTTTTTTCAAGTTTGTAAAATCTCGTCAAACTTTTCGAAAAGATTTGACGCGGTTTTTTTGACAGAGAAGTGATACCTTATATTAAAGGTCTTTCAAATGCCTTTACAAAAGTGTTAACATTTTTAAAATCTACGATTAGTTTTTTAGAGATTCGCTTTTAAAGTTGCATGGACCAAAGCAAAAATTGTTTTCTTTCACGAAATTAAAAGTTTATTTTTGAGAAATCCCGGGACACCCTGATTTTATTTTCATTACATTTTATCGTTTCATTTTTTTCTTCTAGGATACATTCCTACGAGGAGGAAGATTTGCCTGTACAATTTTAACTTATTGAAAGTGAATATCTCCGTACCGTACTCTAAAATACTCGCAGGACCCGTACTCGACGCATACTTTCATATTTTTTACTTACTTCATAAAATGTTCACAAATTTGGTCTGGAATTTTTTAAGTCGGCCGAGTTTTGGGGTTCTGGCCTGTGGCTTTGACTATTTTTTATATTTCTACTCCTTGACTGTTTTATTAGCTTCTTTGATGTTTTTTTTAGTGAAACAAGTACCTTATATTTATTTTGTTTTTTTAGTTTTTTATTGTTCATTTGGTGCAATAAACCCTTATAATAATTAATATATATATGTTAAAGTAACACTTCCCTTGAACTCTAAATGAATTAGGTATTTATTTACAGGTTTTCATTTTAAATATCTGAATATAATCCGTCAAAACTCAAAACTTTTCGGCATATGTATAAAATAAAATCCAATGTTGTAATGTCTACCCAAAGAAATTTGGCTTCCGGGGTGTACCCGGATTTCCAGGCTGTATCCATACTTTTCTGGGGTGTATGCATACTTTTCCAGGATGTATCCAGTATTTTCCAGGGTATTCAGACTTTCCTGGTTGTATTAAGATTTTTTCGGGGTGTATCCAGACCTCCTGATTGTATCCATACTTTTCCAGGGTGTATTCAGGCTTTTTAAGGGTGTATCCAGAGCTTTCCAGGGTGTATCCAGAGCTTTTCCGGTTGTATCCAGACTTTCCAGGATGTATCCAACCTTTTCTAGGGCTTTTACAGGGTGTATACAGAGTTTTCCAGGGTATTTCCAAACATTCATGGTGTATCCAGACTTCCAGGTTATATCCATCCTTTTCCAGGGTGTATCCGACTTTTCCAGGGTGAATCCGGACTATTCCATGATTGACCCAGACTTTTCCAAGGTGTATCCAGACTTTCTTAGAGGGTATCCAGACTTTTACAGGGTATACCCACTCTTCCGGGGTATATCCCGGCTTTGTTAGAGTGTATCCAGGCTTTTTCAGGGTGTATTCAGACTTCCTGGGTGTATACGACTTTTCCAGGATGAATCCGGACTATTCCAGGGTGTATCCAGAGTCTTTCAAGGTGTATCCAGAGTCTTTCAAGGTGTATCCAGACTCTTTCAAGGTGTATCCAAATTTTTTCGGGTGTACCCAGACTTTGGAGTATATCCGAGCTTTTCCAGGGTGCATCCAAGCTTTTTCAGAGTGTATCCAGACTTTTACAGGGTATATCCAGACTTTTCCATTGCATCGTAAATGTGCTATATACCTATATGTATGTTGTCAAACATTTTAGCGCCAATAAACTAAGGTTTTTTATAAGCTTTCTAACGAGGTTTTACAATGTAGGAAAGAAAATATTTTATTTTTTATTTATACGGTACTTTCGTCATTTAAGTAAAATTAATATCCGCTTCACCATCCAAGAAAACCGGTTTTATTGTAACATCTCTGGAAAAATTAAAATTCTTTTTTATATTTAAAAAAAATAAATGATTTGCGCTTGGTGGAAGTTGCATATTTTTTTCATAAAAAAGACAAACTTTTTGTATTTTATTCATAAAAAAAATTTCGCGATTGCATATTTTCATAATATTTGCGTGATAGGTCGCTGCGGGCCCTGTACTCGAAAACCCTGTGTATAGAATAGTAAGCATACAAAGATCTCAGGATAGCAGAATCCAACTCTTTTGTATTAAACCATTGCTTAACTTTGCTTCTATCTAATAAAAGTACTAAATACCCTGGGTCAAAATTTGTGCATAGATTTAAACTGGGTTGAGACGGATTTAAAACTATATAATGTTTTAATTAACCAAAGAAATTTTAATTAAATTGTTGAAGTAGACAACTAGAATATTAATATTATATATCTTTCTTGATCTAGAAGCAAAATTTATTGAGAATGAACGGCATATAGAGACTATTTGAGTGTTAGAAAAAGATGCTGCAAAAACAAACATTGAGAACTAATTAGCCAAACCAACTAGTGTCTAAACTGTGTTTAATAACTATAAAGTTTTAAAATCAGAAATGTTGAAGTTTTATTCAACATTCAACAAAGTCGTAAATTTCAGTATTTTGGGCATAGAAGGAAAAATCGAGAGAAAAATTGAAGGCAGAAGAGGTCTGGGTCGCAGATGAATATAAAAATTTTTGGTTAGTACTACGAGACTTTTCGCTGTCGAAGTGAGAATTTCACTTAAAGAAGAAGGATCAGAAGTGGGATACTTATAGCTAGAGATAAAAATATTTTTAAAACTAGCTGAATGACCGCAACTTTGCTAACGGTTTCTTCCCGAAATCTTTAAACTATATTGCGTTATTCTTTGTTTCCGCGATAATGGAATAAATAAACAAAAATTAGAGAGAGATGTTGTTGCAATAAACATTTAGTTGATTCAAACAATATTTATTTGTCATAACAAAATGTTTATTTGGATGCAATAAATATTTATTAGAGTCAAATAAATACATTGTTTGCCGTGTATTAAATAAATATTTATTTGAGTCAAATATTTTTTTTCCTGTTAAAAAGTATAACTTTGATGGATGTTTTCATTTAGGTTAAAAACATGATTGTTAAAATGTACTTACCACAAGAAAAGTTCCAGTAAGATGCCACCTCATTTTAAACCAATTAGTTAAAAAAAAATAAAAATTAAAAAAAAAAAAATCACTATCACCGGCAATATAGAGTATACCACGTTTCAACTTCTACTATCTACGCAAAAAGTATACCATCAGAATGTTTTGATATTAGTAGAAGCAATTACCCGTTGAATTTTGACAAATGGGATCGGGTGCGTAGGGTACCCCGTGTTATATAGTAGCCACACCCTGCAAGGGTATACCCATGCCGGCATACCCATGGTATGCCATGGTACAAATTCTTATTATTTGATATTGCAATGTGACCACAAGCATAGTCAGAGGGACATAATAAGCGCGGCTATGGGTAAAGAGAAAGGATCCAAAAAGTTTAATAATATAATTTAGTAATACAACAATTTTTTGTTGCTTTATGTAGTTTAGTTTTTATTATTTTAAATTGTTACAGGAAAATATTTGCAAAAATTTTGGCAGGAACATGACCCCATATCGAGTTAACATTGTTTTACTAATTTGGCTGTCCCATTTTCAAACACAGTAACTAACATTTTTGTCAAAATTTATGAGTTTTTTTTTTAATTTTCTGAATCGCTGTGTTTAGCTGAACATTTTGATGTAACACACGACAAAATCGGTTTATAAATAAGAAAAACAAATGAACTTTTTTAAGTAACACCTTTTGTGTATTTACTGTACTTTGAAATAAGGCAGCCGAATTTTTTCAATTTTGACTCACTAATTGTTTTTCAGAATTTATGCTAAAAAAGTCTCTTTCAAGTTACTTATTCATTACAAAAAGTCAAATTGCTAGAATTTTGTACAAAATAAGTTTTGGCTCGCCATATTGCACATTTTTCTTCTAGGGGTTTGCTGTGATGGTAGTTTTTACAACCATAGGATAGTGTTCTTTTTAATAAGCGTTGGTTTAAATAACGAACCCATCGAGTGATTTAAAAGCTTGAGTAAAAAATGACGCCAGCACGCACGTATAGCCGTCCATAAAATCTTTTAAAAAAAATGAAAAAGAAAATATTTTTTCAATTTTTTTTTAAAAAAGTTTTTTCAATTTTTTTTTGGCTGAAAACGCAATTATCCGCGTGTTGCTAGCTGCTACGGTTCGTGAGTTACAATTTTTTTAAAAGTTTAATCCGCCCTCCTACCCTCTTGCCAACCACCCCCCCCATTAAAAACTAATCAGCTCTGCGTCTGGTGACAAAGAATTTTTGTGCCAAATTTGATAAAAATCGGTTAAGCGGTTTTTGAGTAATCATGTTACAGACAAATAGACTTACAGAAAGACCTAAATACATTGTTTGTTTGTCATGGTGTCTGATAATCACGAAACTTTGTTTTTATGTCTTTTTTGACCCAAATAACTTATTTTTAGTGGAAATAAAAAACTTTTTGACGATCTCAATAGCTTCCGCTATGTATGGATGGCTAAAAAAGCACAGTTTAGCCGCGAGCTGTAAAAACTATTTTTTTTAACTATCAAAAAATTCTGCGGTTTTTATACATATAAACAGTTTGATATAAAAATACATTATTTTGTTTAGGAGGGAATTTTAAAGCAAAAGTTTTTCACATGTTCTTATTTCTGATAGTTTTAAAGCAAATACAAAAAAATGTAAAGCGTGTCTAAATGATGCAATGGATAAAATTTTAGGGAGTAAAATTTCAAAAATTGGCATTAAAAGTATACTCAATGCCAGTGCCAAAATTTTGCTGTAAAAAATATTGTGCCGTGCCGTGACCACCGGCGAACCGAAGGCATTTGATTGGGGGGGGGGCTAAAGGCCATTTTCCCAACTAATATTAAAAGCGATTCTCAAGTTACCTGAAAGTTTGAGATTTTTTTATTGTTTGAACAAATTAGAAGTACAAAATGTTTTGTAAAATGTACTTATAAATTTCCCAACTGCAAGCAACTGAAAGCAACATTAAATTGGAGCAAATAAAAAAATGTTAGCTG
The DNA here is from genome assembly GCA_963921995.1 of Oxystoma pomonae. Classification (NCBI taxonomy): domain Eukaryota; kingdom Metazoa; phylum Arthropoda; class Insecta; order Coleoptera; family Brentidae; genus Oxystoma; species Oxystoma pomonae. The sequence continues at coordinate 56,102,497 of OY998172.1, forward strand.
GATTTTGTTAAAAATTTTCATAAAACAAATCCAAACTGCAAAAAATTATAATATGTAGGTACTATAATTGTGCTGAAGAATAACAATTCTGTTTAAAATTCTATTATAGAACCCTCTTCGTGTACGCTCCTGCTAAATTTAATTAATTTAAACAAGTCGACAAACCAACTTGAGATATTTTAAATGACTTTCATTTGAGGTTTTAATACCAACTATTTGTAGCCTTTTTATTATTTTGATTTAATCAATTTGTTTTGTTTTTTCTTCAAAGAAAATAGACTCAATATTAATTTCGGCTCTATGCTATTTATTAATACTTACAGCGTTTTCGTCTACGCTCAAAAACCACTTCCGAGCGATCTGAGATCAATTCAAAAAAGATTTGCTTGTTCGTTCGCCGAGATCTGCGTGTTCGATTTTAAATATGTGGTTTTTAGCCTATTCGTTAATTATTATTATTTTTTGCAAATCCCAAAACTGATAGAAGAATGTGCTTTTTAGATTATTATTTAAAAACGTTAGCTGCGTTCAAAAAAAGTATCGCCTTTTGTCTAGCGTGTTTCTGTAATTTTTTAAAAGCAAAAAACCGATAAAAATATGTGGTTTTTAGCCTATTCGCTAAAAAAAGTATCGCTTTTTGACTGTCTAGCGTGTTTGTGAAATTTTTTAAAAGCAAAAAACCGATAAAAATGCAAATTGCAAATCCCAAAACTGATAGAAGAATGTGGTTTTTAGATTATTATTTAAAAACGTTAGCTGCGTTAAAAAAAAGTATCGCCTTTTGTCTAGCGCGTTTCTGTAATTTTTTAAAAGCAAAAAACCGATAAAAATATGTGGTTTTTAGCCTATTCGCTAAAAAAAGTATCGCTTTTTGACTGTCTAGCGTGTTTGTGTAATTTTTTAAAAGGAAAAAACCCATAAAAATACAAATTGCAAATCCCAAAACTGATAGAAGAATGTGGTTTTTAGATTATTATTTAAAAACGTTAGCTGCGTTCAAAAAAAGTATCGCCTTTTGTCTAGCGTGTTTCTGTAATTTTTTAAAAGCAAAAAAACCGATAAAAATATGTGGTTTTTAGCCTATTCGCTAAAAAAAAGTATCGCTTTTTGACTGTCTAGCGTGTTTCTGTAATTTTTTAAAAGCAAAAAACCGATAAAAATGCAAATTGCAAATCCCAAAACTGATAGAAGAATGTGGTTTTTAGATTATTATTTAAAAACGTTAGCTGCGTTCAAAAAAAGTATCGCCTTTTGTCTAGCAGGTTTGTGTCATTTTTTAAAAGCAAAAAACCGATAAAAATGTGTGGTTTTTAGCCTATTCGGTAATTATTATTATTTTTTGAAAATCCCAAAACTGATAGAAGAATGTGGTTTTTAGATTATTGTCAAAAAACGTTACCTGCATTCAAAAAAAGTATCGCCTTTTTTCTAGCGTGTTTCTGTAATTTTTTATTCGCTAATTATTTATTTTTTTTGAAAATCCCAAAACTGATAGAAGAATGTGGTTTTTAGATTATTATTTCGCTAATTATTATTATTTTTTGCAAATCCCCAAACTGATAGAATAATGTGGTTTTTAGATTATTATCAAAAAACGTTAGCTGCGTTCAAAAAAAGTATCGCCTTTTGTCTAGCGTGTTTCTGTAATTTTTTACAAGCAAAAAACCGATAAAAATATGTGGTTTTTAGCCTATTCGCTAATTATTATTGTTTTTTGCAAATCCAAAAACTGATAGAAGAATGTGGTTTTTAGATTATTATCAAAAAACGTTAGCTGCGTTCAAAGAAAGTATCGCTTTTTGTCTGGCGTGTTTCAGTAATTTTTAAAAGCAAAAAATCGATAAAAATATGTGTTTTTTAGCCTATTCGCTAGTTATTATTATTTTTTGTAAATCCTAAAACTGATAGAAGAATGTGGTTTTTAGATTATTATCAAAAAACGTTAGCTCCGTTAAAAAAAGTATGGCCTTTTGTCTAGTGTGGTTCTGTAATTTTTTGAAAATCCCAAAACTGATACAAGAATGTGGTTTTTAGATTATTATCAAAAAACGTTAGCGGCGTTCAAAAAAATTATCGCCTGTTGTCTAGCGTGTTTCTGTGATTTTTTATTCGCTAATTAGTATTATTTTTTGAAAATCCCAAAACTGATAGAAGAATGTGGTTTGTAGATTATTATTTCGCTAATTATTATTATTTTTTGCAAATCCCAAAACTGATAGAAGAATGTGGTTTTTAGGTTATTACCGAAAAACGTTAGCTGCGTTCAAAAAAAGTATCGCCTTTTGTCTAGCGTGTTTCTGTAATTTTTTATTCGCTAATTATTATTATTTTTTGAAAATCCCAAAACTGATAGAAGAATGTGGTTTTTAGATTATTATTTCGCTAATTATTATTATTTTTTGCAAATTCCAAAACTGATAGAAGAATGTGGTTTTTAGATTATTATCAAAACACTTTAACTGCGTTCAAAAAAATATCGCCTTTTGTCTAGCGTGTTTCTGTAATTTTTTAAAAGCAAAAAACCGATGAAAATATTGTATTAAATTTGTTGCAATGTCTTAGCTTTTCTATTTCCAAAGATCCGCCTGGCACCCCCCTCCCCACCTCTTTCAGGGTTATTAGTATGCTGACGCATACCCTGGTAGGGCTGTCACCCACCATTTAAGTTCTTGCTGTTATCCCTTCACGAACCAAAAAGGGCAAATTTTACTGTATTAGTAGTGAAAGTTTTAGTATATTTTATTTTATAAAAACGACGGCGGGCCTGTCTTTAAATTTAGGGGGCAATCAGATTTTGAGTTGTTTGTTTAATTACCTTAAATATTCTGCCAAGAAAAAGTCAATTTCAATTTTTAAGCAATTTACCCATGAAGTTTTTTAAAATTTTTGTTTTTTTTTTAATGAATATTTTTAGGCTTGGGGGCTTGGATTGAGCCCTGCAAGCCCTCTTTGGCTGTGCCCTCGATATACTTTATAATTTTTCAATTCCTCAAATAGTTTCAATCACTAATTAAATTTATCAATACCGTAAGACGTTTAATTTAATAATTAATTCAATAACCCTGCAGTACAAATTTGTTAGTTATTTTTGCTTGCCTTGAAGTGAAAGAGAATATTTTTTGAAATTTTGCAATTTTTATTCACTTGCTTTTTAGCAAACGTGGCAGGGCAAAAGGAACGAAATAGCTATGTACAAAATAGCGATCGAATATCAAATTATTTATCGACGTATCAATAAAGTAGCGATTGTTACAAATAAACATTAAATAGCCACATAAGGAATAATACAAGTTTTAAAATCGCCTTGCGATTTTGAATTTGCGTTTTTTTCAAAAACATTTCTGGTGGATAAAAGTCAAAAAAATATTGTTGCGGACTATGTTCTATTTTTATTCTGTATTTTTCAGTTGTTTTGAGTTGAGAGAGAGGTTCTAACGTTTTTTTTTTTATTAAAATCGCATATATGTTTTCAGTTTTCACGTAACAAATACGTGTTTTGAGAAAAAAACTTTTAAATAATGTTGTTTGTCATCTTGTACATGCTAAGTGGGTTACACAAACGCGCGACGCGACAAAATAGCGATGCTGGGAATTTGGAGGAATTGACGGCGGACCAATCGGCCTGCCTATCCCAGCCGCGAACCCCTCCGCCAGACCCACCAAACCCTGGCATCGTCCGTTTCTCGCATCGCGATTTATTTAAACAAAAGTATATATATATATATATATATATATATATATATATATATATATTAGTATTTAATCTTTGTTTATTTGTTATCTCACTATTGTCGCGCACGATGGTTCTCCACATATATCGCGCAAATGTTCCAGAGCCATCAAGATTTGCTCAATTTTTCTGGTGAGTGAGTTAGATTTAACAAAATAACATTTTGCTAACTTTTACTCTTTTGATAAGGCGCTATTTTAATACATCGCTGTTTTGTTACGAACGCTATTTTATTACATCTCTATACTCGCTTTTTCGTAAGATCGCTGTTATGTTATTATTATGTCCCTATTACATGACTGGCCTTTCGTATACAGACCGCTTCAAGCTACTGCGAACATAGGGGGAATCAAGTCCAATTTACTCTCCGTACCGTACGACCGAGGTGGATTCGAAGCACGCTGCAGTGTTATCTTTTGGAAATTCATTTTGTTTTTATTATTTTGTTTTATTTCTGCCTTGCTCGAGAAACAGATGGGTAAGTTCTTAATTGAAATAATACATTTTTAAAACTAAAAATGGATGTCTACGAAGTTGCCGAAAAAGTGCAGATGGTCAAATGGTCAAATCGTCATAACCCAACACACGTTCGATATTGGTCGAGGGAAAATTTGCATTTGTATTTTGACGTAAGAACACAGTATCCCCAAAAACTAAATGTTTGGGGGGGGGGTATTGTAGGGGAACACGTAATTGGGCCATTTTTTATTAACGGCAATTGCAATTTGAATGGTCCTAGATACTTGGATCTACTGCAGCAGCACATTATTCTAACTGCTAGGCAGTTGTTAGGTGTAAGATTTGGTGAAACATGGTTTCAACAAGATGGTTGTTCCGCTCACAATGTTGGCCTTGTTAGGGAATATCTTGATAATGTATTTCCTAATCGGGTTATAAGTACACGGGGAACTATTTTATGGCCAGCTCGATCTCCCGATCTTGCTCCTAATGACTTCTATCTGTTTTTGAAGAAGCTTTTCAAATTATCACCCCTAACATGCTTGGAAACGTTGGAAGGGGTTTTTATAGTAGGCTCGGATATTGTCTAGCCGAGCAAGGAGGACTTTTCGAACATTTGCTTTAATTTTTTTTTGACTGGGAGAATCTTTTTGGTTTTTAGAATGTATTATTTTATTTTGAGAACTTGCTTTTATTTTGTTTCTCCTTATTATTTTCATTGTAACACGTCGTCACTGATAAATCTGAGCAGTTGATAATAAAACGCTCTTATTTATCAGTGACAAAAAATAAGAAAATTACGTTATAAAAATTTGCGTATTTATTGACCAAATTCCGGTTTCATTGACTACGCTCCACACAGCACCGTGGTTAGAGGCGTACTAAATACAAGGCGAACGGCAGCGAATGGCGATCGGAAGCCTGAGTGTTGGTTGCTTCACTGATAGGCGTGCGGTGTCTCTGCATGTACGTACACTGCCCACATAGCATTTATACATACATAGCACATACATACCATATTCCAAAAGGACTACACCATATGCTAAGCATGTCCCAAAAAAGCATTGCACACTTTCTGAGCACATGCTGAGAATAGGTTACAGATACACCGTAATAGATGTAAAATATGTGCTTAGAATATTCCTAGGTCAATTCTTACCACATGCCTAGTATGTACCGAGCACATATCCACAGAACGTGCTCAAAATGTACTCACTATATTCTCTAGGTATGTACTTGTCATATAATGATCATGTACATAGTATGTGCTTTGGCACATCTATACACATACACTGAGAGAAAGGATATTAGCCTTTATAAACCAGTTGTATACTATTTGGGACAATACCACTTCCTTAATAGTAGATATATAAAAATCTTATACCCATTATAAAAAAAATGTATTGTCCCAAACAGTCAACTGGTGTATAAATGCCAATATCATTTATCTCTATGTAAAATGAACATCTCAGAAATATGCTACAATTTCGTGCAGACATCTTCCGTTATATATTTAAAATCGAAAAAAAAATAGATTTGCATAAAATAATATATTTAAAATCAGTCTAAATATGTATTACAAAAAAATTTGTTTGAATGATAAGAAAACTTATAAATACATTGTTGAGCAAAATTAGTATATCGAATAAAAATAAAACAAACCTTGAATACCAACAATTTTAGCTGCAGCATCAATTATAAAAACTAAAACTTTTTTAAGAAGGGCGACTAGTAAAACAAACATTATGGAATATTTGAAAAATATTAATAAAAATACCTGTCAAACAAGTTTTCCCTAAAACTGCCCCTTTGAAAAAAAGCTATACACAAAATTTCAATTTTTATAATTACCTATAATCAAGATTTTGCCATTTTTGTTGCATATTATAATATGCTAGTTCTGCCAACTGTGTAATATACTAAATCGCAACAGAAAAGTTACTTAAAACCAAAACTTTATCTTAAGGATTAAACAGAACCAAATATAAAAAATACTTTGATGTTTTATAAGTTATAACCTTCCTACTCAGAAAGCAAAACCTAAAACATTTATAAGGTTTAAAACACAGCTCATGTCACAAAGTTTGGAATGTAAAACTAATATACTAGTTAAAAATTAACAACAAAAATAATGTGAAAGAAAATAAAATTCTTGTAAAACAAAAAAACTAAAATCATATTCTTAATGAAGTCTCACTTTTCATAGAAACAATTTAGTACAAACCATATTAGACCCTATTGCTCTCCACCTGGGTTTTCTCTGTTCAACATTTCCTTGTTTAATCTTTCCTTAGCTTTTACTAGCCATTGTTTTATTATGTTAATAATCTGAGATTCATAAATGTCTAGATATTGTTTTTTCATGGCTTCTATAAAAAAAATATTTAATATTAATTTGGGCAAATATTTCTTATTTTTTTATTACAAAACAATATATGTATACTAGAACAAATTTCATATTTTATTTATATTGTGTTATGAGTTTATTATCTGCCTACCTAAAATGCCATGTGCTAGTTTTAATTTCTTGAAAGCTTCCTTCTTCTTGGCACCATCCCAAGAAAATTCAATTGAAACTTGGTTTGCTAATATTTTATACAGTATTTTTCGAATGGTTTGGGGATAAGAATTTCCTCCAATCCTCTGCAGCTCATATACCTAAAAACATAATTCCTCTGGGTGACTCCATTTAATTTATTACGTAAAAATAGGAATAGGAATAGAATAGGCGGCAAGTATGTTGGCAACCCTAACCTTTTTCTGGTTTGTTAAAAAATTCCTTAAATAGCCTTTTTTATTTCTCTTCGAAGACATTGCGGCAAAAACAAGGAATATAAAAAAAAAACAAGAAATCTAACTTACCTCGCCAACCACTGAAAATCTAAGTTATCGTAGTAAAATTTTAGTGATTAAACAACTATAATAGAAGAATAGCGTAACTTGAGCTCTTCTGCAGCCACATCACGAGAAAAATCAACAAAAAAACGAAGTTTTAGAAAAAAGTACCAATGCCAATATAAAAAAATACCAAAGGTAAAGAATAAAAACAGAAGCACATCTTTGGTTGGAGCAACGTCACAAATCACCATGGACTAACGAACGAATTGGTTTACTCTGCACGGCACGTCATAGAATCGGGCGTATTTATAAGAACTCTCCAACGCGCGTGTAAAGTAATCGTTGCCTCCGCCTGGAATTCATTTACATCAAATTACATATTTGCTTCGTGTAAGTGAAAAATATTAGGATATGCCACCATAACTTATGAACGCGGCAAGGAGGGAGGGTAAAAGTGTTACAAGGATGAAAGGGTGATTTGCAACTACATTACATTTTTTATTCAAAAATGCAGGAAAAAAATTAAATAACCAATATTTTAAATTAATTGGCAGTCGATTGGCAGGTATTTACAGGAAATGAAAAACCCGCCGGTTCCCACCTGTGTGTGTGCGCTCACTCTGTCTAAAAAAATGCACCACGTGACTCTGGAATTTAAAACCATGTCGCGTCACGTGGTGCGTTTTTTGAAACAGGATGCATATATGGGCACGCAGTAAAACGGGTATTTTATTGAAATGTTTCAAATTAAATGTAACATAATTCGAGGGAGGTAGGAGTTATTGGACGATTTCCAAGTGTAGAAATATGTGACAAGACGGGAGAAGAATATTCTTAACACATGCTATGCATATACCCAAAAGAATATCCATACTATAAAAAACTAATTATTACTTGCGCGTGCGTGTAAAACAACCGTGCCCACCATATGCTTCAAAAATCGCATCATGTGAGGGGGCATGGATTTGGAGTTGTTTTGAAAATGTATGGAGTTATACGACTAGATGTGATTTTTGAAACAGGGTCGGTAAGCATATTATAATTGCGTAAAACGGATATGTACTTCATTGAATTGTTTCACTGATGATCTTAATGTTTTCAGAAATGTTATAAGACGTATCTGATTTTTTCTAAATATTTATACTGTTTTGTATATACTTAGCATGTACTATAAATATTCTTAAAAATATACTTTTTGTGTTCTCTTTTGGAATATGCTTAGCACGAGTACAAAAGAAAATTTTTAATTGGTATATACTTATATCATACGCTATACAAGTAGAACAAATAATGTTATCAAAAGCTATATAATTAGCACATGCTATGCATGTACCTAAAAGAATGTTCTTTAAAGTACATTTAGAGCATGTTCTTAGCATGTAAATGTACTTTTAATGCTATGTGGGTGGCAAATTAGACTTCTTTCGCCCTATGTTCGCAGTAGCTTGAAGCGGTCTGTATAGCAATTTGAAAATTGCTGTTTCGTTCCGCAGCCATAAATTTTATGGTACCGCCAAAAAGGCCTTGGAACCATACATTAAAGACTTTTGCTCTGAAGTACGGATGTACGTAAAAATAATTTTGAAGGCTAGGTACAAACGACTAGACTACTTTTTTAATTAATATTCTGTTTTGTTTTTTCTTTGTAGACTCGCTTCTTTTTCAATTGTCTGTCCAATTTTAAAAATTTTGAAAGTGAAGTAAATAAATAAAAAAGTGAGGTTAAAATGTAATTTTTCAAGCAAATGACGTTTTCGATAATCCGTCTCTGCGCGAGCACTCTGTTGGGATTCGGAGCACCCGCGGGTAGATTTGTGACGTCACTACTCTACTCCGGATCGATCTGAGATTACGTAAACCGAAAGCGCTATAAATCTGTATGGAAAACTTCGATATTAGAGACCTTTTGCACCTATAATTTTGACGCCTTTTTACTTTATCGGTTATTTCGGGCATGCGCAGTTACGAGGTAATAACGGAATCCCTTACTAACCGATAAAGTTTGACGTTACCTGCGGGAGAATACCGTATCCCTTATAATTGACATGGTTGCCGACAGTAAAACGTTAAATATGTTCTGTATTCTTTTTAATTGTAAAGGTAAGTGTGAATTTTTGTTTAATCATTTTCTCTGGCTAGAATTTCGTAAGAAATGTAAAACATGGATTTGCATTGGCAACTATGACAAGTGATTCCGATCTGTTTATCATAACCTCCCTTTTCTCTGTTGTGTTTTTCAGTTTTTATAATAATAATTAAAATTCACCGTAAAAATCACAAGAATAAGATATTCTAAATGAAAAATATTATTGGACAAATTCTTTTTGTCAATCTTTATAAAAATAAATACCGTATAAAGTCAAAAGGTGCAAAAGGTCTCTATTCATTCAAATATCCCCCGTAAAACAGGGCATAGACAACAATTCCATGCAAGTTTAAATGCATCTGTCTTGGAAACCATAAGAGATGAGTGTGTGGTATTGTCGCAAAGATAATGTTTTTTAAAGTTCAAAAATGTCAAACTATACAGGGTGTCCTATTTTTAAAAAAAATATTTTTTTGCCATACCTCGTAAACAAAACGACATAAAAAAAATCCAAGATAGCACGATTAAAGAAAATTCAAAATCTCAGTTGACGTGTTTTTGGATTTTTTTATAAAACCAAATTCTAACCCGCTAGAAGCACCGTTCCGTTTAAAGAATCCATCCTGTATATGTTTAAATGACCCTTACTGAAGCTGAAAAAATTAATGTAAAAACTGACGCAAAGAATAATAAATAATAATTATAATAATAATAATAATAAATAATAACAGCAAATAATGGTTTTATGACAAGCAGCGCCATCCAGTGATTGAACTTATAACAAGATTTAATTCCTAGCTATGGAAAACTTTTTTTTTAGAAAATACTTAAAAATTATAGATTTCTTTACTACTCATTACTTAAGCAAATCGCAGAGCAAATGGGCATAAAAGTCTTCTACTGCACCGTTTCTGAACGGGCTCCTAAAGGTATTTTCGATTTAAGAATTGGTCCTGGTTCTGGTTGACATTATTTTAAGGATTTTCGATTTAAGAATTGGTCCTGGTTCTGGTTGACATTATTTTGACAGCGGTTCTAAAATAATGACGTCATTTAAAATATTATTAAGATATCTTTGATTTTACTCAAAAAAAGACTATCTATAATTTTGCAAAATTTCAGGGGTTATGTTTACAACCAAAGGGCCGAACCAACCTCCCAGGCTGGTTCTAAAATTTCATAACCGGGTTGCAACTGTGACGTCATTGTTTTAAAACGAAAGGACCGGTTGCGGTTCTGGTTCAACCAGAACCAGGACCAATTGTAAAACGAAAATCCTTTTTGACATAAATTTTGACAGCGGTTCTAAAATAATGACGTCATTTAAAATATTGTGAAGATATCTTAGATTTTACTCAAAAAAAGACTACCTACAATTTTGCAAAATTTTAGGGTTTATGTTTACAACCAAAGAGCCGAACCAACCTCCCAGGGTGGTTCTAAAATTTCATAACCGGGTTGCAATTGTGACTTCATTGTTTTAAAACGAAAGGCCCGGTTCTGGTTCAACCAGAACCAGGACCAATTGTAAATCGAAAATCCTTTAAAAGGCATAACTTCACTGAGCTGCTGTAATTTTTTGACATTTCTCATGATGCTGTACGCTAACCTCACTTTTTTCGTGTTTACGAAATATCGAAAGAAATTTCGGTTTTTGAAACTTCATAAACTAGCCGGACTTTCCTAGTGTTTCAGTGAATTTAGTTTAGAGGCCAGCCTAAGCCATGTCTATAGAAATCGAATCGGCCGAGTAAGTATGATCTTTTTACAGTTACATTCTACTTAAGCATAAATCACCTTTAATTGAAGATGGGTTTATACAGCAAATAAAAATAAGCAATAATTTTGGTTTTTAAAACCAAATAAAAATAACTGGACCAATCAGCACACACCTGCACATGAAATAACACCTAATTGAAATAATTTAACTAAACTACTTCATACTTTTTTTAAAATAATATCTGCCAAAAATAAACCAAAAAAAAGTGCTGTTATGTGTGTCAATGGAGCATGCGCAAATCCGTTTTCAGATAAAAATATAAATTAAAAGTGGCCCATCTTTTTATTTTTACTTCTTATTTTTATTTCTGCTGTATTTATTCCTACATTGTTACCCAGCTCAACTCTTTTTTAAATTTTAATAGTTATTTTATTTTTATTTCCCTGTATAAACCCAGCTTTAAGGTAAATAATGTACAGGTGATTTACTGGGTTATGTGTTTGCCTCCACAACATGGGGATTTTATGCGTCAAAAAATATTTGTACTTTATATTGATATAGAAAACTACTAATATTGTCAGATTTTGTTATTTTTTTAGAGGGCCCTCTGGGTTTATCCAGGAATTTAATGGATGGTTGAGAAAAAACTTTTCTGATTTATTCCCTCACCCTCTATGCCCTCTATGCCACAAACCTTTTCTGTAAATTTACGTCTAATTCATACACATAAGCTTAAATATAAAATACTGTCAATTTTTACACATCAGTCAGCAGTCCTGAAAGGGTTAATAAACAATAAATAGTTGGTGGATTGTATAGCTACTATTTTTGATGTAACAGTGTCAACTCCTACCATTTTAGTGTTCTTTTATTAATTGAGCTTTGCTACCATTCTCATTCAAAAGTGAGAGAAGATCTAGTGGAGATGGTATTGACCCTGCTAAAATCTTTGTATTAAACTTCAAAGAACTGTATCAAGGTTTTTATTTTAATTATAAAAGTCTCAACAATATTTTGTGCAATATTATGTAATTTAATTGGCTGTGTCTAAAGTTACAAGCAAGGTTATGACAGTCATATCTATTTAGAGTTATAACAGCCCTATTCTGGGGTGGGGTTACATTGGTTAGCGCTTTTTTTATGCTGTCTTGGATGGGTAATGTTTGCTGGGGTAAAAATGTAAAAAAAAATTTCGTGACTGTCTTGATTTTTTTACTGGTTTTATATTATTTCTTTTTCACATTGGTCCTTTTTTTAGTGTTATTCGTCTAATTCAACAGTACCTAAAAGAGTCCAACTTGTACAGGACTCTACATACACTTCAGGTAGGTTAAAAGTTTGATTTTAGGGTTGTTTTATAGTTGATTCTACTTCCACAGTGACTTAGAAAACGGATTTTTGTGCAACCCAGTGTTTTACCAAGATAGTCACTTGGAAAATTTGGTATTTTTCAATCCATTTTATTTTTTAAATCAACTATAAAACAACCCTATGTTTCCCTCCACTGACTCCCGATCACAGCTTCTTTTCAATAATTTTAGGAAGAAACAGGAGTAACCCTAAACACTGTAGATAGTGTTGACGGATTCTGTGCCGACATTAACAATGGACACTGGGACACTGTGTTAAAAGCTATTCAATCTTTGAAACTACCAGACAAAAAATTAATTGATTTGTATGAGCAAATAGTGTTGGAGCTGATTGAACTTAGAGAGCTTGGAGCTGCTAGGTCATTGCTTAGACAGACAGATCCAATGATTATGTTGAAGCAAAATGAGCCTGAGAGATATATTCATCTAGGTTTGTCTAATAGTTTGTTTATTTATAAAGTATTACACAAAGTGCTTTTACAGGTCAAAGGTATAGTATAAATAGCAATAAAACTTTTTAAAATTAACAATAATAGCATGTAAAACTTATTAAAGGGAAATACTAAATATAAGGCATAAAAGCTTATTTAAAGTAAAATACTTAATATGTACAACATGCAGTACATTAGAAAGACAAATAATTGCAGATTAAAACATGTAGTACCTACATATTAAAATTAAAGTCACTAACTAGACTCCTCAAGAGAATAGAAGGCTCTAGATTTAAAGTGATCTAAACTGACACTTTATTTTTTTGCACTTGTCATTAGAATTTTTTTCAAACTTTGTGAGTTTTGAGTCCATTTTCAAGAACCAGCAAATTTAAATAGCATTGAAATGATACAATAAAAAAAATTGGGTAAAATTTTGCCCTTGACTTTGCCATATTTCAAAAGACTAAAATCAGTGGTTTTTCTTACTGTGTATCTTACAGTATATCTTATCACTTCCATTGCAATACAGTAGACTCGTGATATAGTAAACTAATTAAGGTATAGCCTGTACACCATATTGATTTGTTCAGTATATCAAATATTTAAATAAATCAATTAAAATGGGAAAAAATCTTAAAACAAAAATGCTAATGAAAAAGTAGTTTATTTTTTTTTTTTTCAAAAAATGTGAGTGTTTTCTCAAACTAAATTTTTGGATTGATCAGTTGTAGTTCTGAGGAAAGTTTTTTTATGTTTTTGTAACCAACCGCTACTTGCATTAAAAGAAGAGGATTCTTTATATTCGCTGTGAAGCAAATTAGCTTTATTTATTTATTTATTCAAATTTACAAACATTAGCCATGTAGGCTGGTGGTTGCACATAATACAAAAAAAAAAAACAAAAAATACATAATCAACAAAAACATAAATCTAAAACTTAAGTAATACAGATAAAAACAAAAAAGACTAGGCGATCTGCTTACTAATTTGTTAACTTTTTCTTGAATGAGAGGAGACTGGGGAACCCATCCTCAAAGATTGACTTGTCTAGTTTGTTCCACAGTCCCACACCCACATTCAATGGTGAGTAGAATCCTGTAGGTTTTTTAAGATTTAGTGGCTTTATTTTAAAAAGATGGTCGTGTCTACCAATGTAGGGAGGTGGTTGCAGCACACCCTTGAGTTCCCGCAAGGAAGGTAGATCTGTCTGTACTTTGTATATCATAACCTTTAAAAAGTTTTCCCTACGTTTAAGTAAAGGAGGCCATTTTAATGTCTCCAGAGCTAAAGTGGGACTGAAATCTTTCTTAAAATTTAGGTACACCCATCTTGCAGCCTTACGTTGGACTTTCTCTACTTCGTTTTGTAGCCCTGCTTGATGCGGATGCCAGACCGATGAGCAATATTCCAGACTGGGCCTAACATATGTCAGATAAGCTTTTGCCCGAGCCCCTCTAGAAGCCCCCTTTAAATTTCGCATTACAAAGCCCAATATTTTATAGGCATCTTTTACTAGTTTAGTGATGTGGAATTCCCAATGGAGGTTTGGGGTCAAGTGTACGCCTAAATACTTAAGATAATCAACTAATTCTAACTCAGCCCCTGCCATCCTATATGTGGACATGATTTTCTTATTGCCAAAGGTGATGAATTGGCTTTTGGAGACATTTAACCTCATTCCGTTGGAATTCACCCATTTCTCAATAACAAGCAAATCTCTCCGAAGAGCCAAAACATCCTGCCAATCTTTAATTTCTCGATAAATCAGACAGTCGTCTGCGAACAGGAACACAGTGGATTCCACAGACAAGGGCAGGTCATTTATAAAAATTAGGAAAGCCAGGGGTCCAATAACGCTTCCTTGCGGGACACCAGATGTAACCTCTTTCTCAGCTGAAAGGGCCCCATCTACCATAACACGTTGCGTCCTACCTTGAAGAAAGCTTTGTACCCATAGGGTCACTTGCTTATCAATGTTTAATTTGGATACTTTTACCATTAGTTTATCATGGGGAACAACATCGAAGGCTTTTTGGAAATCCAATGCAATAGTGTCAAAATTTTCTTTCTTTCTTGGATCACAGGAAGATTTTCTCTCTTTGCTTCAAAAACCACCTATATAGAGCCTTTTCCATTCGAGAACATTGTCTCTAGGTTTTTATTTTTCTGGTCCAGCAAGTGTTGTTGACCCTTTTTAAAATTTTTACCCTTTTGCTGCGGATGACGCATATAGTTGTAACAAAGTACAGGTCATAAAGTTCACCAGCAAATAAAAGGCTCAGAATGGGTGTCTAATTGGTTTATTTCTTGCATAAAACAGCCTAAACAGAAAGAAAAAAATTGTAACTACCGAGTCATTCACAATGCTAAAATTCCACTGTTCACAAGCCAAAAAAAAACCACTTAAAAATTATGATAATAAACTTACCTAAACACAGGTGTATATACTTTTCACTAAGCAATAATAACTTAAGAAAAATTACAATGTACCAATGATGCTTAAACTGTTAACACTGTAGTGTAGAGAAAAAAAAAACGCAATAAGGAACACTTCGTCGCCTTTTTTTAATTTTTAAGTTCTCCAATATCTTTGTTTCCTATTTTCTTCATTATTGCTCAAAACACATGTGACGCATATAAGCAAATACTGCAAGAAACTAATTGATCTAATTAAGTGATCGAAGATACAAAATGTTTAAAATCGTTTTCCTGTTTTAACATGTTTGTTTTAGATAAAAAGCAATTAGGTTCACTATTTCGAGAGGAAACTTGTTCACTCTACCGAATACATGAACAAAAAAATTTCTGTTCACTATTTGAGGTAGTTCATAATATAGTAGGTTTATTATATCGCGAGTCTATTATATATCAAATGAAATTATCAATTTTGATGTTTTTTTTTTGTAGAACCTGTTTCTGTAAAGTTTGTTGGCAATAATATTCTATTCTATTCTTTCTATTATTCATTTTGTTGCACTTTCATTTAGTGAACCCCTTAACAGCTCATAAGGTGCATTCATAATAAAAAGCCAAATAAAATACTTGGGGGTTCATAAAGTAAAGTCATTATATAAACAAGTTAACTTAATTCTTCTTGAAATGATTGATTTTGCCATGATAGATAGAATTCTATAATATGGTTTTTCAATTCAATTGCAATTCCATGAAAAAACGATAAATTACACAAAAAATATTTAAAAAACAACAAAACCAATAACACTCAACTGAAAACTTTTACAAGGAAAGTGGAATCTTAGACTAATCTATATTAAAATATATGTTGGTTTTAAGTTGTCTTTTTAATTTTTTACTCAAATAAATTTCTTATTGTTATATACAGAGTGTTTATTAAACACACCGTAAAAGTTCAAGAGGCCAATCCCTGGATGTTTCTAAGAATATTTTATACCTTGATGGTTATCGAAAAGCCGATACAGGGCGAAACATTTTTTTGTCAATAAAACCAGACAAAAATATACACTAAAAAAAGCGATTTAAAAAGTTTGATTACAATACAGCCTGATTACTAAAAACCATAACAAATTAAAAAACTGTTCCAAAACATTTCTAAAACTACACAAAATTAATTAAAAACTATTGTGAATAAAGAAAAAAATACCCGTAATTTAAATGGATAGCTGTAATTTTAATGAAGAAAGTATGGGATATTTTTTCAAAAAAAAACTGTTTCATACAATAAAGATGTAGATAAAAAAATAATAATTTGATTTTTAAACTTTCTGAAAACTTTCCAAGCCTATTTTGGTTTGGATATTAAATACTATCCACTCTTCGAGAATACCCCATATAGTAACCTCCAAACATTCTTCCATACCATAGTTTTTTTTTAGTTAAAACATTATTTTTGTAGAAAACCTTCTGGCCAGATCTTACTTTGACCCCCGTGAGGCGTACGCCGACGGCTCGAGTAAAGAAAAAAGGCGTGCTGCCATTGCGCACGCCCTATCGGGAGAAGTGTCAGTGGTACCCTCCAGTCGTTTACTGGCACTTCTTGGTCAAGCTTTGAAGTGGCAGCAACACCAGGGTCTATTACCTCCCGGCACCACTATTGATTTGTTCAGGTTAGTTATTGTTTTATGTGGTTTTATTTAGCGTTCATTGTTGTATCCTTTATTTTACTTTTTGGGGCAAAAGTTATTTAAGAAATTCCCAATTTTTGCAAGGTTTTGCGAAGTAATGGTCAAGCCATGATGGTAATTTAAGGCTTAAAATATTTTAGCATAATTTAAGGGGTAAGGTTTTTGATTAAGATATTTTTACTATGTTTTTCACATTTTTATGCCATGATTTTGCTCACATTTTAAAGCTTTCTTTCCAAACTTTCGATTTCTAGAATAAAATACTAAAATTTTTCAAGTTTTCACTGTTTTTTAGCATTCAAAAAAAATACTGACATAAAACATTTTT
Organism: Oxystoma pomonae; assembly: GCA_963921995.1. Lineage (NCBI taxonomy): Eukaryota > Metazoa > Arthropoda > Insecta > Coleoptera > Brentidae > Oxystoma > Oxystoma pomonae. The sequence goes on from OY998172.1 coordinate 56,119,562, forward strand.
TCTCTTAAAATAAAAAATATTTAGAGAGAGAGGGCAGAATTTTAAAGGTGGATGGAGAAATAATTCAGTGACGTGCAAAAATATTTAGGTTGTTGAAGAGCCAGCAGGCTATAAAAAAGTATTTTAGTGAAAGATGGACATAATTTAAAGCATTTGTTTACTAAAAATTTCTGTTATGTCATCTGTCTGTCATCTTGAGTGGTGTTGTGCATATGATTTTTATTTTGCCATTTTTATCCAAAAAACAGCAAAAATTGTAATTTTTCAAAGCATAAATTGTGTAAAACATAAGGTGGTATTAATTTCTTTCAATCAAAGTTCTTTACGTTCTTTAAATTTACCAAAAAACGTGTCCTACTAAAGAGTATTTTAGCTCATCTAAAAATGATTTAACAGGTATTTAAGAAAATTATTTTAAGGGTCATCATGGCTATACCATTAAATAGGTCAATCAAAATAATTACCATCGACATACAAAAATTTGGCAGTAAATATCAAGGAATTTGAGATACGGGTCGCGATTCTTCAGAAACGACAGAAAATCTCACCAGTCAGAATTCCGGAATCGCCTTATTTAAAATAAAAAACACAGCGTCCTTAATATGTATCCTAACGTTGTAATTTTTTTGATAACCTTTTTGTGAATTTAATATTTTAAAGTAACAAAAGTTCTCACTATCTATTGAAAGGAATGACAATTTTTTGTGACATATTCCATGGCTATCTATGGTTTTGTATGTTAAGTTTTACAGGTTTTTTTACACATAAAAAAAGCTTAAGAGACGAGAACCCCACTATACAGACCGCTTCAAGCTACTGCGAACATAGGGCGGAAGAAGTCTAATTTGCCAGTGTACGTACATGCAGAGATACCGCATGCCTATCAGTGAAGCAACCAATACTCAGGCTTGCGATCACCACTTGCATGACTTTCCTTTGGTATTTAGTACGCTTCTAACCACGGTGCTGTGTGGAGCGTAGTCAATGAAACCGGAATTTGGTCAATAAATACGCAAATTTTTATAACGTAATTTTCTTATTTTTTGTCACTGATAAATAAGAGCGTTTTATTGTCAACTGCTCAGATTTATCAGTGACGACGAGTTACAATGAAAATAATAAGGAGAAACAAAATAAAAGCAAGTTCTCAAAATAAAATAATACATTCTAAAAACCAAAAAGATTCTCCCAGTCAAAAAAAAATTAAAGCAAATGTTCGAAAAGTCCTCCTTGCTCGGCTAGACAATATCCGAGCCTACTATAAAAACCCCTTCTAACGTTTCCAAGCATGTTAGGGGTGATAATTTGAAAAGCTTCTTCAAAAACAGATAGAAGTCATTAGGAGCAAGATCGGGAGATCGAGCTGGCCATAAAATAGTTCCTCGTGTACTTATAACCCGATTAGGAAATACATTATCAAGATATTCCCTAACAAGGCCAACATTGTGAGCGGAACAACCATCTTGTTGAAACCACGTTTCACCAAATCTTACACCTAATAACTGCCTAGCAGTTATAATAATGTGCTGCTGCAGTAGATCCAAGTATCTAGGACCATTCAAATTGCAATTGCCGTTAATAAAAAATGGCCCAATTACGTGTTCCCCTATAATACCCCCCCCCCAAACATTTAGTTTTTGGGGATACTGTGTTCTTATGTCAAAATACAAATGCAAATTTTCCCTCGACCAATATCGAACGTGTGTTGGGTTATGACGATTTGACCATCTGCACTTTTTCGGCAACTTCGTAGACATCCATTTTTGGTTTTAAAAATGTATTATTTCAATTAAGAACTTACCCATCTGTTTCTCGAGCAAGGCAGAAATAAAACAAAATAATAAAAACAAAATGAATTTCCAAAAGATAACACTGCAGCGTGCTTCGAATCCACCTCGGTCGTACGGCACGGAGAGTAAATTGGACTTGATTCCCCCTATGTTCGCAGTAGCTTGAAGCGGTCTGTATAGCACAACCACAATATGGCAATGTTTGTTTGAAAAATGAACATTTTATTTTTGTTTAATGATTGAAGTTTTACATCTAGAAAATAAAATCAAAATTCAGTGTTTCAGATATCTTAAACAGTGGTTGCCATGTTGTGCAAAATAGCAATTTTCATTTTATGGAAATCATAGCCAAATGAAGAATACTAGAGAAATGCGCTACAGAGAGCTTTTTTAGAAAAAAAAACTTTATTTAAAAAAAATAAATTCCCAAAATTAAGATTTGTCACATTGGGCTCTGTATCGCAATTGGGAGTCACATAATTAGTACGTGTGCAAAATTTCGGCACTAGCACTTTTTGTTTGGCCAGGATTTCCAGAATACGATTTGCCCTGGGGGTCCTGGCTCTTAAATACATTTTTAAGTAAAAAAAACGAACTAAAACAGCATAAAAAACTAAATTTTAACAAATATTAGTAAATTACTCGTGACAAAAAAAGCAGTTAGTGTTAACTTGTATTTAAAAATCGTCTGATTTTTCGTAAGGGCGTGATTTTCTGACGGTTTTTGAAGAATCGCGTCCATGATGACCTATATTATCGGGTGTAACTTCTAAACTGTTCATCTGATTATGACGAAATTTGGCATGTAGATGTAGAATAGACACTAGTTTATTTGGATGGAGGTAGTTTTTAGAAAAACTTACATGGATGTTGAGGGTTATAAATTTTACTCTTTTAGAGGTAAAGCAGCAGTCAGAGAACAAGAGGAGGAAACCTTCCCCACCCAAATGGCGAAACAGATCAAGTTTGGTCAAAAATCGCACGTTGAATGCGCCAGATTCTCACCCGACGGCCAGTATTTGATTTCGGGAAGTGTGGACGGTATAATTGAGGTGTGGAACTTCACCACCGGTAAAATCAGGAAGGATTTGAAGTATCAAGCGCAGGTCCGCATTTATTACATCTAATAACGGTTTCCATCCAAAACTACATAGAAAAAGAGTGTAGTTCTTTTTTCTTGTTGATAGCCACCTAGCCACTGACGTGCCTATATTTTTCATAACGACCGCCCGTCCCCCTTGTCTCCTTGTTACATTACCATGGATCTGCAACTGTCGTCCCCCCCCCTAGATATGACATTTATGGAACATAACAATTTTCTTCAAAAACCAAAAATTACTTTGCACATGACTGTCCAAACTTACTTTTTGTATTTCTTCTTAAAGAGTGTAAAGGGTACAAAAATGTCAAGAAGTATAAAAGTATGGGTTTATTTTAGGAAAATTTCATGATGATGGAACACGCGGTTCTTTGTATGGCATTTTCTCGAGACAGTGAAATGCTGGTGACCGGTTCGCAAGCAGGCCGAGTAAAAGTCTGGCGGATAAGCAGTGGCCAGTGCTTGAGGAAAATCGAAAAGGCCCATGCGAAGGGTATCACGTGTCTGCAGTTTTCTAGAGATAACAGTCAAGTGTTGAGCGCTTCTTTTGACCATTCGATTAGGTGAGAAACGTTGGATTTTTAATGTTTGCCTTTGGAGCATGCCAGGGCTTGAGAAAAATCGAAAAAGCCCATGCTAAGGGTATTGCGTGCAGACCGATCGTTTTGTTTAAAATTTTAAATTATTTAATCTTAAACTAATTTAAATTTGTGGTTAACCAGCCTGAAAATATCTATTTAATTTTTTCCGTAGACAAAAAGTTCTTATTTCATTTTTCAGAGGCTAAAATTTTGAAGTATCTACATAAAAGTTGTGAAATTGTCTATGTTAAACAATTTGGGTAACATTTATTTGTAACATAACAGGGTGATTTTTGAGAGATGAAATTAAAGCTGAACAAAAATCCAAAAGTTTACTCTTTTGGTAAAATTCTCCTTTTTCTATTTAAGTTTAGCATGGACATTGGAAATTTATTCCGTATTTTGTTATTGTAATAAAATAAAACTTTTAGGATTCATGGACTGAAATCTGGAAAAACGTTGAAAGAATTTAGAGGGCACAGTTCTTTCGTAAATGAAGTTATATTTTCTCAAGACGGACACAGTATTCTAAGGTAAAACAGTTTTTAGTATAAGAAAACGAAAATATTATTGTGAAGATACCCGATTCTTATGGAGAATTATATTATTATTTTTCTTTCTTTATTGTATTGACACTAAACAAAACAATGTCTTCAAAAATATCACTCGAAATGCACGTATTCCAGGCAAAATCGTCGATGTCGTGAAAATACACTAGAAACGTTTCTTGTCAAAAAGAGCTCTCAAAAGACTTCGATTCTGCATAAAGCAAAGCATTCTTGTAACTCAAAACATTGCCCATTTAAATATCTATAATCTTCAAAAATTCATCCCCCAACATTGTCCCCTTCTTTAATCAATTTTTGCTAAAAAGTACTTAAACCAATCCAAGTTTTCAAAATGCCAAATTCAAACTGTTTTTTTTTTGTCGAAAAGTCTTGTAGTTATTCTATTCAGACAGAGAGTGGCATAATGTGAGTGCGGTACACCTAGCTGATGAGTCCGTAATAAGGAAACAATGGCGTCGTCCTTGGTTCCACCCTCTGTGAATAGTCTGAAATCAATCATATTTACACTGCGAAACTGCAAACATTTATCCATTAACGCTTGCAAGATTGTTTATTGTTCATTTGTCACATCTCATTTAGATTTTGGGTCGATTGTATGGTCACCCGAATACGTAAATCACTTTGAAACCCCAGAAAAGGTTCAGAATAAATTTTTAAAGTATGTTACTGATCGTTTAGAAATCAGAGGTGAAAACTATGATAAAAATATGATTTTAGGCACAATTAATGTTAAAACATTGCAGAAAAGAAAATTACAATTTGACATAATCTTTGTATTTAAACTTTTGAATAACAGTATACAAAGTCCAGACTTAATTAATCAAATAAAAATTAATATTTCCCAAAGAAATCTCAAATAATCCATTTAATAGGTCTTTGAGTTTTTTAAGGTGTCGTCAAGATATAGAAGTTCTTAACACTTCTTTAAACCAATTTAAAAAAATTGTCAATAGTAAACTTTAGCCATAGCACCTAGTCAGAAAGTTATGAGATTTTATTTCTTGTTATTTTCGTTTGAATTTATAATATATTTTTAATGGCTGATCCCTTAAAATTATTAAAATAAAATATTTTTTTTTTGTGTTTTAGTGCATCTTCTGATGGTACAGTCAAAGTGTGGAGTATAAAGACCACAGAATGCACGAATACCTTCAAAACTATTGGTTCGGCCGACTGTACAGTAAACAATATTCATAATTTCGCCAAAAATCCCGAACATTTTGTCGTTTGTAATAGAAGTAATACGGTGGTTATCATCAATATGTCAGGACAGGTAAGAAAAAACTTTAAACAGTTATGTTTGGATTCGAGTTATTTTTCTTTTTTTTTGTGAAGTTCCTGTATAAAAAATGTCTGTAAAAACATGTACTTTTCTTACTCGCGTTTTTAAATCAGGCGCTGCACAGTCGATTTCACTAGGTCGCAAATTTTATTTTATTTTTAAATGGAGTAAAAATTAAGTTTTTCGATTGTTTATGACTGAAATATAGCCAAAATGGTTTTTTAAAACATTTTTTTAAGTCGTAAATAAAAAATAGGATCACAATATTTTAGTGGCATTTATTGCATATACACGTCATTTGAGAATTTTAGTATGACATTGTTTTTAGCTAATAATTAGGGTTTTCATCTCTACATATTATTAGAACTACTATAGGGTCAAACCATATCAAGTCAACCAGGCAATAGTTTTGACCGTCTCCGATTTTAATGATTTTTGGTATACTTATTCGTCTTATCAAAAAACTTAAAAATCCAAAAAATTAAATTTTTTGGATAAGCGGTTTTTGTTTTATTGATTTTTGAAAATCAAGAAATGTCCTTGACAGACACTTACAAAAATAGTAATATCTCAAAAACTATTGATCCTATAGAAGCGAGTGATAGCTCATTTTGAAGGGTTTTTAAAGACCTTTTTAAAGATTAAAACAATATAGTTTGTTTAATTTTTTTTTTCTTAATTAAAAAAAAAAATTTTTTTTTGAAAAATCTCAAAAACACATTTTTCAATTTTTTTCAAAAAAATATTTCTTTTTTTTTCAATGTTTTTTTAACATTTTTGGAAAATTTTAGGATGGGGAAATAATGGAGTCATACTTTAAAAAAATAATAAGATATTTAATATAGGGCTAATTTACCTAATATGGGTATAACAAAAAAATGAAAAGTAAGAATAATAGAAAATTTACAATAAAAAATATTTAGGTTGCTAATTTTTTTTGTAAAATATTTGAGGAATCTGGGTTGACCCGTCTTAAAAGAGAATTTTGATCTATGGCCAATATATCAGCTTTTGGCTTTGGAAAGTAAAAAGACAGAGAGGGACCATGAGGATGTAAAAAAGTAACTTTTAATTCCCCGCTTTCTATATTTTTGCCAATGATACATCCCATCCACCAAAGACAGTCATAGTTTATGGTTACAAAACCGGAGTCGATGTTTTCAATTTCTGTGTTTGACAAACCACAGGTTGCAAAAAGACATTGAATATTTTTCTCTTTACTTAGTGAAAATGGTTTTGTAATAATTTTTTCATTACTGAGGGGGATACTCGAGTGCAATTTTGGAGTCCCAGGTATCGATTGTGCTTCCAGGTATCTTTTTTCCAAAAACTTTTCATGTTGCTGGTAGTCATTTAATGAACAATATTTAAATGTTATACCAGGAATGTTTTCTGTTGCAAATTTAAAAAGATCTTCGGGGGTCATAATCTGTTCATTATATGGTCTCTGCAGACTTGCTTTAGCAGCCAACCTTTTTACGGTGCTGGGAGGCCATCGCATGCACTCTTCCCGTGGGAGGTGGCAAAAAAATTCCATTCTGCTTTAATTTTAAATTCCTCGAGATGGTACACAATATTAACAAATTTTTTTTTATTTTTATACTGTGCGGCACAGCCGTCTGAAAAATAGATAATTTTGTCTAAATTATCAATTTGCCTCTTTAGTTCAGGCATAAGGTGGCTTAGAAAAAGATGAAATGCCACAGTGTTGTGTACCAAACAGTCTGAAATAAATATATAATTTAAATGACCCAGTTTTCCCTCATGAGATTTGTAATATATTACAAAAGGATGTAGGGTTGCCTGGCTATTTGTCCAGTGATAAGACTGCACTTCATCCTGCAAAATAAATGAATAATTTTCAGCGAAGTCACATGTGATTAGTGCTTCCCCCTTTTTTAAATTGTCTTTTACCTCATTGTAGTATTCTTTTTGCATGTTAGTGTAAAAAGAATGAGATTTTAATTTAATCAATTCGTTTGAAAATTCTTCAATGAAGTCCTCTGCTGGCTTAATTAATGTCTCCATATTGCATCTATCTACAGATATCCACTTCTTAAAAGTCACATTGTCAATCATTGCTTCTTCGAACTTTTCATTCAAAAAGGTTTTTAAATTCTCATTCCTGGGCATATCTCACATTTGTCCAAAAAGCAGTGAACTCCTGGTGGGTTACACATCATTTTTGAGAGGCAAGCATGGTAGTCTGGTAATGCAGGATTACCCTATTTAAGATAAACTTGTTTATTTTAGAACACTCTATCATTAACTTCATATTTTGATGTATTGTGCACACACACACTGTATGTGTACCGCTCTTTCCTGCTAAAATGTATGGTTTTTTCCTGCAAGGTTTTTTATATAATTTTTTTTAAAATAGAACCAATAACTTCTCCATCCTGAAATTTTCCAAAAATATTAAAAAAATACTGAAAAAAAATAGTATTTTTTTGAAAAAAATTTAAAATGGTGTTTTCAAGATTTTTCAAAAAAAAAATATTAAAAAAATTTAAAAAAAAATAAAAACAAAAAATGACATGGTGATACACATCGTTAAAAAGGTCTTAAAAAAACCTTCAAAATAAGCTATAACTCGCTTCTATAGGACCAATAGTTTTTGAGATATTGCTATTTTTGTAAGTGCCTGTCAAGGGCATATTCGTCAATTTCTTTATTTTCAAAAATCAATAAAACAAAAACCGCTTATCCAAATAATTTAATTTTTTGGATTTTTAAGTTTTTGGATCAGAAGAATAAGTGTACCAAAAATAATCAAAATCGGAGATGGTCAAAACGAAAAGTGCCTTTTTTTTGGTTGATTTGATATGGTTTGACCCTATACTTAATGATTAGTTTAATATTAAATCTAATTAATTTATAGCTAATAGTTTCTCTTATATTCCTCTCGACAAAGCGTCCAGCAGTTATCCGCTAAGATTGAAACTTCCACTTTTTTTTTTGCTGGGACTTTCGATCCATTATAGGATCAATGCCCAGTGTTAGCCGAGTTTCTGCAACGCTAAAGTCAACATAAAATATCCATGCACCTAGCCGGAACTCGAACCCGAGACCTTCTGTGCGGCAAGTTGATAAGTCACCCACTTCCCTTGGTATCTTCTTTGCCTATTTGCAATTTTTTGATGGAATCGTTCTCCATGTTCGTCACTAACAATCTCGACAGTTTTTGGGGAAGTAGTCTAAGTGAGAGTGTAGACAGTGTATTTTTAAGGACATATTATATCCCATATTTTCATATGATTGTAGAAGTTTTTTTACAATCTGGAAAATTTTCTGTTCTTTTATATCCTAAGAATTTGGTCACCACCATTCTAAAAGGCTTCCCATGCCTCTTTTTTTCCCTCAAGCGCAGCGTCAAATCCCGAATCCACGCGAAGCGTTCTCTTTTGGAGCCCAGAAAAGTTCCCTCTTTAATCTTGGCTTCACTTATTCTAAAATTTTTTTTTATGTGATTGAAGGCAGGAAGAATTGTATCCATAGCTTTACCGGAGTTTTTAAATAAGTTAAGTTTGATTTGTAACCTCCGGACACGTGTTCGGTGATGTAACGGCGAAAGTAATATTTTATTTGAAGGAAATAATAGTAGTTTACATAACAGGCCTGTTATGATGTTCATCAAACGCAAATATGAAGTTTGAGACGCGAGCCGTAGGCGAGTGTATTCATTTATCTGAGCCTGTAATGACGATAACATGCGAGTTATCGTACTATACAGCGGCGTACTGAGAAAAAGTGGGACCCGGGGCGGTATCTTCAGATGGCCCCCCCCTCTCATTTTTTTATATGCTTTTCTTATTTTTATTTGTCAAAAACACAATATTAAACCCTAAAATTTTTAAAAATATGATATTTACAGGTACCTATTTGCAAAAAAGAAATTTAAGTCAACTAAAAAAGCTGAAAAAATTAATTTAAATAAATCTTTTTTTATACCTTCATAAAAAAACATGATTTTTAGTAACTGTCTGCAGATATCTAAAGCATGGCTTTTTTGGTTACCGATTCAAAAAAGGATTTCTGTCCGTTTGTTACCGAGAATTAAAGAGAAATGGCGGAAAATAGTAATATTGAAAAAATATAATTATTCTTGCCTAAAAATGAAGCCATTTCGACCAGTTTTCACCAAGTATTTACGAAGAAATCATTTAAAATCATCGTCAAAATATCAAACTGTCGAAGATTAAAATGTCGCAGCAATGAACGTCACCGAGTAAAAGTAAAATTAACCAGCCGCCTTGATTTATAGTGTAAAGATGGTGTCTTGCGAGAAGTGCTCCTGTTTTTCTTGGATTTTTTGATAAAGGTATAAAAAAATAGTGTTAACAACTCGCGGCTAAACTGTGCTTTTTTTATTCGCTTTTTTAAATACCTCGCTGCGTTCGTTATTTAAACCAACGCTTGTAAAAAAAAGCACTATTTTAGCCACTAGTTGTGAAAATACTATTTTTCTACCATTTACTGTTGCAAACGCTTGCATAACTTCATTAAATTCGATGTTCTTGGCCACTTCGATCTCGATGGATAAAATCGCCTAACTTATTATCCGTTATTGGCTCATAAGCTCATTGTGGAGCACAAATAATTTTTAATCAATTTTGATTTCGAAAAACTGCCCTCACATGTAGCATTTAAAACGCATAATATAATAAATAGTTTCAGATTTAAAAAAATAATTGAAACATATTTAACAATTTTAAGAAAATCTAAACAACTCCAACACGAACAATAATTTTTATTACCAAAGAATCAATTTAATATATTCAGAAATATGGTTGATTTAAACAATTAAAGGGATGATAAAACTAATAAAATCAAAAATATATTTTTTGGGGTTTCAACCTTGGGAACAATAACAATAACTTTCTTCTAGTAATAAAATAAGTAAGTGTAAGATTTTTATGTCTGACAATTTCGTCAGTTTTTGACTACACATACTGTTTCAAATTATTAAACAAAAATGAAACTATAACTTGGATCAGTTTTTGAAATAGAAAATCTGTGGTTGAAGCACTTTTCTCCTAGACGGATGCTAGACAGACTAAGAGAGAGATTGTACGTATCGCAATACCAGATATCTTTTTTTATAATTTTAGGTATCTTATACCTAACTATTTATGCATGAATGATGATGAGTTCTGAATTTTACCGGTTTTCCAGAAACCGGCCACCCCTGTATGCGTATACGTGGTGCTTTTATCTTATCCCTGCTAAAAATAAAAAATAATGTTTTACCGGGTTTTCTATGAGGTATGTTAAACAAACTTAAAAATCTATTAAAATCTCATGAAGTACGAATTTTTTCTATCAGGTTGGCTCGTAGAATCCGATAAAATCCTTCAAACAGCATAAAAAGTCACCAACTTTCATAAGAATCTATGTGGTTTTCGTACCTGGGATAACTAAATCTAAAACTAAGAGTAGGTTTTTGGATAATTGTGTACATGTGGGATACCAAAGGGGCCCCCCTGTAACCCGGGGCGGACCGCCCCCCCGTCAGTACGCCACTGGTACTATACTTTACCTACTACCAATGAAACTGTCATCATAAATAGACACTTAAAGGTAATTTTCGGTTTTATCAGCATTCGTATCCTTATCTCTATTGACTCGACCTATCGAGCAGGTGTAGTTTTAAACTAATGGCGAATGCGTGACAGCTCAAGCTGATCAAATCAGTGTAAACATTTTTTCGTACGCAGGGATGGTGGTAACGTTACGACTCCCTTGACGTACCTAACGAGGTTTTCGTGCATTTGATCAGCTGGAGCTGCCACGCACTCGCCATAATTTTAAAAGTGCACCTGCTTGATTGGTCGACACGATAGAGATAAGGATACGAATGCTGATAAAACTGAAAATTAACTTTAAGTGTCTAATATCAGAAATTAGACACTTAAAGTAAATATTTCAACGTATGCGTATCGGTATACCTAACGCGTTCGACACAAAGTCAAAATACGCTACATTTTTGACTTGCTCGTGCCATGTTTCGAACGATGCCTGCTTCTTTGACGGGTGTGATGACAGAATCTCGTTGCGTACGGAAGGATGTACGTATCGTAACGGGCCCACGAACGTACGCAACTATTTCAATCAGCAGTTCTGTCATCGCACCCTTCAGAAAAACGGGCAAAACAAGGTTTTTTTTTTCTTCAAAATACAGAGAAATAATTCACATTTTTGCATGAATTAGTGCTCTTACAAAATAAAGTTTCATCGCTTGTCACCCCATCTTGTGGTTTACGTCTAAGCTTTATTATTATCCTAGGAAAGGATTATTCGTAATATTTTTCACTCCAGGTACAAAAGATCGTCTTTGTGGTCAATTTCTTCTTTTATACTGATCCTTTTTGACTCGGCTATCCCATTCGCATAGAAAACAACAAAAGTATTTTGTATACCCCCAACTGCATTTCTGCACTAAACCCTATTTAGTACTGTCAGTCAGGTAATTTTTTTTATTAAAACTTTTTAACAAGTATTTTTAAACATTTCCCTTTAAAACTTTCATTTTTAGATAGTAAGATCATTCGCCAGCGGTAAAAGAGAGGGCGGTGACTTTGTATGTTCTACAGTATCGCCCAGAGGTGATTGGATATACTGCGTGGGAGAAGACATGGTCCTTTATTGCTTCTCCACCAACTCCGGAAAGTTGGAAAGAACCTTGAACGTAAGTCACACAACGATATTTTTTACCGAAATTAAAATTAAAATCGGTTCAAAAATCTTTTTGTTTTGTTCTAGATTCACGAAAAAGACGTGATTGGTATAGCACACCATCCACATCAGAATCTGTTGTGTTCGTACAGTGAAGACGGTTTAGTAAGATTGTGGAAACCATAGGTTGTAGTTTTGTACCCTTTATTGTAAGTTTTTTTAGTCAAAAACAATTAAAATTATTTTGATCTTTTCCATGTTTTTTAGTATTTATACTTGCTTAACTTTTAGCGATTTCAATTAATATTGAACTTACAGAATTAAAGATCTTTTAATTTTTTTTTTATTTTTAGTCCACTTGATTGCAAAGTTCTCTGGACCAGTTTGACAAAACATCTGCTGTCATCGAAAATCAGCTTTTGGTAATTTTGTTTTACCCCAGATCAAAACTCAATTCAGAAAATAATTGTTTATAGTACTTTGTTATATTTATACTTTTAAACCAACCTAAATATTTTGAAAATAAAAAGAAAGGTTTTTGGCATCGGACCTAAATATTTTGGTATCTCGATTTTAGGCTGCCGGAAAACAGTGATCCTTTAACTTTTTTTTAAAGAAGATAGTAATAACATTATTTGAGTTTTCAAAGTTTCGCAATGAAGAAATTCCTCTGCGATTTTCATTCGGAAAATATCTTATTCCTGGATTTCATAGAAATTCATTAAGAAAAATTTTAAAAATCTTGAGTTGAGAACATATTGAGAAATAAACCATATCCTTTAGATAGAAGCCAATGGTTAAATTTGTGAATCCTGCAGTTAGAGTAAGATTTATTGAACATGTTATTCACATTTACAAATGTATACACTTAGTCAAGAAGTAAATTTATAAAAAAAATACTTAGATATAAAGTTTTTCAACATAATGGGTAGTAACATTTTAGCAAAATCAGATATTGTTTTCATAATTCTTATAGTTGGCGGTTTGTTGTCCAAATAATTGAATCAAAATTAAAATGGTCAAAAGGCCACTTAAAATGTCAGTCTCTTAAAAGCAATTACATATTAAAAGATAACTTAAAAATATTACTTATATAACATATCACACACTTAGAATCATATACACAAAAACAGTATATTTTGTGAGAAAAAAATGTTAAAAACTTAGTTCTATATTTGAAAAAAAAAATGAATTCTTCTATACTTATGAACTTTATTTAGCACAAGGAATATCACAATTTAAACAAAAATTACTTAAATAATATATAACCTACTCATAATGTACTTACATTTTCACTGCATTTTTTTAGATCTGTTAACATACCAAAACTTGCTTTTTTCATATTTCTTGAAACAATATTTTGAATCTCTCTAAAACTGTATTCTGAGTGTTCATCAAAATTTTCCATAATTTGTAAAAAGGTGTCACTCATATTTTGTCTTACAGTTTTTTCAATCTCTCTGAAATCTACTTCTGACACATTACTTTGTATACTATGGTTTTTGGATACTTCAATATCATTTTGTAATTCAATAACTTTTTTGTTTAACCTTTCTGTTTCTTCTAGTGATTGTTTTTCCTTATTTGTATTTTCCAAATTAATATCTTCCAAATCTTTAATTTTTTGAATCTGTTCTTCAATAATTTTTTCTTTCTGGGTTATTTCATGTTTTCCTGCATCAAGTTTTTGCTCAAGATCTTTAATTTTTGCCTGGTATTCTTTTATTTGATTTTCTTGCTCATATAAAAGTTTAGCTTCTTGTTGCCCTAATTCTTCGGACTGTTCATCAAATTTCCTTTTTAATTTTTCATAATTTTCTTCCGCATTTTTCAAATCTGTCATAAGGTTCTCCATTTTTAGATTTAAAATTTTTATTTTTGATTTAAAGGTCTTGTTTTCCTCATTACTTTGTGAATATGTATTGCCATTTAAAACATTGCTTAATTTTGAGCTTATTTCATTTAAACTAGCTTTTAACTCTAGATTCTGTGACATAAGAAAATTTGTTTGACTATTATAATCAGGAAACGGTTGGGAATATACAATATTGTGAGGGTACTTGACCAAGTTTTGACTATTTAAAGCCATTTGGCTGTTGTTATTTGGAATCATATTTACATTAGCATAAATATTTGGTCCCAACATATTCTCAGGTAGGTTTTGAATTTGAGGTGATTGTTCATGCTTTTGAAAATTCTTTTTTAGTTTTCTTGGGGTAGTTACAGGCCTTTTGAGTTTATTGTCATCCAATTCTGAATCAGATAAGTCAGTGCTTGTGTTAACTTGCAACTTCGGATTTTCTGGAAGAATTTGTTGACCCATTTTCGTTATTCTTGATAAAATATCAGCTTTGCTTTTCATCGAAGAGCTATCAGAATTTCCATTTTCTAAATCGAAGTTATTTTGTAGATTTGTTTCACTTTTATTTACAATAATTTTTGTTTCTTCTTGTATTGGGGTTGCTTTATTTCTTTTATTCACTATTGTTCCCTTATTCTTTTCAATTTCTTCCAAAAAACTTTTTATATCCTTGTAATTTTCAAAGCTTACAGACCAAAATTGATTTTGGTTGTCATAAAATGAAACAAAGTTGTTTTCATATTCATAACAAGTTGTACTTTCATTCAAAGTTTTTCGGACTAGAATATAATTTTTGTCTTTGTATATTATCACCTCAAACAAATTTTGGTTGGCAGAACCTATCACTGCAATGATGTGTTTTCCTATGTTGGTACTTTGCTTATTTGAATCTCTGAAATATAATACATAATTGGTATACAATTTAAAAAAAAAATAAAACAAAAAATTGATAAAAAAACTTACATTTTCCACAATGTGATAACTTTAGCTAAAATAACAGAAGATTGTGGCAGTCTTTTGGATATATTTTCTTTACTTGAACTTGAATCAAGAGAATCACTGCCATTTTTAGACTTGTTCAAAGGTTGTTTAGGTGCTTGGTATTTTAAGCTGTTACTTGAATCTTCAGAGCGAGGGGATGTGAAAGTGCCAAATAGGGAAGATAGGTTGGAACTACAAAATAAAATCTCATATCAATAAATGACTGTGTGACAGAATGTAGTCCTAGCCCTACTAAACTATTGTTTGGTTAAATCTGAGTAAAAACCAGGTAAGTAGAATTTAAAACAAAACTTAAAGTCAAGTAAGGCCTAGGTAGTCCATGTTCCAATTTCCTGCTGCTAACTTCTTTGTTTAAGAGTAAGAGAGGGTGCCTATTAGTTTGTTTGTTTCATTTTTACAAAGAGGGAAATAAACGTCAGCGGCAAGAATTTGGAATGTGAACTAGGCCAACGATATTCTCGTTGACTAGGCGTAAGGTAGGTATAAAATAAGAATGATTTATAAACCATCCCTTAGAAAAAAATATTCAACAAAATATTTACCTTGTTGAGGGACTAAAATCAAAGTCCTCATCTTCGTTGTCAAATAAACTCATTGTGGGCTGCAATACTACTTTTAAAACGTTTAAAAATTAAAAATATTTTTAGGAATGTTTTTTTTTTGTATCTGTCAATACATCAGCTGATTATCATATAAAAACAGCTGTTTAGAAAATGGTTGGTTGAAAATGACTTGTTTTGTTCGTTAGCCGATGATTTTGTAACACATAACCTCACAGTATTCATATTTTTCCATTAAAGAATTTAAAATTTTATTTGGGGGTCTTAAAAAGTTTGTCGGGTTTTAAAATAATGAGTTTAGCTGTGGTTTGTAAGGTGAGTTTATATAATTTGCCATGTGACTATTCATATTCCGAAAATGCACACAATATCTATTTATATTCATTTACAGGCATTTTGTACACTTGTTCCATTCTCCCACATTTCAGTGTTTATTGGGTTTCTGGGTTAGTTTTTACCATAGGTTTTTGCAGTAATTACTATATTCAGAGACTGCCAATCTTCATATGTTTTTAATGCGATTGCAGGACAACTTTTGCTATCAATGTCGGATTTTCTGGAAGAATATGTTGATTTTACGGAGATATTTCATTGTCATTAAATGTTTTCCTTCTTTCTAGTTAACCTCCTTAACAACCAGCCCCACAAAACTTCCCCTAAACAATATCTTAAGATGCATTCATGCCTCAGATGTGTGGCAAAAGAACCAAGCCGGCAGATACAGGGTTACACCAAAGAAAGACTTTCCATTGACTTATGAAATGGTAAACCCGCCACACGAAATTGCTCATAGGAAGGCATGGAATTCTTGGAATACCAGTAAGTAATTTTGTTTTTGCTGGATAATGTTGACTGATACTATCTATAGATACAACATCATTTATTCACTTAATTACTGTTAAAGAAAGGCTTCACCAGGGTTAAAATTGGTCAGGGAAACCTGGAAAAGTCAGAGAATTTAATGAGGGATAGACCGCAAGTCTAAAAAAGTTTTTAAAAAATTAAAAAGTAATATTTTATGCTCCTTTTCAGCCTTAACTTAAGGGTGAGCCTGTTGAGTTCATATAAAGCAAGTAGGCCCACCTTTTTTTCTAATTTTCTCAAAAAGTAAAAGTGCATAAAAATGTTTATAAGCGGATAATTCTGGAATTTAAGCCTGCTATGAAGGTGTCAATAAATCACATGGTACATACACATACAACACAAATACAAATACAACTGTAGACTGGCCACAAGGCACTATATATACCTAGTAAAGGAAATAAAATTAAATTTGACAAAAATAAACTTGATAAGATGAAAATTTGCTCTTCTTAATTATTTATAAGTAAAAGTGTCAAGTTGACAGTCTTTAAGGGCCCAGTTACTCAAGTTTTAATGCATAATGCTTAATTTTTTATTTCTGTTTCTGTCTATTTTTCTTCAAAAAGTAGAGAGAGAAGACAAAATTGTGCATTGTAACCCAGTTTTAGACAAACCTGTGTCAACTACTGGGTTCCTTGAAACAATTTTTCAATTTTAATACTGGTAGAGCAGATCAAGGACTTAGGCATCTTGTTGAATCCTCGGCTAGACTTTGCTGATCATATCAATTTCACAATCAATAGGGCGCTATGAATACTGGGGTTTCTGAAACGCAGTACAAGGGACTTCATGAACATTAACTCTCTCAAAACATTATATTTTTCCTATGTCTGTACTCATATAGAGCCTCCACTGGATGTACATGGCAATACTAAGGCCTAGGATCCAATATGTATCCATTGTCTGGTGGCCGGCAGTGGAGAGGACCATCATATCCCAAAAACTCAGAAGCCTGCAAGGGCTTATGTGCAGGGGAATAACCGGCGCCATAAGGACGACACCAATCCAAGCCCTCGAGACCATTCTGGGACTGCCTCCGCTACCGACTTGGATCAAGAAGGAAGCGATGACGACCCATTTGCGTCTGAGGGACTCTGGTCAGTGGAGAGGAAGAGGGGAAGCTGTTGGACACCTAAGGGTCGCCCAAATGGGCACTAGGGAGATGCCACTTGCGTCCTTTGAGATCAAGGCAACCCGAATTCCCTGGAGATAAAATAAGAGGTACAATGTCGAAATTTCCGATAGGGAATAGGGGGCAGAGGGAGAACCTTCACCAACAGTTCAAGAGGAACGCTGTGATATGCTACATCGATGGCTCCAAGCTATCAGAGAGGCAGACAACAGGGACGGGGGTCTACATGCAAGACCGAGAAGTTTGGATGAGCTACCCGCTCGGACAGCAAGCTACGGTCTTCCAAGTCGAGGTATATGCCATTATAATGGCGGCAACACTAGAAGGGGTTTGCAATGGTCTGGAGGAGCATGTGTGCCACTAGATGTGAAAACTACTATTTTTGCATATGCCAAGTGGTCCTAAAGGCACTCAGTGCGCTAAAAATTGTGAATAATCTGGTGGAAGAGCGCATAAAAGCACTGAAAGCCTTGAGTCAAGACAGGATAGTTACAGTGATGTGGGTACCGGGACACACGGGAGTGTCGGGCAACGAAAAGGCGGATGAACTCGCTCGGATCGGGGCCAGCACTCAATACGTGGGGCCGGAACCACTCTTAGGTATAACAAGGAGCCAGCTGCAAAGTCGACTCATTAAATGGGCTAACGATGCACTGGCAGACTCCTGGGAGAGCGAAATAGGATACAGATAGTCCAAAGATTCATCGACGGACCAGACGTGGTGAGATTCAAATGGTTCCTGGGAAGGACACGAAAAGATATTGGACTACTGACCGGCCACAACCGACTCAGTAAGCATCTGACTCGCATCGGGATCGGGAATGACTCTATCTAACCGAACCCAGATGCAGAGGACCTACGAGCTCTCAACTGGACTTCGTGAAGAGAACAGAAAAGCCTGGAGAGCCCACTACCGTTCAAGCGGTACAGGGGGTGGATTAGGGGCTGGGCTGGGGTAAGGTAAAAAGGGACTGATTGGGCCTACTTGCCAGTTCTTGGGACGCCCCCTAGTTACTACTAATAATACATCGACAGAGCGTGCGTTATAACAAAAATCACGACTATTGCAATGACTCTTCCAATTATGAACAATACTTAAAAAAATATTTTTTTTCTTTTCAGCTAATGTTCAGGGTGGCCTCAGATCCGCTGAAACGGCCGTGGAAGACGTTTTCATAAGGAAATTCATGTCAGGTACTTTTCACGCTCTTTTCGTAAGCGAAATCATTATAAAACGACAGCATAACATAATCAGAATAGCCGGTATCATACACAGGGGCATAAGTACGAGAAAACTGTATTTTTTGATCGGTTACACGGAAGAGTTGCTGAGTTTTTGGCTACAGTGTCCTGTAAAATTGGAATTGCAGACGGTGGGTGATAAGAGGGATGTGGTGTTTAAGTATGTTTAAGTTAGGGTAGATTGTTGTGATATTGCCATATGAAAGGAGGAAAAATTAGATTGAATGTGTTCAAGTGGTTAATTTTTAGTTTTAAAATAGATTTGGAGAAAAATATTTTTTACAAAATAAAGCTGGACCCAAGGTTTTAATGTGCCAAAATGTAGATAAAAATTTTCAAAATTAAAAGTGTCCAATGAAAACAATCATGAGAATCATGATCTGTCAAAATTTACTAAAAAAGTGCTGGTAACTATTATAGTAACTGCCCTCAAAAAAACAAACCATTTTTTTTATACCTTCATCAAAAAACTGATTTTAGTAACTGTCTTCAGATAACTAAAGCATGACTTTTTTGGTTACCGATGCAAAATACTTTTTTTGATAAGGTGTGCAAAAAGATTTCTGTCCGTTTTTTACCCAAAATTAAAGAGAAATAGCGGAAAATAGTAATATTGAAAATATCTAATTATTCTTGCCTAAAAATTAAGCCATTTCTGCCAGTTTCCACCAAGTATTTATGAAAAAATCATTTAAAAACATCGTCAAAATATCAAACTCTCAAAGATTAAAATGTTGCAACAATGAACAATATAGGCACATCGCTATAGTAACCATTGTTACTTTATTTACCAGTGCTCTTCATTCAAGATTTTTAAAAGTATTTTCCTGTTTTTCTTGTTTCTTCACTATTTTAGCCACTAGATGTGAAAACTACTATTTTTGATCACGGGTGCGTAAAAAAATCCCACCTTTTTTTAACCCAAATATGAAGAAAAATAGTGTAAAATGGTAATAAGAAAGTCTACTACTTGTCTAAAAATTGAGTATTTTTCAAGTATAAACCAAAAATCCGAGCCAAACTCAGAAATAAAAATGGCCGACAATGTAGGGTTATCATAGAAACTATTGTTATGTCGTCCACAGCCGCCTCGATTTATAGTATAAAAATGGTGAACGGTCAGTGGATGTTGTGTAGTTTTCCTGTTTTTTTTTTTAGGATTTTTTACAACTCGCGGATAAACTGTGCTTTTTTTCTTGCTTTGCTCGGTATTAACCAACGGTTGAAAAAAAACACTATTCTAGTTGTAAAAACGACTACTTTTACTGTACACCATGGTTTACTTCCAGTAAAATTAAAAGGTACCAGTTTTTAGTAAGGATTTGTTTATTAAAACTGTTCATACAAATACAAAAGGTAATTTTTTCCATGTTTAGTGATTCTTAAATGCATGATGAATTAATGACCATAAAGTCAATGATTTTTTTAAGTGTTATAAAGCTAAAACTTTCACTAAAAAATAGATTGTATTAACAGGAGTAACAAAGTTCTTGAAATCTGATTTAAAATAAAATTATAAAAACAAGATCAAAAGAACTTAATAACTTTTTCTAATATTAAAGCTCAATTAAGTCGCAGTACAAATTATGTAAAATAGGTAGGCACCGAAAATACGTTTTTTTCCCATTCTCATTGGTTGAAGTGCAATGAAAAAAACAAAGTACACCCGGTGTATTTAAATACTACTACGTGTCCAATACGCAAACAAAATAAGTGAATTAACGAGATAGAATATAAATATAAATCAAAAATACTAAGCCTAGTCGTACAGTTCTCCACTTTCCATCGCTTGCTGGTAACTTCTGCCACCTAAAAGAAATAAAATTAAAGATTGACTAGTTATTCCGGCCATTTCAAGCTAATATAATTTATTTTTTAAAAAAATGCTTTAACAATCTACTTATTTTTGTTAAAAATCTTGAAATAACTCCAAATCATAAAAACACTATATAACACTTTTTCTTGGTATCTAAAAAAAGCCAAAATATATAAAGCAAATAATATTTTTTCAATTATTGTATTTTTTGTCCCGTCCAACCCAAAAGAAAAGTTTAAGTAACATAAATATTAACAACAATGATTTCTCCTTTAATTCCAAAGTATTTTGTTTAGTTTAGAAAAGACATGATAAAACATTTTTCTAAAAAATTAAAATATATAAAAGTAAGAATTTACTAAAATTAAGTTTTGGTTTTTCTTATCCCGTCCAACCCAAAGTTTAAAGGTTCACCCAATACCCTCTCCACATAGGCCAATCAGCTCTTATCGTTTAAGTGTCCTTTTCTCCACCTTCGCCGCCATTTTGACAGAAAACTAATGGATTATCTGTCACTTGTGTTTGTGGTATAATTTTTTGTCTTAAGTAATTTAAATTTTATCGTATTTATATTTTATTTATATTTTTATGTCTTAATATTGCATAGTTGTATAAACATTGAACTTATCATAGATAGATTACGTGTTAAACCTTATAGACTTTTTAAATCTTGTATATTTTATTTAAAATTTTTCTGACATTGTAGACTGTATGTAATTATGAATTAGCAATGCTAAATAAAGGATTTATATATATACTTTCGGTAAATCGGTATGAGTTGATCGGCCTATCTGGAGAGGGCACTGGTTCACTCTATAAGCTCTGGTTATAACTTATTGTTTTAAACTATTTTATTGCATAACCCATGGTTTTAGGAAATTATTTATTAGAAAATATAGTCATAATTTTAATCATAAAGAAGTCACAGCTGGTTTTTCTACTACTACTCTTTTGTCCCGTCCGACCTTTTGAAATGGCAGATTCCCATATAGGAACCTTGACAATTACCATACAGTTCTGATATACTTAGTAGTCTTAGTTTTTTGTTAGTTTTCACCTGATGACGTTTGCAGATACATAAGCATTCGAAACGTTGTGAAAAAGTAAAAAATTAAGACAATGGAAGTTTACTCTCAAGTTCAACATTGTCTGCTGCACCCTGCATGTTATTTTATTATTATTTTCATTTTTAAATCAAGTCATTATCCCCTTTTCAGAAATTGTTGAAATTTTGGATTTATTTATTATTTTATGCTATATGCAGTTTTTAAGTAATGCGACAAAAATCGATTTTTTTTTTCTCTCTAGATTCTTTTACCCTATGTTTGCCGTGCAATAGGATAGACAAGAAGAATTATCCTACTTACCCTTTTGTTCTGAATCAAGCTTAATCATATCATCTATTCTAAGAATGGTGATGGCGGCTTCAGTGGCGAATTTCAACGACTTGACTTTCGAGACGGTGGGTTCCAACACTCCCGCCTTTTTGTTGTCTACGACTGTACCTTCAACAAGGTCAAGACCTACGTATTTCAGGTGGGCGTGGTCAGCCTGCAAAAACAATATCAATTACTTAAGATTTTTTTTCAGTCAGTGACCTTAGTTCAGGAAATGTCGAAGTTACTGTACGTCAAAACGGGTCATGTGATATCCATACTTTTTGGTGTCAAATAAACATCAGAATTGGCTGAACTTTCGAAGCACTTTTGTGACATTTTGGGACAAAATATTCCAAAGAGAAACTTTTCTTTATCTTCATTTGACTTGAGTTATGGTAACCACCTACACAGCATTTTTGGTAATAATTTGGTATTTATATTGAAATTAAAGATGTACAAAATGATTTTAAAAATCCAGCCTTTTAACCAAACCAGGTAATAAAGTGGACCAAATTATAATGGCAAAATAGAGAAGAGTAAAACCTTAAAATATTAACTACTTTATTTTTTGTAGTTTTGATGTAAGAAACACATATAAATAACGCAATTCTTAACTTGTTGAGACCAAAAATTAACTATTTTTGTACTTGGTTAAAAATCTACGTTAGAAATAGGTTATATTTACCGAGATTAAAACCAAAAATTTTGACTTGAAGGTTTTTAAAGGTATTAAATATATAGAATTTAATTCAGGGTTGCCACAATCCTTGAAAACCGGGAAATTCGGGAAAAAGTCGGGAATTCGGTGGGGTCGGGAAAAATTTTTCAGGTATTTTTGCCCTGGTTGAGATTCCCTTGTAAAATTTACACATAACTTTTTTTCCCGGCCTCCGTAGCGCAGTGGGTAGCGTATTTGCTTGCCGCACGGAAAGCCCCAGGTTCGAACCCCGGATAGGATGGATATTTTTTGTTAGTTTTTGACTGATATATTTTTATAAAATATTTTAGGGGTTTTTTTTAATTTTAAATATACAATATTACATACTACTTTTTGTAAAATTTTACACTCGGCGGTATTTGTTTCGACCACAATATCAGATAATTACACCTCACCAAACCCAAAGTTTCAACAAAATTTTCTTTTGACGCTCGCTATAATGTTATTAAGTAATTAAAATTTTAGTTAACAGTTTTTATCAACAGCATTCAAAACGTGTAAAAAACTTTCAAAATTTTTGCCTACAGGCATTTATGACGTTTCACTAACACATATAGAACTGATACTAGATCCCACCCCAACTCATCGTCTCTTAACTGCAAAATGTTTGTCTGCGCCACTATAACATCGTTGTTCGTTAAAATTTTAATTTAATTTTAAGCATATTTATGACACACGAGGGGTAAACCGGTTGTAAAATTTGGTGTACAGGTCTGTGAAATCCATGTGATATCCGTGAAAATCCAAGCAAAACTTGAAATTCCGATACAAATTTAGGGACCGGTTTTTTGCTTAAACGGGATTTTTTTAAAATAATTTGGGAAAAACCGGGAATAAGTCGGGAATTATCTAGGGATTCTTGTGGCAACCCTGTTAATTGAAATAGGTAAAGCATTCCAAAAAACTTGGACCTTAATTTAATAAACTGGAAATTGTGAATCTGTAAACAATTTTCAAAACAAAATATGAAACGGAAAAGTTATAAATTTCCCAGGGCAAAGGGTAAAACATCTCTACTAGTACAAAGCAGCTATTTCGCGGCGTTTTTGGAATAAACAGAAAACTTCTGACGAATTTGGCAATAGCTAACCTCTTTCGTACTTAATGGTTAAAAATATAGGAGCCTTCAGGTTCCTATATTTTTAACCATTAAGGAAGGGTCATTGGTAAAATGTTTAAAAAGGTAAGAAATTTATAAAATTCAACTAAAATAAATTCTAGTCTATTAAAGCTACTTGGGGAATTAATTTGTTAACCTGGAAATTGTAAATCTCCACGGGATTTTTAAAGGTTTTTCAAACAGAAAACTTGGATTATGGTGAGCCCTCAGTTTGGCTACTGAATCTGTAGCGTCTTTGGCCTTTTTGGAATAACCAGCAAAGTTCTGAGGAATTTGACAATAGCTAACCTCTTTTGTACTTAATGGTTAAAAATATAGATTAGAAATAGGTTATATCTACATAGTTCTAAAAAAAAATAATTTTAACCTGAAGGCTCCTGGAAGGCTCATTGGTAAAATGTTTAAAAATGTATGAAATTTATAAAATTCAACTAAAATAAATTCTAGTATATTAAAACAAAGCTACTTAGGAAAGAATTTAGGGTCATTTCATATGAAATCAACCAAAAAAGGGAGGTTTGTCAGACCATCTCCCCGATTTCGATAGTCATTTATTCTAACCATAAAGGGGATGAAAAATCTCAAATTTGAAATTGTTTTGACCATTAGTTTTTTTTTTTTAATTAATTCTTGACAAAAACTACCAATATCTCGATAACTACTTAAACTCCGACGGTGGTTTATAGTGTATCGTTTTAAAGGTATTTTAAATACCTTTCGAATAATGTATCACATGATATGCTTTTAGTTAAAAAAAAAATTGAAATGAAAAAAAAACTACTTTCAATTTTTCAAAAACAGCATTCTTTATTCTTTTTTTATAAAAATATATTTTGTTTCTGGGTATTTCGCCAAACTATTTACAAAATTTCAAGATGGAGATTTGATGGCTTCATCAAAAATGTGATACTTCATTAAAATGGCCTTCAAGCTATCACTTGCTTTTGTAGTATGTATAGTTCTCAAGATATTCATATTTTGATAAATGCCTGTAAAGACAGTCAATTTTAACCAAAAGCGAGTAATACCTTGTTTTATAGGTATTTTTAAGCCCATTTTTATAAAGTATCACATAACCTAAATTTTTTTTGGAAAATATTTTAACCAAATGTGCAGGTACACAAAAACAGTAATATCTTGAGAACTGTATACCGTACAAAAGCGATTAATACCTTGTTTTATAGGTATTTTTAAGCCCATTTTGATAAAGTATCACACAACCTAATTTTATTTTGAAAAATTGTTTTCAAAATTAAAAAAAAATTTTGAAGAACCGATCAAGTCAAAATATCAAGAAACAAAATATATTTTTTTTGAAAAAGTTAAAAAAACACTGGATGTTAAAAATTTTAAATTATTTTTTTTTAAACAAAAAGTACATCATGTGATAAACCACTGTCCTAGTTTAAGTAGTTATCGAGATGTTTTAATTTCTTTAAGTGTGTTGAAGCAAAATGGTAGTTTATTTTAATTTTCAAAAATTAATTTAAAAAAAGCTAATGATCAAAAAAATTTTAAATTCGGGATTTTTCATTCCTTTTATGGGTAGAATAAATATACCAAAAATTATCGAAATCGGGGAGATGGTCTGCCAAACCTCTGGTTGATTTGACTTGAAATAACCCTTTAGTAACGTCGAAATTGTAAATCTCCGATGGGGTTTTTAAGGTTTTCAAAAAAGAAAAACGTATTAATTGCCCTGGTGTTTACCTTTGTTTGACTTGAGTTATGGTAAGCCCTCAATTTAGCTACTAAATCTGTGGCGTCTTTAGCCGCGTTTACAGCCAAAGTTTTCGGAATCACCAGTAAACTCCTGGCAAATTCCGCTATAGCCAACTGTTCGCGGCTGCTCAACGTAGTTGCGAAATTTTCCAGGTAGATTGATAAAGCTGCCTCTACCGCGCCACCTGTGAAGAATTCAAGTTAAATTATGTTTAGAAAAAATCCCTAATTTCGAATAATATAATGTTGATCTTCTCCTGATTTTGCACAGAGTTTTGTATAAAAAAGTTTGTTATGTTAAATCCATTTTGATAAAATTTTAATGTTATTGCCATGGCCAAAATACACAATTTTTTGTTTGGGATAGACCAAAAATCGTGATCAAAATAAAAAAAGCGTTATTTTCAAAAACCCCTTTTGATCTCCCAAGTTATAGATTGCAATAACGTTTGAATAGGTTATATTAGACAAGGCAAGCTTAACATTTTTCATCTTGGCAGCAACATCCAACTGGAAAAAATAACCTTAACATACAGTATTTGCCACCCGAAGTTTATACAGATTTAATTGACGTCAACTGTCAGCGAGAATTTTCGATCTGATGTTTGGTAATTTTGTTTCTCTCTAATTCTTATTTAAATGTAATCAAACTTTTTTTTGCACTTTTATATCTATAATTTTAGGCATCAATTCAAAATGTTTGTCCACATTTTCAGCCTTGTCTAGCCAAAAATAACGATACATTTTGTTATAAAACAAAAAAAAATAAAAGGAATGCATATCAAACTAGGTTTACTGAGTCTTCCATGGCCAAAATGTAAACAAATACTCTTTCCGGTAAAATTTCTGTAAAAAAACCCAACAACATTAACAACAACAACAATCTAGGGCGTTTGGATTTATGTCAACCTTCAAACCTGGTTTTGTTCAGTGGGTCATTGAGGTTAGATTGTCTAAATAAAAATGGAACGGACTCAATACTTAATATGTTAATACTATACTTACCCAAAATATCTTGTCAGGCTTATCAACATTGGACAAACAAACAAAAAATCCTACCAACAAAGTATTTGATATTTGGCACATAATTTTTCATAAAAAAACTACATAAATTTTGGAACAACTTCACTTGCCCATAAGTGCAGCTAATTTTTGACAGCCTCAACAAAGTAAAAATATTCTCTGGACCCTCTCTCTAGCATTGAAGATCAATTTTGCGCACCAAAATAAATTAAGTAATTTTTAACTCGATTTTTTAAATAAAAATTATTCCCACAATGGAGGATGGGTTTTACTTACCTCCAACAACAACGCTTTTTGATTCCAACACCCTCTTGACAACACATAATGCGTCGTGAACAGAGCGCTCCATTTCGTCGCAATAAAAATCGTTCGGTCCTCTGAGAATGATTGAGGCGGCAGTTCTTTGTTTTGGTCTGGAAAAGAACGGAAATCGTGTATGCAAAAAGACATGGAAGGGAGCTCCGTCGAGCTGCACCTCCCCCCATTTGACCAATTCGAAAAAAAACATTTTCAGATTTACGTGATCTTTATGTGGCAAAAATTGTGAAGTGTTAATTTGTGGTGGTGGGAGGGGGGTGTGGCCCGTCGTCGTCGAAACCCCCATTTTGTATTTAGCACATAATTAGCACATAAAGATCTCTAATCTGAAAATGTTCTTTTTCGAATCGGTCAAGTGGGGGGGTGCAGGCCGCCCGAATGGGACAGTCTGTTACACAGACGGCTCAAAAATGGGGGACAAGTCGGGGGTGGAAGTGTACTGTAAAACCACGGGGGCGAAGTTCCACTTCTCCCTAGGAAGGTACGCGACTGTTTTTCAGGCTGAGGTAAACGCCATTCTGAAGTGTGGATATAAAAATCTGGAAATGTCCGCTTCAGGCAAGGATATTTACATTTGCTCAGGTAGTAGGGCTGCACTGTCTGCTATCAGGTCGGACAGGGTTAACACTGCCCTTGTATTTGAGTGCAAACGTGTCTTGACAACTATGAAAATATACAACAAAGTCGATCTCCTCTGGGTCCCGGGACATGAAGGTGTACCGGGAAATGAAAAGGCCGATAGATTGGCTAGACAGAGATCATCAACCGATCTGGACGTGTATTCTTGAACAGGGAGCGGCATAGATCTATGACGAATGATCACATGGGACGAAAACGTTATATTATTGAGCGATGATCCGATCTTAAATCATACGTTCCCGATTGCATAGTCCGAAACCGGGGAACAGCGTCGAATCTAGTGACGCTTGCGCAAGGAGGTTTTTTTTTTAAATGTTTTGCTTTCTAAACTATTTTTCATTCGTGGGAGGTGTATCCCATGCGATAGATCCCATCGCACGAGAGGAAGACCGGATTGTATGATTTTCAAGAATACACGTCCAGGTAGGTCCGGAACCCATACTAGGTATTCCGGCATGTAATAACGGCCCTGAAATGTGACAGGCGCTCTGAGGAGCTCTGGAATAGCACGCAGGACATGGGATAGGCCAAGCTCCTGATTGGTAAGGTGAGCCCCAAAAAATCAAAGTCCTTGCTCCACCTAGGCAGGAAGATTGTGAGACTGGCAACAGGGCTCCTAACGGGACACTGTCACCTTAACAAGCACCTAGAGTGTACTAAATAATCGACAATTTTTATGTCAGTCTCTTTCTATATATACAGTGTGAAATGAGAGGCCAAAGATAAGCCGGTATGTGTGGACCGCGTTCGAATTCGACTGGTTTAACGTAATATTGCACGAGTGGGTGGAGGGTATTCGTGTTGTTTCGCATGAAAAAACGGTTATTCTTTCACGTACTACCCACGAATCAGCATATCGGCATGTCTTGCCTCCTATTATATACGGTATAGGAAGAGACAGAAGTAGTCGCATGCGAATAATTTCGCATGGTTTCGAAAATGGAGAAATGGAGGAATCGTCCTTGCACGCCCTGCTGGAGTGTCCGGCTCAGGCCAGGTCAAGAGAGTCGCAGCTTTGGAAGTATCTGCTGGCCCCAGGCGATGTGAGAAGGTTGCAGCCCAGAAAAATCTGCTCTTTTGAGAAAGAGGCAGGCTTCGAGGGCTAAACCAAGGATAGTGGTCGTGCAACGGGCCCAGCAAGGTGGCCTACGTACATGGGAATTGTCCCGCCCATATTTCTACATTAATTCATTCATGGGAGGTGAAGCTCGACGGACCTGTGGAAGGAACGCCTTCTAATCTCGTTAATTTTGACCATTATTAACCCCCGACGCAAATGCGGAAAAAGAGGGTGTCTGTGCGCATTTAGCTCCCGAAGGAGTGAGCCGATTTTGATGCCGTTATTTTCCGTTTGGAGCCTATTCTTCACGGAGCGTTCTGAGGTAAGTTCAATAAAAATAGTAGTAGTTCCAGAGATTAATATAATACACTTTCTACACGCAGATGTCAAAGAATTTGAAAGATGATGAAAAATATAATCCGGTGTAACTTCTGAACCAGTCATCCCATTATGGGTGATTCAGGGCGTCCAGCAAAAATTCATTAAAAAATTCCCGGTTTTTCCCGGCGATTTTGTTCTATTTTTCAGTCCTGTAAACTTTTTTTCAGCATTATTTAATTTAATCTAGGGGAGGGGGGATAATCAAATTTCGAGTTGTTGATTTACCCTAATTTTTTTGCTTGGGTTGAGTTAGGGTGTATGAAAAAAAAACTCTTATTTAGAGAAAATTATGGTAAACATGCGACTTATTACACTTTTTAAATCTATAAAAAGTTTGATCTCTTTCAAATTTTTTTGTGAAATATTGAAAAGTGAGTAGCTGCCAAGGGGGGGCTGGTTTCGGTCAGGTTGCGAAAATTTTGAAAAGATTAGATTAAAAATGCCATTTTTTACATCCCACCCTCCCTTTAAACCAAGTTTTTTTCATTGTTTCCAACTGAATTTTTCAGTTTGCCTTTTCTCTCCGTTAGAAGTTCCAAGGGTGGATGCAACTTGTATAGTTTTAATTTGCTGATTAAAAAAGAAAAGTAAAATTTGTTTTTGTGTCCCTTTTTAATACATTTAATGTCAACTTCAAAATATATGTGTAAAAATCCCAGTTTGATATAAAATTCCCAGCTTTTTTCCGGCTAATACCCGGTTCTCCCGGCTGCTGAACCCTTCAGGTTAGGCATTAGTTTATTTTAGTAACATCAGGTAAAGAAAAACCACTTCATGTGCGGAGCAAATGGGAAAAGTACAGTACATTATGTTCTTTAGTTTTTATTAGAGGTCCTGTATACGATTTTTTACAGTTATTGTTTTACCAGAGGTGAGCAACTGGATTTGACAGTTGTTAGGGAAATGTTTAAAAACAAATTGTGTGTTGGCAATGATAGTTGGTAACCACTGACAATAAATAATTTTGTCACTGTCACATTTTTTCATTAAGAAACGTACGGTTTAAAAATGGAATTTTGCTTTATCAAGAACTTCTGCATGTATTGTTCCGTTGTCTAACGGAGAAAGAAACTCAGGAAAAGTGGAAAGAAAACATGCATTTACCAAGCTGGAACATTAATAAAAATTTACGACGTAAGTGAGCTACAAGCAGTAGGCACAAACATACGCATTTAGCATGTACTTTGTTGATAAATAACACATTATGTTTCCGTTCTTTCTTGTAAGAAAAAGAGTAACAAAAATATAGATCAATAGTAGTCTTTATATTTTATAGTCAAATTTTTTGATTGTCGTTGATTGTTTCAACTCTTACTTCAAATTGACAACAACAAATGATCTGACATGCAAACTATTGACAACAAAGAAATACGAATTCGGAGGCAAAAATGACGTCAGTTTGCTCATCAAAAAATTAGACTATACCTATTATTTTTAATATCTACCGTGTATATTCACTGTTTGTTTTTGTTTTTTTTTTTTACATATTTTACTAACCAAAAAAAATCAATCTTTCAAAAACTGTCTGGGGAAATTATAAAAAAAGACAACAAAACATCAGGCCATTTCAAAAAATCCGTTTTACATGCAAATATGAAAAAAACTAGAAAGAGAGGAAAATATGAGTTGCGGACCTCTAGTAAAACAATAACTGTCAAAAATCGTATACAGGGCGTCTAGTTATTATTACACATTTTGCAATCCTGGCGGCATTATAGTACATCTCATAGTTATACTACACAGTTTTTACTCCAATCATTTGGTAACTATCTCCAAATTTTTACCATTTTGAAATTTCTATCTCTATATTTGCTAATCACCAAACTAGAAAAAACCTCTGGTTAAAAATGGACACAAAAACTTACGTTTTGATGATGATCAGCTCATCGTCGGAGATTCTTTCTTGGATAACTTCCGCTGCCTCACCAACATTACTTTGGTCAAATTGTTCTTCACCTAAATAAAATGCGAAAAATTTAATTGGGTATTTCTACTTTATTCGTAACAATATTTTTTCATAAGGAATATGGGAAAGTCTTCTGATTTTTTTTCTGAACCTGGGAACAAGAGGAAAAAACTTTTTCTAAGCAAAACTTCATAAAGGATCACTCCACACACAAACTGCACTTGCTTGCAATTAAAAATTTCGATAATCCCCATAACTTCAACGAAATTAAAATGAACCAGAAACCGCATAAAAATCCTGAGGAAAATCACACATGCTCAAATTCAGCAGGGTTGCCGAGTTTCCAAAATTATCGCGTATTTTATTTTCTATAGTCATGTAATATTGCAACAGATACCGTAAATACATTAAATTATTCTAAAAAAGTAAAAAAATAGTAAATAAGTTCAGTTTAAAAATGTATGCTTTTGTTGTTGTACACTTGATTTCAAAAAAAACTCGTACATGCATTTTTTTCCTATGCCACAAAATTTAGCTTTCCATTAGTGTATACTATTATAAGGCACCACCAGCCAATACCGTTCTTAACTAAAAAGCCTGTTAACTCCTATCACCTGAGTGTTAGATTTTCTGTCAGTTTGGTGTCAATATGGCACCGATCATAGGCCAAAGGATACTAAAACGAAAATGAGTTAACTGGCTTTTTAGTTGAGAACGGTGTTGCACCAGCTTAGTATGCCTGACAGCTTAAAATTCAGTGTGACATCCTTAAAAATGCCACAGATATCAACATTTACAAAAGTTCAAATTATCACTCGAGTTATAGAAGACGGCTGCTCTATAAGAAGAGCGGCCACCTATTTTGGAGTTGATAAAATAACGATAATGCGATAGAAAAAGCGCTGGATTAAAAATAATTCTACGGATAGGAAAGATGGATCAGGACCACCAAAAGTAAGTTCTGAAGTGCAAGTTGAAAGACTTATTGACCATCTCGGACAAAACCCTTTTTCAACGTCGGTTGAAGCAGCTAATGTAACATTATTTCCTGGTTCTTTAGCAACAGTAAATAGAAGAGTAACGAAATCAGAAGTCTCTTGTCGAGTTGCTACAAAGAAGCCTTTTCTAACAGAAGAACAAAAACAGGCCAGTGATGTTTGCACTGAACAACGTTCTTCGTGATAATGACTTCTGGGAGAGGGTGGGCAATTTTAGTTTATCGTCCACCAAATTCTAGATTTGAAGCCGAATACACAAACCAAATTAAAAAAGCTGGACATATTTCTGTTCGAAGGAAGATTCAATAGTGAACGATATATTGAAATCCTTAAAAATGTTATGCTGCCATTTGTACAGGCTTTACATGAAAATAATGACTTCGTTTATCAGCAGGACAACTCTCCAGTACACACGGCTAATGTTGTTCGCCAATGGTTTCAGAATAATAATATAGAACCACTTCCTTGGCCAGCCAACAGCCCTGACTTTAACCCAATGGAAAATATATGGGGTCGAATCGTTAAAATAATATACCAAAGGAATTGGAGACCACGAAATGCTGAAGAGTTAAGCGATGCTATTTATCGCGCATTGGATTAGCTCTCAGAAGACCATCAATATTTTCAAAATTTAACCTTTTGAATGCCCAGACATTTGCAGCTTGTAAAAATGGTGATCCTATTAAATACTAAATTATTTATTTTAGTTCTTTTTTAAGTTAAAATAATTAGTATTAAGTTTACCATCGTTTTTGTCCTAATCCAATTTTCCTATTCGTCGAATTGTTTTCAATCCAGCGCTGTTTCCATCGTATTATTGTTATTTTATCAGCTCCAAAATGGGTTACCGCCCTCTTTATAGAACAGCCTTCGTCCGTTACTCGAGTGATAATTTGATATTGTTCAATAAAGACTTTGCTAAAACATTATTTTTGCTGATTTTTTAGTATTATGCAAAATTTAATATAAAAATAAGGTTGCCATTAATTTAAGTAAAAAAATATTTTTAGTTTTAGAAACCTTTTTTAAACAATATGACAAATTGTCGTACTTTTGAAGTTTTTAGGCATTTTAGCTGGTAGTCCGTATATATTATACACTTTTAGAAAGGTCAATTTTGTGACTGCATGTATGTGTTTTTTTTTTAATCAAGTGTACTTGTTGTTAGTTTGGATTCAACGGATTTTTGTTACTTTTGTTTTTTTTTTAAGTTTTATTTGTGTTTTAAAACTTAAGAAAAAGGCCTAATAAGTTTGTGTTATGTGAAAACACTGGCCAATCCAAACGCGGGTTTACAATGTTCCGATTTGGAAAAAAATCTTCCAAGATATGGAGTGAATCTTCTAGTTTATTTTAATTTCTTTGCATAAAGAAGTAAAAAAAGTGGCCCCGATAAACCCTTAACTACTCAAAGCCTCAAGTATAGCGTACTTGCGTTAGTGTCGACATAGCTTACCCCCATCAGTCACTGAAACTGATATTTTTTAGTTGTTATTTTCTTGTCGGAAGTAAATTGGCGTTACATCAAAACACTTATAGAAATAGGCTTACCTCGATCCAAAAGTCCGTAAATTTTAACATTTGTCAAAACAGTAAAAATTTTAGTTTTTTTTTAAATTTTTCTATGCTTATGAATAAACAAGGACAAAAGGTCTCTCTCTCTCTAAACAATGCTAGATTATAGAGGAACAATATTTCCATCCTTTTTAATAAACTTGACTTTGATGGAGTTGTCGCGTCTCTCTTTTCTAAATCATACATTGTCTAGCATATGTTAGAGAAAAAAACTCAAATTTTTATGTTTTGTTTAAATGTTGTTAAACATCAGGAACCTTTCCAAAATTTTATTGTTTTTCTATATTTGCGGACTTTTTGGATCTAGAATCGGGGTGGGCCTATTTATATAAGTGTTTTGATGTAACATAACTAAAAAAAGTCAGTTTCAGTGGTTTTGATAGGGGTTTTTCTTCAATAAATGTCATACATACAGGGCCTGCGTACCTGTCATTAGTGTCAAACACTGTGGAAATACCTTGCGCTAAGCAAACTGAAGAACTCTGATAATCCTCATAACTTCTTACCTTCCATGTTGGTCACCCTGCTAACCGCCCCACTTACTGCGCTTGCATACCTATCATTTGTGTTAAACAGTGTCGAAATACCTTACGCTAAGCAGACTTATATAAGAACTCAGAAACGTGGCCCTGGTAGCTTTGACGATCTTCTTTAGATCTTTTCACCTTCCTAACGACCATACTCGCTGCGCTTGCGTACCTGCCAAACAGTGTCGAAATACCTTACGCTAAGCAGACCTAAGAACTCTGATAATTCTCATAACTTCTTAAGAAGTCAGAAACGTGGCCCCGGTAGCTTTGAGGATCTTCTTTAAAGGCGCGTTTCTGCGAGCTTAACATAGTTACTATTATTTTCTCTTTCTAAATGCAAACGCGCCTTAAATCAGCCCTTTTCACCCTCCTAACGACCATACTCACTGCGCTTGCGTACCTGCCATTAATGTCAAACACCTTATGCTAAGCAGACGTATATAAGAACTCTAATAATCCTCATAACTTCTTACCTTCCATGTTGGTCAAAGACGTCAAAAACGTAGCCCCGGTAGCTTTGGCGATCCTCTTCAGATCCGCCTTTTTCACCCTCCTAACGGCCATTGCGTTGGCCTCGACGAAGTATTTCAAACACAAATCGTCGATACCCCCGGACACGAGCACGACATTGACGCCGGTGGCCAGAATTTTTTGGATGCGTTCTTTGGTGATATCTAGTTCGCGGGCGCGAATCGCTTCGAGATTGTCGGGGTTGGTGACCAGCACCTGTGCGAAGAATAATTTAAAATGTTACCAGGGCTCCCAACAGCAGACAAGTAAAATAATAAGGACTTAGGGTCTAATTGTTGAAAATTAGGAAATTTTTAGGAATTTTTCTTAAAACAAGGGACCCATTCTCTTTATCTTGTCTTGACATCTTGATTTTTGAAGGAGGTACACGACGTAAAAGTGTAGTCAATAAATACCAAGTACAGATTGATTCACCATATTTTCATTGCTATTGTTCTCAAATATCACTGCAAATGTCAAATTATGACCTTAACTTTCCTAAAAAAACAACAATTAGGAACACAAAAGATCTGGCAATCAAAGCATATTTCAACCCAACTTTTTAGAGACAAATTAAAATTTTTTTAGGAAATTAGGGACCTCTCGGGATCTCTAGTAATCTGAATAAAACAGGTGCATTTTCAGACTATTTTTCAAAGATACCAATTTGAAACTTAAGAAAAGGTGTCTAATTACCAAAGACATTCAACTAAAACCTTTATGCTAATTACCTATTTTTTCATTAAAATTTTTAAATTAATCAAGCTTTTGGTACAGACAATAGGAATATTTTGGAACGCTTATTTGACACTTTGTAGTGGTTGTGCTAATTACTGCGTCTGCGCAACAGCTAAACGTCATTCCGTTGTGGTAATTAACCCCTACCACTGTCGTAAGTTACGAATCCCTTTCGTTGTGGTTATTTTTTTGGTTAATTTTAGAGGATTTTGGCAAAACTAATTTAATAAAATATTACCAGGTTCCAACATATCAAACACTAATTTTGTAAAATTCGGCCCAATTTTGTGTTTTTTCTTCTTCAAGTGACAGTTTCTAATGTGTTCACTCTGGTAAAATCTATGTGTGGTAGTGGTAGTGGTTGTTTAACACTACCACAGCGGACACTTGTACTGGATGATGCATAGTTTTTTTTTTGTAAAGTCCACAAGCTGATAGAGTGAGAGAGCGAAAAAAAGAGTACCATAACAATAAGACAGGGTTCCCGAAAACACCTTTTCCCGGTTTTCCCTGCTCGTTTGTACAAAAAAACGTTTTTCAATTATTTTGTTTAAAAAACAGTCCATTTTCTTACTTGCATGCACAAAAGTTGAACTTTCCGCACGCCGCAAAGTGGGCGAAATTTAATTTCTGGGAGGATAAAAATATTCTGAAGTTTATGTTCAGATTTTATGGCGTAATTATGTTATTTTCAATTCAAGTAAACAACTTCTAATATAAATTAAAGAAAAAATCAATCCTACTATCCTACTTATGTTATAAATGCGAAAGTTTGTGTGTTGATATGTTTGTGGTTGTTCCTTAATCACGCAAAATGGCTAAACCGATTTGGATAAAATTTAATAAGAAGATAGGGTATGATCTGCTGGATTGACTTATAGGTTACTTTTTATTTGACATTTTGCTTACTGACAGGTGTCAAGTGAAATTGTTTTTGGATATTTAAATGAATTATGAAAATATCTTAACTAACTGTTTCTAGTAATGGTATAATTGCTATGTTTTCATGGATATTGAATTCGTTTTCAATATGTTTTGAAAACTTTTTTTTTCATGAGTTTTCATGACAGGTTTTCAAATCGATTTTGAATCGATTTGAAAACGGTTTTTAAATTTTGATATTTGGCAGCGGACATATGCCATAGTTGTCAAATATTCATTTTTGAGTTTTGGTATTCTTTTTCTAAATGTATTTTATTCAAAAGATGATGTTGGGCCTTGCCACACATTTTTTTAAAATTTTAATTACTACTCTGTTTGCAAGTGGAAGTGAAGAAAGAAATGCTAGACTGGCATATGTGCATAGCACATACACTTTCGAGCCAAATATTTCTTTTATTTTCCATAATTAATTTTTTTAAAGTCTTTAAAAAACAAATCTTTAGTTATTTAAGTAAGGTTATGTTATTAATCTTGTTTTTTCTATACACTCCACCAAATTTTAGAATGCCGGTTCCACAGTTTCACTTCTATTTCTCTCTCTCTCTCAAAAAGAGTGAGAGCATTAAAATATAATTTGGCGGCTGTATGGTAATCCGACGCAATACGCATGTGTAAACTCAATCCCCGTCTTCATGGAAAATCGGTATTTCGATCTCAATACGATCTTGATCCAACCCTAAAAATTTTCAGGGTCGGATCTAGATTGAAATCGGTTTGAATACTGGAAAAACAGGCGTTTTCATGGACGGTATCGGATTGAAATCGTTTTCAGAACGAACTCAATTCCCATGAAAACGTAGCAAATATTTGCTTTACCCATCAATTAAGGATACATCAAAAATAGTTTTGAAAATAATCTTATTTTTAAAGTGATATTTAATAATAATTAACTGAATTTTGATAAATCTTGCTCTATTTTTGGGTTTAGGAAGTTGAAATAAAAAGCATTCAATATAAGAGTACTTTTTCCATGTCCCTTAACGTCCGACAAAAATGACGTGATTAGTTTATAAGAAAAGCCGATTTACATGATTTTTTAAATTGAGCACCCTATATATTTCCAAATTTTTCATATTCGAAAAAAATATGTTTTCAACAATATCATTTGCCATGAACAAAGTGCTCTTTTATCAAATTATTTTTATCTCAGAGTTCTAGAGCCAATAATAAAGTTTGCCACAGGGAAGGTTTATAAAAAGCAGCGTCATCAGCCACCTCGGTTACAAATATGTATGTAAATATGTACTAGTGAGCAAATATGTACTTTTATGTACCAATATTTTTTTTATGTATAATATATGTGAAGTAAAAATGACTTCTTTATAAAGTTTAAATAACAATTTTACGCTAGTAGAAAAAATGTAGTTCCGAACACATGCGAGAAGCGTCATTCGCGCACCTAAAGCTTGTCCAAATTCCCAGCTTGTGGTCTTTCTCTTTTTAATGCGTGTTCTTTAGGAAAGAAAGTAACCGTGAAAAGTTGCATGTAGATTATGCCTCATATGCCAGGCGTCTATTCGGTTCGAGTTCCCAAACAACCTGGCACTTACTTTTCTCCTTTTTAAATGGGTTCAAAAAAGAATCTGAGTATAACGTACCGAAATCGTTAACAGTAAAGAATGAGCTATGAGGCCAGATATCAATAATTAAATAAGTCAGTCAAAAGAGTCCGATTTTTGTACTTTTTTCTAAAATGTGTTGTTTTATGTACTAGGTAAAAAACTTGGACGCTGAAAGTCACCCTGTGCATAAAATTTTAAAAAGACGAAAATAGGCGCTAATTTTTCGCCTACGAACTTTGTTTTTCGTTTTTTTGACCAAGGGTGAATAATAAAGCTACAAACCAATACAAAATCACAGAAAGTTTAGACACCTTGTATAAACTTTTATAGCCTCCAATTTATTACGAAATTATGAACAAATCTTTTAAAAATGAGCTAGGAAAATTTAACTGAAATTTGATAATTTTTTTTATTCTTAAATTTTCTACTCCAATGTATGATTATGTAACATGATGCCAAAAATACTTATATAACTTCGAAAGTCGCAAATAGACGCAAACTATATTTTGCTGCATTAAAGAAGATAATGTCGGCTTTGATTTTACAAAAAAGGAAAAATTTATTTTTTTACTTTTTTTTAAATACCTTTTAGACAAAATAAAAAATGCCTTCTTATTTGTTAGCATTTTTTAAAAGTCCCAAAAAATGAGTTAATTGAAACAAATTAATATGTTAAGAGTATGTTAAATTAACCAGCACACACCTCTATATCTCCCGACCATAACATTTACATTTATTTTTTGTACTGGAAATCCATAAGAAAACCTCAAACTTTATAGAATTTTACAGAAAAAAACGACTCATTAATGCAATTTAAGTTGACTTGTAAGTTTGCACTTCTTTTTCGTCTCGCCATGACCTACTATGAGAATAATAACATAATATTTAAAGTTTCATTTTAGAGTTTTTGTATTATGTTTGTATATTAGTTAGTTTCATACCAACTACTAATAAGCTGGTCAACCAATAAATGTCCAAGTAGCAGCAAAAGAACATTTATGAAGTGCCTGCATTTTTTCTAAGCAAGAAGGAAAAAAGTTTTGGTTTTACCTAATATGGGCGTTAAGTGCCTTTTCCGACTTGGTGGCACACCCGAAATCCGCAAGTGTCGTTGGTGCGGAAAAGTATCACTTTCCGCCCTTGTTAGGTAACTAGATGTGACGTCACCATTGCAACGCGAGAAAACAAATGTTTCAAACTTTTTAAAAACATTTTAAACAATTTCAACGCGAGAAAACGCCTCTTTTAAAGGTCTAAAACAAAGATCAAGGCCTTTCTTTGGTCCATTCTAATGTCAATAAACTACCAACATTTTTTCCTGTGCACAGCCCTGCAATCAGGCTGTGGTTGATCATGTTGTTTAACGAAAGTTGCTTACCAGTCTGAGAGATGAGCTGAGGAAAGAAAAAAATGTATGTTGCTTATTAGTTCCATACAATAACTGTTACATACCTGAACACCCATCTTCATCTTGGATTTTTGGAGAGAAAAGTCTAAACAGGCAATCTTGGCACCAACAATCTTCTTGGGCATGGCCTGACTGGCTACAGTACAATTTAGTGCATAACCTGGTACCAGGATACTTTCTCTGGCGCTTTTACCATGAGCTTTTAGGATGTTGACAGCCTTGATTGGGTAGAGGGGGTTTCCCCTGGGGTCGGTGATTTTAACAGCATAGGCAGCATCAACCACCATTGCGGAGAACAGGTCAGAGTCACTGAGAAGTTTGTGTTAAGAAAAAACCAATTCAAAACTTTTGAAAATGTGTCCATATCTAAGCCTTGCTCACCAAAATTTATTCTACAACATATGGCAAAAACCCCTGATATTTCATAACAGTAAAAAAAAATCTTGATCACTAAGACACAAATTTGCAGCTAAAAAAAAACTTGTTTAGGGTTATAATAAAAAATGTTAGTTTTTAAATTTCCCCAAACAAAAAATTGGAGTTTTAATTTACATAAATAAAATAAATCATGACCTTGTATTACCATTACTACAACTGCTTGGTTTTTGAGACGTAAATTTATGAGACATGGGGGTAATATGAAATACTTTATAATTTTTAACAAAAATGACTATAGCTTGAACGGGAGGTAGTTTCAGGATATTTTACTCAAATTAGAGAGCCTGTAGGTATGACATATTTTGATGAAAGAGAGACGCACAACCTCAAGTTATGTTTATTAAAAAGGATGAAAATATCTGTCTTTTATACTCTAATATTGTTTAGAGAGAGACACATTCTGTCGTTGTTCAACTATAAGTAAGCATCAAAAAATTAAAAAAAAAAACAAAAGTGTTCAGTTTCTGAAAAATTAAAAAGAAAGTAATTTTTTAACATTATTTTTCCATATTTGTGAACTTTTTTGATTGTAAGTGTAACACCAATGCCCTTCTGACATTTCGACAAGAAAATAACATAAGCTGAAAATGTCAGTTTCAGTGACTTTGAAAGAAGTTATTGCATCTTTTTTTCTTTAATAAATGTCATACATACAGAGTCTCTAACTCAAATTAGCTAGAGCTAGATAAAAAAAGGATACGCTCCAATAATTTTTGAACTCATAGAAGTTTTAGCAACATTAATAATGCTTTCTTTTCCCAACTCTTCAACTGGTATAGTAAGATGATCCTGTATGTATTTACAGGCTTCCTTACAGGCCAGCCTGTAACCACTTATTATTGATGTTGGATGGATTTTTTGTCTGACTAGTTCATCTGCATTCTATAAAAAAATCCTAGTTAATTTTTTTAAACAAAAATTAATTAATTAAAAATAATTAGTGAAAATCAAGCTAACTAAGGCCAAGATGGTTTATTCTCAGAGTACTTGCCTTGAGCAGTTCTGCAGCAATGATAACTACAGAGGTGGTACCATCTCCCACTTCTTCATCCTGTAACTGAGCCAACTCTACAAGTACTTTTGCTGCAGGGTGGTCAACTTCCAGGAGTCGCAAGATAGTCGCTCCATCATTGGTAACTGTCACATCACCAATGTCATCAACTAGCATTTTGTCTAGGCCCACTGGGCCCAAAGAAGATTTGACAATGTTGGCAATGGAGGCTGCTGCCATGACTGTTAAAATTAAATTATGTGTCATTAATGATCAAGGGACTAGTATATACAGGGTTCCTAAGATTTTCCTTAGGGATAGGATTTCAATAAATCAATCAGAAATGGCATAGAAAGTTCTGTGCGCACAAAAGAAACAGGTATATTGAGCAATGGTGCCAGTTTGTTATTAGCTCCGGACTGCTTTCATGAGAAAAAATTGTCGCCACTCTTTCATTGTGAGCATAAATCATAGTTGCAATAATAACCGTTGACAAGATGTCTGCAAATTCCGCTAGATGGCGGCCACACATCTAATCTAAATAAAAATTAGATGTTTTCAGGTCCAAACCACAGCTTTTTCTTGCTTAAAGGAGGCGGCAGGGTCCATTATTTACGATACTGAGCGATAAACTCGTGAGATTGTTAACATTAGAAAGAAATATCTTCGCTTTTAATTAAATCTCTTTCCATTCTGTTCTACTAGTGACATCTATCCGGAAACGGCCAAACCATGCAGGTAGCACTAGCAGCCAAAGAAATCAATAAACGGCGCTGTTTTTCCTGCAGAGCTTTTTGCTTGCGATATTATTGATTTTAAATACACTACATTTGATATTTTCGAGGTGTTTTATGACATGATCTGGAAACATGTAGCGAACCAATTCTTCAAAACTAGCGGGAGGGTAAAAACGAAAAATAAGGGGCTGTCAATATTTGTAGCACCCAAAAAAGGGTGAAAAGATTTATTTCGCTCTGTTTCTTTACAAAAAACGTATTTTTTACGAAAAACTTGAGCTCTGCCACTTTTTTTATTTTTTTCTTCAACTTTCTCAAAATTTTCGTCATACCGTATAAAAAAATTATTTCCCCCATGGTCATACTCTACTTTTGTTCGAGAAAATTTAGAAACAGAGACGGGAGTTTTCCTAAAACGGGGGATCTTGGTTTCGAGTGAGAATATAAAGGGCGCCGCAGGCAAAAATTTTCCAATTATATTAGCTGAACGCAAAAATGTTAGAAAAACAAAGCACGAAATAAAAATGGGTCCGCTTACAATTTTTTTCCAAAAATTACGTAATTTCGGGAATGCAAAGAAATAGGTCTAAAGAGTATAATTTTTAAGAAAAAAATATCAATTTTCTCGCCCTCCTCCACTGGGACTACAGGGGCCGTGCAGAAATTACATAATGGTCATAGGGGGGAGGGGGGTTACAAAACGTTACGTAGGGGGGAGGGGGGTTTTCGACATCGTTTGCATTTGTGTGAAACTAAGAAAATTTGGAATGAAAATAAGTGAAGTTTTTTTTTTTGGAGGGGGTAGTGGTCTTGAAATCGTTACGTAATATTAGGGGAGTGGCGTTCCAAACCGTTACAAAACATTACATAGGGAGGGGGTCAAAAATTGGTAAAATCACCGTTACGTAATTTGTGCACGGCCCCACATCTGACTGTTCCTCCTTTTTGATTTCAAATCAAAGTGCAAAACCCGGGTTGGATGTTCGAAGGCGTCAATCCGTCCTATTTGCTTGATAAAGTTTCTACAGAAATATCTCAATCGATTTCTCCTCACTCCCCAGCCTGTAAACAGTGCGTAAGGACAATGGTTACAAAATGAAAAGCCAAAAAATATATTTTTTTACGATATCTTTCATCAGTTTGGTATTAAAGTTGAGCAAAAACAATTTTTATTCCAGTCCTAAAGGTATGAAAATAGAAAACAACAACCTGGAATGGATTTACTACGTGTAAGTAGTGACAACATCGCCCCATGCCCATCCTTTTCTGCCTAATGTGCTTTTCCGTTTCTCTGCGTCTTATACACGGCTGCTTGGCCCCCTAAGGATTTACTTAGGAACCCTGTATAACAAATTCAGACCCAACATGATTTTTTTTAAACCATCATAGTAGATAATTAAACTTCAGTATTCTGTATGTTGGACTTTCTGAAACCAACATCAATATCTCAAAGATTATCATAGGAGTTTAATGAATTAAATTTACACCACTCTATGACATTTCCATTTAGTTTCTGTGTTGAAATATCTGCTGCCATATTGAAATGCATCTGAAGAATTTGGAATGAACAATTTTCTGGATCTAAAAATGATCCAGAATTTCTAGTGGCTCTAATTTATGGGTGGGTAACATTCTTGGTAACATTGTATTTTTTTTTTGTCACCATTGATATGCCAAAGTGCTTGGAATTAAAGCTCTGTTATAGATTGAAAATGCCATATTTTGGTTGCGATTTGATATCAACTTAATGCTATCATATAGAACCTATTATTATTAAATTGCTGCTCATCATAAACCTTGGTAGTTTGGAGCATCACAAGCAAAAACTGGCACGATCATTTCCAAACCATTACTTAACTTAATGTTTTTTATATAGTGCCTCTAGTGCGAGAGAGCTATGGGGCTGTATTTTTGACACCTGTGAACAAATTTCCCACTTCTCACCTGTTTTGAACCATGTGAAAAGTGAGAGAGGCAAGTACTCACTGGTGAATACTCAACTCATGCCATGAATGTGAACAAATTTTGCACTTCTCACCCGCTTTGAACCATGTGAAAAGTGAGAGAGGCAAATAGTCACCTGTGACTACTTACCTCACAGGCCATGAAGAATACGAGCCCTGAGCTGTTGCTCACACAAAGCATGACGGCGGATTTGGCGGATTTGGGGTCCTAGGGACCCTAGAAGGTGCCCCCATAAAGAATTTTTCAAAAAAAATCAAAAATGGCAGAAAACCGTATACTGCATAATTACCACAAATATTTTTAGGTTATTTCTGTGAATCGGCAAAAATAACGTTTATAAGTCCACCTTTAACTTACCATTTTGTGTGCGCACAGGAGCTCCAGAGCTCCTCTGGCCGGCTAGGGATAACGGTCTTCCTACTACGGACATTTTTTAGCACATGTGACGATAATATCCAGAAAAATCACAAGCCGAACGTTTGACAAATACCTGACAGATTGAGGTTAGGGAATTTTCCAGTCTGAAGTTAGGGAAAGTCGAGTTTTGGCGCTGGTAAGGTTCATGAA
The DNA here is from genome assembly GCA_963921995.1 of Oxystoma pomonae. NCBI lineage: Eukaryota > Metazoa > Arthropoda > Insecta > Coleoptera > Brentidae > Oxystoma > Oxystoma pomonae. The sequence continues at coordinate 56,163,262 of OY998172.1, forward strand.
GCCTTTCCGTACGTGAACCTGAGGCGTTTTCTCGCGTTGAAATTGTTTAAAATGTTTGAAACATTTGTTTTCTCGCGTTGCAACGGTGACGGCACATCGAAACGGGTTAAAAATATTTTGAAACGGAATCCACTCTAGTTTCAAAACTGACGCGTGCGTAGAAGATACGTCAAAATTCTACATTCTTGTTTTAACCGATTTTTTTTTGTTTTTGCGTGAAAATGTATGAAAAATCGTATTCTAGATATCTTGTTAGCCATTCTTCATGGTATCCCTGTGGTCTTATATGATTTTCTGGGCTTAAAAGATCAGTAATAAAATTCCATTGCTTGCCATCCATGCTACTAAAACGGGCCGTACACTCGAAGGTTTTGTTAGATAAACCAGTAGTTGATCCATTTCAATTTTAAACACCAAAAAAATAAACAGAAAAACGAAAGAAAAGTGAGGTTACACTAAACTACGTCAGCATTTTGAACTACTCATTTTTTCTCGGTTCTAAATGATGACGTCACATCTAAATAGTTTCAAATAATATTTCAAAATAATTTCAACGCGAGAAAACGCCTCTGGTTTAACTACCTTCATAAGGTAGTTAGATGATCGTGGTATGTTATAATTTACCTTTATTTTACTTTTTAGACCTCTTATGAGACAACTGGAGTACAATGAATAAAATATTAAATAAATAATGATAAAACTTGTCTATCGGCGGGTACTACACAATATGATGTGTATTTCGTGCAACTATAGGGGTAATCTAGCATTAGGTGGCATCTAAAATCTAGTTTTAGGTTAGGGGAGCGCTAGGGGACCAAAAACGGGTCCCTAGATTTAGGGATCACCTAAGGTAGTTTAGGGAAGTTCTAAATACAAATGAAACTCTTCTCTAACCCAGGCCACCTTATTCTAGGTGACCCCTAAATAAGTAAATATGTTGTTGCAAATGGCTGTAAATGAGAATGTTGAATAAAATAAAAATAATTTGTGTTATAACTCTATTTATCTACCCTTGATGATGGTCCAAACCTAAAGCCGAAACGTTGGTATAAATAATAAAACACTGTCCAAGAAAGCGGTAAGTTTGTTTTGAATCAATAATGATAAAACATTCTCAAATATGAAAAAAAGTAAAAGTCACGTGACCCCTATATTGCACGACCGCCCTTTCTCATTATACAAAATTCGCACGTCCGCCAGCTCCACCTTTTTTCCCTATGGTTCAAAATTTTCGACGTTTCAGTTTGAAAATAATCTCTGAAAAACATTATAGGCGAATTTTTCATGACCCTAACCACTCTGTGGTTTGTTAGGATAATGATGTTAGGAATGACGTCACGGTTAACTCACTGGTTAACAGCTGATTTGGTTAACTCACTGGTTAACAGCTGATTTGGTTGACAAATCAAAAAACAGAAATTTAAGTTCTGTGATTTTGTCTTCTTGGAACCTCACTTATATGTAAATAAAAGGTTGGACATACCAGAACTACTACTAGGTACTACTATATGGTGCTGCCTTACCAACCTAGAGACAGTTATGCAAATATGTCAAAAATGCATACCCACATGGACTCTAGACCTACTTAGGTTCCCTATTAAAATTTAGAAGTACAATTTCAACAGCATTTAGAGGCGCGTGGGCCAGAAAAAAAAATAAAGAGACCAAAAAGGAATAAAAAAAAAATAGGTAATATGCAGTGTACGGTTTTCTGCCATTTTTGATTTTTTACGAAAAATTCTTTATTAAGGCACCTATTAGGGTCCCTAGGCCCTAGGACCCCAAATCCGCCGGCGCCGGTTTTTTTTTTAAGAGAAAAAAGGGCGCCGGGGGGGGCTGTTATTTGTTTTTTAATTGTTTTAGGTTGGGTTGTATTGGATTGGGTTGTTTTAGTGAAAAAAAATTTAAAAAAACACAAAAATTAAAAAAAAAACAACCGGAGCCGGCGGATTTGGAGTTCTATGGACCCTGGTAGGGGTCCCCATAAAAAAAAATTCATAAAAAATCAAAAATGGCAGAAAACCAAAAATTAGTCTCTCCAAACAAAATCGATATGCTTCACAGATTTTTATTGTGGCAATTTCCCGCAAACACTCGTATACACCTTCAGTCACACTGCAGTTGCATTTTTTTAATAGGTAAGTATCAAAAGCAATCCAAGTGTACCATGATATATGCTACCTAACAAAATTTACGAATAATGCCGGACAACAGGAAAATTATAAGATACATAGGTAAGGTACCTTTTCTTAAATTTACAAACACCAATGGGTCATCTGTTTTCATAATAAAGAGTTCTTTGTTAACGACCACTGCATACTTCAGTATTATTACTTACACCCACACAAATCTGTATACCTATTGAAGTGAAAAAATCAGAGATATGGAGAAGGGCATGTTGGAATCCCATATAAGGGTCAACGTCAAAATGCAAAAAAAATAAACTGGGATATATATATATATATAACTTTTTTTTTGTCGAATTTTTAAAATTTTCGATGGCCCGTGGCTCACTTTTATCTGCACTTTTATCACATTTATCTGCCAACACAGACCTCACCAAGCGAAGACCCCCTAACCTTATTTTCAAACTACATGCTTAGTCTGACGTCATGGTAAGAAAACCCACTCGCAAAAATGACATGGTTTATGGTTTAGTTAAGTATGACGTCACACATGATGCGCCATTTCAAATACAATTGATTGTGGTTTGCAAACCACACACACGAAAATACGAGTGGTTTGGATAACCATATCCATGGTGTGAGTAGTTTACCATGAAAAATTCGCCTTACTCTTGTAAAAGATCCATTTGATTAAGTGATTTTTGTTTTATTTCAATCACAGGGTTTTCACAGGGTTTTTGTGGTTCTTTTCTTTTACATTTTACTGACGTTAAGACGTTAAGCTATAATGGAAATATATAATAAAACTCATTTTTTCTAGTTAAATTTTTAAAATAAACTTAAATACTTTAAATAAAACATCATTAAAACCCTAAAACACACTGAAATTAATGTCTCTACTTAATAAAACCATGTGTATTTACTTTAATACAAAGTCAAACTTTTTCACACCTACCACTCGGTTCCCACCTATGCGCGCTCACCCTGACTCAAAAAACGCAGCACGTAACGGGACATGGATTTGCAGTTTTTGTAAATGTAGTCGCTTGATGCTATTTTTAATTCTGGGTCAGCACGCATAGGTGAAAAGGTCTTTCTGGCCTCTGCAGTAACCTAAAATAAAGAAGAAAACATAACATACCTCTGTCAGAATTCAAATCAACAACTCATTAATTAAGTAGAGTAAAAACCCTTTTTTAGTTATAGACTAAAGGCGGGATTATCCAGCAACTTAATGCACAATTTTGAAATTTAATGCCTAATTTTATATCTCTATCTTTTTTTTAACATTGCATAAGAAAAAGACAGTGATGAAAAATCAAGTACCTAATTTACGAATTGTGTATTAGGTTGCTGAATTAACCTGCCCTTATATTACTGTCTTGGGTACAAACCTAGTATAACCTGGCGTCGTTGGTCCATTTGTTGTGTTTTTTATTACCTGTCCTCATTAATCTTGGAAGTTTTACATTCTCTGGGAAAGATTGAGCTCAAATGTACACATGTAGTGCTCAAGGGCCTTCTATCAATCATTGGGGTGTGTTTTTCCACCACAAAACTTCAAAAATTTAACAAAAATCTACAAAATACCTAGGGCAAATTTTTGTGAGCTTACTGTAGTTACTAATGTTCTCTCAGCATACTACAACATACCAGGAAAATGGCCTGTCAGACCCTTCAACCTCGTATATCTGTCAATGATAACTATATCAAGGAGATAGTTATGTTTTATGGGAGAGTGGTGCAGGGGGAGCATTTTCTGGTAAGCTTGTTCTCTCTCAGATCGATGCAATTAAAAGAAGAGAACAATAGTAACTATAGTAAGCACACAAAAAATTGCTACTAGTAACATTTAAAAATTTATTTTTAGGCTTGCCAACCAAAGAAAAAAAGCTATGTAACCATGACGTCACACCTAAGCTAAATGTGACGTCATGGTAAGGTGTAGTTACTCGCAAAAATACCGGTGACCCTGTTACTATACGGTATGCTGTATTAACCCCTCAAAAATAGGCTTTATGGTAAGCTCTCAAAAAAAATTCGTAGAGTTTGTGCGCGCGAAAACGCCTCCGATTTGAGTGAGTCTCGCCCACGCATGTTTCTACATCCGTGGTCTGTTTCTACATCCGTGGTCTGTTTCTACATCCGTGGTAGGGATGATCCGATACCCCCAAAGTATCGATACCTATTTATATAAATATACTCGCAAACATTTTTCGATACTACTCATATAGCCTTGTGTCCACCAACGCGTGCCTACCCTGCTTCAAAAAACGCACCATGTGACTGGACATATATTTTTAATCGTTTTAAATGCAGAGTCACGTGATGCCAAGCGTGGGCATGTAAGGACACGCGTTGGTGTGCATCGGGCATTACCCTCTCCACATAGGCCGATCAGCTCTTATCGTTTTAGGGTCCTTTTATCCACCTTCGCCGCCATTTTGACATAAAACTAATGGATTATCTGTCACTTTTGAGTGAAAATGGCGGCGAAGGTGGATAAAAGGACACTAAATCGGTATGAGTTGATCGGCCTATCTGGAGAGGGTACTGCATCGGGTATAAGAGTACTTTTGAAGTATCGATACTTACTCATATCGATAATTTCTAAAATTACCGATTTTTTTGATTTTTTATTAGATTAAACCTAGGGACGTTTAAAAGTATCGATACCTATTTATATAAATATACTCGCAAACATTTTTCGATACTACTCATATGAGTACCTTTGAAGTATCGATACTTACTTATATAGATACTTTCTAAAACTACCGATTTTTTTTGATTTTTGATTAGATTAAACCTAGGGACCTTCATATGTTTTTTGTTTGTTACGAAACAAAGTAAACACATTAATAAAAAGTGAGACATATTTTTGTAAATTATTTATTAATTATTTTTAAAATAAAAACTAAACAAAAAATTCTTTCGCCTCCAAATTGCCCAAAAATAAACTTGCTCAAGATGTTTTGGAGACAATCGATTTCTGGCTTGCATCATCGTTGCTCCAGGTTTCGAAAATAAGCACTCGCTTGGAACTGATGTTGCGACGACAATTAAATATTTTAGTGCATATTTATATAGGCAACTTAAAGAATGCAACGACCATCCGCTCTGATGTGTATGTCTTTCTTTTTCTTGACTATTGACCAAGAGAGAACAGCAATACCCGGTTGAAAATTTTTTGAAATAAAATGCGAACCGATCGCTCTAAAGAACACTGTCCAAGGAAGACATGGTTTATGCCAAAAATGCAAGGGAGACAGAAAGCTGAGGCCGACAGATTCGATTCGATACCGAGTAAAATCTTTCGATACCGAGTAGATATCGCTTAGGGCTTATGCGCAATTTTACAACTTATAGTTAAAGGTCAAACCTCAGTTTAAACCACGGATGTCGACTTCAGTATTTAGCGAAATCGCTATGATCGATGACGAATTTATTTTTGATCAACTGGACGAAGATGATGAAATTATTGACATTGTCGAAGCACCAAGAAGACCAAAAAGTATTCGTCCTAGAACAAATCCTTTGGAGGAGTACGACGATGTAGATTTTAAAAAGATGTTTAGATTATCTAAAGAGACATGCGAAATTGTGCACCAGGAAATTCGACAAGAGTTGGAACATTCCACAGACCAGTAAGTTTTATTTTCACACCAAGCTCACACGACGTATATATATATATATATATATACAGTATATCTTTGCGTTTCTGACAATTCTGAACATTTTCTGTTGTGGCGTCTGGATGTATGTCTGTCTGTAATGAAGGTTGATATCTCAAAAACTACTTGACTGATTTTTATCAAATTTGGCGACTATGCTGGGTTTGGCTCTAGTTGGTGCCATTTTAAAGATATGGTTAAAATAATCAACCCTATATGCCAAGAAAATGTAGTCTTTTTAAACTATAGAAAAAAGCTTGTTGTGCTCCTAATCCTACAGCTAATCCAACAGCTCTTTTTTTCTTCCTGGCCGTGGTTTAACTGCGACTTATAAAATTGAGCAACTTGTTTACCAATGGCTAAATCCAAAGATTAATCTTAAGTTTAAACTATGGTTTAATCTGGAGTTTTACCTTTGGTTGTAAAATTAGCCCTTAGAAAGTATCGATACCAAAAGTACTTTGTATCGAAACAAAAGTATCGATACCTACTCGGTAATTACCATAGAAATAGAAATCCCTTCTATTTCTATGGTAGTTACTAGTATCCATAGAAATATAATCCATTATATTTCTATGCTAGTCTTTGATGCTAGTATCGGAATAACCGTGGTCTCGCCATTTTGTTTTCATCGGCATTTTGTGTTTGGGGTACAGAACTTGGCTTTTGTCAAGTTTTCATTATTTTTGATGGAATTACCTAATTTTTATCAAAGAAAAGTAGATTCGCACACCAAGATTTGCTGGGTCTAAATTTTTTGCAGAAATTTGTGGTAGGTATTTGAAAAATTTGTTTTTTTAGGAAAAGTAAAGGCGGATTTAGAAATTCATAAGGTAGGCGGTATGAGGTATGCAATAAGATGCAAGGAAAATAAACTATAGCAAATGCATGCTGCGGTAATTATGCAGTATACGGTTTTCTGGCATTTTGATTTTTTTTGAAAAATTCTTTATGGGGGCACCTTCTAGGGTCCCTAGGACCCCAAATCCGCCTGCGCCCGATTTTTTTTTTTTTAACGAGAAAAAAGGGTGCCCAGGGGGGGTTGTAAAGTGTTTTTTTAATTGTTTTGGGTTGGTTTGGATTAGGTTGGGTTGGACTGTGTTGGTATGGTTTGTTTTAGTGAAAAAAAATTAAAAAAACCAAAAAAAAAAAAAACTGTAATTATGCAGTATACGGTTTTCTGCCATTTTTGATTTTTTTTGAAAAATTCTTTATGGGGGCACCTTCTAGGGTCCCTAGGACCCCAAATCCGCCTGCGCCCGATTTTTTTTTTTTTTTTTTACGAGAAAAAAGGGTGGCCAGGGGGGGTTGTAATGTGTTTTTTTTATTGTTTTGGGTTGGTTTGAATTAGGTTGGGTTGGACTGTGTTGGTTTGGGTTGTTTTAGTGAAAAAAAAATTAAAAAAAAATAAAAAAAAACCAACAGGCGCAGACGGATTTGGGGTCCTAGGGACCCTGGAAGGTGCCCCCATAAAGAATTTTTCAAAAAAAATCAAAAATGGCAGAAAACCGTATACTGCATATTTACCAAAAAAACAACCGGCGCAGACGGATTTGGGGTCCTAGGGACCCTAGAAGGTGCCCCCATAAAGAATTTTTCAAAAAAAATCAAAAATGGCAGAAAACTGTATACTGCATAATTACCCATGCTGCTGTTCACAGTGTTCTGTAAGCTGCATGTGTTTGCTATTGTTTATTTACCATGCATATCTTACTGCATACCCCATACAGCTTATCTTACAGAACTCTGAATCTGCCTTAAACCTGCCATAATTTTCAAGTTTTTTCTGTTATATTTGTATTGCTGTTATATTTACTCCTTCCAACATCTTTTTCAGTTTTTATAGGTTTTTGGTGGGATTACCCTGCAACTTAATGCACAATTTCTAAATAGTGCTTAATTTTAATCTATTGGTGTGGTCATGATGATAATTTAAGGCATAAAATATTTTACCTTGATTTAAGTGGTAACATTTTTGTTAATAAGATTTTTTTTGTAGGTGTTTCACATTTTTCAGCCATAATTTTAGCCACATTTTATAGTTTTGTTTCCGAAATGTCAATTTGTAGAATAAAAAAGTAACTTTTTTAAGTTTTCAGGTTTTTTTAGCATTTAATAAAATTTTTAAATGAAAAATATTTAAGGATGTTGAAGAGAGAAAGCAGTATTAAAAAAAGCATTTTAGAAAAAGGTGAAGATAATTTAACACCATTTTTTGATAAAAATTTCAAATTTTCTGTTTTGTCATCTTGAGTGGTGATGTGCACATGATTTTTATTTTAGAATTTTTATCCAAAAAAAGGCAAAAATTGTAATTGTTTAAAATGTGTAGGACATAAGGTAGTATTAATTTCTTTTAATCAAAGTTCTTTGCAATCTTTAAAATCTATCTAAAAATATAAGTAAGAGGTAGGTATTTAACAAAAATATTTTAGGGTTCATCATGACTGCACCAAATCTTTTTCTGTCATAGTATGGTAGAAAAAGAGGAGAGATGAAAAACTAAACACTAAATTTAAGAATTTGGAATTAAGTTGCTGCATAAACCTGCCCTTAGATATTTATGCAGGGCTAATCCTAGTGTGACCTTAATTTTTTTAGAGGAAAAAGAATGCATTACAGTGGCAAGTCGTTTACTTGTGGTTAAGTAGTTGTTGGTTGGGTTAACTTGTACAAAAAAAATATTTATAAGATTTGGTGGTAAATCCAGGCCTTAAATGCGACAGAAGCCAAAATTTTAAAAGTGTGTTAAAAATACCATTTTTTATATTCTTTAGATCTTGTTGACAAATATCACAACCAATGATTTTATAGCACTGTAGAGGACAAATTTTTTTACAGTTAAAGCAATTTCTTATGTTTCTTGTGAAATATTTCTAAAAATGGATTGGGTTAGCTGCCCAGGTTGGGGAAGAATTTAGGCTTAATTCTAGATTTAGTGTTGCCAAAATCTTGGGAAAATTATGACAAATATACCATATTTTACATGTTTGGAATGCTGTTGAAAACAATTGCTTAAATTTAAACTAAAATTGTATTAACCTGACATTATAGCACTGCAGGCACTTTTTTAAAAATCTAATCCAAAAGATCTACTAAAATGTTTTTTTTTGTGAATTGTTTAAAAAAAGTAGGTCGGTTTAGCTGTCAAGCAGGGGAGTGATTTTTTAACATTATTTTAGGTCTCTAGCTGACAATAAATTGTGTAAAATCTTGTGTAAAATTAATTATTATTATTATTAATCTTTTTCAAAGCTTTGTCTGTACTCTTTTTAAAAACCTGCTTCAGTTGCACAGACCTAAGGTCTGTGTTCAGTTGCAAAAATTTTAGTAAGAAAAAGTCAAAAAAGAGTACAGTTCTAATATAATATAGTATAGAGTACAAAGCTTTGACAAAGAGTACTGTCAAAAAGAGAATAAATGGTCACACTAGCTAACCCAAGGGGTGAACGAATCCCCAAATTTTGTACATGTAATGCCGAAAAGGCCCATATTCTCCTACCAGGTCTTGTCAGGACCCAGCAGGACCTGAAATATACATTTTTTAGTTGAGACTATGGTTGGAACCCAACAGTACCTATAGTATGGGTCCTGCCTAGTCCTAAAACATAGGTCTTACCAAGTCCTGCTAAGAATTTTGTACACCTCTTGCCAGATTGGTTCACCCCTCAGGCTAACCCCTGATTTATGAAAAAATTCCTCCCAGATTCAATTAAATGTAACCTGGTCCACTCAATTGCAGCTTTGTTCTATCATTCCATTGGTATGTGTTTGTACCAGTAGTAAAGTATCAAAGGAAATGCCCTGCATTTTGGTGAACTTGTTTAGATCTTGTTTATAGATAAGGCCAACCACCTCTTAAATATTAAAATTTGAACTGGTTTAATTTACAAGAGATAAATCAATTTCAGAATTTTGAAATTTCAACCAAAAATTCTAAAACTGTTCCTATTACAGATAGCCCTAAACTGTAACAGGCAACCTTCCTGAGTAACTAGCCATACCACAACAACAAAACATGGAAATGACAATACCCTCATCACAACCACTCTATGCTGAAAAATCTGGGGGCACATCAACAGCCTCTGAACCTACGGGTCCTTCTGGTCTGCATAAACGTCGATCAGGGGCACAACGCAGAAAGCGGGCTATAGCAGTGGCAAAATCCCTAGGGCTTCCCATTAAATCCAGAAAACCACGGAAAAATCGACCAAAAAGCACAACTACTGTAGAGACTGGAAAACCACCAATGTGCGAAAACTTGGCTAAGAGTCATGAAAAACCTCTGTGCGTTCAAACACCACCTTGGCTAGTCAAACTGAGCAGGTTTGAGCCTATGGAAAAACCCAGTTCTTCAACTGGGGATCAAAACATTCAAGAGGCTCTTACAGAGCTCAAAATGGCTGTGACTCTGGACACCTATCCAGAGGGCAAATTAACCCCTGAACATTCCAGACTGATACAAGTGGCTCTAACCCAGGAAATCTGTAAATCCCCAATAGGCAGTGCTCCACAGATTACTCACAATTATTTCCTACAGGGAGTGTTGTACATGTTCTGTGCCAACCAGCAGTCCAGAACCTGGCTCCTTCAAAAGGTGCCAACAATAAAACTCTGTGGGTCAGCATGCCTTAAGGTTGATGATGCCAAGAATTTATCTCAACCTGCCAGAGTTTTATTGTGGGTACCCTTAGAACTCCTAGAGGACAGGGATCCTGCTAATATCCTCAAAGTCATAAAGATCCAAAATACAGATCTTGCCAGAGAGGAGTGGAGAATAGTTGGAACCCGGAGTGAGAGACATGGCACGGCCCTTGTTCTTGCAATGGACGAAAAGGCTGTTTGGAAACTTGAGAAAAAAGGTTTGAAAGCCTTTTTGGGACTGGGTCAAGTTACCTTTAAGGTGGTGAAACAGCCAAGGGGTGGAGCAGAAACTGCAGGTGCTTCAAGCAAACCTGCAGAACAATATGGTGGCCACAGCCATCTTGTGCAGTACCCTCAGTATTGCTCCTACTAAAAAACACTGCTACTATGATCCAAGAACTCGGGCTAATCAAACGCTGGACACCCATTCAAAGCCAGAGGTAAGATTATCTAAGACAAATGAACTATGTATCTTAAAACTAACTGAGCTTTATTCTAGGGATCAATCAGCTGTTAGGCTGAATTTAAAAATGGCAGTTGCACAAATTGAAGCTGTCCTCGCTTTGAAGAACCTACCATATGAGGTAAGAATCTATTAAATGTTGTTGTTTTAAATAGGTAACTTACACAAGGGGTAAACCAATCTGGCAGGAGGTTGTGAAGTGAAAAAGACCTGGCAGGATCAGGTAGGACCAAGGGGTTATCCACCCCCTCAAAATATGTACACCTACTGCCAAAATTATAGGGATTTATTGTCAGGATTTCTACATACTGCCAGTACTGCCAAGTACTGCAGTAATGCGAGTGCTGCCAAATACTGCCAGTACTGGCAAAAATTTGTGCACCTACTGCCAAGGTGGACAACCCCTCGGGTAGGACCGAGAATATGGGTGCTTTTTCCCGGAGAAGTACAAAATTTGGAGATATGTTAACCCCTCAAGGATACTTGTTACTACTGGTTCATGTCTCTATGCACAAGCTCCTAGGCACATCTGCATGTAAATCTCATGTCAACAGACTGGCAGACCTGAGCATTACCATGTTCACACTGTTAATAAACACATGAAACATAAAAAAAAACAGAAAACAATCCACTGGATGGAATAAAGGACCTTGAGAACCAAAGATATGCAAAGTGAATTTACAACAGAGACAAAAAGAGGATTATGTACATCACACAAACAGAATTATGAAGCAAACACTGTCAAGAGGTTGAGAACACCACTGAAGTAGCAATAAGACTTAAAAATATTTTATCCATTGATCTAAATGGGGAGGTGGTGACTAAATGGGGACCTGTGCATCCACTACAAACTCACCTCCCTGAATCAGTTGGAATTGAACCTAACAAAATTCTACCAAGTGTAAAAATTGGGTTTTGGGAACTATCAGGGAGAAAATCTTTGACCCTGTGCAGCATCTGATTACAATAATTCTTATTTTAATTTTTTGTTGGTGTACTTGCAAAAACCACTAAGTTAGTTTTGCTTACTTGTACTAGTTGTGCTAAAAATATATTTCTGAGTAAAGTCAAGTATTTTTTAGGAAATTAATGAACTCAAATTTTATCCAAGCTTTCACTGCCTTACTTATTATTACAAGGTTCTGCCTTTATGTTAAAACCCTAAGACAGCAATATAGGTATTGGCCTCAGTATCGGCAATACATAAACCAAAAGTGATTTTATTTACAAAATTTTACAAATAAATGACTTAGTGAATTTTGCCAGTATAACAATGTTTTACTTATAATTTTCTCTTTATTTCAGATTTTATCTGCTGGCCCAGGACAACTTCTGCATGCAGAACCTCAATGTAACTCAATCATAAAGGACCTTTTAACCAAAGCCCAAGATATGAACCCGAACTAAAGAGCAGAGAAAGACAGAGATGTTACATATCTGTTCTGCCATTGTGAGTGTGGTGTGTAAAAAATGTACTTTTATACCAAACAGATTTGGTTGTTTCACATGGTTTAATATAATTTAGATTTTTTATGTGTTCAGTTATTTTACAAATGTCTCCTGACCTAAAAAAATTTATGCAAAATTTCAAAAGAATAAAATCACAGAAAATTAAAAATCCTTGCAAAATCTTGTTGATTTTTTTAGAATTCATTTTAAAAATGATAGATAGAGAGGTGGTGGCAATAGAGGTGTATGATTTCATCCACATTATAAATGGTATAAAACTGTAGTTTACATCCATCAGAATTAAAAATATTATGATGCTCAGGTGGTGGGGCTTTTTTTACAGGAAGGTCCTAAAACTTGCAAAAAATAATAACTCTATGAAGTCATTTCATCTCTTTTCTTATTGTTGCTATTGTGTTAAGGGCCACACCAATATACCAAAAAAATATATTGCACATCCCTAGGTGGGAGATTTTCCAAAATAATAGCTATATGAACTCATTACATCCCATCTGCAATTTATATTAAAACAATGTACTTACCTCAGGACTTCCCACCTAGACATCTGAAAATATTTTTTTTTTGTTATCTTTGGTGTGTCTATCAAAACTAAAAAAAAAAAAAAAAATGGGATGAAATGATTAATTTTTTACTGCCACCATCTGTATCTATACCTAATTTAACCCAACAATGCATAAAGGTAAGGAAATGATTCTCAGGTTTTTGGACAGTTTTTATTGAGTCACTAAATCAATACATTTTGACACCATGTCATTATCTATTATTAGTTTTTGTGTAAAATTCATATTTTACGACCTATTTTTAAATTTTTTCGATTTGTTATATTCTGATGCTCCGCTTGTTCGCTAAGGACTGAACTGACTGATATCCATTGGATGTAGCAGGTAAGAAATCTGTTCACATTCACGTCCGTCAAGAATACAGCTCCTGGTGTGGTGACGAAAGGAAGAGGTCTTTTAAGTTTTAATATTACAGTTTACATGATATAAAGTTTTTAAATTTTAGGACCGGCAGAATCCGGCATAACGGAAGACGGACGACCCATGACCGCCATGGAACTATTGCAGAAGTTCAAGTTGAAGAAAACGGGACTGTCGAGCGAGCAGCTGGTGAACGTGATGACGCAAATTTTAAAGAAAATCGACTCTGTCAAGCACGACTCTCAAAGGTTCAATGTATTTGTCCATCAAGCCTTGTTGATTTTGCATATAAATGGCTTAATTTGGGTCGACAATCAGTAATCACTCTCCCCCTATGTAAGCCAATATTATTCTAATGAAAGTCATTGTTTGTATTGCTGTGTTATTGAAAATAAATTGAATAAAAAATTGTTAATGTTTTTAGAATTTATTACCATAACTCACAACTGTATACACTCTTTATCTCTCTGCAGAGCCACTATTTTATGCCAATCAAAACTAAACTTGGATTAGTTTTAGGATTAAGGCCCGATTTCAGAGCTTAGACGTGTCGCGAGCAACACTGTTGACCAATAACAATTAGGCAGCTTTTCCCCACTCATCTGTTGCTGGCAGAGTTAAATTTATTTCAACTTTTTCTCCTGTAGCCGCAACAGTCGCCATAAAGAGTTTTTCCATATTTTTGTTCCAAATTATCTCATTTTTTAGACCTGGGACATTTCACTTATTTTGCATGCCTTTGCTCCAAAGAAAGTAAAATAATATTAAGACGTACCTGCCTTCTGCCGATATTTCTCTTTTTTTTGTCCCTTTTTTTGCTTTACGCCAAAGATAAAAAGCAATTAACGTATTCCGGTTTATCGTTAAATCGTGTTATTCAAACAAAAATTTAACCTCAAAAAACATGTTTTGCGACACCCAGTTGATGTCGCTGGATTCAACCGGCGCGAGTGGAGGGGATTGTCGCTCGCGACACGTCGAAGCTCTTAGAACGGGGTTTTATTGTGCAAGTTTTTGTTACTTTTACCTGCTGTGTACAGATATTTTTGTATACTTTAGTTTATAATTTGGTGTAAATTAGCATTTCCCTTCAATTTGCCATTGGGTGTAAATTAGCAGTTGATACGGCTTTTAGTGAAGTAGGCTAATGGTTAAGCTTTTGGTTTGGCTTCTTTTAGAGGAGGATGGTATTCTCGAACGCACTCCTTGTAACTCTCAGCGCCACCTAGGAGAGAATGATATTTGTCTAAAATTTTTACAGATTTCTGCTAGCGCAATTTTCGTAATGCAGTGACCCTAACTTTTTTTTTCTTTAATATAATTTATCTATGTTTATTTTGACGGCGTACCCCTAGGTAGTAAAAATTTTTGATATAAATGCTAAAACCTCCAAAATTTCTGGGGTCACAAAAAACGCGCGTTTCTGCGAGCTTAACATACTAGTTACTATTATTTTCTCTTTCTAAATGCATTCGTCTAAGAGAGATCCAGCATACTACACCATCACAAAAGGCGGGTAGCCTTTACACCCTTCGACCCCGCATATCTGTTAGGGGATAACTATCTCAAAAAGGTAGAGTTAGACAGCGGGGTCGAAGGGTGTACAGGCGGTATATGTTCCTGGTATGCTGGGTCTCTCTCAGACGAATGCATTTAGAAAAAGAGAATATTAGTAACTATGTTAAGCTCGCAGAAACGCGCCTAAACTCTGATTTTTGTAAGGAATTTCAATTTGATATATATCACAAAATTAAGATTCTGCCCACCTTAAAAGAGTAAAATATTCAAGTTTTTTAAAACTATATATAGTTATGGCAAGATTTGCTATGTTTTCACGGGTATTGAGTTCGTTTTCAAGTCATTGTATCTTTTTCTTTTACATATAGCGTGTTCTTGCTCTTGATAAAAAACAGTGTTAAGTGTCTTTTTACCACAACTCGGAACTATACATCAGCCCTCCCAAAAGAAAACTTTAATGAACAGACGACATAAATAAATTAACTCATTAACACGTATCTCAGTACTGAGACACTCAAATTCTTCTCATAAAACTCTATTATAAGCCTAAAGATGTACCAAATCCAAACTGGAGTACAAAAACAAATTAATCCTTATTAAACCAGGAAAAAGCATTTAGTTTAATGAAAGTACTCCAGTTTGGATTTGGTACATCTTTAGGCTTAAAATAGAGTTTTTTACTTAACATTTATTCAAATTCAAAAAATTAACTTATTCTTTCGGATGGTGCATGGTGCATTGCAATTAAAAAAAACGTTATTTTCATATAGTGAAAAAAACGCTTAATAACCCGTTTTATTATGTTTTTTTGAAAAAAAATTAACGTAATAAAACGGGTTATTACGCGTTTTTTTCAATATGAAAATAAGGTTTTTTTAGTTTTGTTTAACCGTTTTTTTTACTATGAAAGTAAGGTTTTTTTTTTAGTTTTGTTTAATGGGTTGTTTTTCAGTTTTTTCCGGATGACATATTCCAGATTTTTCGCTTAATTTTCTGTTTATTTTTTGTCTCTGACTCTTCCATTACTTTAGCATAAGATGACAAATTTCCTTTATGTACTTCTGCTTGCGGTTATATATATTGCAAAATAATGTGAATTAGACAGCGAAAGTCATGCTTAAAATAGGTATAGCGTTTTCTAACATTTTTTTCTTAAAATCATATGTTTTCATGTAAAATTACATGATTTGAGAAAAAAACGTTAGAACGCTACCTATTTAAGCATGCCTTTCTCTGTCTAATTCACATATATTTTAATTATTTTATTGCAATGTGCCGGAGGGCTGTGTAAACATTATATATTGCACTGAATCAAAGAAAGACACCAAAAGCAGTGTGTTATTTAGTACAAGATATATAAAGTGTATTAAAATGCTAAAAGGAAAAGTTACCAGCCTTAAATTTGTCTCTACTGATGGTTATTTTTTTTATAACACAAAATGATAACTTACCTGTGTAACACATGTACCATAAATCACCCTTTATAAACGATAAAAAAAAACGTGGGTGAACACATTTTACGTCCACTGGTGCTCCAACTTTTTACAAACATTTTCCAAACAATTTTTTCTAAAATTTTACTTAAAAAATAAAAAAAAAACCGACTCTCACTGCCTGATTCACAGCGCAGCTTTGCTTTGGCGCCATATTTTCGCGCCTTGTCATGACAGAGGTGGCGCCATCTTCTTAGCGCGAAGGCAATTCACATGGCTAATGAAAAAGACTGGGATGGGGAACTAAACAGCGCTTTCCGCGAAATGAACTTCACTTCAAGAAGTTCGTTTGATCTTTCAATTTTGGAACCAAGATGGTTCCTGACGTTTGAGGTTAGAAAAGCAATCTTTTATTTTTCAATTTTTAGAAATTTTGAGAATTTGTTACAATGGATGAAAGTGATAAGTCTATTTCAGGTAAATAAGGTTCAGTCATGCTCGCAACATGGATCAACGTACGTTAACATGCGCATGTTTTTGATAGGGTTAAAAACCTTATGCAGTTGATGGTAGATCGTCCTACGTTGGCAATCGACCAACAATGGTTTAGGGCCTTTACTCAAGTTTTAATGCCTTATACTTAACTTTTTATTTCTATTTCTGTCTATTTTCCTTTAAAAAGTAGAGAGAAAAGACAAAATTGTGCATTGAGTGTTAGCCATTAAAACTTAAGTAAATAGGCCTTATGGGACATCCATGTGATGGGTAGAACCAATCAGTTATACAATACTAGTTTTTCCCAAGGCAATAAGAGTTGAGAGCACCTTTATAAAAGTAAGAGAGATTAAACAATATTTTACTAATAATATAATTAGCATGTTGATTAAATTGTAATTTTTGATCAATTATGAAATTTTCTACTACTTTAATTTTTTCATTTTTAAGTCTAATATGTAGGTTTTGCTCTGCAAACTGTCTCCTAAACTTCTTCTGTCCTAACAAGATGAATTTTTACCATTTATCTTTAATGAATTCACACAACACCATTGGTAAACATTGTTAAGGTTGCTATTTATAACAGCTACAATATCTTTTGCATCACTACTTGAAAAATATAGTAACATATCATCTGCAAATAGATTAATTATACATTTATTCTCTACCTCTGATAGGGGCTAGTATGCTGCCCTGAAGAATGCCGATGGTATTTTGATGTTTTTCAGACATATGATTGTTTATTTCTACCTTTTGCATTGTCTTATTTAGATAGTATATGATAAATTCCAAAGCTAAGCCTACAATACCTATGGTTTGGAGTTTCTTTAATAGCCTTTCCCTGTTAACAGTTTCAAATGCTCTGTAAATTTTCCAAATCCATCTTCAAATGGTTTAACACACATTGTAAGGCTGTTTCATAACTGTGTTTATTAATTATTGAGTTATTACTAAAATATTGTAGAAGTTGCTCATAAAAATCTTTTTTTTAAATTTTAAATGTAGTGCTTAGCATATTTGTTGGTCTTAAATCAGTTGGTTTAGTTGCAGAGATTTTAAGTTCATTAGGGATTCGATAATTTTCAATTGAAGCAAGCAAGCAATACATTTATCTCATCTGGACTAGCTTTATTTTTCATTCCAAAAATAATTTTTTTTAATGGTACATTGTCAGCCTAGGTGTCAGCCAAGCGAAAGTTGGTAAATAAATTGTAATTGGGCGATAGATGAGAACTTTGTATGTCAAAATGTTCTATACTTGTCACAATCCAATCTTTGCTTTCAATGTAAAAATCATTTAGGTAATCAGATATTTCTTCTGGTTCCTTAAGTAGTTTGTCCTCTTCTGTAATAATTTTGTCTACCACACTGCTTTGATTCTTTTTGATAATCGTTTTTAAAATACCCCAGAGCTTAACAGAATTCGTTTTACTCTCAGTAATAACTTTTTCATAGGAGTGACTTTTCCTGCTTGATTTTTTGTGCTGCCCTGTTCCATTTCATTTTATATATATTCCAGTTTTTCTGTGTTTTATTATTAACATATATTATGTAGTGTTGTCTCTTTCTTGCATTGTTTCCTTAACTGTGTGCGACCACCAGGGTTGGTATTTTGGTTTGGCAATTTTTAAGGCCTATATTCCCAATAGTCTCCGTGCCATATCTGACCACTTGTCCTATGAATGTATGCCAGAGTTTTCATTGCCATTTTAGACTTTTTGAAAATTGCTTTTTAGAAGTTCAACAATGCCGCACTCTTGGAGATGGCATGGAAAAGCCAGAGAATCAATCTGCTCAAACATTGGAATTTTCAGAAATCTTGAGAAAAATCTCCAAACCTAATCCAACCATACTGAATTCATTAAAACCTATCGAGTCAAAAGCAAAAATTTTTAATTTGGTGCCAAAATATGTACCTCAAGATAAGAAGATAGGAAATAGTTTATTAACAAGGCCAAAGGAGCCAAAGTTTGTGCCTTATGAGCCCTATAAAGGGGCAGTAGAACCTATAAAAACCAAAAAAGTTAAAAAGAAACCCATATTGCATGAATCCACTTCAAAAAACAATATTGAAATTCAAGAATTAGTTCAACAAATGTCAGAGATCCGTATGGCTGAACTTAATAAAGCCAAATTAAATGCTTTACAAGAAAATCAAATAATACCTGTAGAACGCTGGGTAAAAGAGAAACAAAATTATGAAAATGACATCAAAAACCTTAAAGAAACCATTTCACACCTTGAAAACCAAGTAAAATTTCAGGGGCAAGTAAACAGTGAACTAAAAACTTTACTTGTTGCTGCTGTAGGTGAAGACTTGGAAACACGAGTACAGCATTTAACAGAAGACAAGTTGTCTTTGGCGAGAGAACTTTTAAACTCCGCCCATCATTTAACATCACATCAAGAACAGACAGAATGGTTATCAGGACAATGTGAGGTGTGGAGAAGCAAATTTTTGGCTTCTAGGTGAGTCCTGGATACATTTTGTACATACTAATGTCAAAAAAATAACTTTTTTTATTGCATCATGTTGTGTTGTATTATTTAACCTGAATTTCATCAATTTCTTTAAACTGTTTAAATATAATAATATACCTGATCCAGACTATCTTTTAATTCCCCCAGTTTAGGCTTATCCTTTTTATTTACTAGTCAGGGTGTCCTCATTATGTATATTTCAATTTTTGTAGGCAGTGTTTATGAAAAACCCATTTTTTTATTTAAAAATGTATGTTATGAAGCTTATTTTTGTGCGTAAACAAACCTTTAAAACTTTTAACATACAAAACCATAGACAGCCATGGAATATGTCAGTTTTTCAGAAAAGTCACACAAATTCTGTCTTTCCTTTTACACGGTGAGAATTTTCTACACTTTTCGACGTTTGTTGGTACGCGTAGTAGCAATTTAGCTCCATCATAAAACATTTAAAATATTAAATTTACAAAATGTGACAGGTGAGATTTTCTGTTGTTTCTGAAGAATCGTGACCTCGATGGCAATCCAAAATATATTTTACAAAAATCGTCAAAACCTCATTTTCAAAGAATTTTCTGCATAATTTTTAGATTCATGCCCTCAAGATTTTTGCCTGCGGCACATTTTAATCATTATTTTCGAAAGGCCGTTTGAAATAGACATAGAGTGTAACAAAGTACCTATTAAACGAGAGGTTTGATCAGCTGATTTTTTAAAAAGTAATAGTCAGGAAAATTTTAAAGTTGGTCATGGAAAGTCATGGATTTTTTTCGAAAAATTCTGTGGAAACCCTGCTAATTTTTATTGGTCAAATTTTCCTGTAATTGCCCCAATTAATTTAAATATCTAAAAATTATCCTCAAAATACAATTTTTGCTAAATATACTCTTACCTGTCTACCCTACATTACTCTGTATGTAATCTCCCAATCACAATTTTCCCTATCAGTTACCAATTTTAACTTTTTAGCCTTATGGTTGAAGAATTGGCAAGATGGAAATCATCTTTAACAAAAAGGACCAATGATCTACAAGAAGTGCTTAAAAAAATGCTAAATGAACACGTAAAAATTCAGAAAAACATGGTTGAAACTTACACTAATCTTGGGGCCATTTTAACAAAAACGAACCCAGGTAGGTACTAAAGTAATGGAATAAATGTTTTCCAAATAAATTATTGCCTTTTTCTTAATCATTGTAGGCAGTGAAAACTTAAGCATAAAATCAAAAGACATTCTAGAACTATCCATTAAGAACATGGAAATATCTCAAAAAATAGTCGCTTCATTAGACATTCACAAAGACACTTTTGGGATGTCTGAAATGGAAAATCTAAATGGATACACTGCATTGGAAAAAATAGCTTTAAGGGTATGTATTTCGGTTGGTAAATGTTTGTGTGAACTTTAATGTGGCTGAGAACAAAAAATCAAGATTTATTTATTTTTATAACGGAGGGGGAAGTTACCATCACACAAAATTAATTTTAGTGTCAGATTTTCCTGAACTTAAATTTATTTAGACAAGAAAGGATCACAAGGGCACATCCTTTTTTCTCCCTCCATTTTTTTTTATTTTAAAAGTTTCAGCCAGATTTACAAACAAATAACTTGATAACAAACAGTGACAATAGCCTCCAACTAAGGCAGCTAAACATTCTTCTTGAACGGCTAGCATTGGTTTTCTCTGATGGTGATGACAAAAACCTAGAAGGAAATCATAATGACAGAAACTGTTTTATTCTGTGTGTTACTAAGCAAGTTTAAAATAAAAATTATTTTTTTTAATCCTCTAGCCGAACAAATTTGGTTAAACGAGGGTAACTAACTGATAAATGAATAAGTTAAATTTATTTTGCAATATGTTTGTTATTTTACTTTCCAATACATAAAGTAAACCTTGCTGTTTAAATGAATAAATAAATAAAAAGATAATAGAAAAATTTAAGGTAGATGTGGACTGACAATTGTAATTTTAAAAAACGTTGATTTGGCTGAGAAGGGGTCAATTAAAAAAAAAGCTTACTAGCCATAAAAGTATAATTTTAAATTTTTCAATAAGTATTTTCACTCTAATTTTTTAGATTCTGAAAAACCCAGTGTCCATTACAAACAAGCAAGATCTAGTTTGCATGGCACTGGTAGGGGTTGCCAACTCGGTGACTGGGGAACGAAAATATTTACAGGCGTCTTCCATGCACCCCTGTTGTTCCCACTGCAAGGGAGAAGTTCAAGATATATGACGGTTTAGGTAGGTTTTTTTTTCGAAAAGTTCCTTCAAAAAATATAATGTTAGAAAATTTAACTGGTTCTAAGGATATAATTATCTTATCTTTTTTTGAGGGAATGCTGGCTATTCATTTTTTAAATTTAAATCCTTTTCAAAAGGTAACACTGTGATAATTTTAAGCATTAAAATAGGTACCTGCACGGACAGAAAAAATGTCCCTTTGAGCCCAAACAAAATTAAGATTTAAAACAAATCACGCCGCATTTTTACCTTGTATCAGTAAACAACTCAAATAAGTTGATTCATTTTAATTTGAGGGCTTTGAGTTGTACAAGTATTTGGGTATATTCATTTAGTAACTTAGAAAATAACTTGAATTTTGATACAGATTAAAGTTTTTGATGAGTTTAGATTCCCATTTATGCCCAACGGGTCGAAAACGACCCAGAGCGCCTAAAATATATGCAAAAAGCTTTCAATATTTCTTCTAACTAATTTGCTTTGCCCAACGTAAATCAAAAACTACTTTTAACATTTTTTTTTTTCAACTTTATCCTAAGGATTGACCGCATTTTGATCAGCCAACAAAATTTTCATTAAAAAATTAGACCTTTTATGTAGTGTGTTCTTTATCAAGAGCAAGAACACGCTATATAAAGAGAGAGATACAATCAGTTTTGAAAACGAACTCAAATACCCATGAAAACATAGCAGTAGTTCTGGGCATAAAGGGGTTACGGGACATTTCTTATGTCTGTAGATGTACTTTCCATGGAATAAAGGGTCTATAGCGGAGCTGTTTTGCCATTTTCGATAATACATTGTTTAGTACCTACCAGAAAGTCATAAAATGAGCATCAATACGAAGCAAAAGCAACAGGAAACATATCACAGTACAATTTTTCTACTGCATTTGATCCATCAGAAATGATAAAACACTTACACTATATTTCATTACTTTCTAATGGGGCTAATCTCTATGTTTAGAACGTAAGATATTTCAGGATTTTGTTGATCTGGTTAAAGTTACGCAAGATAGAAAGCTAAGAGCATAGTCTTCGATGGCAGCCCTTCTTGTCTTACTCATGCAAAATTTTGATTGCAAGGGTATTTTTGACCCCACATTTTAAAAACAAAGCTTGAATATCGGGTTTTCTAGTGGTACTTTTTACAATCTTTGTCTAGTCTTGCAGTCTCACAAAAATAAAAGTCAAAATTCAAAAACTATTACTAAAGAACCCTAGATTCAAAATTAGACTAAAATGTTTGAAAAGTTTCTGTAAAAGAAAACGGCCTGCGAAGACTATCCTCTCAAGAGTAAAAGAAGTATAACTTTGTTTTTATTGATTACTTTTCTACTTTTATCTATCTTGCTGATCCAATGTTGCCAAACATTGAACAAAATTTTTGAAAATAAAGGACATATTGTCTACAATGATGAAACAGATCATGCCCTAATCTTTTAGTTTAGATACCCTTAACAAAAAAAATAGTTTAACACCTTCTAAAAAAAAACATGGAATTTTGTAGGGTAGGGTTTGTTTTAAAATCTATCCAAAATGTGTGTAGTTTTTTTCGACATATGAAATGAGGAGGCATACTTTACATGGTATTTTGGTTGGCACAGAAATTGAACCAAATTTTGGTATGGGCCTAGTAGATCCTAATGTCCTGGTCACACTTTAAATTAACCAAAAAAAAATCGTAAGACCACTTTCCAAGGCACGGGGGTTTAATTAGATAGTACTAATAAACAAATAAAACGTGAAAATTATGACAAAAAAACATTTTTTCTGCAATATTGACTTTCAAGAGTTTAGTTTAAAATACGAAAATTTGATTCAATTCCTGTGCCAACCAAAATGAAGAATTAACAAAAATATTTTGGTACTTTTGATGACAATCAGGGATCCACCCATATATCTGTCCGCTGTAACAATGCAGCACCAGGGACGGATATATATCGGTCCCTGACAGTACCTACCTTTTTTTTTGTTTTTTTATAAACCCTTAATTGTCTGCTCTTTCTATAAGTTTAATAAGATCGAAATAGTGGGTCCACTTTCAAACTTATGGCGAATGCGTGCCTACTCCAAGTGATCAAAATGATAGACCTTAAAATTGCTTATTTAGTATCAAAAAGGACACTTAAAATCAAAGAGATAAAGTTTTGGCAGCTATTTAAAAAAATTCGAACTAGGATAGTTTAATAAATAAGGTTTGCAGTCTCACTTCTATGCATAAAATCTATTTTTATTTATCAATATATAAAAAAAACTTTTATTATGACGCAGAAAGTACATTGTGTTCTGCTATCTACAGGACGATTCAGGTCTCGTGTGCAAACCCACGAACAAAAAGGTGGACATTTTCGAACTGTCAAATAGTTTAACTAGTAAATGATTTTTGTTACTTCAAATTTCAATGAAAAAGTTATCAATGTATAAGATTAAGGTGAAGTCAGTTAATTGGGCCATGCCTTTTTTTACTGGACATTAAAAAGTTTTTTAATGATTTTAATCATTTCAACAGAGAAAAAAATTGTCAATACTGCAATTTCAGAATCTGTCTTGTACGTTTACAACTTTCTTCTTCTTTTTAAAAGTATGTGTTTGAAATATATTTTTGTAAATTTTCTGTTTTTAAACAATATTTTAACATTTTGAGGTTAAATTGGTGGGGTGGCTAACTTCCCCGAAATTTTTGCTCTTTGGATAAAGTCGGTCATAGGGTGACGGTAAAGTTGTTCAAGAGTACGTCCTAATTTTTGCTAAAAGTCAAGTACGACTCCTTCTCGCTACTGTTTTACCGAGTGGGTTTGGTGAGGTTTGTTTCGGGTTGATTTGGATCGGTTGAAAAAGAAAATCGTTAAAAAATTTGTTCCCTCCGAATAAAAAACAAAAAATGATGTTATAAAAATTAGGTTACGTGGTTTAAAGCACCACTTTTACCAACTCGTCCGACTTACCACTCATTTCTTTCTTTTTGTAGGGAAATACGAAGTTAAGCTGGGAAAAAGTAGCTGCGACATGCACTTATTAATTATTTTACAAAATTTTAGGTTTTCCCTCAAACAACAATAAAAAAAAAAAAGGAAAATTTACCTTTGAATCACCGTTGTATCACGTCATTCCCTCCCCGACACCCCCAATTAATAAGAGATGAGCTTGAAACGTAGGTATTTGGTTTTCGTTACAAAATTTTTTCAAAAATTACTTAAAATTTGCAAATTCTGTCGTTTCTTTACGTTATGATAATAAATATTTTTGATACTTTTTAGGCGTCTTTCAGAAAAATCCTCCTAATATACTGGGATTTTTTTCGCGGTTCAAAAATGAAGAACCGAACTATGACCTGCTTTCCCATTTAACTTCAAAGTGTTGACCTTAATCAGTCTAAACCCGTATGACTTTTTTACTTCAGCGCTAGGGGTAAGTCGGTCAACATTAAAATAAAAAAAATCTCAACTCTTTTTTTTAAAATAAAATAAAATAAAAAAAAAATTATATATACTATGTATAAATCATAAATACAACCTTAATAATAAAAAATAAAATCTATGGCAAACTTGCCTGCCTTCACCTTAAATATTATTTTTAAAAAGTTCTGAATCGCCCTGTATATCTAAGATCCTAAATTTTATCATACCTTATTACAAAAATATATATTTTTGAGAGATTGGTTATAAACTTAAAATTAAACATTCATTTTGTTTTTATATATAATAAACAATAAAATATCAAAATTGTATCACAAAAGTTTTTTTTTGCTTTTAAAAAGTATTAAAGTTTTAACAACGAGCCAATAAAATCTTACATAAATAATAACATGTAAAAAAAGCCTAAAAATTGTTGGGTGATGTCATTGAAAAAAAAAAACAGTGGCTTTGACATTGACAGTTACTAAAATTAGTTTGTTTATTTTTAAAATCTGGAAGGCAATTTTTGTTAAATTTTACGTCGGAGATTTCATAATAGAATCCGAATAACTGCAATGATGTTAGTCAAATAGGTTGTGAAATATGGCTGTCAATTTTGACGGAAAGTTTACGATATAATAACATGTAAAAAAGCCTAAAAATTGTTGGGTGATGTCATTAAAAAAACAGTGGCTTTGACATTGACAGTTACTAAAATTAGTTTGTTTATTTTTAAAATCTGGAAGGCAATTTTTGTTAAATTTTACGTCGGAGATTTCATAATAGAATCCGAATAACTGCAATGATGTTAGTCAAATAGGTTGTGAAATATGGCTGTCAATTTTGACGGAAAGTTTACGATATAATAACATGTAAAAAAGCCTAAAAATTGTTGGGTGATGTCATTAAAAAAAAAACAGTGGCTTTGACATTGACAGTTACTAAAGTTAGTATGTTTATTTTTAAAATCTGGAAGGCAATTTTTGTTAAATTTTACGTCGGAGATTTCATAATAGAATCCGAATAACTGCAATGATGTTAGTCAAATAGGTTGTGAAATATGGCTGTCAATTTTGACGGAAAGTTTTGGCTATTTATAGTTATATAGTTGTACAAGGGTTCACCTGGATTTTTTCAAAATCTGTTAAGAATTTGAGAAAATGCTGAAACACGTCGATTTTGTTTGTAAGGGGGAGACTTTTTGGCTTGGAAAATCTATTGAATATATTTGTAAATTAATAGAATCGATATTTCTTTTATTACATTACAAAAACCTGTAATGTTAATTTAAATGGTGTGGTTTTATTTGACTTCCGGTGGGAAGTCAACTGTGTCAAACTCTTTAGAACCTTGGTAAAAAAAGAAGAAAGACAGAGGGAAATACTACAAACACAACGTAGCGTCCTTAAGAAAAAATATTAAAATAAAGATCTGAAGGCCATACAAGGTAGTTAATGTATGAAAGCATCTGCGTGCGGTATGCGTAGAAGTTTTCATAATTTAACAAATCCCGGGAGGTTGTTGATGTATGAAAGTATCACCTGGCCAGTGTAATTTTCATAATTTAACAAGACCCGGGTATAAACAGTTTCAGTATCTTAATTTTTTGTGTGTGTTGGCTGTAATAGTTGGCAACCACTGACAACAAATAATTTTGTCACTCTCACATTTTTTATTAATAAAGGTTTTGCGGTATTAAAACTATTGTTTCATTGTTCAATGGAAAAAGAAACGCAAGAAAAATGGAAAGGGATCATGCATTTGCCAAACTGGAAAATTAATAAAAATGGTCGAATTTGCGAGGTAAGTAAGATTAGTTAAATTTAAATAATATTATGTATTATTACAGGGTATCTACAAAATTATCTGAATAAAATTCCCGTCTTTTTCCCGCATTAATTTGAAAAATTTCCGTATAATTTTTTTATTTTATTTCTGTAATAAAACTTTTTTGGCTGGTTTTTGAAATAAAAAAAATTTGTAGTCAATTTTCGGTGCGATAATTTTTTTGCGATACAAAAAGTAAAAAGTTATGTTCAGGTGAAATAAAAAGTAATAATTTATTGTTAAAAACGGTGCTTTTAATAAAATTTAAAATTAAATTACTGAAGCGGTTTTCCATAAAGTTAAATTCAATTTTGTTGGCTGTGGTCGTTTTCGAGTTATGATGATTTTTGTAATTTAAGCCCCTCCCACAAAAAATAAAAATGATAAAAAAAATTCCCAGCCCAAATTTAAAAACAGCGTTTCTCAAGCTGCCTGTGGTTTTCGAGTTTCTTTTAAAATTAGCTTCATCCCACCACCCCCCCCAAAAAAAAAATCTCAATCCAAATTTTTAAAACTGTGTTTTGCCAGCTTTGAGTTATATGTACAGGGTTCCTAAGATTTTCCTTAGGGATAGGATTTCAATAAATCAAACAGAAATGGCATAGAAAGCTCTGCGCGCACAAAAGAAACAGGTATATTGAGCAATGGTGCCAGTTTGTTATTATCTCCGGACTGCTTTCATGAGAAAAAATTGTCGCCACTCTTTCATTGTGAGCATAAATCATAGTTGCAATAATAACCGTTGACAAGATGTCTGCAAATTCCGCTAGATGGCGGCCACACCATGAGATGATCGAGGAAAAAATTAGATGTTTTCAGGTCCAAACCACAGCTTTTTCTTGCTTAAAGGAGGCGGCAGGGTCCATTATTTACGATACTGAGCGATAAACTCGTAAGGTTGTTAACATTAGAAAGAAATATCTTCGCTTTTAATTAAATTTCTTTCCATTCTGTTCTACTAGTGACATCTATCCGGAAACGGCCAAACCATGCAGCTAGCACTAGCAGCCAAAGAAATCAATAAACGGCGCTGTTTTTTCTGCAGAGCTTTTTGCTTGCGATATTATTGATTTTAAATAAAGCTGGCCCTACACTACATCTGATATTTTCGAGGTGTTTTATGACATGATCTCGAAACATGTAGCGAACCAATTCTTCAAAACTAGCGGGAGGGTAAAAGCGAAAAATAAGGAGCTGCCAATATTTGTAACACCCAAAAAGGGGTGAAAAGATTTATTTTGCTCTGTTTCTTTACAAAAAACGTTTTTTTTACGAAAAACTTGAGCTCTGCCACTTTTTTTATTTTTTTCTTCAACTTTCTCGAAATTTTCGTCATACCGTAGAAAAAAATTATTTCCCCCATGGTCATACTCTACTTTTATTCGAAAAAATTTAGAAACAGAGACGGGATCAGTTTTTCTGATCTTGGTTTCGAGTGAGAAGATAAAGGGCGCCGCAGGCAAAATTTTTTCAATTAAATTGGCCGAACGCAAAAATGTTACAAAAACAAAGCACGAAATAAAAATGGCGCCGCTTACAATTTTTTTTCAAAAATTACGTAATTGCGGGAACGCAAAGAAATAGGTCTAAAGAGTATAATTTTTAAGAAAAAAATATCAATTTTCTCGCCCTCCTGCACTAGGAGTACAGGGGCCGTGCACAAATTACGTAATGGTCATAGGGGGGAGGGGGGTTACAAAACGTTACGTAGGGGGGAGGGGGGTTTTCGACAGCGTTTGCATTTGTGTGAAACTAAGAAAATTTGGAATGAAAATAAGTGAAGTTTTTTTTTTGGGGGGGGGTAGTGGTCTTGAAATCGTTACGTAATATTAGGGGAGTGGCGTGCCAAACCGTTACAAAACATTACATAGGGAGGGGGTCAAAAATTGGTAAAATCACCGTTACGTAATTTGTGCACGGCCCCACATCTGACTGTTCCTCCTTTTTGATTTCGAATCAAAGTGCAAAACCCGGGTGGGACATTCGAAGGCGTCAACCCGTCCTATTTGCTTGATAAAGTTTCTACGGAAATATCTCAGTCGATTTCTCCGGCCGTGTATGAACGCTTTAGGTTAGGCATTTGCATGTATCTCAGTCCCCAGCCTGTAAACAGGACAATGGTTACAAAATGAAAAGCCGAAAAATATTTTTTTTAAAGATATCTTTCATCAGTTTGGTATTAAAGTCGAGCAAAAACAATTTTTATTCCAGTCCTAAAGGTATGAAAATGGAAAACATTAGAAAACAACAACCTGGAATGGATTTACTACGTGTAAGATGTAGTGACAACATCGCCCCATGCCCATCCGTTTTTGCCTAATGTGCTTTTCCGTTTGTCTGCGTCTTATACACGGCTGCTTGGCCCCCTAAGGATTTGCTTAGGAACCCTGTATGAATTTTTTACAGTTCAACCCCCCTTTCGGAACCCTTACTTTCACCAAAAACTAATGGCCTTATCCACGGGTACCACAAAATTTTTATGCCAAATCTGGTTAAAATCGGTTCAGTGATGTTATGACCCGTTTGACCCAAATAAAAAACCTGATTTGAAGTGGAAATAGAAAAACTTTTAACGATCCCAAAATAGTAGCCATATTTTTGGTCAATTTTTCATCCACGTACGCACATAGTTGTTATAAGGGAGGTTCCTACATAAAAGCATTTTTAGTGATAGTTAAAATCAATCACCCCCTTCTGGATCCAGAGGCGCAGGCAAAGGATAATTTTTAGAAAATTAGCATGACACGCTCCAATGTACATAATCCGTGTGTCAACATTTGACATAATACAAAGTCCTTTTATAGCTCAATCGAGAGCCAAGAAATCTATCTATTCGTCGGTGTAAGAAAAATTTTTGTCGGACTTGGCTGAGTATTTCTTCCGCAGGTCAAAATAAAAAATTGAAAAAAAATTATTGTCACTTTTTTTTACATATTTTGAATAATTTTTTTTATGCCTTGCGTATTTGTAGGATTCTGAGTTTGAATATTCAAAAAATATCTAGAACGTTTTGTGAATCCTATAAAACCACAATTTTAGTTCAGGCCTGCCCCATAAGCTGAAATAATTTTTTGAAAATCGATCTTAGCCGTTTCTAAGGAAATTTCGATTTTGATAATTGACTTGACAATTTCCATGATATTTCGTAGAAATCCGCACACAGGAATATAATTTTTATTTTATGAATGTATATGTATACAGACCGCTTCAAGCTACTGCGAACATAGGGGGAATCAAGTCCAATTTACTCTCCGTGCCGTACGACCGAGGTGGATTCGAAGCACGCTGCAGTGTTATCTTTTGGAAATTCATTTTGTTTTTATTATTTTGTTTTATTTCTGCCTTGCTCGAGAAACAGATGGGTAAGTTCTTAATTGAAATAATACATTTTTAAAACTAAAAATGGATGTCTACGAAGTTGCCGAAAAAGTGCAGATGGTCAAATGGTCAAATCGTCATAACCCATCGTCATAACCCAACACACGTTCGATATTCGAGGGAAAATTTGCATTTGTATTTTGACGTAAGAACACAGTATCCCCAAAAACTAAATGTTTGGGGGGGGGGTATTGTAGGGGAACACGTAATTGGGCCATTTTTTATTAACGGCAATTGCAATTTGAATGGTCCTAGATACTTGGATCTACTGCAGCAGCACATTATTCCAACTGCTAGGCAGTTGTTAGGTGTAAGATTTGGTGAAACATGGTTTCAACAAGATGGTTGTTCCGCTCACAATGTTGGCCTTGTTAGGGAATATCTTGATAATGTATTTCCTAATCGGGTTATAAGTACACGGGGAACTATTTTATGGCCAGCTCGATCTCCCGATCTTGCTTCTAATGACTTCTATCTGTTTTTGAAGAAGCTTTTCAAATTATCACCCCTAACATGCTTGGAAACGTTGGAAGGGGTTTTTTATAGTAGGCTCGGATATTGTCTAGCCGAGCAAGGAGGACTTTTCGAACATTTGCTTTAATTTTTTTTTGACTGGGAGAATCTTTTTGGTTTTTAGAATGTATTATTTTATTTTGAGAACTTGCTTTTATTTTGTTTCTCCTTATTATTTTCATTGTAACACGTCGTCACTGATAAATCTGAGCAGTTGACAATAAAACGCTCTTATTTATCAGTGACAAAAAATAAGAAAATTACGTTATAAAAATTTGCGTATTTATTGACCAAATTCCGGTTTCATTGACTACGCTCCACACAGCACCGTGGTTAGAGGCGTACTAAATACCAGGCGAACGTCGGCGAACGGCAGCGAATGGCGATCGGAAGCCTGAGTGTTGGTTGCTTCACTGATAGGCGTGCGGTGTCTCTGCATGTACGTACACTGGCAAATTAGACTTCTTTCGCCCTATGTTCGCAGTAGCTTGAAGCGGTCTGTATACATTCAAAACTAGATCACAATATGCTCCAAAATTTTTATTATGCAGGTAGTTACAGTAGAAAAAATGTAAGAAACGCCATTAACCATTTGAATTTTTGAGCACTGTGCCTACTTGTTGGAGAATATAGCTCTCCAAATAGTATAAAAGAACGTTTTATGTGCTCATATTTGTGCGTTGGGTTGGGTGTTGGGGTCGACATGAAATGGCCTTTCTATAAATGAAATCAAATCAAGAATCGTATTATACGTTAAGGAAAGACGATCCTTTAAAAATCAGTAAAATTTCAGATTTTTTTCCGAAAATTTACAAAACCAAATATTGTGTTTGGAGAGGCATTACTCAGAAACTGAAAAAGTAATCCAAATTCTACCGCAACACAAAGATTTACCAACAATTTCTCTGAAAGAACCAACTCCAACAATTTTTAAAAGGTGGCCGAAATATTTTTGCAATACAAGAATGTGTCGTTATGTCGAAATTCGTCCAAATTCCATGTACTCGAACACAGCGTGCAGGGTAACCTTCGTGTCAGCTTCATGGATAAGAACTGAATAAAATTGTGACAGAACCTTTTAGAGAATATAATATAGATTATTTTGGTGCAGTTTTAACAAAATTATCCTCTCAGTAATTTTGCAATAAGCAAAAGAGTGAAAAATGGAAGACTTTTAAAAGGTGCAATTTTTAGTATTTTCACTGTTCCATGATTTTTGATAAACGCTCTTGATTGATCATGACTATGATTCAATTTGGACTTTTTGGAAAGGTTGGTTTCTGCTGAATATCATAAAATAAAAATTATTTTCATGTGTGCGGATTTCTACGAACTATCATGGAAATTGTCATTCAACTACCAAAATCGAAATTTCTTTAAAAAACGGATAAGATCGATTTTCAAAAAATTATTTCGGCGGGCCTGAACTAAAATTGTGGTTTTATAGGATTTACAAAACGTTCTAGATATTGTTTAAATATTCCAACGAATCGTACAAGGCATAAAAAAATTTATTCAAAATATGTAACAAAAAGTGACAATAATTTTTTTTTCAATTTTTTATTTTGACCTGCGGAAGAAATACTCATTTAAGTCCCACAAAAATTTTTCTTACACCGACGAGTAAATAAATTTCTTGGCTCTTGATTGAGCTATAAAAGAACTTTGTAGGTTGTCAAATGTTGACACACGGATGATGTACATTGGAGCGTGTCATGCTAATTTTGTAAAAATTATCTTTTGCCTGCGCCTCTGGATCCGGAGGGGGGTGATTGATTTTAAC
This sequence comes from Oxystoma pomonae, assembly GCA_963921995.1. NCBI lineage: Eukaryota > Metazoa > Arthropoda > Insecta > Coleoptera > Brentidae > Oxystoma > Oxystoma pomonae. Next base: position 56,195,630 of record OY998172.1, read on the forward strand.
TATCATTAAAAATGCGCCAGAGTCTACTTTAGCTGTGTACGAAAATTCTTTGCCGTAGAAGTTTTCTGCCAGCAAAAATGGAAATCGCGAGTTTTTAACCGCACTAGTACAAATGAACTGATCACCTAAATTTTAAAATATCCCGGTTTTTTTAATAAAACTCCCGTCGTTTCCCCGTCTTTTTCCCGAGTGGCAACAATTCCCGTCATTTTCCCGTTTTTCTCGGATTGTAGACACCTTACTGTTTTTTTGTCAAAGCTTGACATATTTTACTAATCATTTAAAAACTGTCTGGGAAAATTATAAAAAGAGAAAACTAAACATCAGTCCATATGATAAAATCGGCTTTACATGCAAATATAACAAAAAATAGAAGAGAGGACAATATGAGTTAAAACAATAACTGTCTAAAAAAATCAGGGCAAATTTAACGAGTTTACGGCAATCAATGGATTTCTTTAGATTTCTGCAGTTTTTTACTAAAATGTATAATCAATGGTGGTTGTTGATTGTTTGCCACAACCCACTCGACCAAACACTCTCAATTATGAAATCTCGACTCAAAGTCGACCAAACTTGACTCCTGGGCATAATTTTTTCACAAAACATTTTGTTAACTTTTTTAATTAAAAAGTAAATTTCAAAATAATCTCAAAATTCATCTCCGCTTACGGCTTAAATGTCACCCGCCCAAATGACAGCTCGTCTTGATCTGTCAACGCTAGCCATAAAACTTCCGTACGGGTGCCATGCGGTTGCTGTGACTGGGGATCTAAAAGGAAAACAAAATAGTACAGTATTTTTCACCCGAAGTTTATACAGATTTAATTGACGTCAACTGTCGAGCGAGAATTTTCGATTTGATATTAGGTAATTTTGTTTCTCCCTAAAAAGAAGTTAGTCACAGTTGGGCCAGTGCCGCATAGTTTTCTTTAATTTTACATCAATCAATTGCATATAACTATGAGATACTATAACGGCTCTACCCTTGCTTTTCCCGAGAAAAATGCGTACCGATAATAACTCTCCCAATCAAGTTGGCCTGGAAAAAACCGATAAACGCAGAGTGTAAACGGGCAGGCGAGTCGATTACGTCAGCATGCGCAGTAGATTTTTAGTTTATGGCATGGTAACCCAAACAGTTTCAAAGCCAACCGCGATCTTGAATTTTCTCCTTGTTTTTCAAAGTTATTTTCGTTACACATTTTGGAGCATTTGGGCCATTATAGTATCTCATAGTTATATGATCAATTCAAAATGTCAGTCTTTTCAGGCCAACAATAACGAAATATACAGGGTGGAGACCTAAAATGGAATATTGGCCGTAGCGGGTTAAAAAAATTGTTTTTTCAAAAAATCCAAAAACACGTCAACTAAGATTTTTAGCAGCTAAAATTTTCAGCTAAAATTTTTTGTGAACGGATCCTCAGAAAGGGGGTCTATTTACATACAATTTTTTTTTTCAAATGAGAAGACCCCGCTTGTAGCACTTTGTTGGAAAGCTTATCGAAAAAGAAAAATGCTCCTGTAATTTATTTTGATATTTGTCAATCCATATGTCAAAATCCTCAAAAAAATTATTGTTTCAGACTTCAAGTGTAACATTGCTCCTAGCGGGTTGGAAATTTGTGTTTTAGAAAAATAAAAAAAAACGTCAATTAAGATTTTTAGCAGTCAAAAGTTTCGGCATAAAATTTTGGTGAACGAACTCTCAGAAAGGGGTCTATTCACATACAAACGCTCGTGTACCTTTTTTTAGTTTAATTTTCAAAAAATAATTTAATAATTTTTAGAAGAATCCAAAAAACCGTTAACTAATATTTTTAAAATTTTCGGCTTAACATTTTTGTGAACCTACCCTCTTTTCTTTTCGAAGGAAAAAACAAATTTCAAACCTGCCTGGGGCAGTCGGACACATTAATTTTTTGAGAATTTTTGACACATGGATTGACAAATGTAAAAAAAATACACGAGCGTTTTTCTTTTTTGATTAACTTTCCAGCAAGGTGCCACAAGCGGGGTCTTCTCATTTGAAAAAAAAAATATTTGAATAGACCCCTTTCTGAGGGTCCGTTGACAAAAGTTTTAAAAATTTGATTGCTAAAAATACTAGTTGACATATTTTTGGATTTTCCTAAAAAACGAATTTGCAACTCGCTAGGGGCAATGTTCCATTTGAAGCTCAACACAACGATTTCTTGAGGATTTTGACACATATATTGACAAATGTCAAAAAAATTACACGACTTTTTCTTTTTCTATAAACTTTGAAAAAAAAAGTTGTATGTGAATAGACCCCTTTCTGAAAGTTTGTTCACAAAAATTTTATGCCGAAAATTTTAGCTGCTAAAAATCTTAGTTGACGTGTTTTTGGATTTTTTGAAAAAACATTTTTTTTTAACCCGCTACGGCCAATATTCCATTTAAAGAGCAAATATTGAAAAATAAAACGAATGAGTGGCAAACTAGGCTAACTGGTGGCAAAATAATTTTATTTTCACGATACTTCCATGGACGAAATGTAAATTCGTAAACAAGTACTCTTTCCGTCAAAATTTCTGTTAGAAAAAACCTAACCTAAAACAACAGTCTAGGGGGTCATTGAAGTTAGATTCTGTCTAAATAAAAATTGAACGGAGTGTACATCGCAAGAACTATAAGAGGCAAAATAATTTTGAAAATAGTCACTTATTTAAAAAATAGTAGTGTTTACTTACAACTAGTAGCTAAAATAGTCTTTTTTTACAAGGGTCGTCCTAACGAGCGCATCGAGTAAATTAAAAAAGCGAGTAAAAAAAGCACAGTTTAGCAGCTAGTGTAAACACATTTTTTTTACCTTAACAAAAATACAAGAAAAAAAGTTTTCGCTCTTTTTTTCTTACTTACAAAAAACTCGAATAAAATCATCTACCGTCATTTTTATACTCTAAATTAAAGGAGGCTGATTGATGAAAAACAATGGTTTCTATGGTCACCTTACTTTGTTGGCTATGTTTTCTGACAGCGGCGTTATTTTTTCGTATTTTTGAAATTTTGTTGTGAATTCCTGAACAAAAATTAAAGATATGGCCTAATTTTAGAATAATTAGTTTTTTTAATAATACCATTTTATGCTATTTTTCTTTAAATTTGGATAAAAACTGGACAGATTTTTTTTTATCGGTAACCAAAAAAGTCAACGGGTTCTAGTCGTGTTTGTATATGTTTTTATACTGGCATTCGGAAAATTCACTTTTCCGAACTGTTTTGCGTGTTGAAAAGTTACTCAACCAAAAATTAAAAACAAATATACTTATTGCTATATTTTTAAAAATTTGTTTTTTGTGTTAGGTAAACATTTTAGTCACGATAATTAATAAAGAATAACATTTTCAAAATTCTTAAAGTTAAAAGAATACTTAAGCCAAGCGAGTAGAAAAAATATTGTACCTAACTCGCGCGTAAAGTGACTTTTCCGCACTTAATTAACATCTGCAATCGCGTGCGGAAAAATGGCACTTTCCGCACTATTTAGGTAAACTACTATTTTCCCATATTTTCGATATTTTGAGGAAAATATAAATCAAAAATAGCGTTTTTAAACTCGCATCAAAACTTGTTTTACTCGAGTTTTAAAAGTCGTCCCTCAAAAACCAACGCTTTTAAAAAAGCACTATTTTATCGATTAACCGTAAAAACTAGAACTTGATGTCACAGGATGGAAAAAAATAAAATTATACAAAAAAACTCACGAATGCTCTTTGAGGATCTTCTCCACCTTACACGTCATCACGCCCCAGATATAGACAGCGCCATCTGCCGACCCTACCGCTACGTACTGACCGTCCGGACTAAAAGAGGCTCGGGCCCAGTCGCAGCCTACTTTGAAACCTTCAGAACTGTAAAATAAAATTAGATAAAATAGTATATTTCCTAGCAAGTACGAGAAGTGATACATTCCCGCACGCAAAAGCCGTTAGACGAACGACGCGGAGCGGAGTTCGGATAAGCTTTAAGTTAAATTGGTTTTGACAAGGTAGTGTTTTTTACTGACACTGAGAGGCTTATTTTTATTTGTTCTTATGGTGATTCAGGCTGCCAAATAAAAAGTAAGTGCGGGAATGTCTCGGGGTAAATTCATTCTCGCACTCAGTGCGGGAATGAGACACTTTGCGAACTAAAATGTATATATCGATATATATCGAAAAAGACTCGATAAAAGAAATAAATTGCATTTTTTAAGAATATTTTTTTGTGCAATCTGCTATTTTAAAAGCATTATCACATTTTTATTTAAAATGTCATCTTTGTTCCAAATCCAAGTAATATGAGCAGTTAACATTTCTCAAAAATATGAAATTTCCACTTACCTAAAGGTTGTTACGACTTGGTTCATTCTAAGGTCCACTAATTTCAAGGTATCGTCTCTTACACATGCTAGAAGGTATTTGGCATCTGGAAACACAAAAAATTAATTAAAACGATTCTGCGTGAATTAATTATTGACGTCGGTTTACCTGGGATTAACCAAATATTTTCAATGCTACATTTTGTAGCCTTTTTGTAGTTATTTTGTTACTGTTAAATTAATTTTGTAGCTCGGCTTGTTCAAGGGAATCACATTTTAAAAGTTTTCAAAATATTCCTAGTTTTTTTTTCTTTAAATATATAGGTCAAATGTACTATGTGATATATTTTCCTTATTTACCAGGGGTCCCCCACACTTTAATGGCTGTTGCGTAGAGCACAGTTTTGGCTCTCATCTGACGTATTAAAACATTTTGTAGGTGTTGCCGTTTACGAGATATTTTTATTTTATTTTAATGGGCAAAATGTATAGGCCAAATGTACTAAGTGATATATTTTTCCCAACTCAACCCTAGGAATATTTTAAAAACTTTTAATATGTGATCCCCTAGAACAAGCTGAGCTACTAAATGTGGTGTTTATTTGAATTTTCTAGCTTTAGCAGAATTGAAGTTATGGGGTTGCCCCACAGCTTAACCAGCGTGTCCATATTCTGGAAAAACCTGGAAAAAACAGGGAAAAAATAAGTGGTCATGAAAAGTCATGGAACTTACTCAAAAGTCTGGAAAGTCAGGAAAATTCCCCGCGATAAGAGTATGAGAATTGCCATTCATATGCTCTTTCAGAGTATTAAAAATGACCTTTGTAGTTAACCACACACACACTTTTTTCTACTATTTCATCAAAACGTGAAAAAGATCAAAATATTCAATTTTTTTTTTTAATTTAATTTTAGCCACCTTTCTTTACACAGTCAAATTTATAAAAAAATTCGCCTGCGGCGCATTTATCCAACATTTATAACATGATTTTGGCAATCAATCTATAAAACAAAATTATGATTGTTTTCCATGATTGTTTATCGTCTCCTGATGATGTTAACGTTGTTAGCGAAACGTGCGTCGAGTGCAAAAAAGTGTAGTTTTGGTTTGTGGAAAACAATCATAATTTTGTTTTAGTGCAACCAAAGGTTCCAAATTCCCAACATAAATCAATCTATAACTGAAAAAAAACATTTTCGAAGAATTTTCGGGGATAATACCATAAGTGCTTTGAGAATTATCGACAATTCTGAAAAAAACGTGTTTTTTGAAAACTGCACGAGTTTTTTTTCCGTTGTGTCAAAGCAGAAATTGCCCGACTCCGCAGGAGGAGAAAAGCAGAATATAGAAATTATACTATTTATTGTAATTAATTGTACAGGGTGATTCATTATATATTTTTTTTTGTTTATTAATTATTATTTGTCATATTAAATTTTGTTGCAATAAAGAAAATATCATAAAATGAATATAAAATTGTACCTACGCCTCTGTTGTTATTGTGACATCTGCACGTGACAGCTGTCAAGCCAGGGAAATTAAATCACTTATTAATTTTGAACTAGGTCACGTGACCGAAAAAATTCCGAAAAATTCGGGTTGTTGCCATAGCAACCCGTCAAAAACAAGGCATCTGATTGGCTTAAAACAACTGGTATAAAATTTTCTGTATAATTTTAATCATTATTTTCGTATCGCTGTTTGAAATAGACTAATAAATCTGAGTGTAACGAAGCAACTTCAAAAAAGGAAGAAAAAATATTAAATGAGAGGTTTAATCAATTGTAGTAGGGTGATTTTTTGAAAAGTAAGAGTCAGGAAAATTTTAACAAGTTGTTGTTGCTGTTAACGGTTAAGCTTGGGGGGTCGCGTTTTCTCGAAAACGATTACAGCTACATAATTATTTTAACCGTAACAAAATAGCTACAAAATGTAGCATTGAAAATATTTGGGCCCCTTATGATGTTAATTAATGACTTAGTTAAAATCGGATTAGCGGAGTTATTGAGTCTCAGGCAGAACAGGCACCCTCATAACATTTTGTATATAAGATTTAGGTCCTTTTTGACACAAATCGTTACATCAGAATTACAAGGTTCTATTTACAACATTTTGACATTTTAACTTTTTGCAAGAATGAATGTATAATTATGAGCTTTATCAAACAAAAAATAAATAGAAAAAAAAAAACGGTGGGTAGTTTCAGATTTATTAAGAAAATTACAAAGTTCCAAGTGGATGATTTTAAATTATTTTAGAATTACAAAGTTCTATCGACCAAAATATTTTTAGTCGCGATTTTGATTATACTTTTTTCCTCTGCCAGTTCTGACTTTTAAATTATCTTTTTGCCATTTTTAAATAAAAATTTCCCCCCCCCCCCTCCCTTTTAAGGTACGTTTTCTATGATGCGGCGGACGCATCGGGCGTCTGACGCAAATTAGTGCATTTAAAAGCCCTAAGAACGTTTACGTTTTTTTTTTAATCGTTAATCCCCACGAACACAAATTATTTTATACTTTTTAGTCCGTTTTAAAAACGGAGAGCTTTATTAGATCTTATTTTTTATTTAATTAAATAATTTCTGCTTCTTAGTGTATTTTTTTTTTGGGAAATACTGACTAAATTTAAATCTAAAAACTGCAGCTTTGGTTCAAAAGTTACAAATTTTTAAATATATCAACACCTCTCACCCCTTCAATCACCCCACACCCATCATGATAGCTTTTTTATCCATTATAAGGACATATTTAGTAAAACTCAAATCTGAAAACTGCATATTTATAGCATTATTGGTTCAAAATTTATGGATTTTTACATATATCAACCCCCTCTACTACTCCCTAGAGCACACAACAATATGGTTTTTTTGTTATAAAATTAGAAAAAACTTAGGGAAACTTAAATCTAAAGACTGCATATCCGTAGCAGCTATTATTTAAAAGTTATGATTTTTTAATTTTTAAATAAATTAAACCCCACTCACCTCCTTAACTACCCCCCACCAACGCAGTTTTTATTATAATATTATATGTGACTGGAATTACATAAGTTTACCAAATTTTATTAAACTCGGTTAATGAGAAGTTAAAACTTAAATGTACCAAAGTTCTATCTACCAGTTTCTTAATATAAATATTATTTTGAGAATTATATTAATTAATTTCCTGTGGGAAAAAATAGATCAGACCAACTTTTTTAAAATCTTCGAAATTAAGTCAAATTAAATTATTAGTTTAAAATATTTAAACAAAACAGATAGCATAGTTCTAGAACACGATTTTTTTAAAAAGCAATTGCCAAAAGTTGCAAGGCAGGTAGATAGAACCTTGTAATTCCTCTACAAGATAAAAATATAACTAAGTTCTTAGGCCTTCATATAGACGACCAGCTCAGATTTGAGGATCATATTTTAAAACTAAGCAAAAAGCTTTCGTCTGGGTGTTTTGCCATCAGATGTGTCAATGTTGAACTAGGTAAGGATATGGCTAGAAACGTGTATTTCGCTTTATTTGAATCACACCTAAGATATGGTATCCCATTTTGGGGTAAAGCTAATCAAAGCCTTTTAAATATTCTCCTTATTCTTCAAAAAAAAAGCAGTCCGTTTCATGGCCAATATCAGACAAAGAGAGTCTTGTAAGCCACACTTTATCAAACTCAAAATTTTAACATTAACATCACTGTTTATAATTGAAACTGCCACACTGGTGTTCAGGAATTATGACAGTATCCGTGGAATAGCAGATCTTCAACGACAAACAAGGCAAAACATGAACTTACCTTTACCAATTCCCAAAAGTTCTCTGACTAAAAAATCATTAATCTACGAAGGTCGTAAAATTTTTAACCATCTTCCTAGTTATCTCAAAGAACTAAATACAGTTAGACGATTTAGAAAAGCATTAAAAAGAGAACTACTTAATAGGCCATACTACTGCCTAAGTGAATTTTTTGCAGATAGGTTTTAGAATAGTTTAATAGTACATAGGTACCAAAATTGTTCTCCGTTTTGTTATTTTTCATAACTAAATAAATTTTAATTGTTTTGTTTGTGTTCTTCTATTACGTCATGTTGCTTATTGTTCTTGTTTTAAACTTTTAAAATCTGTAATGTTATCTATAAGTTTGCTGTATAGATTTAAGATTAGTACAATAATAACCAAAGAAAAACAAACCTAAAATAATTTTACTTATATCTTTTACCATTTGATATTGTTATTTTACATTTTATATTACTGTTTTAATATTGACATTTTACATTTTACTTTTTATATTAACTTTTAGCCAGCTTTGTCAATAGGATTTTTATTCTGGACAATAAAGTATTTTTGATGATGATGATGATGAATTCTAAGGTGACGAAATAGTAGTTTAGTAGAGGAGGGGTGGCCCCCCAGAAAGGAAAAAAAAATTGTCAAAAATTAGCTTTTTTTACCTCTTGTCAGATCTAATGACGTCACTTTGCCGTTGAGTACTATGTTGTTGGAACTACTTTCCGATCGGTTATCCCAAAATCGGACAGTCTTGTCAAAATGGCCGCTGATTATTGTGGATCCGGCGTTGTCAACCGCAACCAGATCGTTACAGCTTGATCCTGCGAATTTGGTTTCTATACCTGTAAAAAAATGAATATATAGAAAAGATTTGTGGCGTAGAGGGCAAAGGGTGAGAGAATAAATCGGAAAAAAGTTTTTCCTCGACCAGGATTTCAACCCGGGAGCTACCGAGGAACTGGGGTTTTAACTGGCTATTCGGAAATCCTTTCGTCTGATTCATTTGTTAGTAGTGGGGAGATCTTTGAAGCCTACTGCGGCTTTAAAAACCTAGACATGTTATAAACACAGCTCATTCTAGAGGTTCCGGGTTCAAATCCTGGTCGAGGAAAAACTTTTTTCCGATTTATTCCCTCACCCTTTGTCCTCTACGCCACAAATATTTTCTGTAAATTTATTAGGGCGCTAAATTTTCCCCTCATTTTGAAAATGAATATATATTGTTAAAACTACAAAAGAGGGCGAGGGAGAGAGAAAATGGAGGTGAGGTCAAAAATTATACGCTAAATAAAAAAAAGGTTCCACCATTAAACGATTTAGTATAAACATTCTCCAAACCCCAATTTTTTAATCGAACCGCATCGTGCGTCAATCCATTCAAAATCAAACTTAAAATTTGTAAAACATTTCTCTTTCAAAATCGGAATTTGTCAAACTCGTTTTTTTTTCAACCAAAATTTTTCTAAATAAATTGCGTTGTTACATATTTAACACGAATTTGGTTTGAAAAAATTCCGAATTTTATTCGAATGATCAAACGGATTTTTTATCGGATAAAAAAATTGTTTCAACAAATTGCTGTTTTTATAGAAAATGTTTTTTGCCCGATAAACCATAGGTGTTCCTTATAAATGCCGCTAATGAAAAATTGCTTAAAATTAAACCAAAACCTTAAACAGTCCCACATATCTGTATCTTTGGCGGTGGTTTCAAGTCTATCAGTGTGACAAAATTAGTTGGTTGAAATAAGGAGTTATTCGAATGTAATTATTTTTACCTACTCGCGTGCGATAAAGTGCACTTTACAACACTCTTTTGGGTGTGGAAGATTGTACTTTACGTTACGGTAAAGTGACCATGTTTATTTCAGAAAATTAGAAGACAGATATTTCTATTTCTTTTTTGAGAATTTTTAAGGCTTTTAGGTAAAATCTTGTACCTGGCACATGCGTAAAGTGTCTTTACCGCCCTTGCCGGCTTGACTGCCGTCGCGTGCGGTAAAGTACCACTTTCCGCACTTGTTAAATAATAGCTATTTACCTAACAAGTGCGTAAAGTGATACTTTTTCGCATGCGACGGCAGTTTCACGAACGACGCGGAGCGGAGTTCGGGCAAGCCGTCAAAGGCGGAAAAGACACTTTTTGCATGTGTCGGATACTAATGTTTTCCTATTTGCGTAAAATAGTAAATTCAATTTTATTTTAGATAATTAAAAAAAAAAGACACAGGGGTAAATCCATTCCCGCACACCGTGCGGGAACTGTCACTTCCCGCACGCAAATTCTTGCGTAAAAATGCGCTTTTACGCACGCTAGTAGGAAAATAACAATTTCCTACGACCACACACGAAAGTAACCAAATCTGCACTCTATAACGCATCGGAAAGGTTTATATTTCACACGCATATCAATTTTATTTTCGTCTCTAGAGATGAAAATGTTTTCTTATCTAGTGACGAAAATGAATGACAGCAAACCATCCAAACAATGTAAGTATCTAGTAGGCTATGATTTGTAGAAGCGTCGGAAATAGACCGAAAACATTTTCATCCCTAGAGAAGAAAATACTTTCTTCTCTTGAGTTGAAAATGAAAAAAAAAATAATAATAATAAAAAATACGAATTAAATCCCAAAGTGGGAGGAAAAATAGCGCATACAACTCGATAGAAAGTAACTTTCTTACATAACTCGATAGAAAGTAACATTCTTACACTCGCGTATTGTTTCACTCGGCTACCTTCTCGTTCATAACATTCACGCTCGTGTGAAATTTGTCACTTTCTTTTCTTGTTACGTAAGATACTATACCAAACATTCAAATGGTTGTGCGAATGAGTGGTGTACCAAAGAAATGTTTTGATTTTCTGTACGTCTACTTACACGCTCGATTTTTTAAATCCCATATTTTTAACGTCCTATCATGGCTGCCTGTGACCACTTTTGAAGCGTCTCCTAAGAATTTTGCTGCCATCACTTTGCCCGAGTGACCCGTGAGTGTATGCTGCAACAAAAATAAAAAAATAACGTTAAGACCTCTTTTATTATACACCATGTTAAGTTTTCGGATACAAACGTCTTTTTTTAATGCTATGGGGTTTCCACAGAAATTTCAAGAATTTTTTTATAGGTGTTTTCCAGGACATTCCAAGAATTTAATGCTGCAGGCAGCAGTTGGGTCAGCAGGTAAAAAAAAATTTAAGACACTCCACATATTTTTTGAAAATGTTAATAGATCTTTTATTTCTGATTCCAAAAATACGATATGTTCATGAATAAAATTAATTTGAATTTTGCGCCCATTTTATTCATTTTAATTTTTGAGCAATTGGCAATACTGATTTTTAATCGCGCATGATCTCACGATCGGCTTTTGACAAGGACGTGCGCAATTTTCACTTCTTCGAACAAAAACCGGCGGTGACTACCGCGCGGTAAGAAAAAGACACGATTTTCTATACATCCAGAGGCATCAGAGACAGAGAATGGCCGGCCAATAATCCTGTAAGTCGTTCGCGAGCCCGTTTGTCAATACTTTCCAAATTTGCCGAATTTCAAGTGATACATTTTTTTTCTTGTGCCAAATTTTTCTTATTTAATGCAAACATGAGCACAATATGTTTTATAAAGAAGTATGAATTTCTAAAACCGGTCTTTTTCAAAACCGGAATTTGTCAAACTCGCTGTTTAAACCAAATTTCTGACAAATATGCCTCTTGTCAAAATTTTCTGATTTTTTACGCAACTTTTTTAAAGCATTTATGTAGGTCACCCCGTAATGGAACCATATTGAGTCGCTCGTGGGAACGTAGAAAATATAATGAAACTTTTTTTTGGCAGCTACAATAATATATGCAGAACAATATTAGTAGGTGCTGTAAGTACTGCAATTGTGTACAAAAAAACAACACATGGTAAGTAAAGGTTAAATTTTATATTTCTTTATCATACGTCAATTTGTTACGTATCCGACCACCTAGAGCAAAACCAATTACTATTTTTTCCTTTAAAAAATTCTTCCATCTAGTATTTATACAGGGTGTCCCCAATTGTATAGGTAAAGAACTTTATAAATACACATTAAAATGGCCAACACATTAATGACTTATTGGAATACGACCAAGGGCAGTCTAACAAAAATAATATGGCCGATCCAATATTGGCACCCTACACCCACCAGTTTTAAAGGGCCATCACGTGATTAATGGTTGACTTTGGCAATTTGGTAGACAGCCCTATAGTAACTCTGCGATCGGCGTTATTTATAACCTCAAAATGTTTTCTTTGACGTTTTTGGTTATTTTCTTTTTTTTATTTATTTTCGTAGTTTTCGTATGAACTGTCCATTTGTTTACAAAAAAATGAACAAAAACAAAAATATTTAACAGTTTTTTAAAATACTAAAAATTTAAATCCGTAAATATTTTGAACATCACATGAAATTTTTGGCTTTTTTAAATGTAAATGAACTCATACTTGATTGCTAATGTGTTTTTAAATTATATTTTTCAAAATGTCAAAATTAGGACGGGCTGTATCCGCTTTTAAAACTTCCAAAAATTAAGTCAGGCTGGGTCCCTATAAAAAACATAAAATCAAATTTCGCAGAAACATAATTTGTCAGAATTTAAAAGAAAAGAAAATAATTGGTTCGAAAAAAATTGTCTCGAAAATGAAATGACGGGAAAATCAAATCGCTAGAAAATATATGCATAGAATTAAATTTAAACGAAAAAATTTTTATAGAAACATAAAATGTCAGAACATATTTTTAAAGAAAATAATTTAATAGAAACATAATAATGTCTAAGGATGGCACAAAATTCGAGAACCGCAATCTGTCCGAAAATGATTTGAACGGATAGCCACGAATTCAATTGCTACGTTGCCAGGCTTACAGCAAAGAGAAGTCGAAGTAAGTTGTGATATGGTATTAATTTACCCCCTTTACATTCCTTAACCACCCCCTACCCCCAAATTTTTTCATAATATTAAAATCGGTTCACGGGAAGTGTGTCAAAAATGAATCGCAAGATTTGATAGACAGTTACACAGCCAGAAACTGTGAAGTTAAATAAAGTCGAAACTACTTTTTTTGGGGTTTTTACCACTAAGTTAAGGAAATTTTTTCAAAAATATTTTAAAACCCACTGCGTAATTTTTTTTTAAAAAACCATTTTAAAAACCACTGACAAACGAACAAATTTTTTTCTTTAGGAATTTACGCAATGGGTTTTAACATATTTTTCAAAACATTTCCTTAACTTAGTGGCGAAAAACCAAAAAAAAAGGAGTTTCGACATTATGAATCCGCCACAAACATATACATTTTAAGTTAAAGAAAATCGTCAACGCCGCAATGCAGGGCTTATGGCGCCTTAGAGATTTAAATTTGACGCTTCTGTTCATTCAAGGATCGGGCATATTATTTTCTATCAATTTGTGGTTCGGGTGTTTTTCGTTTCTAGAAAGGTTCGAGAAAATTATGATCGGTTAAATTATATTCGTGTATTTTAAGGACCGAGTAAATTAAAGTTCTATAAAATTATATTCATATATTTTATGGGTGTTTTATTTCGTTCATATTTCGTTTCGGACGTTTTACTCAATTGTATTTCCGTTTTTGTAAATTCGGATTTTTTGTGGGTTCCCGTCAGGCCCTAACACTATTATGGCCGGCGTTAAATCTAATGGTTGCTGCGCACACGTATCTGTCAACAGTGTCAAAATACTAAGTGCCTATTAGTAGTACATTGATAGAGAACTCTCTCCATTCTTTAAGGTTATTGTTTTATCGATTTCAATTGGTAAATCGATCCATTTAACAAATCCGGTTGATGCCACTTTGGCATCCTTTAAAAAACTGATACACAATTTAAAAAAGAAACTAAATAAAATACAGACATGTAATACATCAGCGGCGCATCGAGGGGGGGATTACCCCCTCCAAGATGCCTGGTTATGGTCACATTTTTACTCAAATTAAGTTTTTTTTCAATTATTCTCAGTAGATTCCTGGGCACAATATATAAGAAGAAAATATAAGAGTACCAACCACCAGTTTCGAATACATACATGCAGGAGGGGCCTAGGGGCGAGTTTTAGGGCAAAAGTGAAATTATGATCTTTTGAGAGTAGGTAAAACCAGGTTTTAAAATTAACAGTAAAGTGTTATCTAGCTTTAAGAAACAAAATTTTGAAATTTCAAAAAATAATGTGCATGTTTTTTAATATTAACGAACAATTGAAAAAAATTAAATGAAGCGCTGTACAATGGCTCTTAAGAATAAGTTAGTCATTCAAAAGTATGAACAGCTCCTAAGATATTAATGTAAAACATTTTTTAAATGTTCCCACCGGTTTAAGGGTTCTTAGTACGGTTATGCATACTTTGGTATAGGGGTGTCTACCTACCATAGCATCCTGTTTATACCTTTACACACAAAAAAAAATATCAAGCCCATAACAAATTCGGCCACACAAATAGCTATCCCCGCTGCTAGGTTCTCTGTAGCCTGCATACGCCGGCAGCAGCAGTATACCTACTTTCGTGTGCGTCGAGAGTCGAGAGGTCATTCAAACTGCTGTCACGTGCTTTAGGCGGGCGTGGAATCTATCATTGGAGTAGGTTATTTGCAGGTTTAAACGGCTATCGGTGTGTGGAAGCAGAATTAGAAGTAAAAAAACATTACGAACAGTTTAAATGGTTAACAGCAGAGAGCATATAAATCTAAATAGAGAGGACAAGTAATGGTAATAAGCGACCAGCATGCCAACGCGATTCACAGCGAGTTTTTAATTATTAGCTGAATGCGCCAGGATGAATCTTGCTAATATTTATTTAAAATGAAAAAGCCAACAATCCCGCGCGATGAATAAATATCGATTTATCACTGGCGTACATACTTATATTTAATGCAATTTTAAATGAACTTGTTGCTTTTTTGTATACATTTTTTAAGCCTTTATTACTTGTGATAATTTAAGAAAAAGCAGACAGCATATAATTTAGATTTATATCTCGGTCTCTTCTCTGGTAAAAGATAAGTTCTTTTTATTTATTTATAAAATATATTGCTATTTAAAGTAATTTCAATTATGCTATAAAAAAAGAAACATTTGAGCCAAACCAGCCAAACTATGCTTCTGTATGTACCAAATAACTCCGTCATTTCCAAAATGTTTGAAAAATGCATGATTAGGAGATCAGAATGGGCGAGAAAGTATGTGAAAAGTGATGGTCCCATACAATAAATTTCCTTCCTAAGGACGCGTTTGTGACGTTACCATGTCATCATAGAGAGAGTGGACGCTTAATTATGGATTTTTTTTTTTAATTTGACCGCGGAAAACGAAATCTTGCAAAAAAGTAATGTTTTCAAATAAAGAAAACAACTGGCGCCGCAGGGCCACATTTTTGGGGAAGTTGGTATGTGTACGGGTCTTTTTATTAAAAAACCAATGGTGGACAAAAAATCACAGAGTCCAACAACACCAGAGCCTTCTTTCAAGCTACTAAGATGATACATGGTCCCACTACACAAGGTATCAATCCCCTACGATCCAAAGATGGAACAAGTCTGCTTAAAGATAGGTCTTCTATCAACTCATGATGGAAAGGACACTTCCAAGAACTACTCAACAGAGAGTCTCAGGTCGATAATGACATCTTCGACAAAATTCCGGAGAAAACTACACAACACCACCTAAGTGAGATTCCGAGATTAGACGAGGTCGAAAAGACAATCACACAGCTAAAGAATAACAAGTCAGCAGGCACAGATGGTATCGCTGCTGAACTCTAGAAACAAGGGGGACCCGCACTTAATTCCCAAATGCACATTCTAATAAGTAAAATATGGACCACTGAGACCATTCCTGCCGAACTCAGAGACGCCTCTATAATTACCATTTTCAAAAAAGGCGACAAGGCATAATGTGGAAACTACAGAGGTATATCTCTGCTGTTGCTGGAAAGATAATTGCACGGATACTATCAAACCGATTAATTCCGATTGCTGAACAAAATCTGCCAGAGACACTAGATTAGGCCCAATAGAGGCACAGCTAACATGATCTTCAGTGCCAGAAAGATGCAAGAGAAATCTAGAAAACAAACTCGCCTTCTCTTCATGGCCTTCATAGACCTAGTCAAAGCATTTGACTCGGTCAACAGAGAAGTTCTATGGAAAATACTGGCAAAAGCTGGATGCCCTCAAAAATATATTTAAACTCTTAGACTACTACACGACAATATGAATGCAACAGTCCTGAGCAACGATGGCCCAGGAGAGTCATTCCAGATTACGACAGGCGTTAAACAAGGGTGTGTTATTGCGCCCACCCTATTCTCTATATTTTTAGATGCCATGCTTCACCTTGTTGAGGAACATCTACCGCCGGGAGTGGAAATTCTATATAGATTTGACGGTGGCCTACTTAACCTAGGCAGACTGCGAGCAAAAACTAAGGTCTCGACGACCTCGGTAATCGAACTGCAGTACGCCGATGACAACGTCGTTATGGCCGATACAGAGGAAGGTCTACAGCTGGTAATCAACGCATTTAACCAAGCCTACAAAAGCATTGGCCTAGAGGTAAATCTTGCCAAAACGCAAATTTTTCACCAACCAGAACCAGGTACGAATCCCCAAGCTCCAAACATTTCCATAAATGGCCATCCTCTGCAGAACGTGGAACATTATTCATACCTTGGGAGCCACCTATCATCAAATGCAACTATTGACGCAGAAACACAGCATCGCCTAAAATGTGCTAGCGCAGCGTTCGGACGGCTTTCGGAGACAGTCTTCAACAATCCGACATTAATGCGGAGACCAAGCTTCGTGTCTACAATACAGTTATAATATCAATTCTAACATACGGATGCGAAACGTGGACCACCTACAGAAGGCATATCAAACGACTACAAAAATATCATCAAAGTTGTTTAAGACGAATACTAAGAATCAAATGGCAAGACCGACGAACCAACATAAGTGTTTTAGAAGAAGCCAGAACAACTAGTATAGAAGCCCTAATCTTCAAGCACCAGCTTCGTTGGACTGGTCACATTATCCGCATGCCTGAAACACGTCTCCCAAAGCAGATATTTTATGGACAACTGAAGGAAGGAAAGAGAAATCAAGGAGATCAACAAAAAAGGTACAAATACGTTCTCAAAGGCAATATGATGAAGGGTCAGATCGATATAAATAACTTCGAGACCACGGCAAATGATAGGGCTTCATGGCGCCGAACAGTTCATGAGGGAGCACAAACTTTTGAAGAGCAACGACGTAGACTAGAGACGGAAAAGAGAGAGCGTAGAAAGGAGCGACAAAATGGAAGAATGGATGACCAACAACACCAGGCTGCTGCCGGAGACTGGATGTGCCAGGACTGTGGAAGGGTGTGCGGCTCGAGAATTGGATTACATAGCCATCAAAAAACGCATGACAGATAGCGACGATACAGAATAGAGGAAAATCATACTCGGTATCGAGTGATTGCCTATGATGATGATGATGATGACGGGTCTGTTGTCTGCAGCGCAATGCGGGCGATCGATATTATGGATAGTTCCCAACGCGGAACTCGTCCAAAAGAATACGATTTTCCTGTGTGCCGCCACTGCTTTGGATCGACAAAAAGTAAGCAAGATCGAAAGCGAAAGTGGCTTGTTTCCAAGCCCAGAACTACAAAAACGATAGCCGCGCCACTTGGTTTTCAAGTCAGTTGAGCAGGGTCGCAAATTTACCCTTAGGTGTCCTCTCTATTTAGATTTATATGCTCTCTGTTAACAGGGAAAAAAGGTCTCTGAAATAAAACTGGCTTTTCCGATTTAAACAATTTCCATAAAGCTATAGAAAGACACATTATCTCCAATGCTCATTTGCAAACCGTCATTAAAGAAAAAGTTTACATTACAAATAGGGTAAGTTTTTACAAATTGCTTCCCTTACTTGAAATTGCACCGCACTCCGCTGGTCAGGGGGGGGGGGCGGTGGAGGCGATCACCCCCCCCCCCTTTTTTCGATAATTTATTTAAAAAATCGCCGGTTTTTCATAAATTTAGTCACATTTTTATAGTTTTTCGAAAATTTAATTTTAAAACTCACTCACGTCCCCCGCTTTTGGGAAAGCTGCGACCGCCACTGTATAAATATATATATCAAAACAAATCGGTGGTCTATAGACTTTTTTTCTATTGTGGGACACCTTGTATAAACTTATAACACGTCCACATCCATAATATTTTTGCTAATAAGCATAATTTACGCTATTTTAACGTGATGTTTCACCTTTAAGTGTCAATAACTTTGGGCTAACACAAGCTAATGGCCCAATCAGCGCTCAAATAGCCTTCGGAAGTATGTCAAAGTTTAATAGAGACATTTCAACGAGGATATAAACACAATATACCTGTGTATCTGTTTTGTGGCGGATTAAAAAAAATATTATCTGCAACCTAGAATTAAAGATTTGGTCAAGCCAAATTAGAAATAAAGAAAGCGCTTTTGGTTTAAAAAGAAACTTGAACAAAATAAGTAGTTTTATCTAGGATCGTGCGGAAAACGTCTCTTTTCTGCACACGCATTTTAGTACAAAACTTGTTACTTTACGGCAATAAATGTGGGAATGAATTTATCCCGTGAGTTTCTCGCTGCTCCCGCACTAGAATTTTTTATTTTCGTTTTTTTTTCTTGTCTTTTTTCGCAATATAGTTAGTTGGGTTGGGTTTTTGTCACAATCCATGCAACTAATTTCGTAAATTCCACTTTTTTCTAGAACTGTAGTTTTATCCTTGGATTTCCTAGTAAGCTTCTTTATTATTCTACGACGAAGGCTTAATAAATAAGCTGATAAAAAGACATTCTTTTCAAAAGAGCTTTCGGAATTCCACTTTTTTCAGACAAAAAGATGCCTGCGACTCAAAATTTGTATCAATTCCTTACAATCCTAATTATACGAAAGGATTACAAAAAGTATTTAATAACACCGGTCTTAAATTAGTATATCAATCCGGTAACACAATAAGAAGCTTACTAGGAAATCCCAAGGATAAAACTACAGTTCTAGAAAAAAGTGGAATTTACGAAATTAGTTGCATGGATTGTGACAAAAAATATGTTGGCCAAACGAGACGCTCTATTCGAACACGTTTTAAAGAACACTTAGCACATTTAAAATACGGAAGAACAGAAAAGTCAAGTGTGGCCGAGCATGCTTTTGAAAACGATCATAGATTCACATTAGATAACCTAAAACTTCTAAAAAGTGTACCAAACAAAAGACTTTTGAATGCATATGAAAGTATGGAAATAATTAAATCCAGAAATAGTTTAAATAAAGATAGAGGACCCATCCCGTTTAGTACACTTTATTCTTTGGTTGAGGGGAGATAGGATTAAAAATCGTGATCAATCACAAATTATTAGTCTTATCTCCGCCCACTAAAGGATTGTATATAAGATAGAGCGTAGATTAATTTAGTTTATTGTTTATCGTCTCCTGATGATGCTAACGTTGTTAGCGAAACGCGCCTCGAGTGCAAAAAAGTGTAGTTTTGTTTTGTGGAAAACAATCATAATTTTGTTTTTTTTTGAACTAGGGGAAAACAGGGCATAATGGGCACCCGGGGTATAACGAGCACACGCTTTTTTGCCTGGTCTAAAACTATACATATGGCGCCATAAATCGGCCATAAATATATTCTTAATTTTTTTCGCGTCACATCTCTTTTCCACTTAAAAGGCCTTGTAGTTTATTTAGTACAGAATATTTGTTTTTTAAGCATGTGATTAATTTTTAGGCCAATATATTGGAAATAAGGTTTTAACCTAAATAGATAAGTACTTTTAAATTACTGTTGTTCAGTTGAGTATGTAAACATTGTTCCTGGGAGGAGGGGCCTTGAATAACAGAATGGTGTCACATTACCATTTAATGGTGATTTTTGAGAAAAATTTAACCTTTATGAGTTGATTTTTAGTGGTTCTAGGGGAAGGGGAAGAGCTTTAGCCCCTAAGCCCCCTCTGCGTACGCTGGTGCAGTTGTTATATTAATGTAGAATGTATTTATAATATCATGTACTAATATTTGGCTAATATTATGAAAAAATGGGCGGAGGCAACAACTAACAAATATAAACAAAAGCATCAAAAACCGAGCAAAACAGAAATGACATGGAAGAAGAAATTGACGAAAATGTGTCACTGAATACTTATATTGTCACTATCTTTACTCCGAATTTTGGTTTAATTTTTGCCTTTAGGTAACATCCTAATAATCAAATTGTTCACTTTTTTTAAATTTTTAGGATTAGTTTTAGTACCTTATGTCCTGGGTTCCCCTAGTGTTGCTTTTTAAGTAGTGATGCTTTTTAACAAACGTGATTAATGATAGGGTGCAAACAAAAAATTGACAAATAGTATATTATACGTACACCAAGGGACTAAAGTGTAAGTGTTTTTATATCGAGGCGAAAAGTTTGTAGCTCGACCGAAGGGAGGGATACAAGTCATCGAGGCATAAAAAGACACACAAAATGTCAAAATAATGTCGGGTGGTAGACAATTTCGACTATATTTAAAAGGCGTTCGAAAGATTTGGTTGCCAAGGTATTTTTGGTGTAACAAATGCAAGGCATAAACAAAGCTTAGTTGATAAATAAATTTTTTTGCATAATAAATAAGGAACTAAGTAATATAAACATTAACGTTGATAAAAATTATTGCAACCAGTAGGTAATATTTATGTAGGTAATATTAATGTAGGTAATATTGTTGTAGATTTAATATTGTGTTATATTTTAGTAGTATACAGACCGCTTCAGCCTACGGCGAACATAGGCCGGAAGAAGTCCAATTTGCCAGTGTACGTACATGCAGAGACACCGCACACCTATCAGTGAAGCAACCAATACTCAGGCTTGCTATCACCACTTGCGTGACTTGCGTTTAGTATTTAGTACGCCTCTAACCACGGTGCTGTGTGGAGCGTCGTCAATGAAACCGGAATTTGGTCAATAAATACGCAAATTTTTATAACGTAATTTTCTTATTTTTTGTCACTGATAAATAAGAGCGTTTTATTGTCAACTGCTCAGATTTATCACTGACAACGTGTTACAATGAAAATAATAAGGAGAAACAAAATAAAAGCAAGTTCTCAAAATAAAATAGTACATTCTAAAAACCAAAAAGATTTCCCCAGTCAAAAAAAAATTAGAGCAAATGTTCGAAAAGTCCTCCTTGCTCGGCTAGACAATATCCGAGCCTATTATAACCCCTTCTAACGTTTCCAAGCATGTTAAGGCTGAGTTTGAAAAGCTTCTTCAATTTTAATCTGAAGTTCTTCCAAATTATTAGCCCTTTCATGTCCGTAAACTTTATTTTTGACATAACTCCACAAATAGAAGTCATTAAGAGCAAGATCGGGTGATCGAGCTAGCCATAAAATAGTTCCCCGTGTACTTATAACCCGATTAGGAAATACACTATCAAGATATTCCCTAACAAGGCCAACATTGTGAGCGGGACAACCATCTTGTTGAAACCATGTTTCACCAAATCTCACACCTAACAACTGCCTAGCAGTTGGAATAATATGCTGCTGCAGTAGATCCAAGAAATAGTAGATAATAAAAAATGGCCCAATTACGTGTTCCCCTACAATACCCCCCCCCCCCAAACATTTAGTTTTTGGGGATACTGTGTAATGCAAATTTTCCCTCGACCAATATCGAACGTGTGTTGGGTTATGACGATTCAATAATGGAAAAGTGCTTTCATCTGTGAAAAGAATAGATCTCAGAAAGTTTTCATCACGATTTTTCCATCATTGTTTCGCAAAATTCCATACGACGATAGTTGTCCTCCGGAAAAATTTGATGCGTTTTTGACGCTTTGTGAGAGTGATAACCATTCTTTTTGAGAACACGTAAGACAGTGGCTGAAGACGTATCAACTGCTTCGGCAATTTGGTGCCTAGTTAACTTTCGATTTTCCTTCACTGCTGCGCAAATCATCACATCTCGTACTTCCTGCTCGTCATTCAAAACAGTGGGGTTTTTATGGTTTCTTGGCGCTACACAACCAAACTTTTCAAAATTCTGCACAAACCTATAAATCGTTGATAAACTAGGTTCTGGGCGATTTACAAAATTCTCCAAAAAAAGTTCTTGAATAAGTCTCAATGGTCTGCCTTGATAGTACCATTTGACCATCTGCACTTTTTCGACAACTTCATAGACATCCATTTTTAGTTTTAAAAATGTATTATTTCACTTACACACACACACTGTTTCTCGAGCAAGGCAGAAATAAAACAAAATAATAAAAACAAAATAAATTTCCAAAAGATAACAGTGCAACGTGCTTCGAATCCACCTCGGTCGTACGGCACGGAGAGTAAATTGGACTTGATTCCCCCTATGTTCGCAGTAGCCTGAAGCTCATTGTATAGTTTTTAATTAAAACACTTGTTTATGTCACTTTTTATTTTAGTCCCTGCGGGACTAAAGCAGCATTTTAGTCCATGAAACGAGGGACTAATATAACCACTTTAGTCCCTGAAGTGCGAAAAATATACTTTTGGAATTCCCACAAAGAATAAGAAAAAAAATAATTATTAGAGGCCCTTTACTTTTGTGTCACGTATTTTTAACTATTGAGTGTTCCGGCATATCACTATGAGATAATATAACGGCCCTGCCTTTGCATTTTCCGAAAAAAAAGCCGTAGCGATAATAATTCTCCCAATCGAGTTGGAAAAAACGCTGATTTGGCCTTGCCCATGGCCAACTATGATTTGACAAAGTTTTTGCGACACTTGGGTCATTATAGTATATCATAGTATATATACAAAGGGAAAGGTAACAAAAATAATGTGGAAAACTATAGGCCAGTTAGTATTATCTCCCAAGTTCCAAAAGTGTTAGAATCTATAGTTAACGATCATCTGACTGAAGTTTTTAAAAACATTATTTCAATTAAACAGCATGGATTCATCAGTGGAAGATCTATAAGAACTAACTTGTTGGTATATGAAAACACCTTGTCACAGGCCTTGGAGAATGGTTGCTCAGTGGACTCTGTGCATACTGATTTCTCCAAGGCTTTTGACAGAGTTAACCACTGCTTGTTAAAAAGAAAATTAAAATACTATGGGATAGGGGGATCCTTGCTTGACTGGATCTATTCTTATTTAACTGGTCGCACGCTAGTTGTAAAGATTCGGGTGTCCCTCAAGGTGCGCATCTTGCCCCTTTACTTTTCAACATTTTTATTAATGATGCTGTTGACTGTTTGGTAAACAGCGACGTACTAAAGTACTGTGATGATATGAAGTTTTTCAAGGTTGTTAGCTGAAAAAATGATTCTTATGCAGGAGGATTTAGATCAATTTGTAATATGGTGTAATAAGAATGGTATGATGTTGAATGTCTCTAAGTGTAAACATATCTGTTTTAGTCGGAGTTTTAAATGTATGCCCAATGTCTGTTCAATTAATGGAACTGCACTTGAGGAGGTAAATGTCATTCGTGATCTTGGTGTAGTGTTTGACTCTAAAATGAACTTTTCAAACCACATTGAGCATATCAGTAAAAAAGCGTTTGGAATGCTGGGTAATACAGCAGATTTTAACAATGTTTATGCTTTAAAAACACTTTATACATCCTTAGTAAGATCTCAAGCTGAGAATTGTGTAAGTGTTTGGTCTCCTTATTATAGAGTCCATATTGATGCACTTGAACGAATTCAACGACATATCTAGGCTTTAAATTGCGAATCCCCAAAGACTTTGTGGACTACAATCAACTCTGCACACTTTTGAATATGGATACACTTGAAAATCGAAGAAAAAACGCTGACATTATTTTTATGCATAAAATTATAAATCAGAAAATTAGTTGTCCAGAACTAATGAAACAAATAAACTTTTATGCTCCTTGTGTAAGACTACGTAAAACAAGCACTCTCTTTCCTGACCATCATCAAACCAATTATGGTCAACATTACTCAATCTCTGGAATGATGAAAAACAGTGAAATTGATCTAGATATTTTTTCTATTAAACTAGATGCCTTAAAAAAATAAAGTATTATACTAGGCTTTTATGTATTATAGTGTACAAAACAGTTTTTTTTTCTCTTTGTTTGAAATAATGTTAATTATATTGTATAACTAACTTACCTAGAACTATATTTATTCTATTTAAGTTAAACTAAGACTTTTGTTTTTGTAAGTGGATTTGATTCCGTAAATAAATAAATAAATAAATAGTTATATTGTTCCGGCAATTCCCCATTTTTTTCCGTGTAACGACCGACATGCGTGCCCGGGCATATAAAGAGTCCCCGGTGCTATCTTTCCCTCGTATTTAAACTCCTCTCGGCTGGCTGTCAACGGGGCCTCCAATGACTTAGAGACACTAGGAAGCCATTGTTGGACCATGTCGCTTGTCGGCAGCGCCCTTCTATGCTTATTTAATATGCCGACTATGACCGACCACTAGATAGGATAGTAGGGAGTGGTATGTTAGTCTGCGGGCTACTAAAGTTATGTTAGTGAAATGTTTTTTTTTATACCTTCATCAAAAACATAATTTTAGTAACTGTCTGCAGATAACTAAAGCATGGCTTTTTTGGTGTTTTTGGTCCGTTTTTTACCCAAAATTAAAGAGAAATAGCGGAAAATAGCAATATTGAAAAAATCTAATAATTCTTGCCTAAAAATTAAGCCATTTCCGCCAGTTTTCACCAAGTATTTACGAAAAAATTATTTAAAAACATCGGAAAAAGATCAACTGTAAAAATGTTGTGTTGCGAGAAGTGTTCTTCGTTCGAGATTTTTAAAAGAATTTTCATACGACCACACACGAAAGTAACCAAATCTGCACTGTATAACCCCTCAGAAAGTTTTATATTTCACACGCATATCAATTTTATTGTTTTCTTCTCTAGTGACGAAAATGAATGACAGCAAACCATCCAAACAATGTAGGTACCTATCTAGTAGGCTATGATTTGTAGAAGCGTCGGAAATAGACCGAAACCATTTTCGTCCCTAGAGAAGAAAATATTTTCTGCTCTTGAGATGAAAATGAAAAAAATTAATAATAGTAAAAAAATACGAATTAAATCCTAAAGTGGTCGTAGGAAAAATAGCGTACACAATTCGATAGAAAGTAACTTTCTTACACTCGCGAGTTGTTTCACTCGGCTAGCGCCTCGTTCACAACATTCACGCTCGTGTGAAATGTCACGTTCTTCTCTCGTTATTTAATATACTATTTCATGTCTTTCTTGGATTTTTTGATAAAGGTATTAAAAAATATAGTGTCAACAACTCGCGGCTAAACTGTGCTTTTTAAATACCTCGCTGCGTTCGTTATTTAAACCAAGGCTTGTAAAAAAAGCACTAGTTTAGACACTAGATGTGAAAACTAATATTTTAATGGTCATGTTTATTCGAATTCACCTAGATAGAGAGGTGGTGGCAGTAAAAAATTAATCATTTCATCCCATTTAAGGTTTAATATAGTTTGGATAGACACACCAAAGATAACAAAAAAAATATTATCAGACGTCTGGTCGGAGCTTTTTCTACAGGGAGGTCCCGAAACTTAATAGCTATATGAACTACTTACCATAAGACTTAAAAAAATCAAACGGTACGGGGCGTTTACGAGTAGTTAATATTTTTCCAAATATTTATTATTCACAAAAAGTTAGTCATGTAATCCCTTTTATAATTAGTGCTATTATGTTAAGGTCCTCACCGAGATAACAAAAAAAAACTGGCACGTCTCGAGGTGGGGGCTTCTTTTACAGGGAGGTCCCAAAATTGCAAAAAATAATAGCCCTATAAACTCATTTCATCTCTTTTCTGATCAGTGCTATTTTGTTAAGGATGAGAGATAACATTTTGCAACTTTATTTTGACAAGTCACCTGAAGAAAAAAAAAAAGTTATTTTTGTTAGAACGCTTAAAAACTTGTTAAAGATTTAAGAACGCCCAAACAGTTTTCTTTTTAAAAGATATTTTTCTTAAAGCAATAGGGACAAAAACTGATGACTTAGGCCAGTGGTCTACAAGAAATTATTCAAATAATCCGACTACGCGTGTATACAATATCTTTTCTGGCCGGCAATATAATAATGCGTGGCGGCACTAGGCGTCTAGAATTTACGAGAGGTCGATTAAAATTTTTTCACTTTTGCGAAAAGCAACCCAACTTGTATTTTAGTCTGAAAAGCGCCTACAACAACGGACTAATAATGAGCTTAGAGAACTTATTTTATTCTGGGTACAGAATGTTTTTATTGCAGTTTTAATTTTTTTGACTCGTGTCAATGTTACATCTGGGGAAATAGTTTTAGTTTTAGCAAAAAGAAACCCTTAGCCGGGATCCACGTGCGTACGCGATACGCAGCCGTTGTGTACCACGTGATCAATATCAACCAATTGAAACGTCCGTCATTTTATTCCCTTCAAAGTTCATTGGGTGGAATTGATCACGTGCTACAAAACGATCGCGTATCACGCATGCATGTGAATCCAGCCTTAGAAAGGGGCATTTCAAAAAAAGAAATCTTATGAGAGGTCAGCGTTGCCACTTGTAACATAATTATGGAATTGTAACATAATTTTTCCTTAAAATTGGGTTAAACGATAATTTGTAACAATCGATATAATTGTAACATATTTTTTCACTCTAGGACTTTGAATTTTTTAACTTTGCAGGTTTTCTTCTTACTGTAAGAAACCAATTTAAAAAACGGGTTAAAATTATTTTATTTTATTTAATCAGTGCTGACCACTCTTGGCAATTAAAAATAAAACTACATTACAAGTAAAGTCAAAGCACCATCTACAGTTTCACTTTCCAATACTTTCCATAGAACAAAAACCAGATTTTTAAGTTGGCAAAATCAAACGCCCTAGGTTTTGGTAATCGGCATTATCACTACCTTGCTAACCTGAAATCACTCCGAATAACCCCTTATATTTTGCTTTCATTTCAATAAAATGCACCAGAGTGAAACAACATGTATTTTAGTCTGAAAAGCGCCTACAACAACGGACTAATAATGAGCTTAGAGAACTTATTTTATTCTGGGTACAGAATGTTTTTATTGCAGTTTTAATTTTTTTGACTCGTGTCAATGTTACATCTGGGGAAATAGTTTTAGTTTTAGCAAAAAGAAACCCTTAGCCGGGATCCACGTGCATACGCGATACGCAGCCGTTGTGTACCACGTGATCAATATCAACCAATTGAAACGTCCGTCATTTTATTCCCTTCAAAGTTCATTGGGTGGAATTGATCACGTGCTACAAAACGATCGCGTATCACGCATGCATGTGAATCCAGCCTTAGAAAGGAACATTTCAAAAAAAAGAAATCTTAAGAGAGGTCAGCGTTGCCACTTGTAACATAATTATGGAATTGTAACATAATTTTTCCTTAAAATTGAGTTAAACGATAATTTGTAACAATCGATATAATTGTAACATATTTTTTCACTCTAGGACTTTGAATTTTTTAACTTTGCAGGTTTTCTTCTTACTGTAAGAAACCAATTTAAAAAACGGGTTAAAATTATTTTATTTTATTTAATCAGTGCTGACCACTCTTGGCAATTAAAAATAAAACTACATTACAAGTAAAGTCAAAGCACCATCTACAGTTTCACTTTCCAATACTTTCCATAGAACAAAAACCAGATTTTTAAGTTGCCAAAATCAAACGCCCTAGGTTTTGGTAATCGGCATTATCACTACCTTGCTAACCTGAAATCACTCCGAATAACCCCTTATATTTTGCTTTCATTTCAATAAAATGCACCAGAGTGAAACAACAAGTATTTTAGTCTGAAAAGCGCCTACAACAACGGACTAATAATGAGCTTAGAGAACTTATTTTATTCTGGGTACAGAATGTTTTTATTGCAGTTTTAATTTTTTTGCCTCATGTCAATGTTACATCTGGGGAAATAGTTTTAGTTTTAGCAAAAAAAAACCCTTAGCCGGGATCTACGTGCGTACGCGATACGCAGCCGTTGTGTACCACGTGATCAATATCAACCAATTGAAACGTCCGTCATTTTATTCCCTTCAAAGTTCATTGGGTGGAATTGATCACGTGCTACAAAACGATCGCGTATCACGCATGCATGTGAATCCAGCCTTAGAAAGGAACATTTCAAAAAAAGAAATCTTAAGAGAGGTCAGCGTTCCCACTTGTAACATAATTATGGAATTGTAACATAATTTTTCCTTAAAATTGAGTTAAACGATAATTTGTAACAATCGATATAATTGTAACATATTTTTTCACTCTAGGACTTTGAATTTTTTAACTTTGCAGGTTTTCTTCTTACTGTAAGAAACCAATTTAAAAAACGGGTTAAAATTATTTTATTTTATTTAATCAGTGCTGACCACTCTTGGCAATTAAAAATAAAACTACATTACAAGTAAAGTCAAAGCACCATCTACAGTTTCACTTTCCAATACTTTCCATAGAACAAAAACCAGATTTTTAAGTTGCCAAAATCAAACGCCCTAGGTTTTGGTAATCGGCATTATCACTACCTTGCTAACCTGAAATCACTCCGAATAACCCCTTATATTTTGCTTTCATTTCAATAAAATGCACCAGAGTGAAACAACAAGTATTTTAGTCTGAAAAGCGCCTACAACAACGGACTAATAATGAGCTTAGAGAACTTATTTTATTCTGGGTACAGAATGTTTTTATTGCAGTTTTAATTTTTTTGCCTCATGTCAATGTTACATCTGGGGAAATAGTTTTAGTTTTAGCAAAAAAAAACCCTTAGCCGGGATCTACGTGCGTACGCGATACGCAGCCGTTGTGTACCACGTGATCAATATCAACCAATTGAAACGTCCGTCATTTTATTCCCTTCAAAGTTCATTGGGTGGAATTGATCACGTGCTACAAAACGATCGCGTATCACGCATGCATGTGAATCCAGCCTTAGAAAGGGGCATTTCAAAAAAAGAAATCTTATGAGAGGTCAGCGTTGCCACTTGTAACATAATTATGGAATTGTAACATAATTTTTCCTTAAAATTGGGTTAAACGATAATTTGTAACAATCGATATAATTGTAACATATTTTTTCACTCTAGGACTTTGAATTTTTTAACTTTGCAGGTTTTCTTCTTACTGTAAGAAACCAATTTAAAAAACGGGTTAAAATTATTTTATTTTATTTAATCAGTGCTGACCACTCTTGGCAATTAAAAATAAAACTACATTACAAGTAAAGTCAAAGCACCATCTACAGTTTCACTTTCCAATACTTTCCATAGAACAAAAACCAGATTTTTAAGTTGCCAAAATCAAACGCCCTAGGTTTTGGTAATCGGCATTATCACTACCTTGCTAACCTGAAATCACTCCGAATAACCCCTTATATTTTGCTTTCATTTCAATAAAATGCACCAGAGTGAAACAACATGTATTTTAGTCTGAAAAGCGCCTACAACAACGGACTAATAATGAGCTTAGAGAACTTATTTTATTCTGGGTACAGAATGTTTTTATTGCAGTTTTAATTTTTTTGACTCGTGTCAATGTTACATCTGGGGAAATAGTTTTAGTTTTAGCAAAAAGAAACCCTTAGCCGGGATCCACGTGCATACGCGATACGCAGCCGTTGTGTACCACGTGATCAATATCAACCAATTGAAACGTCCGTCATTTTATTCCCTTCAAAGTTCATTGGGTGGAATTGATCACGTGCTACAAAACGATCGCGTATCACGCATGCATGTGAATCCAGCCTTAGAAAGGAACATTTCAAAAAAAGAAATCTTAAGAGAGGTCAGCGTTGCCACTTGTAACATAATTATGGAATTGTAACATAATTTTTCCTTAAAATTGAGTTAAACGATAATTTGTAACAATCGATATAATTGTAACATATTTTTTCACTCTAGGACTTTGAATTTTTTAACTTTGCAGGTTTTCTTCTTACTGTAAGAAACCAATTTAAAAAACGGGTTAAAATTATTTTATTTTATTTAATCAGTGCTGACCACTCTTGGCAATTAAAAATAAAACTACATTACAAGTAAAGTCAAAGCACCATCTACAGTTTCACTTTCCAATACTTTCCATAGAACAAAAACCAGATTTTTAAGTTGCCAAAATCAAACGCCCTAGGTTTTGGTAATCGGCATTATCACTACCTTGCTAACCTGAAATCACTCCGAATAACCCCTTATATTTTGCTTTCATTTCAATAAAATGCACCAGAGTGAAACAACAAGTATTTTAGTCTGAAAAGCGCCTACAACAACGGACTAATAATGAGCTTAGAGAACTTATTTTATTCTGGGTACAGAATGTTTTTATTGCAGTTTTAATTTTTTTGCCTCATGTCAATGTTACATCTGGGGAAATAGTTTTAGTTTTAGCAAAAAGAAACCCTTAGCCGGGATCCACGTGCATACGCGATACGCAGCCGTTGTGTACCACGTGATCAATATCAACCAATTGAAACGTCCGTCATTTTATTCCCTTCAAAGTTCATTGGGTGGAATTGATCACGTGCTACAAAACGATCGCGTATCACGCATGCATGTGAATCCAGCCTTAGAAAGGGGCATTTCAAAAAAAGAAATCTTATGAGAGGTCAGCGTTGCCACTTGTAACATAATTATGGAATTGTAACAAAATTTTTCCTTAAAATTGAGTTAAACGATAATTTGTAACAATCGATATAATTGTAACATATTTTTTCACTCTAGGACTTTGAATTTTTTAACTTTGCAGGTTTTCTTCTTACTGTAAGAAACCAATTTAAAAAACGGGTTAAAATTATTTTATTTTATTTAATCAGTGCTGACCACTCTTGGCAATTAAAAATAAAACTACATTACAAGTAAAGTCAAAGCACCATCTACAGTTTCACTTTCCAATACTTTCCATAGAACAAAAACCAGATTTTTAAGTTGCCAAAATCAAACGCCCTAGGTTTTCGTAATCGGCATTATCACTACCTTGCTAACCTGAAATCACTCCGAATAACCCCTTATATTTTGCTTTCATTTCAATAAAATGCACCAGAGTGAAACAACATGTATTTTAGTCTGAAAAGCGCCTACAACAACGGACTAATAATGAGCTTAGAGAACTTATTTTATTCTGGGTACAGAATGTTTTTATTGCAGTTTTAATTTTTTTGACTCGTGTCAATGTTACATCTGGGGAAATAGTTTTAGTTTTAGCAAAAAGAAACCCTTAGCCGGGATCCACGTGCATACGCGATACGCAGCCGTTGTGTACCACGTGATCAATATCAACCAATTGAAACGTCCGTCATTTTATTCCCTTCAAAGTTCATTGGGTGGAATTGATCACGTGCTACAAAACGATCGCGTATCACGCATGCATGTGAATCCAGCCTTAGAAAGGGGCATTTCAAAAAAAGAAATCTTATGAGAGGTCAGCGTTGCCACTTGTAACATAATTATGGAATTGTAACAAAATTTTTCCTTAAAATTGAGTTAAACGATAATTTGTAACAATCGATATAATTGTAACGTATTTTTTCACTCTAGGACTTTGAATTTTTTAACTTTGCAGGTTTTCTTCTTACTGTAAGAAACCAATTTAAAAAACGGGTTAAAATTATTTTATTTTATTTAATCAGTGCTGACCACTCTTGGCAATTAAAAACACAACTACATTACAAGTAAAGTCAAAGCACCATCTACAGTTTCACTTTCCAATACTTTCCATAGAACAAAAACCAGATTCTTAAGTTGCCAAAATCAAACGCCCTAGGTTTTGGTAATCGGCATTATCACTACCTTGCTAACCTGAAATCACTCCGAATAACCCCTTATATTTTGCTTTCATTTCAATAAAATGCACCAGAGTGAAACAACATGATGCCAGAGATACTTTAAGTATGAAAAATTAATATGACTGTTAAAGCAGCTATGATATTCGTTTTTATTTGTACACCGAACAAAACAAAGAAAACGCGATGCAGACCCAATATGCCTGAGAGAGACATAGACTGATGAGCGAAGTCCACCAAAAAATGATGAATTTAAATTAAATTTAGACGTTTAAAAATGCAGCACCGGGTTTTAATTTTGCGTATTTTTTATTACAAGCTTTTATTTAACTTCACCTCTATGTATGTATGTTTATATGTTCGAATCAAATCTTGCAACTCAATTTTGACTAACTTCGAGATGTCCGATTGAATTCAAAATTAGTATGCGATTATACTTCCGGTGACAATAACAATAATATGGTATTATTAGGTACCCCCTGGTGGGGAGAAAACGCCCAAGTTTTTCCGATTTCAACCCAAATTGGTATACGGGGGTTGCTGGGAATAAGGCATACGAATTTTGGATCAGATCTTGAAAATTCAATATCGTGGATTCAAGAAGAACAATTTTTGGTCATGTTTTGCTAACCAATTTTAACTGACTTATACTCATCCGATTGTCTTTACATTTGGTATGCGTTTATAGTTCCGGTAAGAATACAATACTATAGTATTATTAGGCACCTTCCTCCCCCCTACGAGGGGAGTGGAGGGGGAAAAACACCTAAGTTTGTCAGATGTCAACCAAAATTGGTATACGAAGGTTTTTGGGGATAAGGAATACGAACTTTTGATCAGATTTTGAAAATTCAATATGGCGGATTCAAGAGGGACGATTTTTAGTCATGTTTTGCTAACCAATTTTATCCGACTGTTTTCATATTTGGTATACCGCGCTAAAGTTCCGGTAACAATACAATAACTTGGTATTATTAGGCACCCCCTCTTCAACTGCGAGGGGAGTGGAGGGGGAAAAACACCTAAGTTTTTCCGACTTCTACCAAATTTGGTATAAGAGGGTTTTTGAGGATAATAAGGAATACGAATTTTTTATCAGATTTTGAAAACTCAATATGGTGGATTCATGATAAACGATTGTTTATCATGTTTTTCTAACCAATTTTAGCTGACTTATACTCATCCCATTGTCTTCAATACCGTCAGGTGGTACCTATAAAAATACCATATTATTGTATTGTCACCTGAACTATAATCGCATACCAAGTTTGAATTCAATCGGACATCTAGAAGTTAGTCAAAATTGAGTTGCAAGATTTGACCCAAAAGTGAACTTAAATAAAAGCTTGTAATAATAAACTTAATGTTTTCTAATTTTAAGAAAAACATTATTTGGGGGTGGATGAGGGGATTGATATATGTGAAAATTCATATCCAAAGCTGTAAATTTATAACAACTATCTAAAAACTGCAAATTCGTAGCAGCCTCAAGGTCTCAATTTAAAATAACAAATTACTTCCTAATATTAGAGGGAATTGTGACGAAACACTAATGTGCTCCTGAAAATGATCAATGGGTGCCAGCCCCTTCTATGATGTAGAGTTCGCACTATTTACGTTTATGTATTGGATCAACACTGTGATCAACGGTCTTACGATAACAACAACAAAATGGCAAAAAAAATGGTTCAAAAACCCTCTATTACAATCAACTCATATTAAAATTTAAACTAAATGAAATTTAAAATTCTCTGAATGAGGCCCTGTCTACACTGTGATCAGTGTGGCCAAAAATCTAGGGAAAAACAAAAAAATAAAAGACAGACTGAAAATTCTCGTTGACAGTTGACGTCAACAATGTGTCTAAATTTCGGGTGGAAAATACTGTATGTAAATATTAACGTACTTCGAAAACGTCTTTTGTTTCACGGAGCGGAGGATCCCCTCGACTACAAGGGATTCCCCGTCCCCGTGTAATTCGCTGATTTTATCGATTTCTATACCAATTGCCGGATACATTTAAGTTTTTGTGTTTGTTTTATAAAAAAAAAAAATTGTAACATAATTTTCAAGAAAAATCGATAATTTTGACAGCACTGCACGATAATTTCTTCGTTCTGTGGTGGCAACGCTGTGACAGGTTTACCCAACAAACTCATTATTATGCTTAAGCCTTGTCTTTAAAATGAGACTAAGATGTTTGAAAAATGTCTTATTTGGGTAGAAAAATGTGGGACCAAAACCGAAATTTTGCATGAGCAAGACAAGGAAAGATGCCAGCGAAGATCATACTCTTAAATTAATTCTTCCCCACATTAACTTCACTTCTTTAGCAAAAAAAAACCCAGGCGAATTGTAAACCCTAATAATTTTCTAATTATCAAGATTCAAGCGCCTAAAATAGGAGACACACACAGCCTCTTGTGACTGTCACAGACATCACGGAGTACCTTAAGGCTGGAAGACCACCTTACTGCGGACAGATTGTTCTACGAGAATACCGAAGAATACCACGGTATTCTGTGTGATTTAGTGCCCAGCAATGCGTGAAGGCTGCCCAACAACAACCGCTTTTCTCTAATTGAAATTAGATTATTTTACTATTGTACAGGGTGTCTCGAACGTTGCACCAAGGAATAAAAGTGGGACTTTTTATCTCGTGCCAAAAAGTTTGTACTACAGCTCGTTGAGGGATATAAATACATTTTAAGAATGAGTTTTTTTCGCTATTTTTCGCACTTTTGGACCTTTTTTGTCATACAATCATTAGAAATTATGTTATGTTACACTCAGGTACTCTACTAAAAGCAAAATGTAAAAAAAACTGTCTGGTAGGCACATGCACGGTTAGTTGCAAATAAGACAGTTTCATTCTTAATATTAAATACCGAAGTGTCATGTGAATAAAAACATTTTTAATATTTAAAGCAGTGATGCATACTTAGGCCGTCTTTTAAAAAGCCACAAAAGAAGTTAAGCCAGGAAAATCAAAGGAAAACGGTTTCAAAAACTGTTATGCCTGATCCACAGTTTCACGTCTAGCCGCTACTTCTATTTTTCTCTTAATCGAAAAGAGTGAGATGGCAATAGAAAATATATTTCCCTGAGTATTTCCCTCTTTCTCTAAACGACGAAGAAAGAAATAGAAGTGAGCCCCAAGAAGTGAAACTATGGATCAGGCATTACTTAAGGCCACAAAAACGGCATAGATTTGACAACACTGCTTTGCTGTTTTTGGGCCAATCGTTACCGGGCAGAATATCGGAAACGAGAAAACGGAATCTGTTGAAATTTGGCAGGAATGCTTATTTTTGAATTCCTCACAACCGTATCCACACAGGACTCTCTCATTTTCGAAATAAAATAAACAAGGCTAAGGCTGGCTTTTTCTTTAGCCTCGTCGATAATACAGAAATCTGTAACAGCAATTTTTGGATTTTTTTATTTTTTGAAAAATACACCAAATTTAAAAAAATCCTTTTATCTGATAACAAAAAAGTTATGGTTTTTTTCTTTGTAAGCAATATTCTGCCGGAATTCTGAAACGCCAAGGTCACGTAATTTAGTAGGCTCAAGGAAACTGAAGTGAGTTCGATTGGTGTATTGGAATTCAGGTTCCGCATAGCCACCGGCCACTTGTCTCATGGAACATTCGGCCAATATGTTCTGAACATTGCACGATTTCACTCGAAATGAAGTGAAAAATAGCACAGCAGTGTTGTCAAATCTACGCCGTTTTTGTGGCCTTAAGCATTTTCAAAGATCTGGGAAACAAACCTTGACTGATTCTTTTTTTTCTGTCAGTGACCTTAGCTCAGGAAATGTCGAAGTAACGTTTTAAATTTTATGAGTCAAATAATAGTACATTATAAACCTAGAGACTAAATTACTACTTTTAATCCCGCAGCGAAAGGTCGGGCTAAAATTCGCTAAGGGATTAAAAGACGCTTTAGTCCTGAGGTTTATATACTATTTTATGCACTTTAGGAAAAGATTATTCTTAAAATCACGTTACTCTACGCCAAATGGTACGCCGACTACAAGAAAGGGTGCCATAAGAATGAAATCTTGGCCAGGAGCAAGTGCTGTTTGACTTGACTTGCGATAAAATTAATTATAATGTTACAGAAAAGATTTGTGACGTAGAGGGAAAGGGTGAGGGAATAAATCGGAAAGAAGTTTTTCCTCGACCAGGATTTGAACCCGGGACCTCCCCTCCCTTCCCTTCATTAATTATAATTTTCCAGGAATATTTTTTTTAATCCCTGAACATACCAATTTAATCCATAAAGTACATAAACATCTATTTTTATCCCTGATTTGAGTCCCAGGGATAAAAAGTGCAAAAGTACGAATGAAATTAAAAAACTTTTATGAACCAATCTTTAGCTCACAGCTCCGCTCATACTTTTCTTAATAAATGATAGAGCTTTCCTTCCTTATTCCAAAGTTTGGTATTTTTGAAATCGGGAAGAAACAACGATCTCTTTTTTTTCATATTATTTTTCAAAAAAAATGCGGGGAAAATGCTTTATAAATTTTTCATTTTTAAATTTGGGATGTTAACAAATAAGTTTCAAAGTACAAAGATTTGGAAGCTGGAGGACGAAGGTATTATTTTTCTTATGTCATATACGAGGTGGCGCATAAAAAATCGGGAATGTAAAAAAATACTGTACGTTTTCCGCACCCATTTAAATATGACGACTTGGCATTTAAACACAGGAACCAAATAGAACTGTCAATGTCACTGTCAAAAAAGATCCCGGGATCTTGAGCCCCTCAGTACATGTCTGTCCTAAAGGCCCTCTATACATTTGACAGTTGTTTTATCAGTGGTGCGAAACTCATATTGCCTTATCTTTCTAGTTTTTTTCATATCTGCATGTAAAACCGATTTTATGACATGACTGATGTTTTTTTGTCACTTTTTATAATTTCCTCAGACAGTTTTTGAAAAATTTATTTTTTTTTGGTTAATAGAATATGTCAAACTTTGACAAAAAAAAACAGTGAGGTAGATACTCGGTAAATAACAAACATGTTAATAATTAGGTAAAAAAACAACATACAAACTAATCTTTCGTACCTCGCAAAACCGACCATATTTATTAATTTTCTGGTTTGGCAAATGCAAAAACTTTTAATCAAATTTGTATCAAATTTTGTACGGTGAAGTTTAAAGCATTATCCCGGAACCATTCACGTGATCTTGCATAATTTTAAGTTTTTTACATAATTTTACGTATCCTAAAAATGTTTAATTCACGGTAAAAATTATCAATTATTTAAAAAACTAAATAAAGACAAGATATACAGGGTGGATTCTTTAAATGGAACGGTGCTTCTAGCGACGATTCTTTAATGATTTTTTACGGACATTGCCTCCATAATAAACAAAATTTTTGGGGCCCTCAATTGGAGGCCCAGGGCCTACCAACTATTTTTTTTAAATGAAAAGTTACCCCTTGTGACACCTTTTTGAAAAGCTTGTTAAAAAATAAATTTAACGCATTACTTTTTTTTGACATCTGTGAACCGATGTGTCAAAAATTTAAAAAACTTTTAATTGCTTTATTTACTGAGCGGAATAAAGAAATATGTAGTTTATTTTGAAGCTAAAACAATTGACAAAAAAATAAGTTTTTTAAATTTTTGTCGCATTGGTTTATAGATGTCAACAAAAAGTAATGCGATAAATTTCTTTTTTAACAAGCTTTTCAAAAGGTGCCACAAGTGGTAAATTCTCATCTAAAAACAAGTTGGTATGCCCTGGGCCTCCAGCGATCGCCCCCTCCCTTTGCTCCAGAAAAAAGTACACAACAAAGATACTGGAGGTAATAACCCTGAAGTCTTTGGAGAAAAAACGAGAAATTGCAGAAAGACATTCTAGAATCCCTCCACAATATTTTGGGACAGTTTGACCTTTAATTCGTCACACCAAGAAAACCATTGGAAATACAGAACAGTATTATAGAGTTTCTATTTATAAACAAGTTTTAGACAAAATCAATTCGGACACAAAAAGTATGTTTGATTTGAACATATTCATACCAAGTTTTATACAACGCCAAAATCAAGGCAAAATTAGCTAAAGTCGTTTCTAAATTCTATAAACTGTTTGATTAATCCAAAACACAAATTCTTGAACTTTGGGAGAAGTCAGTACCTATTTGGAACCAATATTGGTCAGAAGTACGCAAAAGCTTAAATCAAAACATACCTGATAACGTTTTCGAGGCAATGAACAAGTGTGGCAATATTTTTCCGAAAACATAAGTACTTAAAAACACTATGACGGGCTTAGCGTTGCTGCATATCAACACACATATTGAAATTGACCATTTTGCCCAAAAAAATCGAAGACGATTTTTTTTTTGAGATAGGCATCTTATGTTTGAGATATGCGATGGGGTGTAGTTAACCCCCCCTTCCCCGGATTTAATTTTCTTATGAAAAAATTTAGAAAACCAAAAGTAGGCATAAATTCAGGCGCTATAACACCTTTGATATTTACTGGTAAAAATGGCATTTGTAGTGCAATTTTCTTAAAAATTTACCTTATTTACTTAAAAAATACCGTTAATATAATGAAATAAAAATAAACGACTTAAAATCTGAGTACCTCCCCCCTACAATTGAGACCAAATCCGCGCTTGTAGTTACAAAGTTTTTTTTCCTCATAAAACCTATGCTTTTATTCTATTTTTTTTTCCACGCGAATGGTGTGTATCCCCCACATCAGAAGCTTCCGCTGTGCAAAATTTTGTAAACTTTTGATGTGCGATTTATCTGTTTAACTAAACGAACTGTTTTTAGGATTCAAATTCACTCTTTAAACTAAAAATGTAACAGCGCCAAAATTATTTATAAATAAGTGGTTGACAACAAATTGTCAACATTTCCCTAACAACTGCCAAATCGAGTTGCCCACCTCTGGATTCGTATTCTTTCAATTCAATTCAATTTCCGGAAAAAGAGTGCTCCCCGGGGAGCTTTCTCTTAAGCCTTGCTCTCACTATTTTTTTAAAGCATGGAGATGCAGGGGGTATTGACACTATACACTATCCATCTTTTTTTAGAGGAAATGTAATTTTTAACCAACATAACAAAATCTCTAGTCAACAAAATCGAAATAACACAAGATTTTAACT
Source organism: Oxystoma pomonae (assembly GCA_963921995.1). Classification (NCBI taxonomy): domain Eukaryota; kingdom Metazoa; phylum Arthropoda; class Insecta; order Coleoptera; family Brentidae; genus Oxystoma; species Oxystoma pomonae. The sequence goes on from OY998172.1 coordinate 56,234,737, forward strand.
GCTTGTTTACTTTTTTCCTATACCTAACCTTAATTTTTCATTTTGTATTTTGCGTTATTTCGTTTTTTTTTGGCAAAATGAAAGAGGAAGTGCAGTATTTGTCGGAATATTCGAAAATAAAACTCATAACCTAACATTCACAACATAAAAAAAACGGTTGGCATTAAAAATGTTACTGAAAAATAAAATAGAACATACGCTTCATTTTTCGATGGATTTCAGAGTGTGAGCACCCACCAAAGTTGCATTAGTGAGAACAGGGCTTCACAAAAACGGACCTGATTGGTCGAAATTTCAGTTTTCTGTCACTATTCCGTCTGTTTTGGAACTAATGCCATTATTCGTAAGCGGTTTTGCAGTCAGTTTGCTTCTTATAGTAAGAGATAGGAGAACAGTGGCGGTCGCACCTTTCCTAAAAGGGGAGGAGGGGGGCATGAGGTCAAAATTTTGTAAAAGCAAATAAAAAGTTTTACGTAAACGTTCTAAAATGAATGTAACTTTCGACCCAATAGGGCGCCACAGGCGAAAATTTTCGAAAAAACTAACAAAAATTTTACTGTTTTTATGAAAAATCGGCGATTTTTTAAATAAAGCTGGGTTCATACAGAAATAAAAATAACATAAGATAAGACAAAATAAAAAATAAAATAAAAAATAAGAGTTTACCTTATGGGACTGCTTGATGGTGTTCATACAGACAGCAAAATAAGATAACATAACAGAAAGATGGCAAACTTTTATCTTCTTATTTTATTTTATCTGAAATCGCGTTCCGCGCATGACCGTGACGTCATCGAACGAACGAATGACAAGAGACAATAAAGTGATAGTAAAATTCAAAATCGCATGCGCAAAAATTCGCGTTTTGATTGGCTGGAGCTGATCTCTTATTTTATGTTATCTTATGTTATTTTATTTCTGTATGAACCCAGCTTTAATTCTCGAAAGGAGATATTTTTGACAGTTATTGTTTTACCAGAGGTGAGCAACTGGATTTGACAGTTGTGTTAGGGAAATGTTTGAAATTGTGTGTTGGCAATGATGGTAACCCCTGAAAATAAATAACTTTGTCACTGTCAGATTTTTGATCAAGAAACGTCAGGTTTAAAAATGGAATTTTGCTATATCCAAAACTGTAAAAATACGCGCTTCGACGAATTTGTATTGTTCCGTTGTCGAACGGAGAAAGAAACTCAGGAAAAGTGAAAAGAAAACATTCATTTACCAAGCTGGAAAGTCAATAAAAATAGACAAATTTGCGAGGTAACTGAGCTACAAGCAGTAGCTACACAACATACGTATTTAGCATATAGGTCGTTAATAAATAACACACTATGTTTCCATGTTTTATTGTGAGAAAGAGGGTAACAAAAATATAGATCACGGAGCCTTTATACTTGTTTTTCTTTTATTATTTATTTATTTTACTAACCAAAAAAAGTCAATCTTTCAAAAACTGTCTGGAGAAATTATAAAAAGAGACAACAAAACATCAGTCCATATCATAAAATCCGTTTTACATGCAAATATGAGAAAAACTAGAAAGAGAGGGCAATATGAGTTGCCCACCTCTGGTAAAACAACAACTGTCACATGCATAGAGGACCTCTAGTATGTACCACCATGCGCTGCAGTTTTTTTTTTAATGTGAACTAAAACAGAGAGAACACCCAGATCAAACTTGTCGGCAAGTCGAATCAAATCAGAGACCGGCAGAATAACGTACGCAGGATATACAGATCGGGAAATCACTTAGGCAAGTGAGAAATCGCTCTCTCAAGAACTTGCAAGGTAAATTAATATCAACGATGGAAGAGATAATTTTACACACATTTATAGGGCATGCCAAAAGTATCCTAAAGATCGCCTTGACTTTTTTGATCTCATAGAATACCAGTGTTTACTGAAAGTGCTCTATTCTTAATCAACAAATAAATAGAAAATATTTAGGCGATTGTACTCAAACTCTGCGTTTTTTTACTGGATCACGTCAACTATTTACCAATTTTTTTGCTGTTTAACTACAGTGGCGTACGCAGAACTTGTGGCTCAATATCCCACCCTCCAGGAATAAATTTGCGTTTTTTACATATCTTGATTTATTTTAAAAATGGCCCCCAGACAGCATCGTTCGTCCCAGGGACGTACATTTTACATCCATTTTACGTATTTACGTCCAGGGACCTACTAGGTACGTACGAGGTACGTACAAAAGTGTGCGTACAGCAAAAACGTATTTTTACGTTATTTTTAGGTCGTTTTTTGTACGTACTTACTATGTTTTTAAGTTGTCATAACTTGGACGTAGTTCATTTATGTAACATTTCTCTCACTTTTAACGCAAACTTGTGTAGAAGTATTTTTCATTTTCTTAAAGTAATTGGTATTTTATAAATACCCATCCTCCGTCAGGAACTCTTTCCCGCAGAGTCAACTAGCAGACAGGAGTTTTCGGAGTTTAAAATCGCCGCCCCTCCTCCTCTAGGCATAAAAAATATTTTGTATTTTATTTATTTTCGACCTCCAAGATACGTACCAAAAACGTCACCCGTACATACATCGTACATTTTACGTTCAATTCACGTCTTTTATTGGTCCCCCGCGGGACATACAAAGTACGTACTTGGTACGTACACAAATGTACGTACATGGTATATATTTTACATATCCCAAGGATGTACCTAAGACGTACATAGCGTGGAAAGTGCACGTAAAATGTACGTCCCTAGTCATCATCATCATAGGCAATCACTCGATACCGAGTATGATTTTCCTCTATTCTGTATCGTCGCTATCTGTTGTGCGTTTTTTGATGGCTATGTAAGCCAATTCTCGAACCGCACACCCTTCCACAGTCCTGGCACATCCAGTCTCCGGCAGCAGCCGGGTGTTGTTGGTCATCCATTCTTCCATTTTGTCGCTTCTTTCTACGTTCTCTCTTTTCCGTTTCTAGTCTACGTCGTTGCTCTTCAAAAGTTTGTGCTCCCTCATGGACTATCGTTTGCCGTGGTCTCGAAGTTGTTTATATTGATGTGACCCTTCATCATATTGCCTTTGAGAACGTCCTTGTACCTTTTTTGTTGACCACATTGATTTCTCTTTCCCTCCTTCAGTTGTCCATAAAATATCTGCTTTGGGAGACGTGTTTCAGGCATGCGGATGCGGACAACGAAGCTGGTGCTTGAAGATAAGGGCTTCTATACAAGTTGTTCTGGCTTCTTCTAAAACACATATGTTTGTTCGTCGGTCTTGCCATTTGATTCTCAGTATTCGTCTTAAACAACTTTGGTGATATTTTTCTAGTCGTTTGATATGCCTTCTGTAGGTGGTCCACGTTTCGCATCCGTATGTTAGAGTTGGTATTATAACTGTGTTGTAGACACGAAGCTCGGTCTCCGCATTGATGTCGCGATTGTTGAAGACTCTCTCCGAAAGCCGTCCGAACGCTGCGCTAGCATATTTTAGGCGATGCTGTGTTTCTGCGTCAATAGTTGCGTTTGATGATAGGTGGCTCCCAAGGTATGGGTAATGTTCTGCAGAGGATGGCCATTTATGGAAATGTTTGGAGCTTGGGGATTCGTACCTGGTTCTGGTTGGTGAAGAATTTGCGTTTTGGCAAGATTGACCTCTAGGCCAATGCTTTTGTAGGCTTGGTTAAATGCGTTGATTACCAGTTGTAGACCTTCCTCTGTATCGGCCATTACGACGTTGTCATCGGCGTACTGCAGTTCGATTACCGAGGTTGTCGAGACCTTAGTTTTTGCTTGCAGTCTGCGTAGGTTAAGTAGGCCATTGTCGAATCTATATAGAATTTCCACTCCCGGCGGTAGATGTTCCTCAACAAGGTGAAGCATGGCACCTAAAAATATAGAGAATAGGGTGGGCGCAATAACACACCCTTGTTTAACGCCTGTCGTAATCTGGAATGACTCTCCTGGTCCATCGTTGCTCAGGACTGTTGCATTCATATTGTCGTGTAGTAGTCTAGGAATTTGAATATATTTTTGAGGGCATCCAGCTTTTGCCAGTATTTTCCAAAAAGCTTCTCTGTTGACCGAATCAAATGCTTTGACTAGATCTATGAAGTCCATGAAGAGAGGGCGATTTTGTTCTCTAGATTTCTCTTGCATTTCCCTAGTACGTACATTGAAGTTAGCGTACATACCATGTACGTACTTTTCGTCCGGGGCTTAGGTACGAGTTACATACCTGGTACGTAAATTTGCTGTCTGGGGCCTTGTTTACCTCGAAAAATTATATGGGAGAATTTAAAAATCTAAATAAAAACAAAAGAAATAAAATTTTGATAAACATGAAATGCTGTCTAGGGAGTATTAAAAGTCTGTGCACAATTTTGTTAATTTTTGATGTACTGTTTATTTAACTATTTTTAGTATTCATAAGATTTTTTGACTATTTTATTTTTATAAAAACGTTCCCATGCAATTTGAAAATTTTGCCTTATGTTGCGTTTTTTTTTTAAATGTTATTGTTATAGTCTTTTGAAGTACCCTGTAAAAAGTCAAGGATGGAAAAGATAATTTTCCACACATTCATTTTCATGTGAAAAAAAAAATGGTAAATACCACGGTAATTGCCTTTAAGTGCACATGGGTGGTGTTAAGATTGAGTTATGTAATGACTTTCTTCTGGTGTTTTATCTGCCACTTTTAATCTCTCGGGAACTACTGGAGATATTCACAAATGTAAGCTTTAATTGAACTATATGCATAAACAGCTTACGGTGTGCTTGAACGAAGTACAGGTCACATAAAAATGGACCTAAAAACTAATTTTTTGATTGTCTTTACTTTACTTTACTTAAAAACTACCCGTCCGATTTTAAAAGTTTTAGTCATATTAAAAAGCCAGGACAATCAGAATTTCCGAATATGGTATCAAAATTGACAATTCGTAAAAATCCAAGATTGCGGTCAATCTTAAAAAATAGGTATTTTTGACCCCCCCCCCCCCTGCAAATTTTTTGTGTGCACCACTGGTGCAAAAGTAAAAATATATTTCGAAAGCCATATTCTTCCTTAGGTTACTGAGGTATCGCTTGTTAAAATCGGGTAAGAAATAAGAAAGATATAAATTTTTCAAATAAGTGCGTTAGGTAAGACTATTTTAGTCAAGTAGTCAATTTTTGCTTGGCTATGCTTTTCGATGAATTTGTCCGTTTTTAATATGGCGGACAGTTTTAAAAAGTAGTTTGTTTTGACCCCCTGCACATTTTTTGTGTGCGCTACTGGGGCAAAAGTTAAATTTGACGTGTAAAGCCTCATCATTCTCGAGTCTACTGATGTATCGTTTGCAAAAATCGGGTAAAAAGTAAGAAAAATATGCAGGAAGTTATTTAAGTGCGTTTTGCATCAAATTCACAAAAATAAAACAATTTTGTCTTTTCGCTTCGCTTCAAAAGTTTGATCTTTAATATTATTGGACATTAACAATTAAAAAAAATGTTACTCAGTGGCGCACGAAGGACCCAAACTCCTCCTTTTCCCTAATAAAACATGGAAACATAATGAATTTAGTTACCGATCTTTATAAGCGACACATTGGCAAAATTTAACTTTTGCCCCAGTGGCGCACACAAAAAATTTGCAGGGGGGTCAAAACAACCTACTTTTTAAAACTGTCCGCCATCTTGGATTTTTACGAAATGTCAATTTTGCCAATTTTGAAACCTTTTTACGTTTAAGCGTTGTAAACCCCTTTATTATTAAGACCAGTGGCGGTCCCAGCCATTTAAAAAGGGGGGGCAGTTTCGATACGAAAAAAAAATTAGAATAAAAGCATAGCTTTTATGAGGAACACATCAATATATGCAAACAAAACTTAGTAACTACAAGCGCGGATTGGGTCTCAAATCTAGGGGGGGGTACTTAGATTTTAAGTCGTTTATTTGATACATTTTTTATTTAAAAAAAAATGTTTAAATCCGCAGAAAATTTTTGAGAAAATTACATTAAAAATGCAATTTTTCAGTCAAATTAAACTAAAATCGTAAATATCAATGATAACATAGCGCCGCAAGCGAAAATTTTAAAGAAAATTGCACTAAAAAATGCCACTTTTAACAGACAATTAAACTAATACCGTAAATATCAAAGGTGTTATAGCGCCGCAATTTACGCCCTAGTTTTGATTTTCTAAATGTTTTCATAAAAAATTTAAAGCAAGGGTAGGGGGGTTAACTACCCCCCTATTCTCCTGAAAACCGCGCTTGAGTATCTACTTATAATTTTTTCAGGTATAAAAAACATAGAAAACAAATAAACCACAAACAAAACCTAATAGCTAAATACTTTTTATTTTGAGGTCTAAAAAGCTTTAATTAATTTGTATATTGCATGTCTCAAACATAAGATGCCTATCTCAAAAAAAAAATCGTTTCCGGTTTTCTGGGCAAGGTCAAACTGTCTTAAAATACTGTGGAGGGCTTCTAGAATGTCTTTAAAGGAACTTTCTGCAATTTCTCGGTTTTTTGTTTCCAAAAACTTCAGAGTTATCACCAGCATCTTGGTTGTCTTCTTTTTTCTGAAGCAAAGAAGGAGGGGCGATCGCCCCCCCCCCCCACTGGAACCGCCACTGATTAAGGCACACATTTGCTCTGCGATTTGCTTAAGTAATGAGTAGTAAAGAAATCCATAATTTTTAAGTATTCCCTAAATTTTATTCGTTTGCTCTGGTCAAAATAAAGTTTTCCATAGCTAGGAATTAAATCTTGTTATAAGTTCAACCACTGGATGGCGCTGCTTGTCATAAAACCATTATTTGTTGTTATTATTTATTATTATTATCATAATTATTATTTATTATTAATTATTCTTTGAGTCAGTTTTTACATTCATTTTTTCAGCTTCAGTAAGGGTCATTTAAACATATACCGGGTGTCCCAAGGTGAGTAACCTATTAGAATATTTTGGAAACCATACAATGGAAACTTTTCAAACTTTCCATTCTAACATAAGTCCATATAAACTATCTTTATGAAATACTTTCATATTTGCAGTGTTGCCATTTGCAGGAAAACTTGGCAATAACTCTCTTATTTTAAATTGAACACCCTGTATATTTTTGCATTTTTGGGTTGTACAAAATATTTTAACTACATTTTATGTATAATATCCTCCACGTATGTTCAACTGTTTTTAAAATATTGACAGGTGAAAATTGACATTTTTTAACTTTGACATCCCGTAACATCGAAACAGTTAAGGATAGACGGTTTTTACAATCCCATCTTGGTTTTTCACAAGCTATCGTTTTATAACTAAAAGCAGGGTTAAAATATCCCAAGGTTAGTTTAACCCTGGGTTAAAAATAGTAAAAAACGATAGCTTGTGAAAAACCAAGATAGGAATGTAAAAACCGTTTTGCTCTATCCTTAACCGTTTCGATGTTACGGGCTCTCAAAAAAAAAATGTCAATTTTCACCTGTCAATATTTTAAAAATAGTTGAACATAGGTATAGGACATTATACATAAAATGTACCTAAAATATTTTGTAGAATCCAAAAGTGCAAAAATATACAGGGTGTAGAAAGGTTGAAAAGTTTCCATTGTATAGTTTCCAAAATATTCTAATAGGTTACTCACCTTGGGACACCCGGTATATTGACCTTAAAATCCCCAATGCTAGAAAGATGCCCTCCAGTGGCACATAATCGTAGGGTTCTCAGTATAATTAGTTAATTGAAGAGACAGTTGTATTGTTTCTTAAGAATAAACACTGACATTTATTTTAATTAAACTAATAAACAACAAAAAAACTTGCATAAAAATATGTGACCGTAAAAACTTGAAGCCATCATTGTGGGCTTGTTTCTGCATTGACTGGTCCTATTTTGTAAATCATATAGTCTTACCCGAAACGTCCTCCATCTAACTCCATCTGGTCTTGTATGAGTTGCAAAATATTTTGAACTGTTGGTTTGGTTATTCGGAAACGTTGCAAATATCTAAATTTAAATCTAGACCCCTCTGGCAAAACCATTTCCAATTATATTCAGCACATTCAAACCGTCATTTAAAAATTCCATTATTATTTTTATGACCGTTTTCGACCGTTTGAGGTTAGAATTCTCTCCTAAGGATGATTTAAGGCTCGATATCTGGCATCTTAAATTTAGGTATTCCTTAGACTAAAAAGAAAAGCTGAGCAAACCAAATTAGCTACTTATGACCGTTAAGAGATCCTTAGCGTAAAGGAATCCTTAGAGCAAACGCAGAGCAATTGGGCATAAACCTGCAAATAACCTACTCCAATGAAAGCTTCCACGCCCGCCTAAAGCACGCGACCGCGGCTCGATTCATTCATCAGGTGCAATGACCTCTCGACGCACACAAAAGCAGGCATACTGCTGCTGCTGGCGTATTATAGCTGCAGGCCAGTGCGTCTATTCTCGAATTGAGAGAAAATTTGCTCCCAGGGAGTTAAATTCTCTCACTTTTGTCCGATATTGACCGAGTCTTGACTAAGAGAATTACTTTCGATCAATATCGGATAAAAGTAAGAGAAACCGATTTAAAACGAAGATTTGGACCAATGAATCAAGGCCGCATTTGTTATGGGCTTGATATTTAAAAGAATTTTTAGTATTTTTAATACATTTTTCCTATTTAACAAATTACATTTAAGAAGATGATGTTTTTCTAGGGGAAGCACTGCTTCCATGGTCCGCACGCCGCTGCGAGGGTGGAAAGTTTTCAAATTGTCACCCTGTATATATTTAGTGTAATTATTATCATAATAGTGAACACTAATTGCACTGTTTTAAAGTTGGCCGATCTATTGAAAATGCCGCGAAGATATTTATGTAAAGTAAATACGTGTTTTCGAGTTCAATTTCAGATTACTATGAACAGAAACAAACAGTTACTTTTAAATTAAGTTTGAAAATATAGCAATAAAATTTTGATGTCCCTCGTAAGGTTTTTTTCGTTGATAAAAATTCACATAAAACCGGACAATTTCAAGAACTGAATGAAAAAAGGAAAAAAAGCTGGTAAATCTTCCGAAGCGAATTTTTTAATTAAACAATTAGGTATATATAGTAGGAAATAATGTGTAACCAATTACAAATTAAATTCAGTATTAAGAAAAAAATCGGGTCGAATCGATTAAGAGAGCATTTTTTTACACAGTAGAAAAATGCATTCCTAAATAAATCTTTTTTTAACTTTACATTTCCCTCTTGCCCTCTTGCGGGGAATCACTAAAGCCACTCTAGCCCCCGGATACTAGTTCAGAAGTGGAGGCGATAAGGAAACATAGGTTTTTTATTTATAATTTAAAAAATTTGACGTCTGTAAAGTTTTTAAAATTTAACAAAGAAATTCCCCACCGTGGTAAAAATTAACAAAAAATTTATTTTTCGTACTTTTATTTGGTAAGTATTGAAAAATCCTTCACCGTTTTTAGTCCACCATACAAATATGATATGGTAACTAACATCCCCCTTTTCCTCCTTCAACCCACCATCGCCCTACCCAAAAGTTAATCAGTTCATGGTCAGCTGATCTTTCCGCATACACGATAACTCAAGAACGCCTTAATCGATTTTAATGAAATTTGGTACAAAAATCCTCTATCGGCTGATCATGAACTTTTGGGTAGGTTGGTGGGGGGTTAAAGGGGGGAAAAGGGGGATAAAATATTTAAAAAAATTGTAACTTTGGAACAAAAGCAAGTAGCGATATACGGTTTTCAGATTTAAGTTTCCATGAATACGGACTACAAATTTAGTTATAAAGTCCAAATTCGTGGGAGCTTTAGTTTCCGAGTTATTAGAAAAAACGTTAAAATATATAAAAAAAATCATAACTTTAGAAGTAAAGCAGCTATTGATATGCGGTTTTCAGATTTTCGTTTCGTAAATAGTACCCAAAAATTTTATTATAAGGTTCAAATCTTTCAAAGCTACAGTTTTCGAGATATTTTCATTTCCTTTCATCATAAAATAATTGATTTTATGATGGACTATCCTGCTTTCTCGCACTAATTTTTTAAAGATTACAAGCTCTTTTTAAAATATGCAAGAAAAATCGAAATTGAATGTTAAATCGAATTTAGACCAGGCGAAATTTTATTTAACTTTGATGAACTCTGTTGTAATATAGTTAACTACCTAACAAGTGTATGTAAAAAAAAATCCAATTAAAAAAAAATAGCGTGGGTAATAGTGTATTACATAACAAGAGAAGAAAGTGACGAATTTCACACCAGCGTGAATGTTGTGAACGTGGCGCTAGCCGAGTGTAAGAAAGTTACTTTCTATTGAGTTGTGTATGCTATTTTTCCTACGAACGTTGATGAATCGCACTAACTTTTGTAAAAATTGGTCTTTAATTTTGCACAAATCAAATGAAAGTGCTTGTCCGTACATGTGTGGAAAAGTACTTTGCAACACATGTGCGGAAACGTTTGGTGACAGTTAACGTCACCGTACACTTTTCCACACATGTGCGTGTGAAATTTAACGTTTTCTAAGGATGCAAATCGTGTAAGATCCATCGTTTTCATGTGTGGTCGTAGGAAAACATATTTTTTACGCGATTGCTTTAGAAAATGCGGTTACACGGATGTGTGACCTTTGGTGTGCACGGTTTTTGGATTTTCTAAAAAATAAAAAAAATCAATTTGGTTTTTATTGGCAGTGTTTCAAAAAATATCGTAAAAACCTCGTTTGAAAACCTTTGTGGACATCGCCTTCGGCCCAATTCACCAACATGTCTCGCTTATGTGAAAGGGGTCGTTTTCCAACCTTGTTTTTTAACATAATATTTTGTAATACCTTGATCAAAACAAAATTATGAACAAAGAAATAAAAAAAAAATCAATAAATTATATCGACTTTTTAGAAAATTGACTAAATTGAATCAAAATCAATAAAAAGAAAACAAAACCGTACTACCCAGCAAACACGGTTCTCTCGGGCCTTCGTCGGCCCGATGTCGATTGCCGAATTTGCCGTCATCGGCAGAACGTCGATTTACGACATTGGACCAGCAGTATTTTTTGTCCGCTTTGCGATGTAGGCTCAATGTATGTTTGCCGACGCAACGTTAGACTATAGCACGTCGTCGGACCAATGGTAAATTTTACTTTTTTCTGACATCGGCATACCGTCGCCGTACGATATGGTTTAACCACATGGTACCGACCCATATAGCTGCTTAATTTGGTCGGTCTAACGTAGGCAAGCTGGTCTCGGCCCGACATCGGTAAACTATTCAAGTCCGACATTGGTTTCCTAAAGCGGTCCAACGTCGGAGATTGACGAACGTCTGTCGGTGGTAGCTTAAAGCGGCCCGACAATGGCAAACCACAAAGGTCCGATAATGGGTGGATAATAAGGCCTCACATCGGCCTCTCAAAGCGGGCCGACGTCGGTGATTGACGAAGGTCCGTCGGTGGTTGCTTGACACGATCAGACATTGGCAAACTACAAAGTTTCGATAATGCGGGTGCTTAACCAGTCGGGGTGGTTTAAGTGGCGAAAGAGGTGATTCTTGTAGAGAAGTACCACCATCTTGTCCAGTCCGCGTTCTAGTTTTTAAATATCTTTGCTCAGTACATACTATCTTCTACTGTATAGGGAACATAGTGACATTAGCGCCATCTCTACATACTAGGAAGAAACTATTAAGCAGTTTAAAAATTTTAATGTGACATACCATCGTCTGTTGCCGGTTATCGACCAATCGAACAAAAATCTGATCAGGCCATCGCCGACGTTGTCGACATTGCCCCGATAAAACGCTTCTTTAAAGCATTATTTGATCTAATGGATACGTATTTCATAGAATAGAAAAGATATTTAAGTAAACTGAACGAAACATTTTTTAATATTAGTCACAATAATATAAAATTAAATAATAAATATAAAAATAAATAAGAAGAAAACGAACAGAACCGTCTCCAACGCATGGCGACTGATAAAACTCTGTATAGATATCCCTATTAGACGCAAAATAAATCCGCAAAATTATGCAATTTTCAAAATTACTTGCAAATGCTATAAATTGTGCGCGATATGCGTTATGATAATATTGCGAAATTTATAGGGACCAAACACAAACACGTACAGTACCACCGGCCTAGCGGTACCGCACACATGCCATATGTTTATCCTTATTATGACCGGTGCTGAGGCTGGTGTGGTACGAAAACAAACTATCGTAGTCTTAGATAAACAGGGTAGGTATCTTTAGCCATCTATAAGTATGGACTTCCATAAGCCTTTTTTTCCGCGCGGATTTTGAAATTTGAACTTGTCTGTCAGTGAGTGATGCAGTGACAGAAGGATTGGTAGCTTCACCATAACTTGAAATCCGCGCGGAAAATCTGCTAATTGAAGGCTAGCCTTAAGCTATATTATTAGTCCATCGTTGCTCAGCAAACGATGGACCAGGAGAGTCATTCCAGATTACGACAGGCGTTAAACAGGGGTGTGTTATTGCGCCCACCCTATTCTCTATATTTTTAGGTGCCATGCTTCACCTTTTTGAGGAACATTTATCGCCGGGGGTGGAAATTCTATATAGATTCGACGGTGGCCTACTTAACGTAGGCAGACTGCGAGCAAAAACTGAGGTCTCGACAACCTCGGTAATCGAACTGCAATATGCCGATGACAACATCGTAATGACCAATACAGAGGAAGGTCTACAACTGGTAATCAACGCATTTAACCAAGCCTACAAAAGCATTGGCCTAGAGGTCAATCTTGCCAAAACGCAAATTCTTCACCAACCAGAACCAGGTACGAATCCCCAAGCTCCAAACATTTCCATAAATGGCCATCCTCTGCAGAACGTGGAACATTACCCATACCTTGGGAGCCACCTATCATCAAACGCAACTATTGATGCAGAAACACAGCATTGCCTAAAATGTGCTAGCGCAGCGTTCGGACGGCTTTCGCAGAGAGTCTTCAACAATCACGCAACTACTACAACACAGTTATAATACCAACTCTAACATACGGCTGCGAAACGTGGACTACCTACAGACAGCATATCAAACAACTAGAAAAATATCAGCAAAGTTGTTTAAGACGAATACTGAGAATCAAATGGCAAGGCCGACGAACAAACATAAGTGTTTTAGAAGAAGCCAGAACAACTACTATAGAAGCCCTTATCTTCAAGCACCAGCTTCGTTGGACTGGTCACATTATCCGCATGCCTGAAACACGTCTCCCAAAGCAGATATTTTATGGACAACCGAAGGAGGGAAAGAGAAATCAAGGTGGTCAACAAAAAAGGTACAAGGACGTTCTCAAAGGCAATATGATGAAGGGTCACATCGATATAAACAACTTCGAGACCACGGCAAACGATAGGGCTACATGGCGCCGAACAGCCCATGAGGGAGCACAAACTTTTGAAGAGCAACGACGTAGACTAGAGACGGAAAACAGAGAACGTAGAAAGGAGCGACAAAATGGAGGAATGGATGACCAACAACACCCGGCTGCTGCCGGAGACTGGGTGTGCCAGGACTGTGGAAGGGTGTGCAGCTCGAGAATTGGCTTACATAGCCATCAAAAAATGCACAACGATAGCGACGATACAGAAGAGAGGAAAATCATACTCGGTATCGAGTGATTGCCTATGATGATGATGATGATAATATTATTAGTGCATGGAATCCGATAATTGCAAATAATTGCATTTTTATATAACTTTTTTTAAGGTATTATGGAGACTTATAAGCGTCCGCTGGCGCCATTTAAGCATTTAGTTTATTGCAAACAAAGTATTTTATGTAATTTGAAAACCTTAAAGGCACCCACAGGTACCTTAAAGTCTTTATTTAAATGACCACTAAATAGCCTTACTTAAAAATTCTGTTAAATTTTGTTTCTGTATTCTCTGTAATTGAATCTGGTAGGTAATTGACTTATTTTTTTTTCACAAAGAAGAAGTTAAAAAAAAAACTCCAAATCAGTTACTTCAACCGAAAAGAAACTAAAAAAAAAAAGATCAAAAGATCTTGGGTGGAAATAACGAAAATTCAAACTTGGATGAGCATCCCACAAGGAACACACAAAAGATCAAAGCGAAAAGAGAAATGATTAAACGATGTTTCGCCCTAGGTAACCAGCGTGGGCTCATCAGTAGTTTCACTGGTCACCCTCCACTATACATAATTAAACACCATCATACACTTTGATTTCCAACCTTGAACCACTCACAAATAGGCATCGTTCCGCACTGGTACTTATTTATCCAAGTTACCTGATACGAATTCGTCCTAGCGTGTTAATTAATCATTTCTCTTTTCGCTTTGATCTTTTGTGTGTTCCTTGTGGGATGCTCATCCAAGTTTGAATGCGATGCCTATTTGTGAGTGGTTCAAGGTTGGAAATCAAAGTGTATGATGGTGTTTAATGATGTATAGTGGAGGGTGACCAGTGAAACTACTGATGAGCCCACGCTGGTTACCTAGGGCGAAACATCGTTTAATCATTTCTCTTTTCGCTTTAATCTTTTGTGTGTTCCTTGTGGGATGCTCATCCAAGTTTGAATTTTCGTTATTTCCACCCAAGATCTTTTGATCTTTTTTTTTATTGGAAGTTACGTTTTAGAATTTGTATTTGTTTTATGATACCTAGATAGATACGTACAGGGTGATTCACCATATTGTCAACTCCCCCTTACCTTCCTTATTTTTTAGAGCTGGAAAAAAGTTTGTACGGATTGCATAATTTTTGAAACTTTCAAACGACGTCCCTAAAAATTAGCAGATTCCGTCACAACTGTCATATTTTAACATGCACTTCTTTGTTTTAAATAGAACACCCTATATATTTTTTAAAATTTAGAATGTCCATCCAATTCCAAAAATATATAAAAAAGAAAAAATACTTTGTCATTAGAGTAATGTGTTGAACGAAGAAGCACCTAAATTATGTTTACTTGTTTAACTCATTGTACTTATGCGAAAGTACTTTTTTTTTATTCGAGAACCGTCCAAAGTAAATCCAACATGTTATATATTTTTAGAATCAGGAAAAAAACGTCATTCTATATTTAAGAAAATATACAGGGTATTATCTTTAAAATAAAGAACTTAATGTCAAAATTTGATAGTTGCGATGACAGCCACTAATTTTTAAGGACATCATTTGAAAGTTTACAGAGAAGTATGCAGGTACGGGGGGGGCGGCTAGAAAATATGGTGAATCACCCTGTACCTACTAATTTTTGAATTCCGTGGCCCATATATGGGTCATAAAACAGTGAACGTCTTAATAAAATTCTCATAGAGAAATTATAATACCTGGTATGCGAAATTTCAATAGTATTGCTTCATGGACAAATTTTATAGCTGCCCGCCCACCTACAGGTTAATGTCCGTATCTCAAAAACGCAACTGACTTTTTCGATTGTATCTTGCTTCCGTTGGTAATAAGGCAGCTAGTATGTCGACTAATAATAACCAAAACCAAAATGTTAGCAATTTAAAACGTTTAATATTTTAATTGGTTGTCTAATAAATATTTAGGCGCAAAGGGGGAGGAAGGTAATTATCCTGGCAATTTTGTCTTGTTCTACTTAAGCAAAA
This sequence comes from Oxystoma pomonae, assembly GCA_963921995.1. Classification (NCBI taxonomy): domain Eukaryota; kingdom Metazoa; phylum Arthropoda; class Insecta; order Coleoptera; family Brentidae; genus Oxystoma; species Oxystoma pomonae. The sequence goes on from OY998172.1 coordinate 56,250,320, forward strand.
ACAAAATAAGGGAAAAAAATTCAAAAAATAACCCAACAAAAATGGTTTTTATTATAAAAATACAAGGAAAGCCTATTATTCCACATACGTCGCGGTGGGCGCACCCCCGTAAGATGACCGTGCTGGATGGGATATACGCCTTACTCAGGCCAACACGGTTCTCAACTAAAAAGCCAGTTAACTCGGGTCTGTGAACGTCAAGGTCATCCCCGCACTGGCGCGTGAAGTTGGCAGCCAGTATGTCGAAGTTAATCACCAAAAATTCACAATTAGTAGTACATTTTAGTTGTCAAAGAAGTTTCGTTAGTGCTTTTCTAGTTTTCCAGATATTGGACATTTTTTACCCAGGGTCAGTGAAGTTAGCAGCGGATACGTGGAATTTCATCACCAAATTTTTACTATCGATAGTGTTTTGTTAGTGCCTTTTAGTTGTCCAGCCAATTTCGTTAGTGCTTCTCAGTTTTTGCACATATTGGCCATTTTTGATTTAAAGTTAGCAGCCGAAATGTCGAATATCTGGAAAACTAGAAAAGCACTAACGAAACTACTTAGACAACTAAAAAAAGGGTTGACCTTGACTTTTAAAAACGCGCCATAACTTTTGAAAAAAGAAAGTAAAGTCGACGCTTTTTGAAGCACTAAAGAGTACTAACGAAATACATTGAAATGAGTATCCTTTTGTAATCCTGAATAAAATTGCGGCTGTTGACCTTGATTTTTGAAAACGCGATAACTTTTTAAACAAAAAAGTAAAGTCGACGCTTTTTGAAGCACTAAAGAGCACTAACGAAATACTTTGTATGTGCCGCTGATGATCTTGAAACTAAATTTTGAAATATCTATCTTGAAAACCATAAAAGCACTAACGAAACTACTTAGAGCAGATGAAAGCACTAACACAATACTAACCCCTGACTTGTGTTTAAGCATTTTATCTCAATGATCGGCTGTTGACCTTGAAAGGAGCACTAACGTAATTTATTAAAGCACTAAACAGCACTAACCAAGCACCAACGATTAACAAATATTTGGCGATAAAATTCGACACATTGGCTGCTAACTTCACGGACTCAGTTAACTCCTATCTCTTCAGTGCCCTTTAGCTCACTGTTGCTGTCATTTTTATAACCATATTGACAGGTACAACATGGTTTTTATGTCCGTTTGGTGTCAATATGGCCGCGATAGTAGGCCAAAGGTTACCAAAACGACAAAGGGTTAACTGGCCGTTTGGTTAAGACGGTGTTGCCCAGGCCAAGCTTGTAAGCAATATCTATAATCTAGCCAGCCATGGAAATACTAAAACAAGGCCTCTTGCACATGCGCGAAAATTTATCGATCCAAGGGGTTTTGGTCAGTTTCGGCCGGCTTCGCGGCCTACATTATACGTCTTCAATCGAGCCGACGCCATTTTTGTTATTTATTTGTTTTGATTCCGCGTGTTTTCATTTTGGCTGCGCGTATTTTTCACTATTAAAAATTATAAAAAAGTAAGTTAAAGAACATCAGAAAACGCGAGAAGGTTCAGTGGTTGGGAAATTTTTTGTTTTCGAAAGCTGCAGTTAAATTTTGAGAAAAGTAAACGAGATAATAAAGAGAGAAAGGGAGATAAATAAGAGAGGGAAAATAGATATTTACGCTAATAGGTATATGTTTGATACGTTACGTGTAAAAACAGCTTTAAAGGCATTTTAATTACGGCTAGGGATGTCATTCAGTGGCGGTCCTAGGGGGGAAAGGGGGATCGTCACCCCTTTTGCTCCAGAAAAAAGTAGACAACAAAACTTGAACCCTGAAGTCTTTGGAGAAAAAACGAGAAATTGCAGAACGTTCCTTTAAAGACATTCTAGAATCTCTCCACAGTATTTTGGGACGACAACCACGATATTAGAAATACAAAACAGTATTATAGAGTTTCAATTTATAAACAAGTTTTAGGCTAAATCATTTCGGACATAAAATCAAGGTTCAATAACGAGACTCTAAGTATTTTTGACCTGAACATATTCATACCAAGTTTTATGCAACGGGAAGCCAAAATCAGGGAAGAATGTCGTTTTCAAATACTATAAACTGTTTGAATAATGCAAAATTCAAATTCTTCAACTTTTATTGAGAGAAGTCAGTATTTGGAAACAATATTGGTCAGAAGTAGGCAAAAGCTTAAATCAAAACATATATGATTACGTTTTCGAGGCAATGAACAAGCGTGGCGATATTTTTCCGTTGATAAAAACATTCTTGAATGTTTGTCAGTAAGTCATGCTTCGTCAGAAAGAAGCTTCTCCTGCCTCAGAAGATTGAATCTATAAGTACTTAAAAACACTATGAGGGAAATTCGTCTGACGGGCTTAGAGCCTTAGCGTTGCTGCATATATCAACAGAGATATTGAAACGACCTTTTTTTTGAGATAGGCATCTTATAGCTTTTTAGATCTCATAAAAAAAGTATTTAGCTATTAGGTTTAGTTTGTGGTTTGTTTGTTATCTATGTTTTTCATAACTGAAAAAATTATACGTAGTTACTCAAGCGCGGATTTCAGTGGAGTAGGTAGCAAAATATTTAAAAAATCAAAAGTATGGCATAAATTGTGGCGCTATAACATCTTTGATATTTACGGTATTAGTTTAAATTTCAAAAATTTTCGCCTGCTGCCCTTTGAAACCGTATTGATATAATTTTATTTTAATTTTAAATAAAAAAATGCACTTTTCAGTGCAATTTTCGTAAAATACGTTGCTATGATACGTTGATATTTACGATTTTAGTATAATTTGACTCAAAAATTGCATTTTTAATGCAATTTTCTCAAATTTTCGGCGCATTTAAACATTTTGTAAAATATATACCTCCTTCTTTAGATTTGAGGCCAAATCCGCGCTTGTAGTTACTAAGTTTTGTTTGCATATATTGATATGTTCCTCATAAAAGCTACGCTTTTGTTCTAGTTTTTTTTCGTATCGAAACCGCCCCCCTCCTCCTTTTTCAAATGGCTGGGACCGCCACTGGTCATACGTATCAAAATATTTAACATGCTTTAAATGAATCCGTATTAATTTGTTTTAACTAAAATTCCATCAAAATCAGTAACAAAAACAGGCGTTATTTTGGATGTAATAAAATATTAAGTGCATGACCTGATATTCAGTCTGGGCTAAATGAAAAGTGGAAAAACTGGTCGATATTAATTTAAAATAAAGTAGACTATTCAAAAAAACGACAGACTATTTTAGTAATACAGTTTTTAAGCTAAAAAACGATACGTGCTCCATATAAACACTCGTTTTTTTGTAACAGGTCAAGATTAATTAGATTAAAATTAATAAGGTATGAAAAGACCTATCTAATATGTTTCAATTTTACGCTTTTATTGTTAACTTTATTAAATTACAGTAAAGTAAATTGAAAAAAATCCGTTGTACAGGTTGAATTGGGACGATTACATTCTTATTTATGTTATAAGTAATTTGGTGTACTGGTCGGGCTGCATAACTAGTTTTAAGTTATTTTAATGTCTCAAAATCTAAAACTCTTGACGACCTAGCTTTTAAAGATAAAATTAATTTTATTCCTCAATTTCATCGGTTTTATGTACTTTTTCATTAGTTCAATGTATTTTTACATATTATTAATAACTTTTTTATACATACATACTATACAGACCGCTTCAAGCTACTGTGAACATAGGGCGGAAGAAGTCTAATTTGCCAGTGTACGTACATGCAGAGACACCGCACGCCTATCAGTGAAGCAACCAATACTCAGGCTTGCGATCACCACTTGCATGACTTTCCTTTGGTATTTAGTACGCCTCTAACCACGGTGCTGTGTGGAGCGTAGTCAATGAAATCGGAATTTGGTCAATAAATACGCAAATTTTTATAACGTAATTTTCTTATTTTTTGTCACTGATAAATAAGAGCGTTTTATTGTCAACTGCTCAGATTTATCAGTGACGACGTGTTACAATGAAAATAATAAGGAGAAACAAAATAAAAGCAAGTTCTCAAAATAAAATAATACATTCTAAAAACCAAAAAGATTCTCCCATTCAAAAAAAAAAATAAAGCAAATGTTCGAAAAGTTCTCCTTGCTCGGCTAGACAATATCCGAGCCTACTATAAAAACCCCTTCTAACGTTTCCAAGCATGTTAGGGGTGATAATTTGAAAAGCTTCTTCAAAAACAGATAGAAGTCATTAGGAGCAAGATCGGGAGATCGAGCTGGCCATAAAATAGTTCCCCGTGTCCTTATAACCCGATTAGGAAATACATTATCAAGATATTCCCTAACAAGGCCAACATTGTGAGCGGAACAACCATCTTGTTGAAACCATGTTTCACCAAATCTTACACCTAACAACTGCCTAGCAGTTGGAATAATGTGCTGCTGCAGTAGATCCAAGTATCTAGGACCATTCAAATTGCAATTGCCGTTAATAAAAAATGTCCCAATTACGTGTTCCCCTATAATACCCCCCCCCCTCCCAAACATTTAGTTTTTGGGGATACTGTGGTGTTCTTACGTCAAAATACAAATGCAAATTTTCCCTCGACCAATATCGAACGTGTGTTGGGTTATGACGATTTGACCATTTGACCATCTGCACTTTTTCGGCAACTTCGTAGACATCCATTTTTGGTTTTAAAAATGTATTATTTCAATTAAGAACTTACCCATTTGTTTCTCGAGCAAGGCAGAAATAAAACAAAATAATAAAAACAAAATGAATTTCCAAAAGATAACACTGCAGCGTGCTTCGAATCCACCTCGGTCGTACGACACGGATAGTAAATTGGACTTGATTCCCCCTATGTTCGCAGTAGCTTGAAGCGGTCTGTATATTAACTATATATACAACGAGTTTTCTTATAACAAAGAAAAAACTTTTGACTCCGATGTAAAGGTGTCATTATATGAATTTTATTGCTCTGTTAAATGTACTTTTTCATTAGTTCAATGTATTTTTACATATTATTAATAACTTTTTTATACATACATACTAAAAATTAATAATATGTAAAAATACATTGAACTAATGAAAAAGTACATTTAACAGAGCAATAAAATTCATATAATGACACCTTTACATCGGAGTCAAAAGTTTTTTCTTTGTTATAAGAAAACTCGTTGTTTAAGCCCGTACCCTTACCAAAACTAAAACTAATTGGTCAAATTTTTTTTGACTAATCAGTTCATTGCTTAGTCCCATAGATATAGGGACTTATCGGTACATAGAGTCGGCATAGTCTGTCTTTAATAATGACGGCACTATTTATGACAATTTCGCACGAAGTTTAAAGGGTTTCTGACATTGTTATTGTCTAAATATGTCATCTTTGCTATCAAAATAATGGCGACATTCATAATATTTGTGCCTGCCTTTAATGAAGGACGACTTTAATTTGTCAACTTAAGAATGGCACAATATGAGCATGTTTGAATAACATGTTTACATAACACGGAAATAGTGCCGAGTCAGTCTATGCCGACTTTATGTACCGATAAGTTCCTATTGACACACTTTCCCAATTAATTAAACACTACTTGCCTTAAAACTGACCTATTATTTAATGGACTCAATAATTAATTATCTGTAAATAAAATCTTGCGATTAGATTTACTAAAAGGGTTTTGTCTATTTTAGAACGTTCCTAAGTTTAAGTGAAATTTTTGGTTTTAAGCATTTTAAACCAACCATCCTTGAGTTTTGGACACACTTTGATTTATAAGAAGAATTTTAATAATTTTTTTTATTGAATAATCATCTTAACACAATCTTTGGTTGCATTTAAGAAGAAAGTTTCAATTTAGAAGAAAAGAAAATTAAAAAATTTTAACCCACACGGGGTTTAAATAGTGAACACTCTGTAGAACAAATATTAAAATTGGGGTAATATGTCACTCTACTTAAAACTTACCCTTGTTAATTAATTTTTCCAACTAATACTTCACGTCACACAACGATTTAGCTGGGTAATAATAAAATAAGGAGTGGATTAATTTTGTATACCTTTCTTATTTATGAAATGTATTAAAAAACTTAAATGCAAGTTTTGTTTACATTTCTTTCACTGTCGAAATGTCAGTTTGAAGATATTAGCTGCGTTCAAATCATAAAGAGCGAGTTCGGATCTCTAAACTCTGCTTGTAGCTTGGTTTGCACCAACCTTTACTGATGAAAAATACTGCTTTGAAATGAGTTGGCTTTGAGTAAGGAAAGTTTTCTTGACTGAGCTTTTAGATAACCTCAATGTTTTAATTTCAGTTTGTAAATAAATTAATATAGTTGTTTTGGTTTTTTTTTTGTTATATTTGTCGTGCATAATCAGTGACCTTCAGTTATGTTTGTTTTGCCTCGTAGTGTCCTCATAAATATATTTTTTGTGCTGAAAACGGTTTCAAAATATGGCGTTTTTCTGGACAAAATTGGAGGTGTTTTATTGGTTAATGAACAACTTGCGATATTACTAATCCTTGTGTCTTTTCTGTATGGGTAAGTGTTTTTGGAAAATTGGTTTTAATATAGTACCCCCCCACAGGTGTAAATATTTAGACCTGTGGGGGGTAGTATTTTAGGTCTTAGTAAATCCCACTGTAAGATGTTTTTGGCGGATTCATAATGTCGAAACTACTTTTTTTTTGGGTTTTTCGCCACTAAGTTAAGGAAATTTTTTAAAAAATATGTTAAAACGTATTGCGTAAATTCCAAAAAAAAAAATTTGGTTCGTTTGTCAGTGGTTTTTAAATAAGATAAAAAATATGCCTACACACACACAAATCCTAACTAGAATAAAGTACGTATCTGACGTTTCGGCAGAAATTCTACTGCCGTTATCAAAGGAATATTTTTTTTTAATATTATATCTACTACCTATCTCAAACAGTTACGAGGAGCTGAGCGTGAGGAGCTTGAGCGACGGTCGGCTGATAATCGAGCTCACCGATTTTTTTTTCTTTGGGGTTTATGATGTGAGCAAAGACTTTGCTTCTATGGAAAGGTACCGACCATGACTCTCCCCATTATTTATGTAGGTAGTACAATACTTATTAATACTTTACGTGAATTCGGATAATTGGTGTACGAAGAAACGAAGCCAAAAGATAACAAATAGCGCGCGAACATACAAAGTAAGGTTAGAATTTTTACAAGCTTGATGTGCTCGCTCAACAAGGTGAGCATGGAATTTGAAACACCATGTATATTTTCGAGAAAAACACTACTAGCCACAATTTTTTTTTATAAGGATGTTAGGCATACTAACCTTAATATTCCCTAATAAGCCCCCAAAAATCCGACTGATAGCAAAACCGCCATATTGAAAAAATGGTGGAAATAGGTAATTTTTTAGGTTTTTACTAATTATCCCGAAAACTGTTTGGTCCACGACAAAACTTATGGTGTCAAACTAAAAGCGTATAAAATTATCTCTCAAACAGCGTAACAACTTTTATACTCAGACCACCAGTGGCGGATATAGAATATTTTTTCTTTAAATATAGAATATTTTTTCTTTAAATATGTGTTTCTCCTTCTTTCCAAAATATCTCCTAGTAAAATAAAAAATATATGAATTGACAAAATAACTAGGGTCACCTGGTTCGATAAAACATAGGCGTTCAGACCAACCCCAGTCTTATTTTTCTTTAATTCCATCCCGTCAAGGAAGTCAGACAAAGGAGATCGCCCATGTGCACCTCGTGGCACATAAAAACGCCCTAAGTGCACCGTCGGTGTGAAGATTAGAAAATTATCTTACAAATTGTGTAATTTGGACTTGAAAAGCGACTGTATAGTTGGTAGCCTGATCGGATAGAAGAACCAATAAGCAAGTGAAAATCATACAAACTCACATGTCAAAAAAGTTGTCAAACTGTAAAAGAAAATTAAAAATAAATTATTTGGATCGTCGTGAAGAATTTGAGTTTTGCTTGACAGTGAGGTTTTAGAATTTGGCATCTAACTTGTTTATTAATAAAAAATTATTTTTGGTTTAATTTGTTTTTTTTTTTAATAATTTAAAACAGAACTTATTTGTCAAAAGGCTTTAAATGGATCCGTATTAATTTATTTTAACTAAAATTCCATCAAAATCAGTAACAAAAACAGGCGTTATTTTGGATTTAATAAAATTGATATTCAGTTTGGGCTAAATGAAAAGTGGAAAAACTGATCGATATTAATTTAAAATAAAGTAGACTATTCAAAAGAACGACAGACTATTTTAGTAATACATTTTTTGAGCTAAAAAACGATACGTGCTCATTATATACATTATTTTTGGTTTAAATTGCTTCTCTTTAAATAATTTAAAACAGAACTTATTTGTCAAACTGTATTTTATCTGTAACATTTAGTTATTGAGATATGACCCTAATTTTCACTTGATTTTTGAAATCAGCGTGAAATTTCCTTTAAAACGATGTATCGCAATTATAATGTTTTTTGTAAAAAGTATACAATAAAAACAAATAAGTAGAGAATAAAAAAATAAAAATAGTTATTAAAAACAAAAAATAAAATATTACATGCAATACACCATTTTACAAGAAATTTTATGCTGATTTCAAAAATCAAAAACTCAACGTTACAGATGCAATCCACTTTGTCAACACATGAGCTGGAGGAGTAGTTGTTTAACAGTCGTCTGTATCTGCTGGTGGGAAATAAGCCAAATTTGAGTTTGCCAAACTTCCGCCTCAGTTACGTAATTAGTTACAGTTTCTATACCGTGACTGGTAGCCAATAGTACTGAAGTGCCAATCAAAATTCAACTTCTAACTGCTGGAATATATAACGAAGTCCGACTTAGGCGCTCTCATATTATTATGGGGATTAGCTGCCTTAGGGACATTCTTAGCTGAAAGTGTTTTATCCTTCATGTAAGTTGGTAGTTTGCTGTCTTTCTGTGTTAGGCTATGTTATATTATTGTTTTTTTTGTTATTAATGGGCGGTTTTCTCGTGACATTGATAAGCAGATCCACCAACAGGGTTCTAATTTCAATATAAAAATTACTCTTTGGAGCTCGTTAAATTCCTTTAGTGGCTACTCTAATGAACAATAAATATTCTCAAAATAAATTTCGGATGGTTAGGGGTTGCTGTGCGCATGTATTTTTTGGAAGCTTACGTTGTCCTGAAGAGACCCAACAAGGTGGGAACTAGAAACATTTTTGAGTAGGGGAGTTCTGTGCGCACAGAGATTATACTGTTACCGGAGCGCAGCTGCACATGTGCTGTTTGTAATTCAATCCCGTCGAAGCAGTTGACTGCTGTTCTAATGTGTTGGGTTGCCCACTTAGTATAGTAGGGTACATATTAATATATATATATATATATATATACGTAATATTAGATTTATTCAGTGGCGTACCGAGAGGGGTATTTTGCGGTTAACCCCCTCCAAATGCTTGAAAAACAACCACCCTTCTGAACATTCCTCGAAAAATATCCATATATTTTTAGTTATAAGAAACAAGGCAGGGGCGGATATATACAGCTTTCCCAAAAAGGAGGGGGGGTTGACAAAATAATATTACAAAAAAGCCTCGGTTACTTAGTGGGGATGCAGTCTTATATTTATTATATTATATATATATTAAATCTCTACAAAAATTATTTCTGTGCATTAAATATTTTTTAAAAATTCTTGATGTTGGCTTCTAACTAAAAACGATATAGGTAAGAATTTTTGTACGTCTGTCTGGTTGTTCCAGCATCACGCAAAAACGATTTTGATGGATATTCCACTGCTGCATTGTTATTTCATGAAAATCGGTTTACCGAAACAAAAGTTATGACCATTTAAAGCAAGAAAAACGGGTAAAACTGTGGGCGAAGTTGCGGGATCTTCTGCTAGTTTAAAATAAAAGCCGAAAAAAAAGGCATAGTAGGCGAAAACTTGTGGAGAAGTACCGTGATATTTTAGAAGTTTTGATGAAACTTTGTCGAGAAAGTCGTCGCAAAAGAAGTTTAAGTTACATTAGTAAACCTAATTATACTAGTGCTGCCTCCCTGTTGCCTGTCTCCAAGCCTCTCTGTCGAGGATGTCATTCTCATCCAAGTTGTTTAAAGCCATAGTTTCTCTGATTGTACCATTCCACGATCTTTGGTCTTCCCTTCTATTTTCTTCCCGGTTGTACCCAGTGAAACAGCTTTTTTGGCCATCGATCATCCTGCATTCGCAGCACGTCCAAACCACTTAAGGCTCCTTTTCTCTATTCGGGCAAGTACTGTTTCCTCTACGTCCATTATACGCCTAACGTCTTCATTAGTACTATGTTCTAGTCTAGATATCCCAGCACTTCTTCGTAAGTAATCCATTTCGACTGCATTAACCCTTCTCTTCATATCACCATTCACAGCCCACAGTTCTAAACCATAGAGGAGCATTGACTCAACGAGAGTCTTACCAAGGCATTTTGTTGTCTTTTTCGATAGATGTCTATCCCACCAGAAACCATTTAAGTATCCAATAACCCTTTTGCCACTCTGAATTCTGTTTCTAATCTCGTGGGATCCCAGGCCATTTCTTGCAATCACCGCTCCCAAATATTTAAAAGTATTTACTTGATTTATCTGATGGATGTTATCGGTGATCAAAACTTCAAAGTAAGCATCAGTGTTTACTGCTTAGTACTTGTTTTTTTTACTCACTTGATTCAAGGTCATATGCGTCTTGTGCTATAACCACCTGGTCATCCGCAAAATTCAGTGTGAACAGATAATTATCATTGATAGGCAATCCCATACTATGGCAACGTCTTTTCCAATTTTTGAGAGCTAGTTCGTTATATGTATTGAAAAGAAATGGGGACAGACTGCATCACTGTCTAAGTCCTTTGGAAGGTTCAATATAGTCCGACAGTCTATTGCCAAATTTTAAATATGACACGTTGTCCTTATGAAGGGTTCTAATGATCTTAATAATCCCTTTGGTAGCGCCCACCGTATTAAGGACTTCCCACAGGCGACATCTGGGGACTGAGTCGTACGCCTTCTCCAAATCTATGAATGCCAAATGTATCTCCTGGCCCACTACAGCTTTCTCCTCCATTAATTGCTGAAGAATGAAAAGATTGTCCGTGCAGGATCGTCCCGGCACGAAGCCGCTTTGATCCTCACTGATAACATGACCTATATCCACTCGGAGTTTTGCCTGTAGCATCTTTAAGAACCGCCTGCGCATAGAGATATTAATACCCAATCCCCTGTTGCAACCAGGATCATTTTTATTACCTTTTTTGAAAAGTGACACATTATATGGGGTCTTCCATTCTTGTGGGATGTTGTTCTATCGACAGCAATGGTTTATTAGGTCTGCGATTAAGTTTTGGACCTCCATATTTTAACAATTCTGCCGGAATGTTTCCAGCTCCAGGTGATCTTCCATTTTTCATCTTTTAAAGGTTATCTGCTACTTCTCTTACATTAAATTACACATACTCCTACTCGTCTTCACTCTCCTCATGCTTATCTATAAATGGTTCTCTCTGCTCCGTAAGTAGATTGGAGTAATGTTGTATCCACTTATCCATGGGTACTTTTTGGGGTAATCTATCTACTTGATTTCTTTTCATTTGCTTTATTATTTTCCAGACTTCTGTGCCTTGTGCTCCCCCTACTAAAGCCTCAACCTTTCCCACGACTCGGTTTTTCCTTCCTTTATTAAATATCGTACATGACGATTTTTGTTTTTATAATCAGTCCAACTGTTGTCCGACCCGTCAGCTAGCCATTTCTGATAGCTTTTCTTACGGTTTTCTTCTTCCCCTATTGCTTCCAGAGCCGCCCTTCTCACTGCGCTTTTGATATCGTTATGCTCCTGTTCAATATCATCTGTTGGGGTCATGCTTCAGCCTACGTTGGTACAGATTTTTAAAAGATCTGCAATGAAAAAAATCAAACGATGCCATAAAATAAATGTTACACTATTTTCGCAACTGACAATACCTACGTTAAGATATTTATCACCTCGGGCCAAATGACAATTGAGTTTAATATTTCACGCCATTTCCCACGTTTCATATAATTACTAATTACTACGTTTTCACGTGGAACTGAATACGTTTTCAATACGATTCACTTTCAAACTTTCCATGAAAACGCGGCGAATCAAACTTTATTTTGTTGGCCCTGTCCAAATTCAATACCGCTTCTTTTGGGACCGTATCGAACTGGCTGATGATACCAATAATTAACAATGTTAGCATTTCCAATATTCCTGCAAAAAGTAGGTATATATACCTTTATTTTAATTATATTATTGTGATGTAAACTTATTGACTTTAAAAAAACAAACAAAGAAGTAAAATTGGCAAAAACTAATCTCAAAATAAATCAGGCCATAGCCAAAAGCTCAAATCGTGTTCAAAACGCGTTCAAATCGCTTCATGAAAACTGAAAAGTGAATCGTATTGAAAACGTATTAAGTTCCACGTGTAAACATAGTAATTAAATAGGTACCGAACATAGAACAACTTAGAGGGGAGTAGAAAGATTTTTTAGTAAACATCCATATTTCACCACCACGGACAACGTAATGCTTTGCTTTTTACTATTTATACTGCTGATCTAGGGCACTGCTTTACTCATTTTCATTTGCGGGCGACCGCACACGCAGAGTAGCTTTATATATATTTTTTTTTTAATAATGTTTTGACAAAACACATTTTTGAAAGGTAAACATAACCACAGAAGACGTAAAAATCCTCTTCTGTCCACTTCGGTCCGATTCATAGTTTTTTGACGATTACTGCATAAAAAAACAAACATTTAGGTTAATTACTGTTTGTACTTAAAAAAGAGTGAGGGTAGGTTGCCGATTGTGACTAGCTACCATCAAAATGATTGCCCAACAAATGTCAAAGGTGGCGCAGGTAGAAAGCGTTATCTACTCCCCTCTCTTATATCTATGGTACCGAAAAAGTCGCCGTGAGTTAAAACTAGGTCAAAATTGTACCCAGGCGATATTATTATAATAAAGAAGTTTACATATTTTTATCATTACTTTTGCTGTGCTTTGTTAGCAAATAACTATGTCTATTAACTTTTTTTTTCAACTGACCGAAAAATAGGCATTTTCCATACCGAAAGTTTTACTTTATACCGGGCACTCTATAAGGCAATTGTCGTGTTCCTTTGTAGATCAAAATCACCTCACACCAGACCTTGAACTTTTATGAAAATCATACTTGCACAAATAGCACTTTTGAATTTACCTCTACCAATGAGACTGAAGTATGTGAGACCCTAAAAAATATTAAATCAAAAGCAATTGGCGCTGATGCCATAAATATAACCCTTTTACTTCTTTGTTGCCCTACCATTATGCCTTTTATTATGCACATTGTTAATTATTGTAATGAGCACTCTTTTTTCCCAACTTCATGGAAACATTTGCTAGTACACCCCGTACCTAAAAAATCCAGCCCAGAAAGTTTCTTCTTCGGTGTATTTCGGTGTTATAATAAACCTGAGATAAATAACCTGAGAAACAATCCGGCTTTCGAGCCGGTCATAGTTGTGTAACAGCCTTATCCGAAGTTTCAAATAATCAATTCTTAGATGATAGTAAAGCAGTGGTGCTTATTCTCCTAGCCTACACCAAGGCATTTGATATGCTAAATCATAAAACTCTTTTATCTATCTTAAAATTTATTGGTTTTAGTTTAAAATCTATTAATTTAATCTGCTCGTTCTTGACAGGCCTGACACAGTCTGTGATTTAGTGAAAAAATACGTCCCCCCAAGGCAGCATATTAGGTCCTTTATTGTACTCAATTTACACCAAAAACTTTTATAAATGTCTACGTTTTTGTGACTATCACATGTACTGTGGCGATACTTTCATTTAAATCTTCTGATGTTCTCAACGCTGTCAATTGTATAAATCAGGACTTCGCTAGGTTATTTAGAGAGTCTCGGGTACATCGTTTAAAATTAAATCCCACCGAGTCAACTGCAATTCTCTTTTGCAGTGATACTCATCTTCTTCATAACCTCAAAATTTCAGTTAATACCACACTTATTATTTTTCAAAATTCGGCAAAAAAATTGGTTTATCTTTGACTATAAAGTTAAGATTTAGCGAACATATATCCGCCAAACTTAAGAAAGCCTTTGTCTCTCACAATTGAACTTTATGGTCCAGCGTTAGACTCTATAAATACCAGAAGAATACAAAAAGTTCAGAATTCATGTTTAAGATTTATATATGGAATTCGTCGCCTAATTGGCTTAACATGTTTAACAGACGCCTACACCATTCGTTATGCTTTTTCTACAAAATTATTAAAACTAAAACCCCATCTTATCTTTTCAAAAAAATACATTTTCGTTCTCAATCTCATGATCGCAACTTAAGATCCTCTGATCCTTTCTCAATTCCAAGGCATCATAAAGAGCTTTTTAAACGCTCCTTTTCTTATAAAGCAGCAACTCTTCTTAACAAATACAAAATTACTAATTTTTCCTACACAATAAACCGTTTTAAATTAAAAATCAAATCAATAATTTTTGATAAACAGCGAACGAATTTATAATTTATAATACGGCTAATTTTATTTTATTTTTAAATGTCTAAAATCATGTTTTCTTTTTTTTTTTCAAATTTGTGATTTACTTTTTTTAATCTTTAAAATTTGTTGAAAATAGTACGAAATTTTTATTTTCTAAGGCTTACACTTATGTATGTTGTAATAGTAGAAAAACTCATAATGTAAAATGCTAGCTTTAAGTGCTTGTCATTAGATTAAGAAGTGCCTAAGTTAAGGACAAAAATGCCCGAGAGGCTGCCATATATAATAGCCAATTAATCTATCGTATTTCTTTTGGATTAATAAACGTCTTTAAATAAAAAAAACTTAAATTAAATATACTTCTAACGTCCCAACAAGGTAATGCACAAAGTTCCCTTTTTATTATGTAAATATAATGTAATTAAAGAAACAAGTTATGTTATGTAAATATTACGTAAATTTTATCAAAACTTTTTTTATGTAAATTTTTTGACTTTAGATTTACGTAAATACAATGTTAATGCATGTTTGCTGGAAAGTGTTTCAAGTAGAGAGCCAGCTTTATTTATCTAAAATAGTTAAAAATTGGCGTCCATCTCTACCATAAAATAGTTCGAACGATTCGACCGAAATTGTCTAAGGAAAATAATATAATAAATTTATTGTCTGCTACCTATTCTAAATCGAGAAACTAATTGATGAAAATGTGGTTATAGTACCATGTCAGTAGTTCGCTAAAATAGCAATGGTTTATCCATACAACTATGAGATACTGTAATGACCTAAGTGTCGCAAAATGTGTAACAATAATAACTTTGAAAAACAAAGGAAATAATTGAAAAATCAAGGTTGGCCCTGGACAAGGCCAAAGGCGAAAAATCTACTGCGCATGCTTGATGCACCCAGAAGAATTTTTGGCATTGCATTCTTCCCAGGCTAACTTGATTGGGAGAGTTATTATCGCTACGTCTTTTTTTTTGGGAAAATACTAGGGCCGTTATAGTATCTCATAGTTATATGGGTTTACCAATGTACGTACAATGAAAAAAATATCGTACATAGTATTAATAAAAGGCGTTTATTAATTTGTTATAGATAATTGTACATCAATAACACGTAACTGTTACAAAAATCAGAGAAAAGTTATAAAAATTGTCATATAAAGTAATGAAATTAATAAACGGAAGTTGCGAAATCAATGAAAAATGTTTCTTGACATTTTATAGAAAGTTGTTATTAATTGTATTTACAGATTATGGAGATAATAAAAGAGCATATGAAATAAATAAAACATGTTGACGATTTTAATCAATGCCTTAAATAAATTTAATAAACGGCGATCATTGACTGTCGTTTAAGAGTTGTTATGGAATGTATGTACAAGTTTATGAAAATTATGAACCGGAAATACAAAATACATAAACATGGTTATGAAATTTATGGACGTAACAGTCTTTTACTAAATTCATTCTTAGGTGTAACTAAAAGCTATGAAAACATGTCTCTTAATCCTTGATTTCATAACACCCTTCACAAAAATCATCCTTAAAGACTCTTTATATTGTAATAACTTTTTTTTTGAAAATGTGTCTTGCTTGGCTCAATGTATTTGTTTTAGGAAACAGTGCCTTTTTTGGTTCAGTGTAATATATTGAACAAAAACCCAGTTGACAATTGGTGGAGTGATCATAATTTTACTAAGAAAGAAAGTTTAATTAATTTATTTTTGAAATACATTTTATAACTGCCTATAAAGTTTTTTACCAGGAGATGCCTCGGAGGTCTGTGTTTTCAATTATTCAATTGTTCATATTGATTGTATTAAAAAAATGTTTATCGCAAAAGTGATCAGAAATGCATTTTTAAAGGCATATTTTAGATATTTTTTTTGAATCTATACATTTACTCTAGATATATTAAAAAATTTCTATCCATTTAATGTAACACATCTTTTAAATTGTTGGTGATGGCTTTTAACCAAAAATTAAGTTTTTCTTTGTTTCTGTTTGGTTTTAAGAGTTTCTAAATAAAAATAAAATAAATAAATAAAAATAAATAAATAAAAAAATAAATAAATAAAAACAAATAAAAATAAACAGAAATAAACAAATAAATATAAATAAATGAGTAAATTTGTCTTATTTTGTTACTTCAATTTATTTGATCCAGCATCATGCAAAAACTACTTTCCCGATTTTGATGGATGTTTCACTACCGCATTTGTTGGACACCTTTAGGACGGTTTATAGGCTTTATTTCCTCAAAATCATTTACTGGAAACAAAAGTTATGAAGGTTTTGGAAAAAACTGCTTTCATCTAGTTTTTGAAATACGCGGAGCTACTGCGACACACAGATAGCTATAGACACAGAATAGATATCAAATTAGTAACAGTGGGATTTACTGAAAGGGTTTAGTCTATTTTAGAACGGCCCTAAGCTTTAGTGAAATTTTTGGTTTTAAGCATTTTAATCCAACCCTCCTTGAGTTTTGGACATAGTTTGATTTATAAGAAGAATTTTAATAAATTTGTTTATTGAATAATCATCTTAACACAATATTTTGTTTCAATCACAAAAGCGAGTTCGGATCTCTTACCTCTGCTTGTACCTTGGCCTGCACCAACCTCTACTGATCAAAGCGACAGCTTTGAAATGAGTGTGGGCTTTGAGTAAGGAAAGTTTTCTTGACTGAGCTATTAGATAACCTCAATGTTTTAATTTCAGTTAGTAAATAAATTAATATAGTTGTTTTGTTTTTTTTTTGTTTGGTATATTTTTCGTGCATAATCAGTGACCTTTACTTATGTTTGTTTTGAATCGTAGTGCCTTCATAAATATATTTTTTGTACTCAAAACAGGTTCAAAATATGGCGTTTTTCTGGACAAAGTTGGAGGTGTTTTATTAGCTAACGAACAACTTGAGATATTAAATGAGGTAAATCAGTTCTTGTAAAAACGGTTACTTAGGGAAATTGTAAACGAACTTATTACCAATTCCCACAAAACAATCCTTTCTGGGGGCTATAAATTCAAACCACCCCCCCAGACGTGGTCTAAAAAATCACCAACTTTATAACCTGAAACACAGATAATGAAGCTATTATGTGCCAAATTTTTGACGTATTCACCATTCGCCATTTTGAAACCTCTCAAAAAAAATTAGTTTTATGGCGTTTTCTCCTAAAATATGGTATATTTTGAGAAAAAAAGCAGTTTTTCAGTGGTAATTTGCAATAACAATACAAAATAATTAATAGCTTTGTGTAAATATTTAGACCTGTGGGAGGTACTATTTTTGATCTTAGTAAATCCCACTGTTATAGTCTAAAAAAAGGTAGAAAAAATAAATAGAACAACATAAATATTTTTGGAGATTTACCGTAATATAGATATACTGCTTTCCGGAAAGAATGGAAATCAAGCTTAGAGCTAGAGCGATAATTTTAAAAGTTAAGACTTCTAATAAGCGTAAAATAATTTATAGACAAAAAGTCAACGGTCTTCCAGACCTCTGGGGCCTTAAATAGATCTTGTTTTGTTACTGTTTTACTACAGTTAATGAGTCATTAGTGGTCATTCGGTTTTAACTGCCCACTTTGATCCATAAATCATTTTTAAGCAAGTAACAAGTGAATACTTGGTTATCCCCTTGAAATCAGCTGTTTTGACCCTTTCACTACAGAACCACCTGACTTACTTTTTAAAACAAGGTATAAGGTTAAATTTAGTTTATGTTGTTATTATTGATTTTTTGCTTGTTTAAGCAAGGGACACATTAAAAAACAAAACATCAAGAGATTTTGGGTGGAAATAACGAAAATTCAAAATTGGATGAGCATCCCACAAGGAACACACAAAAGACCAAAGCGAAAAGAGAAATGATTAACCGATGTTTCGCCCTGGGTAACCAGCGTGGGCTCATCAGTGGTTTCACTGGTCACCCTCTACCATTCATCATTAAACACCATCATACACTTTGATTTCCAACTTTGAATCACTCACAAATAGGCATCGTTCCGCACTGGTACTTATTCAAGTTACCTGATACGGATTCGTCCTGGCGTGTTAATATTTCCAGTAGGATTATGCTCCTAAGGCAATTAAAACAAAAAAAGAAGTTAAAAAACCTCCAAATCAGTTACTTCAACCGAAAAAAAACTAAAAAACAAAAGATCAAGAGATCTTGGGTGAAAATAACGAAAATTCAAACTTGGATGAGCATCTCACAAGGAACACACAAAAGACCAAAGCGAAAAGAGAAATGATTAACCGATGTTTCGCCCTGGGTAACCAGCATGGGCTCATCAGTGGTTTCACTGGTCACCCTCTACATACATCATTAAACTCCATCATACACTTTGATTTCCAACTTTAAATCACTCACAAATAGGCATCGTTCCGCACTGGTAATTATTCAAGTTACCTGATACGGATTCGTCCTGGCGTGTTAATATTTCCAGTAGGATTATGCTCCTAAGGCAATTAAAACAAAAAAAGAAGTTAAAAAACCTCCAAATCAGTTACTTCAACCGAAAAAAAACTAAAAAACAAAAGATCAAGAGATCTTGGGTGAAAATAACGAAAATTCAAACTTGGATGAGCATCTCACAAGGAACACACAAAAGACTAAAGCGAAAAGAGAAATGATTAAGCGTTCCGTTTTTTGTGAAGGGACAAATTGTTACAATACTGCTGTGCAAAATGGTTCCGCGTCTCCTGTAGACCAAGAAATCACCTAAAATGCGATTTTTTGTCAATACAAACTATCTGCTAACCATTAGCATCTACTTAAGGACTTCAATCAATACTGGTGAAAGCTCTTTTGGTTGTTTTTCTGTCATATTCAGATAAAGGAAGATCTCTTCTCAATGTCCAATAGTAATCGGCCATCATTTTTGTGTCCCAGCGCCTCTGGTATCTTTTTTCCATCTCTTTAATATCTTGATAATTTCTTTCACCTTCCTCTTCACTGACGTGGGTTTGTAACCAATTTTTAAGATTGAAAACAGTGTGGCAGAAAAAGTTTTTTTCTAGGGGGGGTTAAAAATGCCGCCATCTTGAATTTTTAACAAATGTCATTTTTGATACAAGTTTTTTAAATTTTGAGGCCTGTGCATTTTAATAAGTTTAAACTTAATCAAATCGATCAATTTTTGCAAAAGTAATTGCTATTTAAGCAAGTAGATTTTTTCTTAATAAGCTTGAATTTGCAGGTAAAGCCTGGTCTATTTAAAAATGGCAAACTTCCTTAATTGTTGTCCGAATTGTTAAAATATTACATCGATGTGCTTCGAAAGGATGTGGCTTCGTAACCGATGTTTCAGATTTATTACAGTGTCGCACATACAGAAATATCTAGGGAGGTGTAAAAATGCCTATTTTTCAAATAGGTCCGCCATCTTGGATTTTTAGAAAATGTCAAGTTTAACATTGGTCTTATTCTTTGGCTTTCTAAATAGTTAAATATTGTTAAAATCGGACAATGTCCCGCTAAGGGCTGGGTCCTTTAAATTTTAGGACGACTCTTAAAGCAGTTTTTTATTGAATTTGAGCAGTGTATTTTATTTTATTTCAATTTAATGTCAGTCAAATTATAGTGTTATTCTACTTCAAAAATTTATTTTCAACGTCAAAATCCAGTCACATAAAATTCCTAAATTTAGTCAAGAAACTCAGATCATGGCCCAACACACGACGAAGGAATTGAGAGCACGGATTGTAACGAAGCTGGAGGAAGGATGGTCTCTTACAGCTGTGGCAGAACATTTCAATCTCAACCGGAATACTGTATTCTTGATTAACAAAAGGTGTAGGGAAGAAAGAACGCTAGAGAGGAGAGGAGGATCAGACAGACCCGCAGTTTCCAGCCAGGATGAAGATGCAGCTCTCATTCAAAGACTCGAAGAGGACCCTTTTTTAACAGCAAAACAAGCAAGGATTTTGGCTCAGTCCCCAGGATGCAAGACAACTGCTTTCAGGAGGATAAAGAGATCACACTTAAATTTCCGCGTTGCAGCTACTAAAACTGAGCTCACACCGCAATAGAAACAATCTCGCTTGCTTTTTGCTCTGAATTATATCAAAATATATCGAGATTTTTGGAACCGCGTGATTTTTACGGATGAAAAAACCTTTCAGTCGTCAAAGAAAGGCAAAATTAGAGTGTATACGCCAGATAACGCCAGATTAAATCCACAGTATGTGAGTCACTACCGAGCAGCTGGTTATTTTGGTGTGAATGTATGGGGATGAGTGTCAGCGAGAGGATTGGGGGTGATATTGAGAATTGACCGAAGATTTGTGGGACAAACCTATTTAAAGATATTGGACAATGTCATGCTGCCAAGTGTGGAACAGGTTTTTCCAGAAAACAATTTTATATATCAACAAGATAATTGTCCGGTTCATACCGCGAACATCATAACAAGGTGGTTACAAGAAAACAACTTTGAATTGCTTTCTTGGGCAAGTTATAGCCCAGATATGAACCCAATAGAAAATGTTTGGAGTGTTATTGTATACAAACTCCAACAACGCAGGTTCTTGCCACAAAATGCGGAACATTTCTGGGAAGAAATCACAACGATATGGGAAGACCTTGCAGGCCAAGAAAATTTCACGGTGTCTTTCTATGAATCAATGTTTCGCAGATTACAAAACGTTATTGACGTAAACGGAGACATGACAAAATATTGATTTTTTTGTAGTTTTTTGTTATTATTATAACAAATACATAGACACACACAAAATGTATTTATTATTTTTGGTATAAAAGTCTTATAAATAAAGTAAACAAAATAAAAAAATAAAGAAGACCTTAGTGTAAGTAGTATAAGCAGTTCCCTTAAAGAAACATAGATCATCCTGTAGTTGTAAATAACCTACAAAATTTTTAATGTCAACTTAATAGTATAAACTGCTCACAATAATCAAATGCTTTCTGAAGTCGTCCTAAAATTTAAAGGACCCAGCTGTATAATCATTTAAAAAAGTTTTTCTTAGAACACCCTATATAATAATAATTAATTTTGAACTAAACAGATTGTTGACAATATCCCGGAAAAACGGCACTGATTGAAAAAGAGCATAAAAAGTTTTCAACAAAACTCGTTAAAGGAAGTCAAACGAAGCAACATATACTTGTCATCCGGCTAGAAAATTTAAATCTTGATATCGGCAGAAGTGAGTTTGTGGGTTTGTGTTTATATAGTCGTGAACATCACTGAAATAAAGTGGTACTCGTATACAGACCGAATAAACGACGATCCGAAGATATATTTCGTTGGAAATTGGGACGACAAAACCGTGAGACTTTAACTTATAAGCGCGGTTAATGTTTCTAAAATATCCTGACAGCACATTTCAACTCCACCGTACCATAAAATAGAATTAGGATCAAGTCATTCAAATAGGGAATTATAGACTTTTTTGGGAAATACCAATCAATCAGTGACGAAAGTGGTACTTTATCATGCAAGTTTTGACATTTCGCTCAATGACATTTCGTTCTATCTATCTATATTCTTGGAATTTACTGGAATTAAATGGTTTGCAATTTAAAATTGTTTATACTTAAGTTGAGGCAAATGTTTACAAATTAAAAGTGGTTGTAATCATTTTATAAACTCGGCAAATAATTAAGCCAAAATTGACGTATAAAAGAAATCCTGTATAGTTAATAAATCACCCTGCAGCAGTTTTTTTCTCTGGCCAAGAGTCGAAACTGGGCCGCCCGCATTCAAGTAAGGAGTATACATTCCGCTTCAAGCTACTGCGAACATAGGGGGAATCAAGTCCAATTTACTCTCCGTGCCGTACGACCGAGGTGGATTCGAAGCACGCTGCAGTGTTATCTTTTGGAAATTCATTTTGTTTTTATTATTTTGTTTTATGTCTGCCTTGCTCGAGAAACAGATGGGTAAGTTCTTAATTGAAATAATACATTTTTAAAACCAAAAATGGATGTCTACGAAGTTGCCGAAAAAGTGCAGATGGTCAAATGGTCAAATCGTCATAACCCAACACACGTTCGATATTGGTCGAGGGAAAATTTGCATTTGTATTTTGACGTAAGAACACAGTATCTCCAAAAACTAAATGTTTGGGGGGGGGTATTATAGGGGAACACGTAATTGGGCCATTTTTTATTAACGGCAATTGCAATTTGAATGGTCCTAGATACTTGGATCTACTGCAGCAGCACATTTGGTGAAACATGGTTTCAACAAGATGGTTGTTCCGCTCACAATGTTGGCCTCGTTAGGGAATATCTTGATAATGTATTTCCTAATCGGGTTATAAGTACACGGGGAACTATTTTATGGCCAGCTCGATCTCCCGATCTTGCTCCTAATGACTTCTATCTGTTTTTGAAGAAGCTTTTCAAATTATCACCCCTAACATGCTTGGAAACGTTAGAAGGGGTTTTTATAGTAGGCTCGGATATTGTCTAGCCGAGCAAGGAGGACTTTTCGAACATTTACTTTAATTTTTTTTTGACTGGGAGAATCTTTTTGGTTTTTAGAATGTATTATTTTATTTTGAGAACTTGCTTTTATTTTGTTTCTCCTTATTATTTTCATTGTAACACGTCGTCACTGATAAATCTGAGCAGTTGACAATAAAACGCTCTTATTTATCAGTGACAAAAAATAAGAAAATTACGTTATAAAAATTTGCGTATTTATTGACCAAATTCCGGTTTCATTGACTACGCTCCACACAGCACCGTGGTTAGAGGCGTACTAAATACCAAAGCCTGAGTATTGGTTGCTTCACTGATAGGCGTGCGGTGTCGCTGTACGTACACTGGCAAATTAGACTTCTTCCGCCCTATGTTCGCAGTAGCTTGAAGCGGTCTGTATATGAACTCTTATAGTCTTTGATAACTGATAGAGGCTCTAATTTTTATTTAAGAATATATCCGTGATCTGCGGATCTAAACCAGAACTTCTATTGAATCGTGAATTTCAATATTTTTTGCACAAACGTATATATACGGCACTTCATCTCTATTGTACAAGTCGATATAAATTTTCCTAAGCCGTTCAAGAATCAGAAGCCTCGAGGACAACAACAGATTTTTAGTACCAAAGTATAGAATTGCATGTGCCTCCGCACCTCATACTATAATATTTATTGTTTTCCTCATTTTTGAGCAGCTAAATATAATCCCAAATTAACATTGATTGGGTATTTCACTTAAGTTCTTGATAAAAAATTTCTACTTTTTACATTTTTGTGGATTACCGGAGGAATCATTGTCTAAAGGCGCATTTACACAGACAAACTTTCCTTTGATGTTGAAATGCCGACAAACAAAGTTCGAGCAAAATCTCGTACAAAAAGACTCACGGAAATTTTGGAGAGAATGTTAAGCAAAATTTGTTTGAAGAATTGGGGGTATAAAAATTTCTTTACAAATTCAAAATATATATATTGTTATCGGAATTCATTGAACTTAACTGAAAATAGACAGACTACGTTTTAAAACAATCTATTTTTAATTAAGTGCTTTTCGACGGAAAAACGATTTGATGTCGAAATTCACGTTTTACCTCATAAGCAACTTCGATTGATCTGATTTTTATAGGGGATATGCCAGTATACTTGTAACTTTTTTGGGGTTGTAAAAAAACGAGAATGAAAGAAATAATAATTGGCACTTATTTATTCCTGTTGCCTAAAATGTAATGATAAAAATTTACGTTTAAAAGAATATTCTCTTATTTTACTTCCTAGTTTAGTTAATATGAACAAAAGTAGGTTCGGTTTAAATAATACCCGTTTATTACCCACTTTTACAACCCTACGATCCCGACCCTTGTCTAAAAAATATAATTTAACAGTAATAGACTACACTTTTGAATCGGAATGTTTCCCGTTTGCATATTGTTTGTTCAGTGTCAGTAATCGACCTTGATTATTACATTAAATTTTACAGTAAATATCTATATCTTTAGCATTTTCATCAACCTTTTGCTTTTTTAAGCAACCCTTGGGGCCTTAAACTAGGTAACTAGGTAAATCTGGTGTAAGGAATTAATTAGGCTTAGAAAGAAAAAATTTCCTGGCCTGTTTTTTGAATTTAGGAAAAAAACCCTTGGAAATAAAAAAAAACTCGCAAGAAAATCACAAAAAAACCCCCGGGCAAAAAAATCCGGGAAAAACCCTAAGAAAAAAATATTGTAAGTAACCCTAATCCATGTGACAAAACTGATAACCAAGAATAATGTTTCGCTTGCCGTCGGCTTTTTTTCACAAAAATTTAAAATAAAACTTGGTGTTCCATTTTTTTAAAGAATTGAGATTACTGATCAATGATGTGAAATTTGATTTATTCTCATCTTTAAAAGTATGTTTCCAAAATGGATAGCAGTAATTTACTCAAAAATTTACCCGAACAAAATGTTCAAAGAGAAGCTCACAAAAATGTTCACGCAAAAAATTTCAGATCTTTTGCACGAGCTTTTGTTTGAGCATGTTCGTCTGTGTAATTGCGCCTTTAGATTTTTAACCCGAACCTCTTCTCCCTTCAATTTTTTCTTCTATTATGTTCCTCCTCTATTTTGTTTAGGTGCCCGCTTTCTTGTGTATCAGTGTCCAACCGTTGTTAGTAATTGACAGATAGATTTTTTAGTTCGTCGGTTACGTTTTTTGATGGTCCTTTAACCCAGTCCTCACTAATTGTCTGGTTCCATGTCGCTTTAAACCACTACGAGGAATGGTTCTAGATCAGTTTTCCGATCCACTTCTTATTAGCTCGTCTGCTTTATGTGATCATTCGCCATAGATCTATGCCGCTCCCTGTTCAAAAATACACGTCCTGGACTATTCGCTGTATTTCCACACTAGTCAAGATGTCACTTGTGGGATATCGAGAGCTTTTAGCGCTGCCTGATAATCTATTATGGCTTAATTGATGACAACAGACTTTACTTCATTTGTGCCATATTCCATTTTTAATTGAATTTCTCTCTAGAAGTATTGTCAAAAGACATAGCCTTAAAAGCTGAAAGTGACTTGGTTCATCATTCGTAATTATTAATTTCCTTTAACCAAATCTGAGAGCTCGACGAGCCAAGCAATTTTAGGTCACGTGACGACGGAGTAAAAAGATTTAATCGAAATAAAAGAACGCTCCTGGGTTGTATTCTAACCACACTTTTAACCCTTTCTTTTCCTTAAACTGTGAAATCAATGGGAACCCAGATTATAAATCCAGCTTAAAAATGATCTGGAACGGCGATTGGGCACAGAGTATAGAGGAGCCGAACTTGAAGAAACAGCACAGTCAGCTCCGCCAGGTATAAATCAAAAGGACATGCGCGTGAAAATGACTGATTTCGAGAAACAAGCACAAAAAATCTGGAACCGCCAAAATGTCCACTACTTAACTTAAAAAAATCTGTCAAAATTCACCGAGCTCCGTAAAATCTCGCGATAAAATAAAGGAACCGATAGAAATTTCGTCGATTACCTACAGATTGTAAAAAGGAACGCAGCACAGCAAAAAGATTGAGAAGATTTGGTTAATTGAACTTAACAAAAGTAAACAATTTGTATCTTTAATTGATAATGGATGTGTGGTTGAGTGACGAAATAGTGGCAGCATTTGACTTTCAAAATATAAATATTAAAAAGTAAATCAACCAAAAAAATTAAAGAAGGAAATTGCTACATTTCGGGTAAAGTACCTAACACAGAAGCTGCGTTGCCCCTCTGGATGGTTATACTAATCCTCTGCATCAAAAACGATGCGGTTCTGGGTTCATGGCAAGCAGACTGAATTTTGGCACCTAATTGTTTGAAAAATAATTTTGCTTTTTCACTCCACGGATCAAAAGTTTCTACATAAAAAGGAACAAAAACATAATTTTGTAAAAACTCTAAATATTTGTCAGTTTTTGAAATTTTCCAAATTTTTGTATTCTCCCCCGGCCCTCCTTGAAGTCATGTTTATATAAGAGACAGCTAGGGTATGGGAGCAGGTTGCATCCCAAACCAATGGTCTACCTCTCTTCCATGGAATCAAGGAAAGTCCATCTGCTCGTTTCCCGTCAGCTCTGCAAATTCCCGGTGATTCTAGGACTGCAAGAACTGAAGCGGAGACGAGTGCCCTTTTAATAATATCATTGAGACAACTGTGACAAAATTGAATATATCCATTACTAGAAGTTATCTCAAAAAACGAAATTCACTTCTAGACTTGGCATCTATTCTAGTACAAAACAAACCCCACTTGTGTTTTTGATGGAACCCCTTTAAGGTATTTTGCTTGTTTTTAACCTATCTGCGGCTAGGTCAATTTTTTAAGTTTTTCCGCCGGAATTGTGGTTAAATTTCGATTATTTATTTTTATCTTGAATTAGTTTTTAAAATTGTATTTAATGTGCTCCGTTCTCATATTGGATCATATGTGTTATCATATGGATTGGATCATATGTGTTTTATTTGTATGGATTCCCCTCTATGCGGCTGCGACTCTAAAGATATGTCACCTTTTGTCTATTGAGGCTTATATTCTTGCCAAAGAGATCGTGTGAAGATGCTACGGTATGTCGATTGGTGGAAATATATTCAATTGTCTTTTCGCGACGTTTCTTTTATTTGCCGAGAAGGAGGAAATCTCTCTTTTGTATGTACCGCATATTTTACTGTCTTAGAGTCAAGTGGACGTTCTGTAGGATGATGTTATGTTATTTTCGCTACATCAGTTAAAGGAAAGACGAATAACTAGAATAATAGTAGGAGAGGAAGTAACAAAAAAATGTCACCATTTATCACCAAAAGATACCGCGCATTATTACAAATAAATCTTCGCAGAGAAAATCAGTTTTGCTGGCGTGATCTTTACATGGGTATAAAGTAAACAACTATAAACTTGAGAGTAAAGTAGAGTTTCGCACTGCCATTCTCTTTATTTTTCTACTTTTTCACAACGTTTATAATGCTTATGTATCTGCAATCGTCATCAGGTGAATATTAACAAAAACTAAGACTACCTAATTTTATATACTAGCATGGTGTTTAATGAACCTAAAACTAACCTGTGTTCAGTGAACCATGAATTTTGGTTGGTTCCACTGTTCACAGCTGAAATCTGATACCTCCGAAAAGTATGGGTTTCCAAATATATTTGATGATGTCGAAACTACTTTTTTTGGGTTTTTCGCCACTAAGTTAAGGAAAATTTTTCAAAAATTTGTTAAAACCCACTGCGTAAATTCCTAAAGAAAAAAATTTGTTCGTTTGTCAGTGGTTTTAAATAAGATAAAAAAATTGCCTACACACACGCAAATCCTAACTAGAATCTAAGTACTTATCTGACGTTTCGGCATAAATTTTACTGCCGTTATAAAAGGAGTTTATTCTTTTCAAAATTTTTTTCGATTCTTTTTTAAAAATATCTGTCTGTTGTCATACAACTGACTGACTTTGACTGATGTATATTTCAAATATTAACTTGACAGTTTGGTGCGTCGATAGTAGCCAACAAGGTATTGGGTGAATTTAGTAAAATTTAAAATCAAAATTATATTTGAGTGTTTTCGATTTTAGATTACATTATAAAAATATAAAATTTTTATTTTAAAATATCAAGTATAAAGATTATCTTTTGACTGACTTTAAGAAAAAATACATTAGAAACCCAAAGAACATCAATGCTATTTTTTAATTTATTTAAAAAAAATCTTTTTGAAAATCTTGTTTTAAAATTGGAAGCCAAACTGTATTTATATCAACTGATATGCTAGCTATGCATTCATCTTCGTTAAGATAGATGCAAGCTGCTTCTTTGATTTTTCTTTTAATTTTGTCTGGTTCTTTTTGTAATATACTGGTTTCTCCCGACATTACTCTATGATCATTTTCAAAAGAATGTTGGCAATTTTTAGACCTCTCCTAGATATTTTTAAAAAAGAATCGAAAACATTTTTGAAAAAAACAAACTCTTTTGATAACAGCAGTCTGCTGAAACGTCAGATAAGTACTTAGATTCTAGTTAGGATTTGCGTGTGTGTAGGAAAATTTTTTATCTTATTTAAAAACCACTGACAAACGAACAAATTTTTTTCTTTAGGAATTTACGCAGTGGGTTTTAACATATCTTTGAAAAAATGTCAGTGACTTAGTGTCCGCCAACATATAGATTTTATTTATATTTGATGATGACGCTTTGTTGAGAAAATACACTCTGGTTCCTCTGTATGAATACTGTTTCCATTCCATAGGATGTTGATTTTTTTTTCGGAATTCGCTAGCTCAATATTTTTAATCATTTTTGTCAGTTTTTTCATATTATGTTTCTTCTTTCTTTTCTCTAGATGTTTTACCAATAATATCAATGCTGAAATTTCTGTTCAAGACTTTTTATGGCATCCTCGACTTTTTTTGACGCTTCCTCGAGGAAAAAATTCTTGAGGACGAGTTTAGTTCATTGTGCCCTCTTGTGCAGTGCCTTTTGTCTAGAGCCAGTATGTGCAGTGTAACAGGGCACTTTTTAGGTATGTACATACACTATGTTTTTGTGTTATATTTTGTAATGTTTGTACAGGTTTTTTTTAAAGGAATTATTTCGAGGTCGGGAATTAATTCTTGATTATCGAGGAAAAGATCGATCACATGACGTTCATATGTAATTTCACTCAGTGCTCCTTTTACAAATATTTTTTGAATCACTTAGTTTCTGTCCAAGAATCAAAGGTTTCTTTCAAACGACGCTGTTTGCTTGGAGGATAGTTGACCCACTTCTTGGAGTAATAGCAAAACCCACTCGAGGTACTTGAGCTTCTTGCAGAGTTGGACGCGACATTTGACACTTGGCAGTGTCCAGTAGGCAGTCCAGCGACCCAGCGACTATTCTAATTTCTTTCCTCTTTATATCTAAGCCCTTTTTATTGATGTGGTGATGAAACTTTTTGTTTCTCTCTCAATTCGTCTTCTTTCATTTGTCCAGTGTGTCTTCATTAGGCCACATTAGGGCTGTGAACCATACCGTGTTGTTTTTGCAAAGTTTTCTCTGCTTCCTCCTTACTATCAGCTATACCGCGGTGATGAAGTTAAACAGTTTTTGGGGTCGCTTAGCTGTCTGTCGACTATAAATTTTACCTTGACTCTTTTTAAACGGTTTTTGGCATGCGTACATGAGTCATATAACACAGTTTAACAAAAATAGATCTTCAAACTCGATAATAATTTCGAATAACAAACTAATTTATGTCGTTCGCTCAAAGGTAAACAAGGAATTATGCAAAAACGAGACAGGTCTATTGCCTTCGTTTGTCATATTGATAGCGATATTCGTATATTTCGATTTCGAATGTTAGTACTTATACCTATATAACTGTGAATTGGACTAAGACGCATATTAAGGGCACACTCAGAGGTTTAACTCTTTCATCTATGTTCGACAGAGCAGTGGTTTTGCTACATGTTGATTGATTGATTTACTATATACAACAAGGTGACTTTTAGGGATTCCCTAACATTACAGCTGATTGCTTATTATATCCCTTGCTGTATTCTTTTACCTAAAAGAGGTTCGATGCCTTCGCTAGGTTCAGCACCCTCTTTACCAGGGTACTCTGAGTCTGAGAGCCTCATAGGAAATAGGGAGATAAAGAATTTCTACCCACTAGGTCACTACGAAACGGTTTTCCAGGCGGAAGTATATGCCATACTGGCAGTCACACGAGAGGAAGAAATAAGGGCCGGAGCAGAAGATAAGGTCTAACCACTTTGTAAACCTACCATGCCAAAAGGACTGGTCCAGGAGTGCGCGGACGCCCTCCAGGATCTAGCAGGGGAAAAAGTCTGGGTTCCAGGGCACATGGGGATCCCAGGTAACGAGATGGCGGACGAGCTTGCAAGGAAAGGGTCAGCTGAGACCGGAACCGTGTCTGGGTTTTACCAGAGGTCAGATGAAATCTGCCACCAAGGAATGGACCCACACAAGACTAAATCAGGAGTGGCAACACACAGGGGACACCAGGGTGCCGATTCTTGAATTCCATAGGAAAGGCCGCAAGGGAACGGTTACCTCCATGACATCGACCAACAACACGCTTTAAAGCTATCACGAGTTATCCAAAACCTATCCGACCGTGGCCGAACTTTACCCGATTGCCGTGTATCGAAGGAACGTTCCTACACTTTCATACCTATCATAGCCTCTGAGCAGGAGAACGGGCGCTCTTGAGAAACGATAATCAAGTCAGCTTTGCGCGTGTGGTCGAAACAAAGGATGAGAACGTTCCCAGGAGACCATTCTCTCGAAATTCAAGAATCGGTACCCAGCCCAGGAGCTCATCCAGGGCTTCAGTAAGACAAAAAGGGACTGGTTGCTGCGCAGGAAACGTAGAGAAATAGGACCTCTAATAGGAGTCCTAACTGGACACTGCGCGCTCCAAGAGCACCTGGCAAGGATCTTGCAAGGTGTCCGGCCTACAGAGGAATCAGAGAGGGAATCTTCGAAGACGAAGTGTTCGAGCCGGAACACCTTTCGACGCTGAAATGTTCGGATATCCTTTATCCAAAGGACGAGAAGGTTCGACCGTGGTGGAGTGGAGCCCCCCTTATTCTACTACTACTACTACTACTACTACTACTGGGAGTCTCCCTCCTGAGAAGATGCCTCTTCTAGAAGGTGCCGCGATCTCCAGTAGGTAAGTGCCGGGCACTCAAAGATAATGTGAGAGGCTGATTCGTCGTGCAGGTGCTTCCTCAGTGCGCAGTCACCGGTTAAGAGTCCTGTCACTATTCTAATCTGATCTCTCGAGAGCTTAAGTATTTCCTCTGCCAGTGATGCCGATGGACATTTCACCATTGTTTTGCTATGTTGTTGTAATGGTGTCTGGTTCCAATGGTCTTTGATTTTGTTTCTGGTCTACCGTTCTAGAAGGCCACTGAAATTTTTAATATACCGAACACAGGTTCTCTACTAGCTAGTATATCTGCATTTTTATTGCCAACAACCCCCGTGTGCCCCGGTATTTGGATTAGTTTTAAAGATAATAATTATACAGGGTTCCTAAGCAAATCCTTAGGGGGCCAAGCAGCCGTGTATAAGACGCAGACAAACGGAAAAGCACATTAGGCAGAAAAGGATGGGCATGGGGCGATGTTGTCACTACATCTTACACGTAGTAAATCCATTCCAAGTTGATGTTTTCTAATGTTTTCCATTTTTATACCTTTAGGACTGGAATAAAAATTGTTTTTGCTCGACTTTAATACCAAACTGATGAAAGATATCGTAAAAAAAAATATTTTTCGGCTTTTCATTTTGTAACCATTGTCCTTACGCACTGTTTACAGGCTGGGGACTGAGATACATGCAAATGACTAACCTAAAGCGTTCATACACGGCCGGAGAAATCGACTGAGATATTTCCGTAGAAACTTTATCAAGCAAATAGGACGATTTGACGCCTTCGAACTTCCAACCCGGGTTTTGCACTTTGATTCGAAATCAAAAAGGAGGAACAGTCAGAACGGTGATTTTACCAATTTTTGACCCCCTCCCTATGTAATGTTTTGTAACGGTTTGGCACGCCACTCCCCTAATATTACGTAACGATTTCAAGACCACTACCCCCCCCCAAAAAAAAACTTCACTTATTTTCATTCCAAATTTTCTTAGTTTCACACAAATGCAAACGGTGTCGAAAACCCCCCTCCCTCCTATGTAACGTTTTGTAACCCCCCTGTAGTCCCAGTGGAGGAGGGCGAGAAAATTGATATTTGATATTTCTTTGCGTTCCCGAAATTACGTAAATTTTGAAAAAAAATTGTAAGCGGCGCCATTTTTATTTCGTGCTTTTCTTCTCACTCGAAACCAAGATCCCCCGTCTTAGGAAAACTGATCCCGTCTCTGTTTTTAAATTTTTTCGAATAAAAGTAGAGTATGACCATGGGGGAAATCATTTTTTTCTACGGTATGACGAAAATTTCGAGAAAGTTGAAGAAAAAAATAAAAAAAGTGGCAGAGCTCAAGTTTTTCGTAAAAAAAACGTTTTTTGTAAAGAAACAGAGCAAAATAAATCTTTTCACCCCTTTTTGGGTGTTACAAATATTGGCAGCCCCTTATTTTTCGCTTTTACCCTCCCGCTAGTTTTGAAGAATTGGTTCGCTACATGTTTCGAGATCATGTCATAAAACACCTCGAAAATATCAAATGTAGTGTAGGGCCAGCTTTATTTAAAATCAATAATATCGCAAGCAAAAAGCTCTGCAGGAAAAACAGCGCCGTTTATTGATTTCTTTGGCTGCTAGTGCTAGCTGCATGATTTGGCCGTTTCCGGATAGATGTCACTAGAAGAACAGAATGGAAAGAAATTTAATTAAAAGCGAAGATATTTCTTTCTAATGTTAACAACCTCACGAGTTTATCGCTCAGTATCGTAAATAATGGACCCTGCCGCCTCCTTTAAGCAAGAAAAAGCTGTGGTTTGGACCTGAAAACATCTAATTTTTAATCTCATGGTGTGGCCGCCATCTAGCGGAATTTGCAGACATCTTGTCCACGGTTATTATTGCAACTATGATTTATGCTCACAATGAAAGAGTGGCGACAATTTTTTCTCATGAAAGCAGTCCGGAGATAATAACAAACTGGCACCATTGCTCAATATACCTGTTTCTTTTGTGCGCGCAGAACTTTCTATGCCATTTCTGTTTGATTTATTGAAATCCTATCCCTAAGGAAAATCTTAGGAACCCTGTATTTAGGTTACTCTAGTGGTCGATTTTAGAAAAACGAGGGTACCCTTTCCACTAAATCAAACTCGTGCAGAGAGGACTGTTGACCGAAATCTGTACTTGAAATTGATAGATTCCCCGTACATCCGATTTCGCAAAGAACTTTAATATTCTAAACACTTTGTGAATGACAGCGCCCGTTTGAGAATAACATCTATTTTTGCTTTAATCTGCGCTGGCCACGACTTTTGTTAACTGGAAGGTATATTCTGTCATTGGAAATATAGGTCTGTAAACATACGTTATCTATTTACATATTCGTATTATATGGCTATATGAATATCGTGTGAAAATATATGTGTTAGCGAAATAAGTTTGCTTAATCAAACAATAAATGCCGGCCCTGGTGGCCCAGTCGGTTAGCCGACTGACACGATCAAGTAAGGTTTCTTGGTTGCCTGGGTGTCGTGGGTTCAAACACCGCGCAGTCCTAAAACACTTTTTCTATAGTGTTCGTCCTTGGAAAACTTAATAGGCTAAAAAAACCAGGGAAGAGTGTAAAAGGTTACTTGGATAAGTACCAGTGCGGAACGATGCCTATTTGTGAGTGATTCAAGGTTGGAAATCAAAGTATATGATGGTGTTTAATCATTTCTCTTTTCGCTTTGGTCCTTTGTGTGTTCCTTGTGAGATGCTCATCCAAGTTTAAATTTTCGTTATTTCTACCCAAGATCTTTTGATCTTTTGTTTTTTAGGTTCTTTTCGGTTGAAGTAACTGATTTGGAGGTTTTTCAACTTCTTTGTTATAATTATACTTGTATCTCGTTAACAAACAATGATTTAATACATTCAGTCAATGATGGAATTTTTTACAATCATAGTAAGCTTTTTCGAAAACATTTTCTGAACTTGCTCTAGTTTTTTATGTTTTTTATATCTAGGGGTAAATGTGAGATAGGAGCATTAGGTGCTTTTTGAGTCATATGTTTTTCGTGAATCAAAGTGATTGATTCCAAAATAAAAAGAGACAGCATAGTAAGAATTTTCAACTTGAAAACAAGGGTTTGGAATGATGTCTAGGACTAGCTTTGCACAGAGTTCTAATCGCACGCTTTTGAATTCGAATCACTGACTCAAAAAGAGTTTTTGAAGAGTTAATGTACATGGATCCATAAGTGCAATAGAGCAGCAAAGGCGCGAAATTTTGCACACAGTCTGGTCTGATTTTATGTGACACTCAAGTTTGACTCAAGACTCTCTTTTAATGGATTGATTTTTGTGTCTGTTTCCATGGCTTTGACCTCCCTTCAAGTACGAATTTTTACATTTTTGACTGTATATTAAAATTATTACATGGCTCTGTTCAGATTATACTACACACTATATTTTTTTTGCGATATTTTTTTAAAACTTTCAAAATTAACTTTGACAAAAAACTCTCAAATTCTGTTACTAATTGGCACTGACGTATATATAGTTTCAGGCAAAAATATATATAGTCTACTTTTTTGATTAGCGGACTGTTGTTGTCAATTTCAAGTAACAGTTGAAACAATCAACGACATGACTTTTTTTTTACATATTTATTTTCGCTGTCTAAAACAATGTATCAAATAGAGATCCAAAAAAATGACGCCAGTCCGCTCATCAAAAATTTGAACTATAGGATGTTTATTTATAAACAATGAACAATGATCAGACACCAACTTTTCCTAAAAATTTGTTGTCACCGCTGCCTCTATCTTGGAAACCATAAGAGATAGACTATTAGTGTGTGCTATTGTCAAAAAAAATATTTTTTTTTAGAATTAAAAAATGTCAAACTATACAGGGTGTCCTATTTAAAAAAAATATTTTTTTGCCATACCTCGTAAACAAAACGACATAAAAAATCCAAGATAGCTCGATTAAAGAAATATAAAAATCTCAGTTGCCGTGTTTTTGGATTTTTTTACAAAACCAATTACTAACCCGCTAGAAGCACCGTTCCGTTTAAAGAATCCACCCTGTATATGTATAATAAAACCGGAAGAACAATCATTGCCTGGTAAAATAAAAAAAAGGTCCTTTTTAAGAACAACATTTTTCCAGGCTAAAAATACGACGGGAAAGTGCATATTTTCCGTTCTGTTGGATAAAAAATATAAACGTGACTCAGGTACTCAACAGTACCGTCTGAGGACACTTAGCCATTTGAAAAAATAAATCCTTCATAAACTGTTGTCCTAGAAATCTTTTTTAACGGTTTGTATGTGCAACCTTTACGAGTTCTCACCTCCTCGCAAATTAAGTCTCGAATGTTCTCCGCCTAGATTAAATAGCATGTGCTCACAGATACCTCATGCGATGCGGTTTGGCAAAAATCTGCAATAGGGTTTACTTTACTTGAATTATATTTTTGGGGCTTTAGAATTACTGAAAAACTTTCATACAATAACTTTTTTCCAGTACTGCAGTCATTCTTTTTGCTTTAAAACCTTATAAAATTGGAGTAGTGAAAGTGGAGCACAAATCCCTCATAAGATTTTATCATATTGACTGATAAAAGTTTACAATATTTTATCACTTTTAATATAACGATTCCTCATAATAGGGACTTATCGGTACATGAAGTCATCATAGCCTGTCTTTAATAAAGACAGCAATATTTTTGACAATTCCGCACGTTTAAAGGGATTCTGACATTGATGTTGTCTAAATATGTCATCTTTGCTATGAAAATAATTTCGACTTTCATAATGTTTGTGCCTGCCTTTAATAACGGACGGCATTAACTTTAATTTGTCAACTTTAAGAATGGCACAATATGAGCATGTTTAGATGACATGTTTACATTACAAAAATGTCAGAAACCTTTCAACCTTCGTGCGGAACTGTCAGAAATAGTGTCGAGTCTGGCTATGCCGACTTTAGGTACCGATAAGTCCCTAATATGTTTGTTTCAAAGGGCATATAGGTTAGGGAGGGTAAGATCCTATTACTTTGATAAGTTTCTATGAGATTTTCTGGGGCTTTGTTTATAATATTTCAGAGTCAGAAGATTTCATGAGTCAAAAACAGATGGATCTACAAGAAATTAAAGGTGGTTTTAAATTCAAAATTATATCATAGGTATTAAAAAAACACTGATCCGAGAACTTATAGCTAAGTAGATAAAGCGTATACGTATCTAAAAATTAGACATTGACCCAAGAGCTAACGACCGAAAAGAAAGAGGATTATACAAAACCATTGTTTTGTCATCCATCAGCCGCCCATGATTTATAGTTTAAAAATGGTGAGTTGACAGTGGTTGTTTTGTTTGGTGTAGTATTTTCCTGTTTTTTTAATAAAGGTGTTAAAAAAATGTTTACAACTCAAGGCTAAACTGTGTTTCCTTTTACTCGATTTAAAATAAAAAACTACTATTTTCTTCTCCGTTATCATTCCTCTCCGTTATTATTCTGCTCCGTTATCAATTTTAACAGTAGATGAACCTTAGCTTGTGATATGGTTAGGGTTGCTACAGGTTGTTGTTACGTATTGTTTAAACACTTTTAATGAAGACAAAAAAGCAATTAAGTTTTGCGATGTCAAAAAAGAAAACATTACGCATATACGGCGTAGCCCGGTTAATCTATGGTTTTCTCACCTGTTGCCATTTTTCTTCGGGTATTTCGAGAATTATTATTAAGACGTTAAGTCCTTATGATGTTTTAAGTGCGAAATTATAGGTTTTTATTTTTTTTTACTTGATAAATACACTTTGCCAGTGTACATTCTCGGGCATAAATGTTATTAAGCGTCGCCAAAGGATTTCTTTTAACAGCCCTAATATTAAACGACTTGTTTACGTTAAACTGGCGAAAATAAAAATGAAATTCTTGTATTTTTTTAAAATGTACACCCTTTAGAATTTCGTAATTACTGGAATAAGATTTTATGAGCATTTTTTTATTTCGAATTTGGATTTTTAATAAATCAGAAGATACTATAATGGCCCAAGTGTCGTAAAATGGTCACGACTCTTCAAAAACCGTCAGAAAATCTTGACCTAACGATTTTTAAACACAAGTAAGTTTACACTAATTTCCTAACCTTCTACCATATACTCCATATAAAGAAGATGTATATCACACACTATACGATGCCACAGGATTCCTGCCAATTCTATTACATTTTTAAGAAACAAAAGATCAAAAGATCTCGAGTGGAAAACAACGAAAATTCAAACTTGGATGAGCATTCCACAAGGAACACACAAAGGACCAAAGCGAAAAGAGAAATGATCAAACGATGTTTCGCCCTGGGTAACCAGTGTGGGCTCGTCAGTGCGGAACGATAGCTATTTTTGAGTGAATCAAATTTGGAAATCCAAGTGTATGATGATGTTTAATTATGTCTGGGGCGGGTGACCAGTGAAACCACTGACGAGCCCACACTGGTTACCCAGGGCGAAACATCGTTTGATCATTTCTCTTTTCGCTTGGGTCCTTTGGGTGTTCCTTGTGGAATGCTCATCCAAGTTTGAATTTTCGTTTTTTTTTTCGACCGAGATCTTTTGATCTTTTGTTTTTTATTTTTTTTTCGGTTGAAGTAACTGATATGGAGGTTTTTTTAACTTCCTTTTTTGTTTTTTATTACATTTTTATTGCAATTGTATTCATTCATTATTCAATTTTAATTGATTATATCTGTAATCTTGATATGACCAACATTAAAGCTTATTTCTAGTAATTAGTTAGTTTTTAAAAAGGGGTTTCAAGGGTCGCTGTAGTTAACTCACTAACTACTTTTCTGACAAGACTTATTTGCTAATATTCCTTAAAATTTAGTTTCTTAAAACTGTTCCAATAAGTAAAAAATATGTTAATATTCATGCAGCAGTTATTTTGAAAGGTATGTGACTAAGCTTATTTTTGTTTAAAAATAAACATTTAAGGGTATAGTTTCTCCCCAGATTTTAAGTAAAAAAAAGTACAACTGGCAACGCCTTGTTCTTTAATTTTTTTAATCTTTTGCCAGAGTGCACAGGGAAAACTAAACATCATAATTAGCTGAAATTTTGCAGGGTTGATCATTTTTAATTGCTTAACAAAAATATCTGAAGGATTTTTCAAAATTTTCAATTATTCTTTCTTCAAAATAAAAGCTCCGGTACTGTCATCTATCCCAAAACCCTTAAAATTGCGGTTTAGGACAAACCCTATTTACAAAGAAAATAGAGAAATACTCACAATTTCCTCTGGATTACATTTTTCCTTTTTATTTTCCTTGCTT
Source organism: Oxystoma pomonae (assembly GCA_963921995.1). Lineage (NCBI taxonomy): Eukaryota > Metazoa > Arthropoda > Insecta > Coleoptera > Brentidae > Oxystoma > Oxystoma pomonae. Next base: position 56,288,805 of record OY998172.1, read on the forward strand.
TAGCGAAAATAAAAACTAAGTTTCCTTTTTTCTAAAAGCATGTGCACTCCGGAAAAGAAAACCGATCAATCAATCACACTTCATTGAATGTGGGAGACACACGCATTTCAATTGTTGGCCAGTAGATCGCAGAAACTATACGATTCCATGGTAACTTCAGGTGTTTTGTCAACAACCTTTAAATCGGGCCGCAGTGGGACAGCAGAGTATTTTTACGAGGTTATATTTATCTTTCAAAAATGTGTTTTCAAAAACATTGTTCTAAGACAAATATGAAACCACTCCGCGTGTGCGGTCGCCTGCCGAAAAAGGTCTAGCGCTGCGCGAGCAATACCCCGAGTCTATCAAAGAACCAAGAGAACTTTACTGGCTCGCTGGGATTACTAGGAATTCGCATAGAAACATTCGGCGCCCATAACCCCACATAATTTTGTTTTTATTTTGATTCAACCATTTTTTTTATAATTTAAAATAATTGTGGCATAGTTATGTGCAAGTGTACTATTGAAATCTTGCTGTGCAAAGGATAGATTTTAGAACCTTAGTTTCAAAACACATTGATACTTGAGTACTAACAAAACAGGTCAGTAAAGCTCCATTTAGAGGTTGGAAAGACTCTTGCTAGTCGTTGACGCTCCTGTTTAAAATAGAATACGATTATTTCGTCTAGCGCCAGTAGCCGATTTTTAAATCTGCATGCTTTTAAGTTAACCTGTTGTCGGTATCAGCTAGCGAGAGTGCATACTTTTGATGAAGTAGTTAATGCGCAAATAAGACATTTTCGAAAGTTTTTTTTTATAAAGACTATAAAATAAAGGCAGGTAAAGTCCTTAAACCAACTTGCAAACAACAATAAAAGTTAATTCATATGTGTTCAGGTTTGTAAGAATATTGAATTCCTACCTCTTATCAGAATATTAAGGTTGATTTATACTGGCGCCGTTGCCATCTGCGCTCGCCCTTCGAATTAATATTTAAATATTTTTGTCTGTCCTAGATGTCCCTATATACCCTAAGCATTATTGACTTTATTGTGTACTGAAGAAGGCAGTATAAGTAAGTTTCTACTAATGACCAGAAAAAATAACAAAATTAACAAACACAATAACATAATTTTTTGGTAGTCGGTAATATTTTTTTTTTCTTGATATTCCAGGTGAACTGTGTTTCTTTGTTTTAATGTTTGGCATAATTTTATTGTGTTGAAAATTGAAATTGCTATAAATCATATACAAACTTTGTAATAAGTTTCTTTTGTATAAAATTATACTACAAACATTTATTGTTAGGAATCTTCCAAAGCTCAAATTGGCAGAATTATTTTTTTGTTTTGTAAATTATTTTGCAGATTTCATATTATAGTAAAATTTTCATAATACAGGGTTCCTAAGCAAATCCTTATGGGGCCAAGCAGCCGTGTATAAGACGCAGACAAACGGAAAAGCACATTAGGTAGAAAAGGATGGGCATGGGGTGATGTTGTCACTACATCTTACACTTAGTAAATCCATTCCAGGTTGTTGTTTTCTAATGTTTTCCATTTTCATACCTTTAGGACTGGAATAAAAATTGTTTTTGCTCGACTTTAATACCAAACTGATGAAAGATATCGTAAAAAAAAAATATTTTTCGGCTTTTCATTTTGTAACCATTGTCCTTACGCACTGTTTACAGGCTGGGGACTAAGATACATGCAAATGCCTAACCTAAAGCGTTCATACACGGCCGGAGAAATCGATTGAGATATTTCCGTAGAAACTTTATCAAGCAAATAGGACGGGTTGACGCCTTCGAACGTCCAACCCGGGTTTTGCACTTTGATTCGAAATCAAAAAGGAGGAACAGTCAGATGTGGGGCTGTGCACAAATTACGTAACGTTGATTTTACCAATTTTTGACCCCCTCCCTATGTAATGTTTTGTAACGGTTTGGCACGCCACTCCCCTAATATTACGTAGCGATTTCAAGACCACTAACCCCCTCCCAAAAAAAAAACTTTTCACTTATTTTCATTCCAAATTTTCTTAGTTTCACACAAATGCAAACGCTGTCGAAAACCCCCCTCCCCCCTACGTAACGTTTTGTAACCCCCCTCCCTCCTATGACCATTACGTAATTTGTGCACGGCCCCTGTAGTCTCAGTGGAGGAGGGCGAGAAAATTGATATTTTTTTCTTAAAAATTATACTCTTTAGACCTATTTCTTTGCGTTCCCGAAATGAAGTAATTTTTGAAAAAAAATTGTAAGCGGCGCCATTTTTATTTCGTGCTTTGGTTTTCTAACATTTTTGCGTTCGGCTAATTTAATTGAAAAAATTTTGCCTGCGGCGCCCTTTATCTTCTCACTCGAAACCAAGATCCCCCGTTTTAGGAAAACTGATCCCGTCTCTGTTTCCAAATTTTTTCGAATAAAAGTAGAGTATTACCATGGGGGAAATAATTTTTTTCTACGGTATGACGAAAATTTCGAGAAAGTTGAAGAAAAAAAGAAAAAAAGTGGCAGAGCTCAAGTTTTTCGTAAAACAAACGTTTTCTGTAAAGAAACAGAGCAAAATAAATCTTTTCACCTTTTTTTGGGTGTTACAAATATTGGCAGCCCCTTATTTTTCGCTTTTACCCTCCCGCTAGTTTTGAAGAATTGGTTCGCTACATGTTTCGAGATCATGTCATAAAACACCTCGAAAATATCAAACGTAGTGTAGGGCCAGCTTTATTTAAAATCAATAATATCGCAAGCAAAAAGCTCTGCAGGAAAAACAGCGCCGTTTATTGATTTCTTTGGCTGCTAGTGCTAGCTGCATGGTTTGGCCGTTTCCGGATAGATGTCACTAGTAGAACAGAATGGAAAGAAATTTAATTAAAAGCGAAGATATTTCTTTCTAATGTTAACAACCTCACGAGTTTATCGCTCAGTATCGTAAATAATGGACCCTGCCGCCTCCTTTAAGCAAGAAAAAGCTGTCGTTTGGACCTGAAAACATCTAATTTTTAATTAGATTAGATGGTGTGGCCGCCATCTAGCGGAATTTGCAGACATCTTGTCAACGGTTATTATTGCAACTATGATTTATGCTCACAATGAAAGAGTGGCGACAATTTTTTCTCATGGAAGCAGTCCGGAGATAATAAAAAACTGGCACCATTGCTCAATATACCTGTTTCTTTTGTGCGCGCAGAACTTTCTATGCCATTTCTGTTTGATTTATTGAAATCCTATCCCTAAGGAAAATCTTAGGAACCCTGTATAATCGACTGGTGTGTTAACTGTAAACAACGAAAGGTAAACATTGTTCCATATAATAATATAACCAATCTCCGTAAGGGTCAGGTATCTTGTCTCTTTTTAATCTAAGTTGGTACGCGTATTGGCGATTTAGTTCTGTCGTAAAACTAGTCCTGCAGAATATCTTTGAAATATTAAATTTACAAAATGTTATTAAAAAAATGACGCAGTTTCTCATTCAACGTTAGGATAAATATTAAGGACTCTGTGTTTTTATTTTAAATGAGGCAATAAGTAAAAACCGCCACTTCCCAGAGTTGTGGCGGGTGAGATTTTCTGTCGTTTCTGAAAAAATCGCGACCAATGTGGAAGAAGGAGCGCCGTTTCATTAGATCCTAACGCAACGGATCTGTTGAGGAGGTGCGATCTCTGCCTTTTGTCGTTTCTTCTTTCTTTTTACTTTCTTTTTAGATTTAGTATAAATTGTAATTTATTTCTTTAAAAAACAGCACTAAAAATATGATAATAATAATAACTTTGAAAAACAAAGAGAATAATTGAAAGCGACCTGCGAAAAAGAAGGAAAGGAAAAGATTGGTCCTAAAAAGCTGAATTATTTTAAACAATTTGAAATATTCCGAGCAAATCAAAATTTTGAAAAAATTGCTTAAATACACAGAAAAACACTTTAGTATACTACCAATAGGACAAGCTCTCGCTTTATACGAATAATAGGTGTCATTAAATTAATGATTAGCTTTCACTTAAATTTTTTTTAAAAATTACATTTTATTTCATTGTTTTTCTATTGGCACTTGTAAACCTAAGTAAATTACTTATAGGCCGTTTAAGGTATTTTAATTTCAACCACAGTGGATGTTAATTTATTGCTAAAACCGTAAAATAACTTACACAGAGATTGGTATTTTGCTACGATTATAGTTAGTTATTGCCTTTGCAAAATTATTGTTTTAAAACCGTAACTCAGTAGCCGGCAAAATGGCAACTAAAAAGTACTAAACTATGTAGAACGTACCTGTTAGGCGTACCGGCAGGTAGTTCTTGTAAATTTTAGTACCCAGAGAGCTCTAGAGTGCGCTGCCCACTGAGAGAAATTTCTGATTTTGATTTATTAATAGACTATTAAATTGGTCTACTGGGAAAGATTGATAGCACCGATTAAAATAACAGAAAAAATTATTAGTCAAAAAGAAACAAACAAAAAAATTAGTTTTCCACTAATCCATTTAGAAAAATGACAGTATTTTTTTCCCACCCGAAGTTCATGCAGATTTAATTGACTAGTTTTTAGTACTTTTATAAAAGCTTGTTAATAAAAAATATTTTTTACTCAAATTTATTTTTAGTTACCCATGAATTTCGGATAAAATGTATCGATGCATGGGAACCATCATAAGTCGATGATGGGTACCAAATTTCAATTAAATAATTTGGCATTTTAAATGAAATCGATATCCCCATTGGGAAAGGGGGAGCTGTTAACCTCATCATTTTTAACATCTTATCCCAAATTCGTAATCCTCTCCAACAAAAACACCTGTATCGAGCCTGTTTAAATATCCCCCCCCCCTCCGAAGAGAAAAGAGCTTTAAACATCATAATTTTTAAAATCTTAGATGGTACCTCCTTCACCCCCCTTTCCCCCTCGAAAAGGAGAGGGGACTGTCAACTTGATAATATCACTTCCTTAACAACCACCTCCCCCTCCAAATCTGAAAACTGGATATTCGCAGCAGCTTTGATCGAAAAGTTGGGAATTTTAAATATATTAACCCATATCATCCCCTTAACCACCCTCCCCCCACCAACGTAGTCTTTACCTCCGAAATTAAAAAAATACCCATCGTCTCGTCCCCTTAACCGCCCCCACCATCGTTGTTTTGACCTTCAAAATTAGGAAATACTGAAACATAAAAGTGAAAACTGCATATTTGTTGCGGCTTTGGTTGAAAAGTTATTAATGTTCCACCAACGTTTTCTTTACCTTTGAAATTAAAAAATATTTAGTTGAATGAAAAACTACAAACTGCATATTCGTAGTACTTTTGGTTGAAAAGTTATGAATTTTCAAAAATGTTAACCTCCCACTAAATTTGTACTTTAAAAATTAGAAAATATTTAGTGGAACATAAGCAGGTTTCGCCCCTCCTAGTTTTATAATATTACATTGTCATCGGGTCCCTATAAAAAACCCGAAACCAAATTTGGCAGAAACATAATGTGTTGCAAAGAAAATAAAATTCGTCCGAAAAAAATTGTCTCGAAAATGAAATGACGGGAAAATCAAATCGCTAGAAAATATATGCATAGAATTAAATTTAAACGAAACATATTTTTATAGACACACAGAATGTCAGAAAATATTTTAATAGAAACATAATAATGCCGAATCACAAAATTCAAGAACCCCAATCTGTCCGAAAATGATTTAAACCGATAACCACGAATTCAGTTGCCAGGCTTACGGCAGGGAAGAGTCGAAGTAAGTTCTGATATTGTAATAATTTATTCCCTTTCTATCCCTCAACCACCGTCTACCCCAAGTTTATTCATAGTATTAAAATCGGTTCACGGGAAGTGTGTCAAAAATTAATTTGATAGACAGTTTGACAGAAATTGTGAAATAAAATCGTTTAATAAAAAAAAATCCCCGTGTCATCTTCCAAATAGAGAAACTTGTCAACGCCGCAATCCAGGGCCTACGGCGCTCTAGATTTAAATTTGACGCATGCCCAGTAGCGATTCGGATGGATTGAGATTCTGCTCATTTAAGGATCGGGCATATTATTTTCTATCAATTTGTGGTTCGGGTGATTTTCGTTTCTATAGAAAATTATTTTCAATACTTTTGTAATTCTGATATTTTAAGGTTCGGGAAAATTATAATCGGTTAAATTATATTCGTGTCTTTTAAGGATGTAGCAAATTAAAATTCTATAAAATTATATTCGTATCCATTATTTTCTGGGTATTTTACTTTCGTTCATATTTCGTTTCGGACGTTTTATTTTATTTTTAATTGTGTTTCGGTTTTTGTAAATACACTATAAACGCAAACCAAATTTGAAGTTGATCGGATATGCAGAAGTTGGTCAAAATTGACTTGCAAGATGTGCCAACCCAGCAAACACGGTTTTGCCGTCATCGGCATGACGTCGATTTACGACGATACCAGCAGTATTTTGTGTCCGCTTTGCGATGTAGGCCCAATGTATGTTTGCAGACGCAATGTTAGACTGTAGCCCGCCGTCGGACCAATGGTAAATTTTACTTTTTGCAGACATCGGCATGCCGTCGCCGTAAGATTAAGGTCCGATATGGTTTAACCACATGATACCGACCATCCGCCCATATAGCTGTTTAATTTGGTCGGTCTAACGTAGGCAAGCTGGTCTCGGCCCAACATCGGTAAACTATTCAAGTCCGACATTGGTTTCCTAAAGCGGTCCAACGTCGGCGATTGACGAAGGTCCGTCGGTGGTAGCTAAAAGCGGCCCGACAATGGCAAACCACAAAGGTCCGATAATGGAAGGATAATAAGGCCCCACATCGGCCTCTCAAAGCGGGTCGACGTCGGTGATTGACGAAGATCCGTCGGTGGTTGCTTGATACGATCCGACATTGGCAAACTACAAAGTTTCGATAATGCGTGTGGTTAACCAGTCGGGGTGGTTTTAGTGGCGGTAGAGGTGATTCTTGTAGAGAAGTACCACCATATTGTCAAATCAGCATTCTAGTTTTGTACCATTGTACAGGGAACATAGTGTCATTAGCGTCATCTCTACATACTAGGAAGAAGCTATTAAGCCGTTTAAAAATTCTAATGTGACGTACCATCGTCTGTTACCGGTTATCGACCATCGTAAATCGGACCATCGTCAGTTGCCGATTCTCGACCAATCAAACAAAGTTCCAATCGGACCATCGTCGGCCTTAAAGCAGATAAAGTGGTCGTCGGCATAAAGTCGACTATAGTAAATCGGGCCATCAACAGCTGCCGATTCTCGACCGATTAAACAAAGTTCCAATCGGACCATCATCTGCCCTAAAGCAGATAAGGTTTGCGTTGGCATCATGTCGACTATAGTAAATCGGGCCATCGTCAGTTGCCGATTCTCGTCCGATTAAACAAAGTTCCAATCGGACCGTCGTCGGCCCTAAAGCAGATAAAGTGGGCGTCGGCATAAAGTCGACTATAGTAAATCGGGCCATCGTCAGTTGCCGATTCTCGACCAATCAAACAAAGTTCCAATCGGACCATCGTCGGCCTTAAAGCTGATAAAGTGGTCGTCGGCATAAAGTCGACTATAGTAAATCGGGCCATCAACAGCTGCCGATTCTCGACCGATTAAACAAAGTTCCAATCGGACCATCATCTGCCCTAAAGCAGATAAGGTTTGCGTTGGCATCATGTCGACTATAGTAAATCGGGCCATCGTCAGTTGCCGATTCTCGTCCGATTAAACAAAGTTCCAATCGGACCGTCGTCGGCCCTAAAGCAGATAAAGTGGGCGTCGGCATAAAGTCGACTATAGTAAATCGGGCCATCGTCAGTTGCCGATTTTCGACCGATTAAACAAAGTTCCAATCGGACCATCGTCGGTCCTAAAGTGGTGTCGGCATAAAGTAGACTGTAGTAAAGTGGTCCTCCGTTAGTTGTCGATCCACGTGTAGTCGCCGATGACGACACACTGCCGACGTTGTCGACATTGGCCCGATTCAATGCCGACGATTTGTATTTGCTGGGAAACATCTTAACTAACTAACATACATATGAAGTTAAATAAAATAACAAAATGAAACGCCACACCAACTAAGCTAATTTAAATCCTCATTATCAAAGATGTGCATGTCTGCAAAACAAAGAGAAATAAAAAAATTAAAAAAACATCACACACATAAAGGTTGTTAAATATTCAACTCTGTGTCGTTAGAATTCCACCATTTTCTGTAAACCAGAATACCTAGGAATACCCAAACAGTCGAACAGTACCGGGAGATCTTGGCGATGTTCTGGTCGCTGCCAATAAACTAAAAAAATTATCTAGTTGCTCTATGCTAATGCCGTTAATGACTTTGGCACCTCTACAAATTCCTAGAACGGCTCGTATTGGTACTGCTCGCTTAGATGGTACTTACGACGAGGGTACGGTTTGCTCGGGCTCTGCTGTTAATTAATACAAGAAATCCCTAATAGCTGATTAACCTATCGTCATTGCCAATAAGGTACTGCTCGCTGACAAGAAAGTGCAAGTACCTAGTTTATACGGACCCTTTAAAACGTTTAAATTATAACCGGTTTTCTTACAACGCATGTATCAACACTACACAAACCGTGTTAAGAGGTCTAATGCGCTTGCTCTAAAAACGCATTACGAAAGCAGATTAACGTTCCGAAAACCGATTTAATGATACGTATAAACGTTCAAACCGATTTGAAGTCAATGCTCATAACACCAAAAGAACTTTTAAAAATCCGAATTTTTCAAGGTTTCTTTGACCCGAGATCAGGACCGGTATTCTCGTAACTAAATACGCTCGGCGTTTCGTACTCGCTGACCGTATGATAACGTAATATTCGCATACCACGTGACCAAAGTAACAAAAATGGTATTCACGTATATTGAACGCAAGGCGTCGACGAAGTGCGCTCAGCGCGTGGCGAACGTTTGAGAAACACCTACCATTTGCCAGCTGTTTTGCCCTCCGGGCGTACGATTTTCCTACCCTACAATACTTTGTAGAGTGCTGCAGAAAATATAGTAGTTTTTTCAGTTCGCGTTTTTATTAATAATTAGAAAAATAAAAATCTCTTATTAGTAGCTTGGGGACGGGTGACAAACACGTACACATCAACCTTACTATTTGATGCTCGATGTAAGACAACTTTTTTTTCCAAAAAATTGCAACAAAAACTTTTTTTATCAAAATCAACATCGAAATAATTGAGCATCCGTATAATACTAGAAATAGAAGCAATCAAAATTCTGTAAAACCAAGGGTAAAAAAATCCATTGGTCAGCGGTGCTTTTTGTATCTGTCATCGGATGTGTACCAAAAAATATCTGGTTTTGTTAGGCTCCTGCCCACATTAATTGTTTTCTTTCAAAAATAAACTAAAAGCTTTCATGAAACATGAAATTAGCAAACATGAAATAAATAGCTTAATTGATATAAAAAATAATTAGCAAACAATATAGGTAACTACCTTTATTTCTGTGTTTTCGTCTGTATTTTCTTTACTTTTCTGAAATATCACATTTTTCACATTAATTACCATTTTTATGTTTTTTATCTTTTGTCATTTTATTTATTCATAAATGTACTAAAAATTATTATTTTCTTTTTTTAATTCAACACTTCCATGAAAATATAAATTTTTCCACGCGCAAGGTTTCTCTTGTGGATGTATGAATTCTGTGTTTGTTGTTGAATTGGTTAGGTTATTTTTTGGGTAAAAAATACCTTAGAGTTTTATTTTCTGTTTCTTAAAATGTAGAATACGCATGTTTACTATAATTATAAGGTATAACTTACTAGATATATAAGTAACTATTGTGAAACCATTTTAACAATAAATGCTATCAATATCAATATACGACCGTGCCGGAAACACCACTTTCCCTGACTGAGTGCGGAATTTTTTTTGTGTGCGGTTAAGTCTCGGGACAAACTTTTTCCCGCCCACTGGGCGGGAACGTGCTACGAGTTTATATCACAGGGTCAAAGGGCGGGTTTAACTGAGCTAAACCAAACCATGAAGTAATTTTTTAAAGGATCAACACTTGTACAAGTCACATTTGATTTACCCTTTCTGAAATACGGCTCGAAATCGATCGCACAATGGCCTCTTTCTTACACATAGAAAAAGAAAAGGAGCGACAAGGCTAACAAGAAATAAAAATGCAAAATTCGATGATGCCAAGATGTGCTAAGCGAATTTGATTCTGTCTGCTCGCAGGGCAGCGCGTTCGGCAGAGAGAATACGAAAAGTCGTCGGTCAGCGTGCCGCTGAGCGCGCTGTTCGCTATTCGTTTCGCTTAGCGACTTCAAAACGTTACGTATTACGAGAATACCGGTCCAGAAACCAAAAGTAAACGATGTAAAAAGCACAAACCATCAAAAAACATATCAAACAGTTTATAAATAATAGAGGTGAGGTTTGTTTAACCAAGGTTGGCACGGCGATGATATAAAAACCACGTACAGTTAACAGCTTTGTTATAAAACTGTAAGTTTTACGGAACAACAAAATAATTGAATTGAATTTGGACAGCTATTTCGAAAGCGTTTTGAATTTGAAGGTGTAACAGTGGGAAAAATGCGCATTGGCTGTAAACCGCTTGAAAATAAAAACGGTTTACGGGCTGTATAAACGTAGTAAATGAGCTATCGCCATCGTACTCAGTATGGTAGCGTTCGCGTGGGCGTAAGCGCTTGTTTTTTGAACGTTCCGGCACCACTATATACAGGGGGACTTTGATTAGCTTAACCAATTTTTGTATAGGTACTCCTTTTTGGTGCGAACCTTACCTCTCGTACGCGATAGGAGAGTATACAATTTTGTTTACCTTCTAGATGTCCGATTGATTTTAAATTTGGTATGCGATTATAGTTACGGTGAAAATACAATAATATTAGCCACCCCTTCCCTCTGATGAGGGGAGTGAGAAGTTTGTCCGATTTCAACCCAAATTGGTATACGCAGGTTTTTGGGGATAGGAAATACGAATTTTTGATCAGATTTGAAAAATTCAATATGACGGATTCAAGATGAACAATTTGACAATACAATAATATCCCTACCAAGGAAATGGAGGGGGAAAAAACCTAAGTTTGTCCGATTTCAACCAAGTTTTGATCAGATTCTAAAAATTTATTACGGCGGATTCAAGATGGACGATTGTCTTCAAATTTCGTATGCGTCCGTCCCCTAACGAGGGAAGTGAAGGAGGAAAAAGATTTAGTTTGATCGATTTCAATCAAAATTGGCATACAGGGGTTTTTAGGCAAGATGAACTTTTGATCAGATTTGAAAATTTTAATATGGCGGATTCAAAATGAACGATTTAGGGTACAAATCTAAAAATTAAAAATAATTTTATACAAAAAAACTTTTGAAATATAAGGTGCTCATTTTGCTTTATAATGAAGATTTTGCTCACAAAAAAAATTGTTCCTAAAACACAAATTTGCGCACTGTTAGAAAGACTTCTATTATTTTGTGTTTTTTTAATAAGAAGGACTCAAATAAAAATATGCAACAAAATTAAACCCCACATGAACAATTACACGAAAAACGTTTAAAGAAATCCACTTTGCCAATGATTTTTTCCTCGGTTGAATAGCGCTAATTTATCTGATTACATAGTGAGAACTTTTCGTTCTTCATAGGACGATGCGAAAACCACGTTACGCTTATTTCACTTTTGCTCGGCAATTTTAAGCTTACCAGATTTCACTGTTAAGTTCTTTAAAATTGCGAACTCCCACGAATTGAGGAAGTTTGCATAGCCCTCTATCATTATTTTAAGAGAGCCACTCTCTTATTTTCCAAAATCACTCTCACGCTTTTTACAGACAGAAATCGAAAACTACTTTTTAATGTTTACTTCCTGGAATTTACGAAAATACAGTTTCTGTTTATGTTTTTGCCAGCAAGGACACTACAAATTAAAAATTCCCGGGTTAAGGATATACAATTTTCTTTGTTTCAATGCCCAGTGCTTGCCTATCCTAGTTTGTGCTTATGGAAGCACTTTGGCACTAGCGCACCCAGGAATTGACTTCGGGGGTGGGGGGGGGGTTAAGAATAAATAATAAAAAAATCTTAACTTAAAGTAAAAATGTGACCATAACCAGGCATCTCGGGGGTGGAGGGGGGGATTTAACCGCTAACCCCCCCCTCGGTGCGCCAGTGCCTTTGGTTCTGACTGTATCCGAACCATTTACAAATAGTTTAAACTGTTTTTTTGCCCCAACTTTCAAGCAGGCGAAGTACTTATTTCTAAAACGCAGCTTGTTGGTGGGGTATATTGTATATATTGTCTTTGCTAAACTGCAAATAAGCTTTGACTTCACGCAATAAACTCTGCTGAATCCAGCATCACGGACAAACGATAAAATTTATGTGTAACACCCTGTTTTTTTTGCCCATTGGTCTACGGTTGCTAAAAGCTAAATATATCGTGTCTTAAGCCGTATATTATTCTGTGCGGGAGTCAGTGGTGTAGGAACAGTTTCTACACTTTATTTTTTTGTTGCTTTACTAACTACTGCGCTGCTACAAAGATTTCTTTGTCAAAAAATGTATTTTATTTTATCCAGTACAATCTATTACAAATTTGCATTTCTTGGGACAAATAAATCAAAATTTGTGCTAAATTGATGTTGTTTTCATTCTGTCTCTTTTTTTTCATGCTATTGGTAAAGGAAAGAAGCATTTCCCGACCAAAACTTTAGATCTGCAGACATAGTCAAGCGTTGAAGATTTACACCAGTTCTCAAAGTCGCTGGCGTTGCGGTGGTTGTTAAATTTTTTGGTTAGATTTTATAAGTGCAATGATGAAACAAGAAATAAAAAGAAAGTTTGGATGACCGATGAAATCTTTGAGTTGATGGATAAAAGACGCAGTAAAAAAGACAGCCATCAGTACCATGAATTCAACAGAGACATAAAAACAAGATAAGGTCAGCAAAACAAGACTGCATAACACAGCAATGTCAAGAAATAGAAAATATAGATGCTAAGCATGACAGTTTCAATTTACACAAATGCATAAAGGAAGCAGCAGGATTATTTAATAAAAGGCAAGCTGGAATCCTTGTGAACAATCAGGGCAAAATTATACCGGATACCAAAGAAAAACTACAAGAATGGTGTAGCTACATAGAACAACTCTTTACCGATAGCCGATCCGAACTGCCAGAAGAATTCTCAAACCAAGACATAGATATAACACCAGAGGAAGTACAATACGCAATATCTTCAGCTAAAAACAGAAAAGCGGTAGGGCAAGACGAAGTATACACTGAGGTTTTAAAGCTTATAAAAAACGAAGATTCGGAAAATACGCTGGTCAAACTTTTTAACACGATTTATCGCAGCGGTAAAATCCCTAATGACTGGCTAAAATCAACCTTTGTTACACTGCTTAAAAAACATTCAGCAAAGAGGTGTAGTGATTCCCGCCTCATCAGCCTAATGAGCCATATGTTAAAAATATTTCTAAACATTATCCACAAAAGAATTTATGGAAAATGCGAATCCTTTATGGGAGACACGCAGTTTGGATTTCGTGGTGGGTTCGGGACAAGAGAGGCTCTGTTTGGCATTCAAGTCTTAGTTCAGCGATCTAGGGATGTGTCGGTGCCAGTATATGCCTGTTTCATAGATTATGAGAAAGCGTTTGATCGAGTCCAACACGAAAAGCTCATAGAATTGCTAAAAGAAGTTGGTCTAGATGACCGAGATCTAAAGATAATCGCTAATCTATACTGGAACCAGACTGCTCAAATAAAGGTTGATGGCCAACTGTCCGAAGAGGTCCAAATAAGAAGAGCTGTGCGCCAAGGTTGTATATTGTCTCCGCTGTTGTTTAATATCTATAGTAACAAAATAATAGAGAATTGTCATAATAGGCGACACGTTGGAAGGCCTGCAAGAGTTTTTGAATCAAATTGCTGCCAAAAGTTCGCAATTTGGGCTTAACTTAAATGTTGGAAAAACAAAATGGATGGTCATATCCAAGGAAAAGAACATCAGAGGCATGTTAGAAGTAAATGGGCAGCAAGTCGAACGCTTGGATTCATACAAATACTTAGGTTGCCTCCTCATTGAGAACTGGGACAACATGCAAGAAGTTCGTGTAAGAATTGAACAGGCCAGATCATCTTTTATCAAAATGAAATCAGTGTTATTTAGTCGCGATCTTAATATCACTCTCCGAATTCGTGTGCTTCGGTGTTATGTTTTTAACATCCTATATTATGGCATGGAAGCATGGACACTGACTGAGGCCATGTGCAAAAAGTTAGAGGCATTCGAGATGTGGTGTTATCTTAGAATACTAAGGATATCTTGGATGGACAGAGCAACTAATATGGATGTTTTGCTTAGAATAAATAAAGATCTTGAAGTTTAATTTATCATCAAAAAACGAAAACTTGAATATTTTTAAAATTGATGATAGAAGGCAAAATTGAACGCAGAAGTCGTCCGGGTTGTAGACGGATATCATGGCTTAAAAATCTTAGACATATGGTGTTAGTACTACGACACTTTTCCGAAAAGCAGTGGACAGGGTACAGATCGCGCTGATGATAGCCAACGTTCGAAGAAGACTTGTCGTCGTCTTGCACTTTAGAAGATTTTTATCATGACTTAAGTACTTAAAACAAAAAACAATAAACAGAACAATCCAGGGTTGCACTGGTCTCGGGTTCACGAAAGAAACCCAAGCTTTATAACCTTAAGACAGGAGAAGATAGATCGCCTTATGTGCAGTACTACCACCACCACTACTACTACTGCTATTATTGAGCACTTTTCTCGTTATTTCGCTCTTCTCATATAAATTTACATAATGCCCTTAATGGACTCGCGGTAAACGGCCCCTACCGATTATACATCTTGCTTTACACCTCAGTAAATGCAATGGTACCACCGCAAAAGGTGCAGTACCATAATCCTTAATAATAAGAAACATTATTTTGTCAATAACTTACTTTTTTTTCTGCGTCTGTGCATAAGAGGTGAAAAAAAAAA
This sequence comes from Oxystoma pomonae, assembly GCA_963921995.1. Taxonomy (NCBI): domain Eukaryota; kingdom Metazoa; phylum Arthropoda; class Insecta; order Coleoptera; family Brentidae; genus Oxystoma; species Oxystoma pomonae. The sequence goes on from OY998172.1 coordinate 56,303,815, forward strand.
CACGACTTTTATACCATTCATACTGTTTTGTTTTATTTACTTATTTTTTATATATGTTCTTGTAATTAAGTTGGTAGACCATAAGCTTTGTCCATTAAATTTACAAGTTATGACAATAAAGTAGTAGTAGTTGTAGTAGTAGTAGTAGAGGGGCGGACGTAGGCCTGGCAATTAGGCCGCATAATGGACCCTTTCTGCCATACGCCCCGTGCACCTCCGACTGTTGCACGTGCCCCTTAGGATGCAAGTTTTTTTTTCTCTAAGTGGACTTAATTTTTGTCTGACACCTTTTTGTCGGGGGCAGGGATCTTTAGACTGCGTAGCAATTTTACACAGTGTACCGCCGGCTTTACACCCCCTCCGAAGGGTGGTCCTGCTACATGTCGAACTTGCATCTATCTAACATCGCTACCGTCCCAGCAGAACTTGGTTGACGGTAGACTTTTCTCCCCAGCAGCACGCCCTCATAAAGGTTGACCCGAAAATCGAGGTCCTGGTTTCGCTGGCCGAGGTCGCCGTCGGAGTCTTCAGACGCATTCCTTGGAGTGGTCCCGATACTTGAAAGTGCTACCGCCTCTTTCAAGTCACCCTCTGTCGACTCCCGCTACCAGATCTGTCGGAGTCCAGCCGCGTCCCATGGAGTCCCGATCTCGGGGAAGTCCAGGTCTCCTTTTTCTGGGTCACCAGCTAGTCTCCGCTACCCAGTTTGGTGGGATCCTCGGCCGTCCACCTTTGAGTCCCGCAAAGTTTTCGGTGCAGGGTCAACCGTGTCGTCTACTTCTACCTCGTTTGTTGTTATGCTATGCACAACGTCGACTGCTGAGAAGTGAGGCCGCCTGTTGTCTCGAGTCGCATTCGGTGTTATGTTTTGCATTGATTACTTGCCGAGATCCGATCCTGCGATATCTGTTCTGCAGGCTAAGACAAAAAGCATCTTAAATCTAAATCTACCTAACTGTAAGAATTTCTTTAAAAATATTTGAGAAAAAAGTTTATATCATTAGTGTCACTTTTTAACGTTATACGTTATGCGTAAAAACCACTTGTCATTACTAGCTAGTGTTTTTACTATGCCCTATCAAATGCATATGAGGTTGGGTCGAAAGAGCCTCTATACTATACAACAACGTCTTAACTAAAAACCCTGTTTACTCTTTATCGTTTTAGTATCCTTTGGTCTACTATCGCGGCCATATAGACACCAAACTGACAGAAAATTTGGCAATAAAAATGGCGGCAACAGTGGGCTAAAGAGTACTGAAGAGATTAGGAGTTAACTGGCTTTTTAGTTAAGTAGAGTTTTAATAAAACACAATTTAAGCCCATTTTCCTTCAGTACATACAGACGACTCTTAAAAAACTACTTCTCTGGCCAATTCCTCGGCAGATATTGAATTACAAGAATCTGCAGCCGAGTTCTTCATCTAGACAGAGTTAAGGAATGGATATCACCAAAGAAACAGTGGCAAATTTTCAACAAGCGGATGGAGCAATCTGAGGGGCATAACAGTTAGGTAAATTTATATTCTCTGGGTAAATTTGATCTCTGGTCCGACTTGACGTATAACCCTACTTTTTTGTTTAATTTTTCTTTTGTATTGTTTACTTCTTAAAGTTGGAATTTATTGGCGTTTTTTTGAGTCTTTTCTCTAAAATATCTAATAAATTACTCCATTTCAACGTCTAGAGTTGTCCTGCTTCGCGGATTGTATAAAAATTCCACAGAAAGTAAGTATTTTCTGCAAAGAACAGATGAGGTATCAAAGCTTCATTTGTAGCTTAAGACTTTGTGTTAGAATAAACGAATTGTAATATATTGTCTTTATTTTTAATTCTAAGAGGCAGAAAAGTAAAACTTATTTTTTTTATGCTAATCATCGCAACCGCGTCATTGAGGAGGCGGAGTTAGGGCGGCGACGATACTTAGAGGAAAAACCGTTAAAAGGTAACATAGTAAGTATTTTTGGAAACCGAATGAAAAGCTCTATTCAAATTTTAGAAAATATACAGGCTATCTCATTTAAAAAAGTATTGTCTCCGCTCTAGCCCCATCTCCTTAATGAATGGCGGCACAATTAGCGTCCAAAAAGGTACTTTTTTTATAAACCATCTAATTATGGAAATTTTATTTCTGTCTCTTTTGGTACTGGAGATATTAGGGTGGACTCGGGATTTTCAGGACACCCTGTATGTTATATTTTCCCTGTCTAGACCCGAGTCCACATACAGACCGAACTATTTTGGGCCTGTGTACAAAACTAAATGAAGTAGGTTGTTAGTTTTTGGTCACATGCTGGGACGTACCTTTTTTTGTCACTACACAAAAACGTTGAATTTTAATAAAAGCTTTACAAACACTAAAATAGGGCACAAAAATTGTAAAAATAAAATAATAGATTTGAGGTGGGGCATTAATCCCTTTTCCTCTTATGTACTCGCTGACAAAGGGGTTATTTATGACCCAAAATTCTTTGAAGGTTGACTCCATATGCATGGCGGCGCCGGCGTTGCAAACCTAGCGCATTCTATCCAACTTTGCGCATCTCTGCGGGCTACTGATGGATCATATAGGAAAAAGTTTTTAATGACGGGAAAAAGGACGAGATCCCATGCTTATTTCTTGCCAAAGACAAAATTTATAATGATTGGCGTCGATACAATCCTATCGCCTGTAATACAAGAAGCGCTTTCCTCTATATCAGTTTTAGATATTCCCATCTCTGAGAGGCGATAGTTTATGTTTAAATAATGCCAAACCAAAATCTCAACATTTTTAGTTTAGTGAATTAGAACTAAAAATAATATCAAGGACGGGATCACATGCTTCTGTTCTTGCGAAAGACGAAATTTTTTTCAATGGCGTAGGCAGAAATTGATCCTGGGGAGGATTAAGGTTCCTGCGGGGCTTCAGTAATAGCATAGTCTCAGATAACCATCGATATTCAATGACCAAATACTTTTTTCGATTCCGAGCTTCATTTCCTTTAGTTTGCTACCCCACAACCCATATTTTGGCAGGTCAATTTTTTTATTGAATATAGGGGGGTAATAGGTAATAGTAGAGTCTACGTACCGGTTGAAATTTCTAAAAACGCTAAAACACCTGTTTAGTTATTTTATTAGTAGAATCTACATAACAATTTTCAGACCTCTGAGTCTTTTCGTTTTCGAAGTATACAAAACCTCTTTGAAATTTCGACCTCTTTAGGGGTAAAATTTCCAAAAATCCTTTCTTAACGAGCGCCTCCGTCAAAAACCCAATATGTCCTTAATTTTTCATAAATGTAGTTCAAGTGGTTTGACCTGTGCGTTTATAGTTCGTATATGGTATATCGTGTTGACTACCGTTCTTTTGACTTATTATTTATCACAAGCTTTTATTTAACTTCACTCGTATATATTAATGGTGACCAACTTCCACATAATATCCGATCGGCTTCAAATTTGCTTATTTGAATTACAAACATCTGCAGCCGAGTTCCATTTATATAGTTGTGGTGACAACACAATAATATAGTGTGATGAACATGACAGCTCCCTACTCGAAGGGGGTGGAGGGGGGTACAGTTGAAGTACGCCCGATTTGTTTGTGTGTGTGGGGGAATTTGGGGATGGCGATAATTTTGAAAAATCAATATGGCGGATTCAAGATGGACGATTTCTGGTCATGTTTTGCTAACCAATTTTAACTGACTTATACACATCGGATTGCCTTCAAATTTGGTATGCGTTTATAGTTCCGGTGACAATACAATAATACGGTATTATTAGGCACGCCCTCCCCCCTACGATGGGAGTGGACGGGGGGGAAACCTAAGTTTGTCCGATTTCAACCAAAATTGTTATACGGGGGTTTTTGTGGATAAGGACAACGAATTTTTGATCAGATGGACGATTTTTGGTCACGTTTTGCTAACCAATTTTAACTATCTAACAAGGGAAGTGGAGAGGGAAAAGATTTAGTTTGTTCAATTTCAATCAAAATTGGCATACGGGGGTTTTTAAGGAAGGGGATTATGAATTTTTGATCAGATTTGAAAATTTGAATATGGCGAATTCGAACTGGACGATTTAGGATGCAAATCTAAAAATTAAAAAATAAATTTTTATTAAAAAAAACTTTTAAAGAGCAAGCTTTTATTGAGTGCTCCAAAAAGAAGAAAATAATTTTTTATCTTTCTGATACCATAATAAGAGCGATAGGCGCAAATTAAAAATTTTAACTTTATAGGTATCACATCTTCACTCGTATATCGGTCACATCGACGATTCACCTAAGAAATAGTTGTATTGCTTTATAACCTAAGGACATTTTCAAAGGCTTGGCAGGCATGGCAATCTCACCGGTTCTAAGCTTCTTTAGATGAAAGCATTATGTTTATCATTCGAATAGAAGAATGTAGTTCTTCTTTTGTAGTTCTCCTTGTCACCGTAAAGTTAAAATTTTGAATTCATAATTTACGCCCATCGCTTTTATGATGGTATCAGAAAGATAAAACAATTATTTTCTAAAACAATTGTGTTTTTCACGTATTAGCCAACGTATTTTGCAAAGACACGTCTTTGTGCGGAACACGTCCTGACACGCTACAGTCTCCGTGATCCATCGTCAATCCACGACCGGTTTCGATTTTATTGAATCTCATCAGTGGGGTTATTCTTGAATCGAGAGAAAATTGGCTCTCAGAGAGTTAAATTATCTCTATGCATCTCATTGGTCCCAATCTTCGGTTAAAATCGGTTTCTCTCACTTTTGCGCGACATTGATGGAAAGTAATTCTCTTAGTCAAGACCAATAGAATTACTTTCGATCAATATCGGGCAATAGTGAGAGAAACCGATTTAAACCGAAGATTTGGACCAATGAGATGCATAGAGATAATTTAAATCTCTGGGAGCCAATTTTCTCTCGATTCAAGAATAACCCGCCAGGTGGATCCAGGCAAGAGCTCCGTGTAGAGTTAATACTATACAGGGAACTAACTAAAACAACTACTCCGAGGACAAATACCCCTACCGGCATTGAATTACAAAGTTAGTTCAAAAAACACAATTGTCTTAATTTCTTTGTCAACGAAAGCTTTGAACTAACTTCAATTTGAATTCAATTTCGGTGGGGGTGTTTGCTCTCGGAGTAGTAGTTTTAGTTAGTTCCCTGTATAATAATTTTCTACTTTTTAGTGTTCTTTATCAATGGGATTTACTAAAATGGTTTAGTCTATTTTAAAATGGTCCTAAGTTTAAGTGAAATTTTTGGTTTTCAGCATTTTAAACAAACACTTCTTGAGTTTTGGACGTAGTTTGATTTATAAGAAGAATTTTAATAAATTTGTTTATTGAATATCATCTTAACACAATCTTTTGTTGGATTTAAGAGGAAATTTTCCAGTTAGAGGAAAACAAAATTAAAAAATTTAAACACATCGATGTAGATGAGTAATAATAATAATAAAATAAGGAGTAGATTAGTTTTGTATTTACTTAAAAGGTGTTTTTATCTATGAAATGTATAAACTTAAATGAAAGTTTTTTTAACATTTCTGTCACTGTCGAAATGTCAGTTTAAAAATATTAGCGCTGCGTTCAATCACAAACAGCGAGTTCGGATCTTTTACTTCTGCTTGCACCTTGGCTTGCACCAACCTCTACTGATGAAAGCTACAGCTTTAAAATGAGTGGGCTTTGAGTAAGGAAAGTTTTTTTGACTGAGCTTTTAGATAACCTCAATGTTTTACTTTCAGTTTGTAAATTAATTAAAATAGTTGTTTTGGGTTTTTTTGTTTGGTATATTTTTCGTGCATAATCAGTGACCTTCACTTATGTTTGTTTTGCCTCGTAGTGCCTCATAAATATATTTTTTGTGCTGAAAACGGGTCCAAAATCTGGCGTTTTTCTGGACAAAATAGGAGGTGTCTTATTGGGTAATGAACAACTTGGGATATTAAATAAGGTAAATTAATCCTTGTAAAAACGGTTACTTAGGAAAATAACAAATGAACCTATTACCAAATGCCGTAAAACAAGCGTTTCTGGGGGCTATAAATTTAAACCACCCCCCTGAGGTGGTCTAAAAAATCACCAACTTTATAACCTCAAACACAAATAATGAAGCTATTATGTGCCAAATTTTTGGCGTATTCGCCATTTGCCATTTTAAAACCTGCCAAAAAAAAATAGTTTTAGAGCATTTTCTTCTAAAATATGGTGTATTTTGAGAAAAAAAGCACTTTTTCAGTGGTATTTTGTAATAACAATACAAAATAATGAATAACTTTGTGTTTTCTGTATAAGTAAGTGTTTTTTGAAAATTGGTTTTAAAATTTGGTACCCCCCCCAGGTGTAAATATTTAGACCTGTGAGGGGTACTATTTTAGATCTTAGTAAATCCCACTGTATACACAACTCCTGATTTTTAAGGACGCCATTTGAAAGTAAGGAAAATTATGCAATTTCTGCACATAAAACTTCTTTCCAGCTTCAATATAAGAGAAGTAAGAGGGGGTGGAAAATATGTTGAATCAACCTGTACTAATGAAGTTCCTCAATCTGGACTTACCAATCTTCTTATTGATTTAGGGACAATTTAAAGTTGATGGGGTTTAAAAAATCAATAAAATTACTTTACCTCGTGTATATTTAGCCAATAAATCGATGGCTCAGTCAATAAATCTTCGAAAGATGCGTATTCAATTAAGATATCAAATGCTTTTATGGACAATTCGTGGAGTTGATAAAGTTATTTATTAACTATTAATTATAATAATAACCTTAAAACTTATTAAATTATGACAGCTTAATTACAGTTACTTATTAACGGGTGTCGTTACTAGCACAGACAACAGATAAAAACTTTCAATCTTCCTTGCCAAATTGTCTTGAATGAAAAATGCGCTTTTTTTGGCTAGACAAAACACACTGCGGTCAGCGGCGTAGCAACAAGACTTGGGGCCCCGAGGCAAAGACAATTTATGTCCCCCCCAACTAATAAATGTATAAATGTAAATTTTAATTTTTTTTTATCAAAATTAAACACGTGCTAGGTACCTAAAGTTGTGTTTTATTCAAGTAAATAAAAAAAAACAAACGTTTTTTTTTATTATAAAAAAAAACAAATATTTATAGATATATGATATTGTTATTTATTTTATGTATATATGTATTTTATTGTTAACATTAACTGTAACAGTGGCAAGTCTTGAGAGGTCAATAATTTAAAAGTACCCTTTCCTCGCTTTTTCATTAGCAAATTTTTTTTATTAGAGTCGTTAAGTCCATTTCGTAAGCCACTTTCGCTAAGCTGCTTAATCTACTTTGACCCATTTGTGATCTTAAGTAATCTTTAAATAGTTTTAATTACTCTCAAGAGTTGCCACTGTTTCCTGTATAATGTTAAAAAAAATGCGGTAAATATTTGAACAAACTTACTTTCTAGAACTCCGTATTGTTTAATAATTAGCTCAAAAAAATCGCTAGTCGACATATTATTATTCAGATCGTTTTTTACAAGTGGTAAAAGATGATTATATTCAATTACTATAGAAGGCTCTATAATTTCAGAATATTTGTTATAAAAGTGACATCAAAGTTGTCGAAATCGCACTTTTGAGCATGTACTGACCTTATTTGCAAACCGACCAGAATCTAATTTAATTTTTTGAATTTGCCATGACTGTCTTTTTAAAAATAAAATTTTAATTAATAATTATTGAACTTTTTTATTTCTTATCTGATTTAAACGAAACTTTCTCTATATTATAAAACATTTCCAAGGCACCTAACTGTAACAGAAAACTGACAGATGTCGGTCATATTGAACTTCGTTATTTTTTGTCCGATTTAAACAAAACTTTTGTTGCACATAAAGCGTTTTCAACAATATCCAATTTTGATCCAAAATTGACATATGTCAGTATAGCCATCTTACAATGGCCATATTGAACTACGTTATGTTTTGCCCGATTTAAACACAACTTTTTATACATTTTAAGGTTTTCTAATATTACTTAAATAGGATCAAAATTCGATATTCATGAAAACGCTTTATGAGCAACAAAAGTTCTGATTAAATCGGACAAAAAATAACGAAGTTCAATATGGCCGGCATCTGTCAGTTTTCTGTCACAGTTAGGTGTCTTGGAAACGTTTAGATACTGGAGAACAAAAAAAATGCAACACCAGAAAGGACAAATATTTTTAAAGTAATTTATTTATATTTCTCCATGATAATCATCAAAAAATTAATAATGAGTGGCTCCTTCATGGTTATTTATGCACTAGTTTGTTCTATTGGGAATTGACAAAATACGAAGGTCTATATCATATTGAAAAACACTCATTCAAATCCTCTTTACGGCATGCCAGAGTTCATCTAAGTTTCTAGGGGGACGTGGTAATCGGCTAAGATTGCGCCCTATCATATCCCATACGTGTTCGATAAGCGACAAGTCAGGCGACCTTGGTGGCCATTCCAAAGTCTCTATGCCAAGTTCATGTAAGAAGTCCATTGTTTCACGAGCACTATGCGGTCTGGCATTATCTTGTTGAAAGATCGCATTTGGTATAGTTTGTAGGTAGGGATGTAAAACTGGCGACTGCAGCACTTCATCGATATATCGCCGATCAGTCAGATTGCCGTTGATGCGGACTAGAGGTGATCTGCTTCCTTCGTCTCTCACCTCGAAATCGTCTAACCCTCATGCGTCCATCATGGCCGCCTAAACAAAACCTGGATTCGTAGCTGAAGCTTATGGTATTCCATTTGCCATTCCAGTTTTGCCGAGCTCTGCACCACTCCAAGCGGCGAGGCTTATATTGTGGAGTCAAAGGTATCACCAAAAGCGGATGGTAAGCCCTCAGCCCCATACCAAGCAATCTTCGATTAACTGTCATCCTTGAAAACACTCGTCCTGTAGCTGCAACTAGAACATCTCTTACTTGGCGTACACTGCCCCGTCGGTTTCTGAGAGCAAGAAGTCTAAGATGCCATAAATCACGACCTAGTAATAATCTAGGGCGTCCAGAACCCACACGACGTCTATAAGTCTCATCATTGGACCACCTTCTCCAAACTCGATGGATTGGCATTAAACTACGAGAAAAGATTTAAAATTTTCCGAAACGGTCTTTTATGTATTGGTTGTTTTTGAAAATGAATAGAAAAAATCTGTGAAAAAAGGAAAGAATAGAAGACAAAAAAATTATCAAATATTTCTTTGGAGATAAGGTATACACACAAATAATTTTCATTTCATTCTCCAATATAATTTAGAGAAAGTTTCGTTTAAATTAGATAAGAAATTAAAAAGTTCAATATGGCGGATCCAAGATGGCAGTGCAATTTTGACATTTAAAATTTTATTAAAAGTCATGGCAAATTCAAAAAAGAAAATTAGATTCTGGTCGGTTTGCAAGTAAGGTCAGTACACGCTCAAAAGTGTGATTTCGACAACTTTGACATAACTTTTCTGGGAGGGGTAGAGAGTTGGCGCAATGAAACAAAAACCTTCTTAGGATGAGAACTACAACATATAAAAAAATCAGGCAATTCTACGGAATAAAAATTTCTATTTAAAGAAGGCGATATCCAATTTTTAATTTTTTTAAATTTTATTTGATAGACGAAGCTTAGAACTAGGGTTCACTAGTGGTATTTTCTTATTTTTTTATTTTTGGTGCCAGGTATAGGCGGCTAAAAACAGGCAAAATGTGTCATATTTACACCAATATTGCCCAAAAATAACAGATAACTCTAAATTTAATCATTGCATTATGTTTAAAATGAAACCAAAATTATCAAAAAACCTCTCGTTAAGACAGAAAAGTTTTGAACAAAAATTATACCTTTGGATCGGAACGTTTTTTTTTATCGAAAACTATGTATTTTTTACCCTAAAAAAGGACAATCTGTTATATAGGTAAACATGGTTTAGGTGGTTCTTCTTCAACACATTACTCTTATGAGAACCTATTTTTCCTTTTACCCGAAAACCATCCAAGGTAAATCCAATATATTATATATTTTTGTAATAAAAAGGCCATTTAAATTGAAAAAATATACAGGCTGTACCATTTAAAATAAAGAAGTTAAGGTCAAAATTTGACAGTTGCGATGACAGCTGCCAATTTTTAGGGACGTCATTTGAAAGTTTAAAAAAAAATATGCAACTTCCGTACATAAAACCTTTCCAGCTCTAATAATGAGGGCGCTAAGGAGGGAGGGTGAAAAGTATAGTGAATCACCCTGTACTGCTGAACAACCCAGCAGGATAAAATTTTTATGGGAGAAAATGTTTTAATTTTAAAAACTATACAAAAAACCTCGGAGATTTTTTGTCGGAGTCTTTGCCCCCCTCCCTCTTAATTGTCCTCAGAAAAACACAGTATTTTATATTTAAAAAACATGTAAGAGGCAGTAAATAATAAGCAAAAACCATATAAAAAATTAGCAGATTTTTTTGACGGAGTCATTGCCCCACTCCCTCTTAATTGCCCTGAGAAACACACAGTATATTATATTTAAAAAGCATGTAAGAGGCAATAAATTATATGCAGAAACCATATAAAACATTCGGAGATTTTTTGACGGAGCCTTTGCCCCCTCCCTCTTAATTCTCTTAAGAAACATACAGTATATTTAAAGACCATGTAAGGGGCAATCAATAATAAGCACAAACTATATAAAAAACTCGTGATGGAATCATTGCCCCTGTATTTTCCTAAGAAACACAAAGTATATTGAGAATAGGAATCCACAAAGTATATTATATTTAAAAACCATGTAAGATGCAATAAATAAGCAGAAACCATATAAAAAAAATCGTAAATTTTTTGACGTAGTTGATGTTGTCTTAAGAAACACACAGCATAGTATATTTAAAAACCATGTAAGAAGCAACAAATAATAAGCAGAAACCACATAAAAAAAGATTTTTTGACGAAGTCATTGCTTCCTCCCTCTTAATTGTATTGAGTAACATACTGTATATTATATTTAAAAACCATATAAGAGGCGATAAATAATAAGCAAGAAAAACTACATAATATGTATAGGAGCGAGTTAGCGCCCACTCGAACCAATAAAGTTAAATGATATCGCCAATAATAGTACAGAAATCCAGTTACTTTAAAGATAAAGACCGTTCTCTCCATTTTGATACAGTTTTCTCAATTAGTAATTACCAAAAACAGCTTGAAGTTAAGTACCTAGTTGGTAAGCGTATTGAGGTCAAAGCCAGAAATATGGGAAAATAAGGACTTTTAAGTTGAACAAATAATAGAGCATTATTGGAACTTAAGCTCAACTATAGGCATAGATAGCCTGAATGTACTGCAAGCGATACAACAATGGGTTCAAATACGACGTATTAGGCACATTTAGCTATTATTTATTACGTATTATTGTATTATGTGAACGTGGCTCGATTTTATGGTGGATGCGATAGTAGAACAGCCGACTGCACCAGTTCCGTACGTCGGGATTGACGTAACGTTGCGACCACAGCAACGCACGTATCGATTGCAGTCAGCTGTTTGGTCATCGCCTCCACCATAAAATCGGGAGTCGTTCGAAAAATGGCATAAATAAGTAAAAAATGCAGTGCCATTTGGCTTTGTTTTGAAGGCGTTAGGTATAAGTATATACCTATGCATTTAAAAAGTAGCTAAAAGGATCTATTATCTGATAAGTGCGGAAAGGGATACTTTAGTGATACAAAATTTTACCTGTAAATTATTGAAATGGAAATATAAATGTTAATAATTCACGTTTTTTAAATAAACGGAATCACTTTATCGCACTAGGTGCCATAACGTTAACGCACCAGGCTGCCGATTCTTGAATTCTGTAGGAAAGGTCGCACGAGAACGGTCACCTCCCTGATATCAGCCAATAACATGCTTTAAAGCTATCACGAGTTATCCGAAACCTACCCGACCACGGCCGAACTTCACCCGATTGCCGTGTATCGAAGGAACGTTGCTACACTTTCATACACGTGCCTCTGAGCAGGAGAACGGGCGCTCTTGTAAAACGATAATCAAGTCAGCTTTGCGCGTGCACCGTACAAGTTTGGCAGATTGTGAGCCTTCTTATTGGTCGAAACAAAGGATGGGAACGTTCTCAGACGACCATTCTCTCGAAATTCAAGAATCGGCAACAGGAAGGATTGGTATTCAAAAAAGCACATTTTTGACGAGTTTCCGCAATGTTTATCAATCGTGACATATAACTACGAGATACTATAAGGGTCCAATCGCAAAATGTGTAAAAATAATAACTTTGTAAAACAAAGAAAATAATTGAAACATCACGGTTGGCCCTGGGCAAGGCCAAAGGCAAAAAATCTACTGCGCCTGCCTGACGCAGTCTGCTCGCAGCCCAGAAGAGTTTTTGGCTCGGCATTTTTTCCAGGCTAAGGGCTGATTTTACAACCAAAGGTAAAGCTCCAGGTTAAACCATAGTTTAAGCTTCAGTTTAACCTTTGGATTAAATCATCGGTAAAAAAGTTGCTCAATTTTATAAGTCGCTGTTAAAAAATTCCACGGCTAGTAAGAAAAGAAGAGCTGTTGGATTAGCTGTAGAACAACACGTTTTTTTCTAGTTTAAACTACATTTTCTTGGAATATAGGGTTAATTATTTTAAACATATCTTTAAAATGCCACAAACTAGAGCCGAATCCAGCATAGTCACCAAATTTGATAAAAATCAGTCAAGTAGTTTTTGAGATATCAGCGTTGATTACAGACAGACAGACAGACATACAGCTAAACGCCACAACAAAAAATCTTCAGAATTGTCAGAAACGCAAAGATATACAGTACATATATACAAATACGTGTGAGCTCGGTGTGAGAATAAGACTAACTGGTCTGTGGGATGTTCCAACTCTTGTCGAATTTCCTCGTGCACAATTTCGCATGTCTCTTTACATAATCTAAACCTCTTTTTAAAATCTACATCGTCGTACTCATCCAAAGGGTTTGTTCTGAGACGAATAATTTTTGGTCTTGGTGCTTCGACAATGTCAATAATTTCGTTATCTTCATCCAGTTGCTTAATAATAAATTCTAAGTCATCGATTATAGCGATTTCACTAAATACTTACATTTTTGTTCTGAGACGAATAATTTTGGGTCTTCTTGGTGCTTCGACAATGTCAATAATTTCGTTATCATCTTCATCCATTTGCTCAATAATAAATTCTAAGTCATCGATTATTGAGCAACTGGATGAAGATGATAACGAAATTATGGACATTGTCGAAGCACCAAGAAGACCAAAATTATTCGTCTCAGAACAAAAAAACAAAAAACAAATTTTAAATAAATTTTTAATAACTATTTTGAGGTTAGATTATTTCGGTAACTACTAAACTAAAGTTTAACAAACACCCAGACCGCAGGTAACGGTTAAACCGAAGTTTGTTGGTAAACTGCACCTATAAAACGTAAAAAATTCGACATCCGTTATTTAAACTGAGGTTTGACGTTTTACTATGAGTTGTAAAATTGAACTTGATTGGAAGAATTATTATCGGTACGGCTTTTTTTTGCGGAAAATGCAAGGGCAGGGCCGTTAAGGTATTTCATCTATTGGGAAATCAATTTAACTGTGGCGACCTGATTTTTTTGCAAAATTTTACGTCATTGCATTTGTTTTCCATGGCAACGCGGAGAGTTTATTTATGTTTGTCCACAGTGGGACGCCAGAGCTTTTTTAGCACCGGGTCAAAAATTTGGGGTTAGGTTGACTTTGCATTTCGCTCCGCTCAAGCACATAAGTTTTTTTTACTTTCGCTTTTTTCGTAAAGTGTGTGCGGTCTGGCATGCGTCCGTGTAAGTCATGATGCGTTGCTGTAGCCCGAACTTGCCTAACTATCATTACCGCCGCTGTACCGTACCATGGCGCAAATAACCCTCTAGGTCCATGTGACCGCGTGTTTATTTTGATTTTTCAGACAAAAACAATAAGTTTTTCTATTGAGTTTGTGTCTTGGTTTCTGCTAATGCAGTACATGTGCCCCTTGGTGTTCTTAAAGACTCCGAAAATATGTAATGGGTATCAATATATTCCCTAATACTAAACACTAATTCTAATAATAATAATACTAAAATAAAAGAAAACCATTTACTGCAGAATTACTTGCTAAAAAAACGCTACCCAACTACATATTAAAGTAACTGGGTGTATTGTTTAAAGTTGCATTTAAAAGTGCATTTATAATTGAATTGGAAACACTTCTGCTAGTTGGTACCACTGGTTTTAAGACAACAGGTTAACTTAAAAAGCATCCAGATTTAAAAATCGGCTGCTGACGCTAGAAGAAATAATCATATTCTATTTTAAACAGGAGCGTCAACGACTAGCAAGAGTCTCTCCAACCTTAAAATGGAGCTTTACTGACCTGTTTTGTTAATACTCAAGTATCCGTGTGTTTTTGAAACTAAGGTTGGGATCTACAATCTTTCCTGTGCCCTCCAAGATTTCACTAGTAAACTTGCACATAACTATGCCGCAATAATTTAATTAAAAAAAAAAATATTGCATCAAAATAAAAACAAAATTATTTGAGGTTATAGGCGTTGTGTTTTGTTGTTTCTATGCGAATTCCTAATAATTCGAGCGAGCCAGTAAAGTTCTCTTGGTTCTTTGATAAACTCGGGGTAATGCCCGCGCAGCGCTAGGCCATTTTCGGCGGGCGACCGCACACATAATTTTGAAAGATAAACATAACCTCGAATGATTTTCTGTCAGAAAACGTAAAAATACCCTTCTGTCCCACTGCGACCCTTGTTGACAAAACACCTGCAGTTGCCATGGTATATTTTGCTTATTTTGATTTCCCAATAAGATACGTTTACGATTGGTTTTTATTGACTAAAAGTTTCTAATCAATAAAACATAAATGCATTATGATATAAATTGGGTCAATTGGGTTCTGAGTCTATAACCAAATATATCTTAAGTAATATGTATCATACTGGGATGAAAATGAGCCTCTTCAAATATCATTAATGAACAATAAAATGCACACATTTTAAAAGCAGGGAAATCTTTTTATTTTTTTTTAGTATTTATTCCCAACCAACTTAAGTAGTTCATTACAGGGAATAAAAAAACATTAAGTAAATATTTATAGATATTATTAAATTTAAATTATATTAATTGTAAAAAGGGTAATAAATACATTAATTAATAAATTGTCATTTAAAAAATATTATATAATAAAGAAGTACTAATAATAATAATATTATTAAAAACCGAGAATACAATAATTACATGGAGAATTACATCAATAAATCTAAACAAAACATAACTACTACTACACACACAGAAATAGTGATCAACCTCTAACGCCTCACTTTTCTCGCATTCGCGACGGGGTTTAAAAAAATTAAGTTAGTCATATTCATATCACGGATCACTCATATACTATCATAAACGAAGCCAGCGAGTTATAGCAAAAAATCAGAACGCAGAATGATCAGGGAAGAAAAATATGTTTTTATTTAAACCATTTTTTAAGGTACCACCTACCTCCACTTTTTAAAAAAATGACACTTCACGACTCATTGGAAAAGTTGTTTTTATTGAAGAAACATTTTACCGCAATAAAATCGGAGCAGTTGTTTTTGAGTTATAAACATTTAAACTTATTATTTTAAAAATTAATATCTCGAAAACGAACCACATTTTGAAGAATATCAAAGGTTTGGCACTTCGAGGTTCACCGGTTTTCAAGTTATAACGGTTTTTCTGAAAAAAATGGGCTAAATTTGAAGGCCGATATCTCGAAAACGAATAACAAAAGTGAAAATATCTCCACGTTGTGACCTCTGAAATTTATTTGTCTATCCAAAACTTTATCCAAAAAAATGTTTTCACCTGATTTGCATTCTGCATCCGGAACCTAGAAATCATCTAGAAAAAGGACAAAAAACATACAATAGAAAGAAGAAGAAACTGCATCACATTAAATCTGGAAAAAGAAGAAATTTGTCAGCTCCCTTTTCTCGGCGTTCTAGTCACCAAAAAGAATTCAACCGTAACCACTTCTGTATATCGCAAACCCACTCATACTTGACAATGTCTAAACCTCAAATCAAACCACGCCACGTCAACCAAACTGGGAATTGCAAAATTTCTCATAGATCGAGCCACCTACATCTGCAATACGGAAGAAGCTTCAAATAAAGAAAAGGCAAAAAATCGATCCGATCTTCGAAGGAGCGGTTTCTCCAACTACACAATCAATATCCGTCTGCTTGGTGTCGTGGTTAACGCCGCGACTTTCAAGCAGGAGATGCCGGGTTCAAGCTTCGGGTCTTGCAGGTAGTCTACTTGGACTTTTTCTTATAAAATTACAGAATTTTGTAAGATTAAGGTAAAACGCAGTATGAAGCGGCGTAGGCCGAGTTAACTAGAAGGCAGGTTAATTTGATTCCATACCGTCCCTCGGAGAGGACGTTAAGAGGACGGTCCCGTGTGATCCATATATTGATAGTGGAGCACGTTAAAGATCCCAAGCCCCGACAAAGGGGTTTAGGTCTAAATCCCTCTAGGAAAAGAAAATTGCCTTCCTAAGGGGGTGCTCATCAGACCGGTCTGGTGAGTGGGGTAGGGGAGGAATGTGCCACCACTCTCAGGTCGCAGTGGAGGGAGCTGTAAATTGCACCACTCATAACAAACCTAACCTAACATACACAATCAATAAAACTTTTCAGACCACACCAATACAAAGGACGACAGACCTAAATACTGAAAGGAAGGCGACGTTCAAAGGAATCTGAGAAATAATAAAAAGAATAGGCAACCAATACCATCTTCGGACTGTCTTCAAAACGATCACAACAATAAGAAGTCAACTGACAAAAAGTAAAACACAACGTTACGACACCAAGAACTGCATTTACCAAGTACAATGCGAGTATAGGCATATCTACATCGGAGAGACCAGCCGACCCATGGACATGGACAAAGCGTCACCATCAAGGATATTTGGAAACCCATACAGTAACAGATTTCAACTGCGAAAGGGCGGAGCCAACCAAGCGTAAACTTCATGGTTAACTGAACTCAGTTTTTTTATGGTTCTCTGAACACAGATTTTTTATGGTTCACTGAACACATACTAGTATATAATATTAAGTAGTCATAGTTTTTGATAGTACCACCTTAAGTCATTACAAAAAATAAAATTTAATAGGTTTTTAAATCATTTTAAAGAAAGTACGTATATATATTATATAAAACACATTAACACTAATTTATAAACAAACATAATAAAAAAATATATATATATTAAAATACGAGTAATAAAATATTAAAAACATAACACCAATAATGAAAACATTTTGTATTGTACACAATAAAAGAATACCACTGTAGTGCAATAAAATACGGAATAAAAAGGATAACTACCCAGAATTAATTGTAACCTATTCTCTAGAAATTAATTTGTACTATATTAAGCTTTCTCAACCAACATTTTTTGAAACTCTCTTTTAAATTTTTTTGCATTATTAATTTGTCTAATATGTAGTGATAATTTATTAAAAAGTTGACGACCATTAAAAACAATAGATTTTTGCACAAGCTTACTTAACAAGAAAATTTTGCCTTTTATTAGATCTTTGTTCTATAATTTCATTTTTATGTTTTTTTCTGAAGCAGACATACTGTTTCCAATATAAAGAGAGAGGCTAAAGTAAGTATTTTCTCTTTTATAAATAGAGGTTTACATGAATCTCTTGCTTTTGCATATATATCGCAGTCATCTCTTTTGTAGGACAAACACAGACTGAAACAACAAAAGAGAACAGGTAGCCCAAAAACACAAACCATATCGTAAGTGGGATTCTATTAAAGCAAAGTAAGCATTTCTGAAGGCGCACATATCAAGTTCATTTGATATCACCCTAATAGCATAACAGTTTTTATTAAAAGTTTATTTTTAAGTTGGATTATGTGAGTTTCAAATTTGAGTTTTTCATCAATGTAAATACCTAGAAATTTATTTTCTGATGGGTTACTAAGTTGTACATTGCCTAAAGAAATATTTTGTAAAGTGCACTCAAATGTTAAGATATAATTTATTTGAGTGGCACCAATCTTTAGTTACCTTAATGTCAGTATTTATCTGACTAGTCAAGTCAGTTTTACCAGTCCATAATATAGTTGAATCATCAGCAAACAAAACAAAAGTTCCCAAAATACTTACATCTGCTAAGTCATTTATAAATAAAAGAAATAAAATGTGACCCAAAACTGAGCACTATGGAACGCCAAACTCATTTTTTGGTGTCTCTGAATTTGAATTATTAAAACTTACAGACTGCACCCTACCCTCTAAGTAAGATTTTAACCACTGATAGGCTTTCCCTCTAAAGCCGTACCTTACCAAGTTTCTGCAGCAGAATTTCATGACTTACGCAGTCAAATGCCTTTGATAAGTCACAAAAGACTGCTTCCGCTACTTCCCCGTCATTTAACCCTAAATACAGACCCTCGAGAAATGCGTACATTGTATCCCCTGTGCTTTTTTAAAACTTACAGACTGCACCCTACCCTCTAAGTAAGATTTTAACCACTGATAGGCTTTCCCTCTAAAGCCGTACCTTACCAAGTTTCTGCAGCAGAATTTCATGACTTACGCAGTCAAATGCCTTTGATAAGTCACAAAAGACTGCTTCCGCTACTTCCCCGTCATTTAACCCTAAATACAGACCCTCGAGAAATGCGTACATTGTATCCCCTGTGCTTTTTTTTGACTGGAAACCAAACTGTTTTATATTCAGAATGTTGTTTTTTTTCTAAAAATGTAATTAACCTTTTTTTTAGCTAATTTTTCTTGAGAAGTGTAGGTAACAATGCTACTGGTCTATAATTTGTTGGATCATCTTCATCTCCTCCCTTGCTCAGAGCAATTTTCAAACAAATAATAAGCATTCGAAACGTTGTAAAAAGTAAAAATAAAGACAATGGAAGTTCGAAACTTTAGATTACTCTCAAATTCAACGTTGTCTACCACCTTCAAACAATCTGTTATTTCTATTTCTATTAAAAAACACTGAACAATTACTATCGAATGCTACTTATATGAGAGATTCCAAATAACAGAATCGTACACAGAAACAATCGACTAGGAATTTTCGTTTTAATCAACTTTTTTAATTGCACTTTGAATGGTAGATTCAAGGCGTTTTTTTAGTTAGCAATGTGCCGTTTTGTTTCAATATTAATTGATTTGAAAAACGGTACTCGATTGTGTCTTGGCGCCTCTTAAACAATATAATTCAACATGCAATCGTTGCAAAGAATACCTCCAATTAGCCTTACCATATAAATGCATCGGACGTTGCATCACCTTCGCTGACAAGGGAGTCAATAGGTAGTCAATATGTGACTCTAAGGTAATTACCAATTGCGAGCCCGTTAAAATAAGTAGAGAAGGTTCCGTTTTGTTTATTGTTGGTATTTTAGCTAACACAGGGTTAATTCCGAATAAGTGTTATTAATGCAACTTACAATAAAGTAACTTACAATAAACATTACTGGAGATATTAATGTTTATTTTTTTTTTTGAATAAAGGCACATAGGTCGCGATTCTTCAGAAACGACAGAAAATCTCACCCGTCACAATTCTAGAAAGTGTCGATGTACAAGCTGTGCTTGTAAATTACGCTTGCTTAACTCGGCTTGGTTAAGCAGCGGGACAGTTTGTATTGTTTACTGTCACAGAGCAGCCTTACTCTCTGCTATGGCCAAGAAGGCTTGGGCACAGTAAATGTTTGAGTATTCAACCTATCTCGCAAAGTTGCAACTTTTCGATGTAGGTTGAATACTCAAACATTTACGTTGCCCAAGCCTTCTTGGCCATAGCAGAGAGTGAGGCTGCTCTCTGGCAGTAAACAATACAACCAAGACGAGTTAAGCAAGCGTAATTTACAAGCACAGCTTGTACAGTCGATTTTTACTTATTGCCTCATTTAAAACACAGCGTCCTTAATATTTATTCTAATGTTATAAGAGAAACTGCGTCACTTTTTTATTACCATTTTGTAAAATTTAATATTTTAAAGGTATTCTGCAGGACTAGTTTTACAGCGGAGCTAAATTGCTACTACGCCTACCAATAAACGTCAAAAAGTGTCGAAAATTCTCACCATGTAAAAAGAAAGACAGAATTTGTGCGACTTTTTTGAACAGTGACAGCGACATATTTCATGGTTATCTATGCTTTTGCATGTTAAAAGTTTTCAAGGTTTGTTTACACACAAAAATAAGCTTAATAATATAAATTTTTAAATGAAAAAAAGGGGTTTTCATAAAAATCTACAAAAATTGAAATTGACATATTTATATTTACTGGAACAGTATTAAGAAGCTAAATTTTAAGGAATATTAGCAAATAAACCCTGACAAAAAAGTAGTCAGTGTAAACTTGTGTATAAAAATCGCTTTTTTTTTTAAGAATCGCCACTCATATTGTCAAAATTTTGTGATTTAGTAGGTGTTAGTTAGTTAGTAGTGATTTAGTAGGCAAAATCAATTAAAAATATTAAAGGATCCCGCCCGGAGCTAATGGATAATGGCTTTCGGTGGGAAGTTGTTCAAATTTTAGTATGTGGTAGATCTCGATGGCCTGAGAAAAAGTTATTATAGCCACAATATCCTCTAGCCAATAGTTTCCGAGATACAGAGGTTTAAAGTTAACTATAATATTAATTATTATATATTTTTCATAAAAAACATTTAGAGGTCAATGTTACCTACTCTGCATTATGATATTATTGCTTGTTATACATTAAACGTTAGGCAAGGAATGTAGGTAATTATCCGTATTCAAAAAATGAACGCAATGACGGTTTGTTACCAACGGCGTCAATTGGGGAGGGGCAGGGGGGGCAGTTGCCCCCCCTGAGTATCCACAAATAAAAATTGAAATTGAGCGTTTCCCAAAAAAAAACACATTTTAAAAACATCTTTTAACTTAAGTACACCTACTACATTTAGTTCTAAGCTTTTTTTTTGTAATGTATATTTTATCAAAAAATTTGTTTTGTTTTTTATGTTTATTTGAGTCATTTTGGCGTCAATAAAGTGTTTTTTCACCCTCGCTAAATCTCTTTACGTTCATATTATATAATTTCTTGTGAATGTGAAACAAAACAAAAAAAAACAAACGATGAAATTTTTTGATTTTTTTTCTGTTTTAGCAAACTCTTCATGAAACCAGAATATGTTATACGTGTTTAAACTAGGGTACCCCAGTTTTCCACAAAATGGTTTGGAATCCTAAACTTTTGAAGAATTTTTGTGTTTTTTTTTTAAATATTGATCGAGTTGAGATATGCTTCTATCTATGTATGTTTCCTGCTAAAGACCAAACGGCTGACCCAGGAGTGCTATAAGGTTATATATTTTATTAAATTGAATTCATTATGGCGAAAATTAGGAGCCATTTTGTTATTTTTCTAGGTTTTCAAAACAGAATAATATTCTCAATTCTCAATTAGTGGGCAAATTCAATTAAAAGTATTAATTTATTAGCGCTCTGTGAGTTTAAAAAAGACAAATAGCTGCTGAAATTCCCCTGGATATTGGAAGTGGTAGAAAGTTTCCTTTTTAATGGATTGGTAACCAAAGATAAATCCGAAGATGTAAAAATGGAGTATATCACAATACAGTATGAAAAATAAAATATAAAACAGTACAAAATAACTATAAATTCCAGAAACCTCTAGCCTTGTACTTCAATAGTTCATTTTCCGGTCTTGTAAAGTAAATTATTATTTAGTTATTTCAATTTTCTTCAAAATAATAAACTCTATTAGTTTTCAGATCCGATAATTGGGGCGTTTACCCTATTATTTTGAAAATGATAAAAAATAAACAATACTGCAATGTGCTTTTTAAACATATTTTAAAAAGTAATAGTTAATATTAGGGACTTATCGGTACGTAAAGTCGGCATAGCCTGACTTTAATAAAGTTGGCACTATTTTTGACAGTTCCGCACGCAAGCACTAAAAATGGCGGATCTCCAAAAGTTTTTTTTTGAAACACTTTGTATATTTTTCTTTGCAACTACAAAAAACTTCTATCTATTGTATGTAAACCAATGTATCATTTGATATATACTATTAAGAAATAAAAAAGCCATGGGTTTTTTCGTATACCAATTTTTTGAATAAAATAAAAGTCGCAACTGAATTTAAGTAAACCGGATTTTGTTATCTTTTCGCCAATTTTGTTGACAAGGACACTTTACAGATGCTAACAATAAGGCTTCTTTTTCTAAGTGTCCTAAAAATAACATTTTGTGGCAATCCAAAATGGCGGATGCCTTACAATTTTATGCATTTTAAAAAACTCGTTGGCTCTTTTCTTAAACCACTTTGTATATTTTTATGCTCTAACAGAAAAGTACCGACTATTATATGTTATATGTATCACTTGTTAAAATCTCTTAAGAAATAAGAAAAATATTGGACCCCTTTTTTGCATTGATGAATGGCGGCGACGCATGCAGTTGATTGTTGCTGCCAATGGTGACCACATTCGTCCAAATTTTTTATTCTATTTTAGTTTTTTTGATATATGTTCTAGTTTATTGTTAAAAAATTGACGTTAATTTTTCTATTTTTGCCTAAAAGGAGTCACACTAGAATCTCAATATTTTTATTATTTCATAATAGTTTTTAACAAATGATACATGGGTTAACAGGTCATAGTTGTTACTTTTCTGTTATTGCAAAAAAATATACAAACTGTTTAAAGAAAGCCAATGAGTTTTTTAAAATGCATAAAATTGTAAGATAACGAAATCCGGTTAACAAATTATTAGCACTTTTTATTATATGCAAGAAGTTGGCATACGAAAAAACCCAGTTTTTTCATTTCTTAATAGAATTAATCAAATGATACATTGGTTTACAGACAATAGATAGAAGTTTTTTGCAGTTGCAAAAAAAAGAGATAAAAAGTGTCTCAAAAAAAACCCAACGGTTTTTTAAGACGCATAAAACTTTATTTAATTACCTTTCCCAAACTTTTTTTGCGTTAAAATCCGACAATAAAAAAAATTGTCAGTTAAAACAAAACAGTCCAGTTTTTTGTGGTCCACCCTATATAATCAGTCCCTTATATAGTTATAATTTTTTCATGAGCGGACTGACGTCATTTTTTCCTCTGAAAAACTATTTCTTTGTGGTCAACAGATCGCATCTCAAATAATTTGTTGTTGTCAATTTCAAGGAACATTTGAAACAATAAACGACATGACATATTTTTACATATTTATCAAATAGAGATCCAAAAAAATGACATCACTCCGCTCATCAAAAAATTGAACTATAGTTAGGTAAGAGTTCCTAAACGTGAAAATTGAATTAAATTAAAAGAAAATGTTTAAGTTTGGTGCGGAACTGTCCAAAATAGCGCCGACTTTATTAAAGTCAGGCCAAGCCAACTTTATGTACCCATAAGTCCCTATTGTTAGTAGTGGAATGTGGCAGAGATTTTTAACTTTTAGTTCGTTTGGACTTTCGAGAATTCTACTATGAGGTGCATTTTCCCTATTATAAAGCGGCGTATTACAAAACCGAAAAAGAAAATCAGAAACGCACACAACAAAAACCAAAATAATTACTTGTTAACGGAACGTCGTTTTCAAATTTGATTGAGTTAATAATTAGTACTTTAAAATTACATAAGAGTACAGGTGTAAGAGAAGGCATATCAACTACGTAATAATTTGTTGTATAGGCCTATCAAAAAGAACGAAATATTAGCATATGAAATATAGGGTGGACCAAAAAATTTGTCACTTTTTCAAAGCGCTATAATTTTTGGTCTAAATACTCCTGACGAACTAAATTGCTGTTAGCAAAATTTGGACAAAGAGATTACTGACATTTTGTGCAAGTCGAAATCTTACCCACATAACATTGGAGGAATATTCATGTTTGAAATTAACTCTGTGTTTCGGACTTCCATTGTCTATATTTTATTTATACACGACGTTTTGATCAGTACAATCTCTGATCGTCTTCAGGTGCAAACTACAATCAATTCCTAAGGCTACGTACTTATATACTGTGAGAAATCACTCAACCTTGAAGTTTAAGAAGTTGGCTCCACCCAAGGAGGAGCTTCCAAATATTTGGGATTTCAACACTTGGTTTACTGAAAATACCCTGATTCTGCCCAATAAAGGCAGCTTCAAGGAATTTTTGTTTCTTCCAGTGTGACTCCTTGTGCAAAACCTTTGCTTCTGCCCACTTCATTCAGTGTTGTTTTGACCATGCATGTTCGGCAATTCCTGATTTCGTGGTTTCACCTTTTTGGGTATTCGTCTGATGTTCCTTGAGCCTAACAGATAGTGGTCTTTTAGTTTCGCCTATGTATGATTCACCACACTCACAAGGAACTTGGTAAATGCATTTCTTATTTTGTTTGTTCTCTGGTTTTTGGAGTGGTTCGAATCACACGCGGTTGATACCGCAACATATAAACCTAAGCTCTGGCTGAGATATGTTGATGATACTTTTATTGTCTGGACCGGGAATGATGTACTTGTCACACGAGTAGAAAGCGACATCAGAACAACAGTCTATCGTAAACCCACTCACACAGGACAATATTTAAATCAAGGTTCAAATCATTCTGCTACAACCAAACGAGGCATAATCAAAACTTTGTATAACAGAGCCGTTCAAATTTGTAACAATTCTCATGACTTGGAAATCTAAATAAGAAACATTAAGAAGGATCTGCAGCAGAATGGTTACAGCCTGAAACTTATAACAGATACTATTTCTAAATTTCAACAAACAGGACAGAGATTACAAGACCAAAACCAGGCAAATGCATTCCTTACAATCCCATACGTTAAAGGAGTATCAGAGAAAATTCGAAGAGTAGCGAAAAACCTTAATATTAAAACAGCTTTTAAATCTAGTAATACAATTCGAAGCCTTCTTAGTAAAACAAAACCGGAGAACAAACAAAATAAGGAATGCATTTACCAAGTTCCTTGTAAGTGTGGTGAATCATACATAGGCGAAACTAAAAGACCACTATCTGTTAGGCTCAAGGAACATAAGACGAATACCCAAAAAGGTGAAACCACGAAATCAGGAATTGCCGAACATGCATGGTCAAAACAACACCGAATGAAGTGGGCAGAAGCAAAGGTTTTGCACAAGGAGTCACACTGGAAGAAACGAAAATTCCTTGAAGCTGCCTTTATTGGGCAGAATCAGGGTATTTTCAGTAAACCAAGTGTTGAAATCCCAAATATTTGGAAGCCCCTCCTTGGGCGGAGCCAACTTCTTAAACTTCAAGGTTGAGTGATTTCTCACAGTATATAAGTACGTAGCCTTAGGAATTGATTGTAGTTTGCACCTGAAGACGATCAGAGATTGTACTGATCGAAACGTCGTGTATAAATAAAATATAGACAATGGAATTCCGAAACACAGAGTTAATTTCAAACACATCATTGTCTCAAACTTTCAAACAATATTCATGTTGTAGGAATATTCCCTCAGTGATTTTTAGAATATGACAGGAATGTTACAGACCTATTTTTTGTTGAATATTCTATAAGAGTTTGTGATAGTTATATTTCTTTGGTAATAAGATAATAATATTACCATGATAACGTGTTAATCAAGTTATTTTTATGAATATTCTTAGAAAGAACATTTTTTTCAGGATTTTGGCTTGTTTGCTGAAAAATATTACTATCTTGTTAAAAGAACGCGATTTACATGATCTGTAATTGTAATTTAGTTCAATGTCATCTATTGTAGGTAGATGGCACTGAAATCAATATGTTACCTATGTAGCAGGTAATATTATTGTACATATAAGGCAGCAAAAAGTTATTTAGGTAATCTTTTGATAACTAATCTCAAGTAGTACATCAACATAATGGTGATACATTGATATACCTACCATGAATTTTCAGTTATAGTCATTGGAATCTAATATACTATATCCTTAATAGTACACTTATGGACATGCTGGAGACATACCAGAGACAACATAATAAAGAAAGGGACGCGCAGGAACTACGTTCCTGTAGCGCATAGAGTATTGTGGCGGAGCGTGAAAGTAATGCTTTTATTAAGTAAACACCCCTACCTTGCCCCGTCCATCTCTTTCTATATGATCATAAAAGAAAGACAGAACATTTTTCAATGTCGAAATGTATTTCACGCAATTTTAATTTTGTACCTGCCGGTTTTTGCCACCGCTTGTCAAAGTCTGTCAAGCGGTTTTTTTAGATTTTCAAAAGTGAATTATTTTAATCAGTTTTGGTTGGAAATCGCGCGAGTTTATGGGATTAGCTATATAAGTAGTGGATTAACAACTTATTGTAAAGTCTAAAATGCTGGATCACTACCATTAAAGCTAGAGAGCATGGGACTATTTGAAGAGTGCCAAATTGGGGTTCAGATTCTTGCGAACCAAATCTCTGAAGAAAATATTGTGATGATTTATACAGAGTTAAATAAGAAGATAATAGGTTCAAATACAACCAAAAAAAGTAGATATAGGTACTGTAAGACTTTTATACTGGGATTTTTTCCCAATCAATAAAAGAAAATAACATAAAAAATGTTGTTACCTTTAATATTTGATAATATTCCCCAACATAGTTAAAACCCCCTCCTCCTATTTTAGATTTTTAAAGGGTCTAAAAAACTTTTTGTAAGCTAAAGAAAGGAACAGTACAAAGTTGGTTAAGGTTTGTATAGAGCTAAACATTAAACATTAAAAACAGTGGCGATGCTCGTGGTAATAATCCTGAAGAAAAAAAAAACGAGAAATTGCAGAAAGTTGCTTTAAATACATTCTAGAATCCCTCCAAAATATTTTGGGACAGTTTGACCTTCAATCCGTCAGACCAAGAATATACAAACGCATGACGAACTTAGCGCGAAAACGATTAAAAATACAGAACAGTATTATAGAGTTTCTATTTATAAACAAGTTTTAAACAAAATCAATTCGGACTTAAAAAAGGTTTTTTGACCTGAACAGTGAACATATTCATACCAAGTTTAACATGAAGCCAAAATCAAGGCAAAATTAACTAAAATCGTTTCTAAATAGTATAAACTGTTTTATTAGTCCAAAACACAAGTTCTTGAACTTTTATTGGAAGAAGTCAGTATTTGGAAACAATATTGGTCAGAAGTAGGCAAAAGCTTAAATCAAAACATACCTGATAACGTTTTCGAGGCAACGAACAAGTGCGGCAATATTTTTTCGTTGATTAGAACATTCTTGGATGTTGGCAAGTAAGTAATGCCTCGTCAGAAAGAAACTTCTCATGCCTCAGAAGATTGAAAACATAAGTACTTAAAAAGACTATGACGAAAATTCGTCTGACGGGCTTAGCGTTGCTACATATCAACAGGGGTCCTATTTTTGAAACCATACGAAATTATTCGCATGCGACTACTTCCGTCTCTTCCTATACCGTATAGAAAAGGAGGCAAAGACATGCCGATATGCTGATTAATGGGTAGTACGTGAAAGAATAACCTGTTTTTCATGCGAAACAACACGATTGCCCTCCACCCACTCGTGCAATATTGCGTTAAACCAGTCGAATTCGAACGCGGTCCACACATACCGGTTTATCTTTCGCCTCTCATTTCACACGGTATAGAAAGAGACTGACATAAAAATTGTCGATTATTCAGTACACGTATGCGAATATTTTCGTATGGATTCGAAAATCAGACCCCCAGACATATTGAAATTGACATTGAGCGAGTCATTGACCGGTTTGCCCAAAAAACTGGAAATTATTTTTTTTTGAGATGGGCATTTTATGTTTGAGATATGTGATATAAAAGGTAATATTTCAAGAAAAAGCTTTTTAGACCTCAAAAAAAAGTGTTTAGCTATTAGGTTTTGTTTGTGGTTTGTTTGTTATGAAAAAATTATACGTAGTTACTCAAGCGCGGATTTCAGAAGGACAGGGGGGTAGTTAACCCCCCCTACCCTGGCTTTAAATTTTTTATGAAAACATTTAGAAAATCAAAAGAAGGGCATAAATTGCGGCGCTATAGCACCATAGTTTAATTTTGTGTTAAAAATGGCATTTGTATTGTCATTTTCTTAAAAATTTTCTCCTCCTGCGCTTTGAAACCATTGATATATTTACAATTTTAGTTTAATTTCAAATCAAAAAACGCATTTTTTTAGAGCAATTTTCTTAAAAAAATTTTATACGATTTTAATTTATTTCGACTCAAAAATTACAGTTTTAATGTAATTTTTTCAAAAATTTTCTTAAACATTTTTTAAAATAAAAAATGTATGACACGACTTTAAATCCTCGCTTGTAGTTACTAAGTTTTGTTTGCATATATTGATATGTTCCTCATAAAAGCTATGCTTCTATTCAATTTTTTTTTTCGTATCGAAAGCGCTCCCCCCCTTTTAAAATGGCTGGAACCGCCACTGCTAAAAAGTATGAAAAAACGGCACCTGTGAAGTTTTTTCATATCTTTTTATTATTAAATAAGTAAGTGTCTTTAAAAAATTAATCAAAACAATATATGTATTTTATTATGTGTCTGGCTGTTCAAGTAGTTCCTTTCTGTAGCCACCGGCTGCGCTCGTGTCTCCGTCAAACAATGTTCCCCAAGTATAACACAGGATCGGTAACTCTCGCGTAGCTATTACCTTTTCTATAAGGCATACTCTGCATATTCATAAATATCCATAGGCTACTCGGTAATTGCACTTTAGTGAAAGACTAATGAATATTTGGTGGATATCCACCGCATATCTTAGGATATCCAACTCGTAGCCATCTGATGGACATATTTTGAATCACAAAATCATAGCCATAGTATATTCAATAGGGATATGCATATTCGCTATATGGAATATGACCATCATTTTGAGAAAAAAAATAATCTGGGAATATTACAGTCATATTTTGAGGAAGTGCCCAGGTATATTACTATAATTTATTAATAGTATTATAGCCATGTTTCAAGTAACGTTTCCATCGCATTCATATCACCTGCATGAGCCAAAAGGTAACTTATTGTCGGCATGTTTTAGTGATATTCCCAATGTTTAATTGTTATGTGGGTAAGACACTGTAAAAAAGTTAAAATAAGACTTTTCAGAATACATACATAGAAAACGAAAAAATTTTGGTTTGGTTAAAAAAATGACAAGGACTGTTTCAGCCAATACACCAGCTTGGAAGTACGTACCTACCGTTTGATGTGTCTTCATTACGGAAATCGAAGCAATAATTGTTAATGGTTTATTTGAACCTCATTTAAGAGATAGACTTCATTTATTACTACTGCTATATATTAATGACTTACTAATGAAGTCCAATGTTATTCGTATAGGTATGGACCACCTGGAAATAACCATATTTTACATCTTGTCAAAAACTTCTTTTGACTCTAAAAGATCAAAGAACTTTAAAGCTTTGCCAAAAATAGAATTGCAAACACCAGACTGGCCAAGAAATGAATGAAAAAGGAGATTTATTAATCTCTATTAGGTGTTTCTGCTTTTATCAAATTTATTTTTTTTTAAATTTGGTTATCCATTTTGGGGGCTTTTCAAAGGGGTTTAGATCCCACAATCTTTCGAAGTAGCACTGGACTGAAGAAAAAAAAAAGCATGCAGATCTATAACAAGGAAGACATCTATGATGCTACTTGTCTACATATTTCAAAACGAGATTTTTGGTTTGCACCTTGAACGGTCTTTGGTCATTTTTGGGGGAACCCACAAAAAAGCCGAATTTACAAAAACCGAAACACAATTAAACAGAAAATAAAACGTCCGAAACGAAATATGAACGAAATAAAACACCCAGAAAATAATCGAGACGAATATAATTTTATAGAATTTTAATTTACTCGATTCTTAAAATATCAGAATTACAAAAGTATCGAAAATAATTGTCTAGAAACGAAAAACACCCGACCCACAAATTGATAGAAAATATTATGCCCGATCCCTAAATGAGCAGAACCACAATCCAGTCGCATCGCTATTGGGCATGCGTCAAATTTAAATCTCTAAAGCGCCGTAGGCCCTGGATCGCGGCGTTGACAAGTTTCTCTATTTGGAAGATGACACGGGGATTTTGTTTTATTAAACGATTTTATTTAACTTCACAGTTTCTGGCTGTCTAACTGACTATCAAATCTTGCGATTCATTTTTGTAATGTAGGCCCGATGACAACACAATATTATGAAGAAATTTGGGGGTAGGGGGTGGTTGAAGAATGTAAAGGAGGTAAATTAATACAATATCACAACTTACTTCGACTCTTTCCTGCCGTAAGCCTGGCAACGTAGCAATTTAATTCGTGGCTATCGGTTCAAATCATTTTCCGCCAGATTGGGGTTCTTGGGTTTCTATCAAATTATTTTCGTTCACAATATTTTCTAACGCTTTTTTTTATAAAAATTTCGTTTAAATTTAATTTTATGCATGTTTTCTAGCGATTTGATTTTTGCCTTCATTTCATTTTTGAGACAATTTTTTTCTGACCAATTATTTTCTTTTCTTTTAAATTCTGACAAATTATGTTTCTGCCAAATTTAGTTTCGGCTTTTTTATAGGGATCCATTTTTGTGTGTGGATCTCTTTAATATAATTATATGTTTCTAGTTTCTGCACAATTATTATTGAAATACTATGTAGAATAGTGGTACAAAGTTCGTCGGGGTCAACCATATATAAACTCCTATTCTAAAATAGGAATTCAAAAAAATCCTAGGCGTGACTGAGGAAAAAGTGACACCCTCGAGGATGCCAAATGCTTAACTGGCTTGTCACCTCTAGTAATAATAAGCGATTTCTTTTTAAGTATAATTCGTGCAACGTCTTTCAACAACTTTCTCCGTGTAATTTGACTCTAAAGGATCTAAAAACAAATAGTAATTATATCGCGATATATTTGAACTTTAACCGAAACCAGACCCAACCCAGCCATGTTTTATTTATATTTTAATTTTAATTTTTATTTAAGACAAGACAAGAACAAAATGAAAGACGGACATGATGGTTGACAAGTGACTGTTTATTCTGTATAATTGGTTATTCTAATATCACAGTATAATTTGGTTAGGTACAATTTGATCACGTGGTTATTTTAAAACTACATCACGTGATAATAATATCACATCTCCCTTTTTTAAATCAGTATTTTTAAAATTCAAATTTTGAAAAACATTCTATAAAAAATCTAAAATCTAGAAATTTTCAATAGTTACAAACTTTGTAGTTACAAATACTAAAAGCATTTTTACAATAATAAAATTGTCTGAAAAATAAGTTGTTTTACTACAACCCTGTCAAATATTATAACACATTAATACAATATTAATTAAATTTAAATCACATGTAAATATAAAGCATTCATTTATAGAAATTACATACATTAAAAATTGTTTGTACAATTTTTGTTTTTACCTTGTAATTATGTAACCTGAAAATACCTGGAATACAGAAAATAGCAATAATATACTGCAACAGCAACAATAATTAACCCATCAGAAATAATAATATTTTAAAAATGTTTATCCATTAAAAGTCACTGTCATAATATTTGTATACAGACCGCTTCAAGCTACTGCGAACATAGGGCGGAAGAAGTCTAATTTGCCAGTGTACGTACATGCAGAGACAACGCACGCCTATCAGTGAAGCAACCAACACTCAGGCTTCCGATCGCCATTCGCTGCCATTCGCCGCCTTTCGCCTTGTATTTAGTACGCCTCTAACCACGGTGCTGTGTGGAGCGTAGTCAATGAAACCGGAATACATTCTAAAAGCCAAAAAGATTCTCCCAGTCAAAAAAAAATTAAAGCAAATGTTCGAAAAGTCCTCCTTGCTCGGCTAGACAATATCCGAGCCTACTATAAAAACCCCTTCTAACGTTTCCAAGCATGTTAGAGGTGATAATTTGAAAAGCTTCTTCAAAAACAGATAGAAGTCATTAGGAGCAAGATCGGGAGATCGAGCTGGCCATAAAATAGTTCCCCGTGTACTTATAACCCGATTAGGAAATACATTATCAAGATATTCCCTAACAAGGCCAACATTGTGAGCGGAACAACCATCTTGTTGAAACCATGTTTCACCAAATCTTACACCTAACAACTGCCTAGCAGTTGGAATAATGTGCTGCTGCAGTAGATCCAAGTATCTAGGACCATTCAAATTGCAATTGCCGTTAATAAAAAATGGCCCAATTACGTGTTCCCCTACAATACCCCCCCCCCAAACATTTAGTTTTTGGGGATACTGTGTTCTTACGTCAAAATACAAATGCAAATTTTCCCTCGACCAATATCGAACGTGTGTTGGGTTATGACGATTTGACCATTTGACCATCTGCACTTTTTCGGCAACTTCGTAGACATCCATTTTTAGTTTTAAAAATGTATTATTTCAATTAAGAACTTACCCATCTGTTTCTCGAGCAAGGCAGAAATAAAACAAAATAATAAAAACAAAATGAATTTTCAAAAGATAACACTGCAGCGCGCTTCGAATCCACCTCGGTCGTCTGGCACGGTGAGTAAATTGGACTTGATTCCCCCTATGTTCGTAGTAGCTTGAAGCGGTCTGTATAAACAATTTGTCACATTTTACAATTAATTACATACAACAAAAAACAGAAAATATATGTATATAACAATTACACTTTTACAATAGTAACAAAATACTTGTCTTACAAATCATTTTTAAGGTGTAGTTACTCTTTTGATCTCAGTCGGATTAAATTTCGCTAGTAAAGACTACAAGAATAAAGAAAGACAACATATTCTGGAAATCCTGGCCAAAAAAAGTGCTAGAGTGCTAAAATTTTGCACACATACTGATTATGTGACTCCCAATTGCGCTACAGAGCCCAATGTGCTAAATCTTAGTTTTGGAATTAATTTTTTTTAAAATAAAGTTTATTTTTTCTAAAAAAACTCTCTGTAGCTCATTTGGAAGTTAAATTTTAGGCTCGTATGCAAAATCTTATTTCTCTAGCATTCTTCATTTGGCTATGATTTCCATAAAACGAAAATTGAGATTTTGCACAATATGGCAACCACTGTTTAAGGTATACGAAACACTGAATTTTGATTTTATTTTCTAGATGTAAAAGATAAATTTTGAAGCGAATTTCTTATTTCAGATTTACTTGGTTTGTCTACAGTTTTATTTCAACCATAAACAAAGAAAAATAAAACACAGATTATCAGTTTACTTAACATGATAGTGGCTGGAAACTTTGTGAATAAAGTATCATTATTTCTGAATGTGTCACCAATATGGCAGACATTTTCAGTGCAATTTTGTCAGTGATGGACCGGAATCGAAATATTACCTCAAAACGCATTTATTCGTCTTTAAAAAAGAGCGTAAGGATCCGGTGCAAGAGAGCAACGTAAGTTCTAAATAACAGCTAAAAAGTATGTAGAATAATTTTTAAAATATGATTTCTGTATTTTCATTATTTTTTTACAGAGTTCCAGAGACAGGGAGACTACATCCAAAAGGCCTTGTATAAGAAAACACTGTGAAAATAAAAACGAATTATTAGCGTTGCTATAATTTTAATTTTTATTGGAAAATTTAATTAAATCAATTAGAGAAAGTATCGTGTATTTATTTAATATTAACAATATCTGTTCAAATATCTAAAAAAAAATTGAGAGAGGTCCAAAGACGGTTAACTTAACAGAATATGGTTATAAATAAAATAACCTAAATGTTAATTTTTCAAACAAAGGTTGCCAGATTGTGATTGTGCTATATAGTGGGGTTCCATTCCCTTAAGGGATGGTAAAAAGACAAAAATATATAAACCTAAATGAAATCTTTACTGAATATCGTTAACAAAAATGAATTTTATTAATGAACGAATTTACACATGTCGATTACAAATTCCTTTATTCACGACGGTGCTAAAACGATTACTTAAATATGTATTGTCGGCACATAACCAAAATATGTGCAACTCATGAATGACAGAAAAAATAAAGAATCACAAGAAAAACGAGATCACATTGAAGCCTAGAAGACTATTTTGTTACTACGTTAGCCTAAGCTAATTAAAAGTTTGATAACTTATATAAAACAAAATGAAATCTTTATCAAAGATCGCTAAAAAAAAGAAGAGTCTAACATTAATGTTATTAAAACATGAATTAAAAATCAACACGTCAATTACAGTGCTGGACCTGTCACTTAAATACACGTATTATCGGCACAACCAAAGTATATGCAATTAGGGAAAGACGGAAAAATAAGCCATCACAAGAAGAACGAGATCACATTGTTTCTGTTACTATTTTGTTACTAAGATTGCCTAAGCTGATAAATTATAAAATTAAGTTCGTTAACAACAAAATAAATATTTCCGAATGAATGTCAAGATGCCAATTACAAATTCTTCTGTCCATAACAGTGCTGAAACGATCACATAAATACGTATTGTCGGCACATAAACAAAGTATGTGCAACTTCGGAATGACGCAAAAATAAGGCATCACAAGAAGAACGAGATCACATTGTTTCTGTTACTATTTTGTTACTAAGATTGCCTAAGCTGATAAATTATAAAATTAGGTTCGTTAACAACAAAATAAATATTTCCGAACGAATTTCAAGATGCCAATTACAAATTCTTCTGTCCATAACAGTGCTGAAACGATCACTTAAATACGTATTGTCGGCACATAACCAAAGTATATGTAATTCCGGAAAGACG
Source organism: Oxystoma pomonae (assembly GCA_963921995.1). NCBI lineage: Eukaryota > Metazoa > Arthropoda > Insecta > Coleoptera > Brentidae > Oxystoma > Oxystoma pomonae. Next base: position 56,338,605 of record OY998172.1, read on the forward strand.
GAAAAATAAGGCATCACAAGAAGAACGAGATCACATTGTTTCTGTTACTATTTTGTTACTAAAATTGCCTAAGCTGATAAATTATAAAATTAAGTTCGTTAACAACAAAATAAATATTTATAAACATTTCCGAACGAATTTCAAGATGCCAATTACAAATTCTTCTGTCCATAACAGTGCTGAAACGATCACTTAAATACGTATTGTCGGCACATAACCAAAGTATATGTAATTCCGGAAAGAAGGAAAAATAAGGCATCACAAGAAGAACGAGATCACATTGTTTCTGTTACTATTTTGTTACTAAGATTGCCTAAGCTGATAAATTATGAAATTAAGTTCGTTAACAACAAAATAAATATTTCCGAACGAATTTCAAGATGCCAATTACAAATTCTTCTGTCCATAACAGTGCTGAAACGATCACTTAAATACGTATTGTCGGCACATAACCAAAGTATATGTAATTCCGGAAAGACGGAAAAATAAGGCATCACAAGAAGAACGAGATCACATTGTTTCTGTTACTATTTTGTTACTAAGATTGCCTAAGCTGATAAATTATAAAATTAAGTTCGTTAACAACAAAATAAATATTTCCGAACGAATTTCAAGATGCCAATTACAAATTCTTCTGTCCATAACAGTGCTGAAACGATCACTTAAATACGTATTTTCGGCACATAACCAAAGTATGTGCAATTTCGGAATGACGGAAAAATAAGGCATCACAAGAAGAACGAGATCACATTGTTTCTGTTACTATTTTGTTACTAAGATTGCCTAAGCTGATAAATTATAAAAGTAAGTTCGTTAACAACAAAATAAATATTTCCGAACGAATTTCAAGATGCCAATTACAAATTCTTCTGTCCATAACAGTGTTGAAATGATCACTTAAATACGTATTGTCGGTACATAACCAAAATATGTGCAACTTCGGAATGACGGAAAAATAAGGCATCACAAGAAGAACGAGATCACATTGTTTCTGTTACTAAGATTGCCTAAGCTGATAAATTATAAAATTAAGTTCGTTAACAACAAAATAAATATATCCGAACGAATTTCAAGATGCCAATTACAAATTCTTCTGTCCATAACAGTGCTGAAACGGTCACTTAAATACGTATTGTCGGCACATAACCAAAGTATGTGCAACTTCGGAAAGACGGAAAAATAAGGCATCACAAGAAGAACGAGATCACATTGTTTCTGTTACTATTTTGTTACTAAGATTGCCTAAGCTGATAAATTATAAAATTAAGTTCGTTAACAACAAAATAAATATTTCCGAACGAATTTCAAGATGACAATTACAAATTCTTCTGTCCATAACAGTGCTGAAACGATCACTTAAATACGTATTGTCGGCACATAACCAAAGTATGTGCAATTTCGGAATGACGGAAAAATAAGGCATCACAAGAAGAACGAGATCACATTGTTTCTATTACTATTTTGTTACTAAGATTGCCTAAGCTGATAAATTATAAAATTAAGTTCGTTAACAACAAAATAAATATTTCCGAACGAATTTCAAGATGCCAATTACAAATTCTTCTGTCCATAACAGTGCTGAAACGATCACTTAAATACGTATTGTCGGCACATAACCAAAGTATGTGCAATTTCGGAATGACGGAAAAATAAGGCATCACAAGAAGAACGAGATCACATTGTTTCTATTACTATTTTGTTACTAAGATTGCCTAAGCTGATAAATTATAAAATTAAGTTCGTTAACAACAAAATAAATATTTCCGAACGAATTTCAAGATGACAATTACAAATTCTTCTGTCCATAACAGTGCTGAAACGATCACTTAAATACGTATTGTCGGCACATAACCAAAGTATGTGCAATTTCGGAATGACGGAAAAATAAGGCATCACAAGAAGAACGAGATCACATTGTTTCTATTACTATTTTGTTACTAAGATTGCCTAAGCTGATAAATTATAAAATTAAGTTCGTTAACAACAAAATAAATATTTCCGAACGAATTTCAAGATGCCAATTACAAATTCTTCTGTCCATAACAGTGCTGAAACGATCACTTAAATACGTATTGTCGGCACATAACCAAAGTATATGTAATTCCGGAAAGACGGAAAAATAAGGCATCACAAGAAGAACGAGATCACATTGTTTCTGTTACTATTTTGTTACTAAGATTGCCTAAGCTGATAAATTATAAAATTAAGTTCGTTAACAACAAAATAAATATTTCCGAACGAATTTCAAGATGCCAATTATAATATATAATTAAATACGTATTGTCAAGTCATGTCAAAGTATATGTAATTCCGGAAAGACGGAAAAATAAGGCATCACAAGAAGAACGAGATCACATTGTTTCTGTTACTATTTTGTTACTAAGATTGCCTAAGCTGATAAATTATAAAATTAAGTTCGTTAATAACAAAATAAATATTTCCGAACGAATTTCAAGATGCCAATTATAATATATAATTAAATACGTATTGTCGGCACATAACCAAAGTATATGTAATTCCGGAAAGACGGAAAAATAAGGCATCACAAGAAGAACGAGATCACATTGTTTCTGTTACTATTTTGTTACTAAGATTGCCTAAGCTGATAAATTATAAAATTAAGTTCGTTAACAACAAAATAAATATTTCCGAACGAATTTCAAGATGCCAATTACAAATTCTTCTGTCCATAACAGTGCTGAAACGATCACTTAAATACGTATTGTCGGCACATAACCAAAGTATGTGCAACTTCGGAATGACGGAAAAATAAGGCATCACAAGAAGAACGAGATCACATTGTTTCTGTTACTATTTTGTTACTAAGATTGCCTAAGCTGATAAATTATAAAATTAAGTTCGTTAACAATAAAATAAATATTTCCGAACGAATTTCAAGATGCCAATTACAAATTCTTCTGTCCATAACAGTGCTGAAACGATCACTTAAATACGTATTGTCGGCACATAACCAAAGTATATGTAATTCCGGAAAGACGGAAAAATAAGGCATCACAAGAAGAACGAGATCACATTGTTTCTGTTACTATTTTGTTACTAAAATTGCCTAAGCTGATAAATTATAAAATTAAGTTCGTTAACAACAAAATAAATATTTATAAACATTTCCGAACGAATTTCAAGATGCCAATTACAAATTCTTCTGTCCATAACAGTGCTGAAACGATCACTTAAATACGTATTGTCGGCACATAACCAAAGTATATGTAATTCCGGAAAGAAGGAAAAATAAGGCATCACAAGAAGAACGAGATCATATTGTTTCTGTTACTATTTTGTTACTAAGATTGCCTAAGCTGATAAATTATGAAATTAAGTTCGTTAACAACAAAATAAATATTTCCGAACGAATTTCAAGATGCCAATTACAAATTCTTCTGTCCATAACAGTGCTGAAACGATCACTTAAATACGTATTGTCGGCACATAACCAAAGTATATGTAATTCCGGAAAGACGGAAAAATAAGGCATCACAAGAAGAACGAGATCACATTGTTTCTGTTACTATTTTGTTACTAAGATTGCCTAAGCTGATAAATTATAAAATTAAGTTCGTTAACAACCAAATAAATATTTCCGAACGAATTTCAAGATGCCAATTACAAATTCTTCTGTCCATAACAGTGCTGAAACGATCACTTAAATACGTATTGTCGGCACATAACCAAAGTATATGTAATTCCGGAAAGACGGAAAAATAAGACATCACAAGAAGAACGAGATCACATTGTTTCTGTTACTATTTTGTTACTAAGATTGCCTAAGCTGATAAATTATAAAATTAAGTTCGTTAACCACAAAATAAATATTTCCGAACGAATTTCAAGATGCCAATTACAAATTCTTCTGTTCATAACAGTGCTGAAACGATCACTTAAATACGTATTGTCGGCACATAACCAAAGTATGTGCAACTTCGGAATGACGGAAAAATAAGGCATCACAAGAAGAACGAGATCACATTGTTTCTGTTACTATTTTGTTACTAAGATTGCCTAAGCTGATAAATTATAAAATTAAGTTCGTTAACAACAAAATAAATATTTCCGAACGAATTTCAAGATGCCAATTACAAATTCTTCTGTCCATAACAGTGCTGAAACGATCACTTAAATACGTATTGTCGGCACATAACCAAAGTATATGTAATTCCGGAAAGACGGAAAAATAAGACATCACAAGAAGAACGAAATCACATTGTTTCTGTTACTATTTTGTTACTAAGATTGCCTAAGCTGACAAATTATAAAATTAAGTTGGTTAACAACAAAATAAATATTTCCGAACGAATTTCAAGATGCCAATTACAAATTCTTCTGTCCATAACAGTGCTGAAACGATCAATTAAATACGTATTGTCGGCACATAACCAAAGTATATGTAATTCCGGAAAGACGGAAAAATAAGGCATCACAACAAGAACGAGATCACATTGTTTCTGTTACTATGTTGTTACTAAGATTGCCTAAGCTGATAAATTATAAAATTAAGTTCGTTAAAAACAAAATAAATATTTCCGAACGAATTTCAAGATGCCAATTACAAATTCTTCTGTCCATAACAGTGCTGAAACGATCACTTAAATACGTATGTGCAACTTCGGAATGACGGAAAAATAAGGCATCACAAGAAAAACGAGATCACATTGAAGTGTACACTATCTTGTCACCGCGTTTGCCTAAGCTATTTTATTGATCTGAGCTCTTTCCTCCACACACTTCACTTCAAGCTGTCATTTAGATTTATTTCTCGGCTTCGGGAGCGAATCTTTGAAAGAAAAACGGTTTCCCACGTAGGTTCGCAAACGTTATTTACAATGGTAAAATAAATAGGCTTCAAAATTTTTACTTCATTTAAACATTTTATAATTTAGAAAATTAATGGGGTTTATGCATTTATCCAACCCGTATTTTTCTTTTTGCGAAAAAATTAGAAAAATAATATTTTTATTTATCTTATTACTTATTACTTATCGTTGCTGTATTCGTAGGGTAACGCTATCCCTTTAGCGTATCTAAACCAATTTGTATGTTTTGTGATATGATTCAACAAGAGGATCTAAAATAGCATCCATAATTAGTTTATATTTGTAAAAAAAACGTTCAAACCAAAAAAATACGTAATTAGGGCTAAAACTCATAAACAGTTAACTGGTAGTTTCTGTTAAGTGTATACCGGATTCCTAAAAACAGTGATGAAAATCACTTTGTCAAATACATTACTTTAATCGATTCATCGACATTTTACTAAAGAATTTCATCGGACATTTTCCGATAACATTTTTTCGCTTTATTTTAGATTTAATATCCCTTTCTTTTCTTGCCATTATTATACCTAAGCTGGATATAGAGCGTAGAACAATGACGTACTTTTAATAGTGGAGATGCTTGTTATGCATGTTTCAATAGTGACATTGTAATCCAAATTTCACTAGCTTACGTCTTTGTGTCTTTTATGTTTATATTTAGTGCCAGTATTTATATCTCTCTTTGGTTCGGTCTCATCTTTGCCTGAGTTTTGACCGTTTTTCCGAGGTGTGACGGATTACTGATGGTTCTTCATTGGTTGATGACTGACTGACTGACTTTTGAGTGACGGAAATTATTTATTGGGCCGCCGACGAACATCAGTTAATTTGCCAACAAAGTTGTTTCGCCAATACTAATTCGATGTTGAATCGACGAAGAAGAAACTTCATCTTAAATACAAAGGACTTTGTTGTTGACCGATTGAAGAAAAAACTACCTTTCTGCCAACATCACATCAAGTTGCCCAAAAATATGTCTTTAAAATAATTTTCTTTAAACCTAAGATAATTCCAACTGATGACCTCTTCAAAGTTTGCAAACAGCTGAGAATAAGAAAACTTTTTTGTTATCGTCTTATTATCTTTTCTGTAAAAAATCAACTTTTTAAAAAAACAGTTGAACACGCAATTGTAACTAGAGAAGTAAGTCGAGTAGATACCTATATACCTTTTCAAAATTTTAGCGTTACGCAAAGGCATTTAAACTATATAGGTCCTATTATAATTACCATTATCCCTAAAATCTCGTGTAGGCAAAAATTAAAGTATTCTGATAAACTTAAAATCAAAGTATGGCTAACAAATAATTTCCATATGTTATACAGAAAAACATTTTGGTTATAAAACAATTAATATAATTTTATTTATTACAAATTCCACTATTTTTAGTGCGATCTAGGTTAAGCTAATGTTGTAAGTATTTGAAAAAAAGTTTATTCTCTTTATATGTCATTTGAGAAATACACACATATCTTCGAATACATGCTGTTGCTTTGGTATTGATTTTCGCGATTAATACTCACTCTCACAAAACGATTTCGATCTGTAATAATAAAATATATAACTTTGTGTTTATTTAAAAGGGGGGTTTATCTATCAAAAGTATGAAAATACTTTACAAACACAAACCCATCGCCATCGCAAACCACAAATAAAAATATTTCATCAAAGGAGGTCATGTAAACGCGGCTAAAAAAAGACCTGAATCCAACGATCATCATCCAAGAGTCATGTCGGGTCAATAGGTACAGTTGTTTTGGATTTTTTTTATTGGAATCAGTTTTTGTGTAAAATCAGTGTCCTTTTCTTATGTTTTTTTGCCTCATAGTGCCCTCATAAATATATTTTTTGTGCTGAAAACGCGATTCAAATATGGTGTTTTTCTGATTAATCAGCAACTTGGGTTATTCAATAAGGTAAATTAAATCTTGGAAAATTATACTTAGGAAAATTATAAACCAACATAATACCAATTGCCACAAAACAATCCTTTCTGGGGGCTATAAATTTAAACCAACCCCCAGAGGTGGTCTAAAAACAACTTTATAACCTCAAACACAGATAATGAAGTTATTAGGTGCCAAATTTTTGGCGGATTCACCATTTTCCATTTTGAAAACTGTCAAAAAAACTAGTTTAAGGGCATTTTCTTCCAAAATATGGTATATTTTGAGAAAAAAACAGTTTTTGTTATAACAATACAAAATAATCAATAACTTTGTCTTTTCTGTATGGGTGAGTGTTTTTTGAAAATTGGTTTTATTTAGTACCCCCCACAACTGTAAATATTTAGACCTGTGAGGGGTTCTATTCTGGATGGATGAAAAATAAAATGAATGCGTGTCAAACTAAGTTTAGGTACTGGTGGTACAATTGTAAGGTATTTTTAAATAATTTTATTTTCACGAGTCTTCCATGGCCAAAATGTAAACAAATACTCTTTCCGCCAAAATTTTTGTCAGAAAAAACCTAACCTAAAAACTTCAAATATGACAACAACAACAACAATCTAGGGCGTTTGAATTTCTGTGAATTTTCAAACCTGGTTTTGTTCAGTAGGTCATTGAGGTTAGGTTTTTATCTAAATAAAAATGGATCTCAAGTGCTAAAATATTGAGTTTTCAATAATAAAATAATGATGAGACATTCAAACAATATTTTTTTTGGGGGGGGGGAAGTGGCGCAAACTTTAAAGGTTCCCTGAATTGTTTGAATAAGTTGCTGCATGTGGGGCTAAAAATCAGTTATTGTCTGTAACGCTTACAGCATGAAAGCACGGGAAAAGTCGTTTCACAAAAAAGGCGGCCTTTAATTGAAATTCGTGGAACTATGCTCCTTACTAAAGACCTGATTTGATGGTAATTGTTGCTAAACTGTTTTATAAATCTGTGGGTATACCGCCGGGAAAAAGAGCAAAAATATCAATTTGCCGATTATTAGTTTTGTATAACCGAGATCAATTGATGACGGGTAATTGTTTAGAATCAAAAAACCATTACAGCGAAAATATATAACAGAGTGTTTTTTTAAGCTCTTCTTCTTCTTCTTCTTAAGTTAAGCCCGAATTGCGAACTTTTGGCAGCAATTTGATTTTTATGCCGTTTATGGTCAGACCCTCTTCGCAGTTATGAAGTGCATTCTATATTATTTTGTTACTATAGATAATAAACAACAGCGGAGACAATATACAACCTTGGCGCACACCTCTTCTTATTTGAGCAGTCTGATTACGGTATAGATTAGCGAATATTTTTATATCTAGGTCATCTAGACCAACTTCTTTTAGATATTCTATTAGCTTTTCGTGTTGGACTCGATCAAATGCTTTCTCATAATCTATGAAACAGGCATACACTGGCACCGACACATCCCTAGACCGCTGAACTAAGACTTGAATGCCAAACAAAGCCTCCCTTGTCCCAAAACCAGGCTCAGTACAGTTAAATATAGTGTCTAACTAACAGGGAGAGATAGGGTCAACCAGCCGAATAGACGGACAAACCTAACCAAGGTTATCACTTAAAGGTGGACCAGCTTCTGGGTATAATGTTCCGGAAGCTATTCCATCTGTTTGGAAACCCTGCAAGGTGGATTGATTGATTGATTTATTTGTGCCAAGTGCGCCAGTCTTGTTCCTCATTAAAGTATGTTTAGCTCCTTAGAGAGGCTTGCACTTGCTTGGGCAGAACATTATTGAGATCCACTGAGTCCTTCATACAGAGGCTGCATTCGGTGTACTCACTTGGACCTACCCAACTAACATTTACAGCTACTTTCTCATAGTAGTAGTCTGGTCGTCAGAACAACAATTTGCAAAGTTTGGAACACTTTGTAATAGTATCACGTAAAAGTGGACCTTACATATTAATCACCCCCAGAAACGACTTCTTAGTAGTATTCCTTTAAAGTGCCATTTGAAAGTATTCCTTCCCACCATAGGACAATAGCAAGTTCCCGTCCCTGCAAGGTCCCATCTATTGTTATTTATTTACCTCAATGAATTTAATCCTCATTGAAGCTTTAGTTTTTATTACAAAAATTTGCGACATCATAGTTGCATAATGATGTAGCAGCGTGGAGGAAATAACTTTTTATGACCACTTTTAAGTCGCAACCCTTTTAAAGTAATACTTTCTACTATCAGGGAATCATGCTTCGTCGGTCATGTTTTTTCAAAGGACAGAAAATCCGCCTTCTTTATAATATTGAAGAAATTAATTGTTTTATACCCAAATTATATTTTGTTCAGTCTTTAATCAACATATTTTAGGAGGCCCAGCTGCTGGTTGTTAAAAGATAACCTCAAAACCTCCAACGAAAAAAGTGTATCAGCTACAAGAAAACGTATACTATTTCACCAGGACCGTTCCTAGCGGGCCGGGGGTGCAGCGCGTACCCCGCACGCACGCGCCCGGCAGCAAGCCCGCTAAACAAATATGAAAACAAATTAAAAAACGTTATTTTCATAGTGAAAAATTCGCTTATTAACCCGTTTTATAACGTTAGTTTTTCCATTAACGTTTTATTCACTATGAAAATAACGCTAAGGTAAAAACTAACATTATAAAACGGATTATTAAGCGAACTTTTCACTATGAAAATAATGTTTATTTTTTTTCATTTTTGTTTAGCGGGAGGGCGGCCGCGCGCCTTTCACGACCGCATGCATTTACACAGATTATATTGTTGTAATCAAATTTATTGGGAGATTTATTTAAGGATTAAACTTTACAGAATGTCTTATTTTGAAATTCCTATAACTTAACAAAACAACTTTAAGTAGATAATTGTGAGGACTTTTTTCTTTTGGGATTATTATAGAATAAGAAGAGGTGTTCTTCGCTGACGCCAAAAGAGATACGACCTTTACATCAGCGGCTCTAAATCAGCAGTCGGTAAAAGCCATTTTGGTATCGTCGCAAGGCAGCAGCGCCTGCAATAACTGCAATTTTTCGAGGGGGACCTAAATCCTAGCCGCGCTGCTTGGGCCTATTCGACAAGTTGGCCACGACAACAAATGAAATTTGCATAAATCGTGCGGTTATTGGTTAAAAAATCGCATTAATACAGGGTTCAGAGTCGCATAGCACACAGCTTATTGTCTTGGAACGACAAATACAAGTGCATTGGGTATGTCTAAAAAATACGTTTTCGTACCAAAAATGTATATTTTTAAAATGTTATCTACGAAAATAATTGACGACTCTATAACGTAATGGACAACTCTATAACGACGAGTTTTAATTTATGTATTTTATGTACTACCTACAGAATATTGGTTCAAAACTTTTATTAAACTATTTTTTTCTTATTTTTTCTTTGTTACTTTTTTATTTTTTTTTTGTTTTTGTTTTTTTTTTAGTTTTAGTTAGAGGCCCGTTATTTTTTTAAAAGTTTTTTAAATTGATTACGCCCAAGGAGAACATAGCATTTTGAAGAATACAAATGAAGCCAGAACAGAAAATGCTAGATACTTAAAATGCTTAGATATTTTTTAATTTTTGAATTGAATTGAATTGAACTGAATTGAATTGTTAGAGGCCCGTTATTGTTTTAAAGGTTTATCTGAAGTGAAGCCAGAACAGAAAATGTTAGATACTTAAAATGCTTAGATATTTTCAAATTTTGAATTTGATTTTTCGATACAAAACTTGCAAGAATAAAACAGACAAGACTCACCTAGCAAATAAACTAAGGCAACCTTGAAAATTCCACTTTCAAATGTGACTTGCACTACAAACGGCAAAATTTAGGAAAATCGTAGAAAATTCCCAAATAGTTACTTGTTCTTGACCACAATTAAATCGTTCTTACTCACAGAAAAATACTAGCAGCAATGGGAGTTGTCTTTAAAACAATAATTTATATTAATAACAGTCACCATTAAATTAATAACTAACTTTTATAAATTTTTTATTTGATGATTTGTTGTTATTGATTTAAAGGGATTGTCATTACAATAAATCGTAAAAAACAATTCTACTTGTCATTTAGGAATATGGGTGTTTGGTAATAAGAAAACATTCTTCGTCTTCTATGGTAGGTACCATGTTGTTCTTAAAGGTTGGGTATGAAAAAATTTAAGACACACACACACGATACGAATTCGGAGAGTGGCATTCAGATCGCGACCACACTGCATGTGTTCTTTAATTTTAAGGAATTTTAAGAAACAAAATTCCAAATCACATGATCCTTTTCTAAGCTATGTGTGTAAAGCGACACTTTTAAGAAATTCGTCTGGTTCCAAGAAGCTATAACTGTAACCTAATGCTGGATACGCCAATAAAAGAATAGTTACCCAATAAAGAGAGCTGCTTGCGTCAGTTATTAGGGACGTTAGTTACCACAAGCTCATTGTATGCTTATTTCGGTATAAAGTTGTTTTCTGCACGATTTTCGGTGGCTTTTTTTCGGCATACGCCCATTGTAGTCAGTCCTGTTGTTCGTACGTTTATTTAATCTGTGCGTCCTGTGCGCACTAAATCACAAAAGTCTGTTCGTTTATTCAAAATCGAAGAAACCGTGCTTTTTTGGGCTCGTTTATTCATCGAGCGAGCAAACTGAGCTACTCTTTCCACTCCAAGCGAGCACATCGAGCTTGTAAACATTCTAACCTTACTTTGTATGATCGCGCTGGGTCCCTATAATAAACCCGAAACCATATTTGTCAGAAACATAATTTTTCAGAATTTAAAAGAAAATAAAATATTGGTTCGAAAAAAATTGTCTCGAAAATGAAATGACGGGAAAATCAAATTGCTAGAAAATATATGCATAGAATTAAATTTAAACGAAACATATTTTTATAGAAACACAAAATATTTTTATCGAAAATAATTTGATAGAAACATAATAATGCCGAACCGATAGCCACAAATTCAATTGCTACGTTGCCAGGCTTACGGCAGGGAAGAGTCGAAGTAAGATGTGATATTGTATTATTTTACCTCCTTCACATTCTTCAACCAATCCCTACCCTCAAATTTCTTCATAATATTGTATTGTCATCGGACCTACATTACAAAAATGAATCGCAAGATTTGATAGACAGTTAGACGGCCAGAAACTGTGAAATAAAATCGATTAATAAAACAAATTCCAGTGTCATCTTCCAAATAGAGGAACTTGTCAACGCCGCAATCGAGGGCCTACGGCGCTTTAGAGATTTAAATTTGACGCATGTTTTTTTTTTCGTTTCTAGAAATTTTAAGGTTCGGGAAAATTATAATCGGTTAAATTATGTTCGTGTCTTTTAAGGATCCAGTAGATTAAAATTCTATAAAAGAATATTCACATCCATTACTTTCTGGGTGTTTTACTTTTGTTCATATTTCGTTTCGGACGTTTTATTTTCTGTTAAATTGTGTTTCAGTTTTTGTGAATTCGGCTTTTTTGTGGGTTCCCATCGCGCGATGTTTGATATCTTTTTGCTTCGTTTTTTCATATACCAACTTTCCGAATTCACGCAAAGTATTACTGCTCTTTTACTTCGTCGTCCTTCAAACTTTTTTAATAAGTTCTCCCATCTCCATAAATATTGGGAAATGCCATTGTCGGTACGTTTCCATGGAAGAAAAGGATTTGCTCATAACATAAACCAGAAGACAAAAACAAGACATTTTTCTCAAAAATATGCTTATTCGGCAAATTAAAACAACTTTGATTTTGATTGGATTTGACAAATAATGGTTTTGAAAAAAAAATGCTTTACAAATTCCGAGGGCGATGAGTTTAAAGAATTAAGGTTCGGGCCAAACCATTTGATAAATTCCTGGTTTTATAAATCCATCCATCTTATATGGACCAAAATACCTCGTTCCTTTACTCTAATGACCCCGGTCTCCAACAACTGTTGTTTGGCTTGGGTTCGTACCAATATTTCTCACTTGTCGAAGGACACTACGTCTTTAACTCTATTTTTCTTTTATCAGATTTGATGCATTGTTGTTTAAATTGTCTGAGCCAAGTGTAAATTTCAGAAAAACGGTTAAAAAAGAGGACGGGAACCAATAATAAGGATGAACTGGCGGCAATTTTATCTCAAAATCCTTTAAGTTGGCTAATTGGCTTTATAAGAGGCTTTATAAGAGATTTATAAAGAGGGAAATAACGTCGGTTTATAAGTCGACGATATATCCGGATTATTCCGGGTTTCTTATGGACGCCAATTTTATACAATTCTTAATTTTAATATAGAAGACACTGGAAACTTTTTGGGTCCAATAAACTTTTGACAGGTCGAATGGATGTAGAAAACCAATGTTCTGTTCAGATTAGATATTATTAGGAACTTTTCAGGCCGGCTAAAATAACATTTTCTGTGCTTATGCTTTTTGCGCGGATGGGCACTAAGCAAAAAGCGAGGAGGTGAAATAGTCATAACGAAAAACTTCATTAGACACGGCCTTTGTTCCTATTTTTATCCTCAATTTATTGAGGAAATATTTTGTAATTTCTGTTACCATCAGTGTGCCAAAGGAAAAAGAGTAGATAAATTAATTCTATTTGACAGATGACAGGGCGTTATTTTTAACATTCCTGGCGTGCCCAAAGTCTCTGTTTAAAATGTTATATTTATCGTTAAGGTCATAGTTACGATCTAGGGAAATACTCAAGTAGCACAGATCGTATCCTTCAATTTATACAGCCAACCAAAGGTTGGGAAAACGTTTTCCCAACTGAAGCTTACAGCAAAATGGTTGGCTTTTTAAAATTTGTTTTTAAAACATTTCCGGTTTCAAAACCCATTGACTCTAACATCCACATGGCCCCCAGGAAAGCTTAATAAAAACCATACAGCCATTTAGTTGTAGCTCTGCTTTAAGAAAGATTCTAGAACCAATAAAGAGAAAATAATTAACCAATTGTTTTTGCCTTTTCGATCAGGTTCGGCTAGGGTCCACAGTTCACTTTTTGATTGATTTTAAGAAAAAAAATATACTCTTTTCGAAAGGTATATTTTTGAGTAGATAACGTCCCTAAATAGTTATTCTGATAAAAATTAAAATCTTCCATATACGTCCTACTGTCAGAACCTGTCAAAAATATGTCATTTTTTTCCAAAATGTAAAAAAAAATATTTTTAAAAAATAAAAAATTTTGGTTTATAGAACATTCCATTCTAGACAAAAAAAAGTCACGTAAGCATTTTTGTAGTATGAACTAATTTTATAAACGTAATTTAAATATTTAAAAAACGGAAAAATTGTCACATTTTGAATTTTAATGCTGTTAATTAAAAAAATATAAATTTCTGAAAAAGTGATGGGGAACCTGAGAGAGAACATATTTTCGATAAAAAAAGTGAGTTAGAAGGGTCTTATAGAACATTTAAAAAAAATATCAGAGCACAAAGCATCATGTACTAGTCAGTAATACGGTCATTCAAAAATTTTTTCTTATGTTGCAGAAATTTGGTTATTTCTTATTTTTACTTAATAAGCATAAGAAAGTCAAAACTTTTTTACTGTCGTTTGATAGGTAATAAGACTACCTACTTAGCACATAATTGTATTTTTTTTTAGAAAAATCTTGGTGCAAAGTCGTTCAAGACAATCGACATGATTTTAGCATTTTCTTCAACTAATTTTATTTTTATATAGAAACTATAAGTGATGTAAAAGACATTGTAACGTTTTTTTAGCGAAAATATGTTCTCTTTCAGGTTTCACATCGCTTTTTCAGAAAAAATATTTTTTTAAATTAACAGCATTCAAATTGAAAATGTGACAACTTTTTCTATTTTTCAAACATTTAAATGACGTTTATAAAAAACGGTTAGTACTACAAAAATGCTTGTTTGACTTTTTTTTTATCTAAAATGAAATGCTCTAAAATTACATATTTTTGACAGGTTTTGACAGTAGGACGTATATAGAAGATTTTAATTTTTATTAGAATAACTATTTAGGGACGGCAACTACACAAAAATATAACTTTCGAAAAGAGTATAATTTTTTTTCTTAAAATCAATCAAAAAGTGAACTGTGGGTCGGGTTAGGTCAGTGTCTTGAGACGTCATGACTGGTTGTATCCGTAAATATTTTGGTAATCACCTGAAATTTTGTACTTTATTGAGTGTAAATTAGTTCAAGCTTGAGTACTTTTGTGTTTTCAAGTTATATTTTTGTGATTTCTGAAACATAACCTTAAACAAATCATTGCCAAAACTTCAAAAATCGCAAATTTTTTAAGTGCGTGTATTTTGACAATGTAAAAAATCATTTTATTAGTAAAGTGACCGCCACAGGAAAATATTACCGCATAGGCAAACCTCTAGACGCTTTTTTTATGCGCGCGCTAAAGCATCTTTATATCATCCATATATTTGATATATTTTGAAGAACTATTTGGTTTACTCTCTCAAAACCTAAAGAGGTTGTGATGGACTAAAGCTAAAACCACATGGCTGCAGAATTTGGCTGGCAAAAGTTTGTGCTACTTGGGTTTTTCATAAAATTGTATTGTCACCAGAACAAGTCATAAATCTGAAAACCGCATGTTTTTATATCTTTTTTCATTTAGTGTAGGGGTATATGTCGATAATTTCTATCCCGTGGGATTTTGAATGAAGGAGTTTTGTGACTATGTGGGACTGATAGCTCTCTAGTCATACACAAGTGTTACCGCGTGTTTTGTTCGCATCCGTGTAGAAGAAGTTAATACGACGTCATCTTTCAAGATGGCGGCCAAAAATCATAAAAGATACAACTTTCGCAACTGGGGCATGATTATACTCGATTTCATATAATTCGAAAACGGGGATTCCAAAAAATTCACTGTCAAGGTTATCTGACCTTAAATTACCTTGAAAATCGCAAAAAACAAGATTTTTACCATTTTCTTTTAAAAAAATTTTAATAATTTGAGGTCTTGTCAGTCAAATTTCAAATGTACTTCAAACTACTTGGCATATATGCCAAATTCCATCCTTAGAGTTTGATGCAGTTTCAAGTTTAATGACGTTAAAAAATACGCCAGTAAAATTAACACATTGGCAAAATAACATACTAAAGGGCGCTATTTATCAACTATTAAAGTGAAGAGGACCAAATTTGGTAAAACAGAAAAGAGGGGCAAGTCCAACAATATTGTTTAAAAAAAATTGGTTCAGCTATGACGTGTTTCAATATGCCGGCGATATATCAAAATGGCGACCTATAA
The DNA here is from genome assembly GCA_963921995.1 of Oxystoma pomonae. NCBI lineage: Eukaryota > Metazoa > Arthropoda > Insecta > Coleoptera > Brentidae > Oxystoma > Oxystoma pomonae. The sequence goes on from OY998172.1 coordinate 56,354,600, forward strand.
CTACATATTTTTTATCCAATTTCGTAAAAAAGCAAAAATGACAAGGTGGCCATCAATTCTTGTTTAGTTGATGCTTGACCATGATTGACTTTGAAAATACCATGTACAAGTCAAAAACCAGCTTTTTGTGATGCCTACCATTTTTTTTTTTTTGATATGGCGTCCCAGATGTTTATGCTATACACCGGTAAAAATGATCGGATAAGGATACGAAAACTGAAAATTAACTTTTAAGTGTCTAATATTAGACAAGTTGTTGTTGGTGGTGTTCCTCTTTGTTTACCGTCACTTTTTTGAGTCCCGTAGGCACTATTAATTAATCGGACGAGTCATCAACTACCTTAGAACCCCAGACCAGGTACCTACTTCCTTTATCGGGTCTTTTCGTCGTTCAGTAGCAGTGGCGCGCCCAGGAATTGTTTCGGGGGGGGGGGGTTAAGGGTAAATGATAAAAAAAAACTTAATTTCAAGTAAAGGAAGCAGGTGCTTACAAGCCGCGGATCTGGGCTCAAAATGATGGTTCAATGAGCCGCAGGTAAAATTTTTTGAGAAAATAAGACGCCTTTCTATTTTTTCGTCTATTCTATTTATCGACGTTTCGCTCTTTTTGGGGACTTTATCAAAATATCACTACAAAGTGGGGGGAGGGAAGACAAACATAAAAAAAAGAAATAAAAAACTTTATTATACATTAAAGGTGTTATAGCGCCGCAGGCGAAAATTTTTGCAATTTATGATTTTTTAAAAAGATTTTTGTTAAAAACGTCCAGGTTCTTGTATTTTATTCCCTATATATTTTATTTCTACTGTTATATTTGATTGTGCCAATTGTATATAACCAGGCTTCTCGGGAGGGGGGGAGGGGGGAGGGGTAGAACCAATTTACCTTTTACACTCTTCTGTTTTTTTAGCCTATTAAGTTTTATCCAAGGCCGAACACTTTAAAAAAAAGTGTTTATTACTGCGCGTGTCAGTGGGCTAACCGACTGGACCACCAACGGCCGGTATTATTTTTGCTTTAAAAACAAAAATTCGAAACTGTCAAGGCAAGTTCCTTTTAGTGACGAAACGTGGATATTTGCGAAGGGAATTTCAACAAAATCATCTTGGCAAGATGACTCAAAACATTGGTATTCCAGTACTAGCGCAGGTAGTGGGAAAAAGTACATAATAATACATGCTGGCTATGAAGAAGGCCTCATTTCAAATGCTTCATATCATACTAAACTCGAAGAAAAATTTCCTACAAGTGGCTGGAAAAAGGAAAAAGTAACAGAGAGGCTGTCAAAAAAAAACATAAAACTTAACATATATTTTAAATTCAAAGCTTGAGCAGAAGTTTAAAAAAATTAAATTAAAAGGAGAATGAAGATTATCGCCTTACGAATTGATATGGGGTATTATCAAAAATACCGATGAGGCTAGCGTTTCAAAGTTATGGCGGAAATGTTTAGAATACACAAACAAAATATTTTAGAATCTTATGAGACGGGACAGGTTATAGACGAAGTAGGACCGTTAATTATTAGAGATGATGGTAATGAGTCTGAAAAAGCATGAATAACATTTCCGATGCAGAGGAAGAGTCTATTTAATATTATTAATATTTCATACATCTTTGGTGGTATATAAGTAGGTACTTGCTGTCGTGAGACTTGAAAATCGAACCAAAACATTATAAACAAATAATTCGTAAACCTATTATATAATTTATACATAATTATAATTCGATCAAATCTTGCCTAACCTAATTTTTCATTTAATACACCTACTTCAAATTATTTTGTTTAGAAAAGGCATTTCGTAAAGTTATGAAATTACCTAAAATGTAATTTATTGTTAGGGGAGTTTTATTGCTTAACGGACTTCTTATAAAGTCCCACTTATTTTACTACGATACTATGGTTCAAATCGCGAAAATTTATAACAGATCGCGTAAATTTATATTACTTATTTGTCAAATAAAAAATAAAAATTGGTCTGTGTTGTACGAAATCATTGTTGAACACGTTGACAATTGTAACGACAACGACAGAGATTCTTAAGAAAGCGGGGTTACTTAACAAGAATGCGAAAGTTACAAAGACGTTGAAATATATTTTATCCTCTAAAATTAGGAAAAGTTTCTCTCCCACAACCTCTGAACTGTCCAACCAACGTAGTCTTTGAACCACCGATCATGTTGATAAACTAATTAGAAATGTCTACAGTGTCTACAATGTCTACAGTGTATAGAAAATGGTACACTACCAAAGACAAAAGAAAACATCAAACCCAGCAACCTCTGAACCACCTCAACTAGTAAATTTTGGCATATTGTTTTGTCACGGGCCTAAATAAGTAGGTATACCAAATTTTATTGAAATCGGTTAACAGGAAGTATTGCACTTCTTTATAAAATGCAGGAAGTTTGTGAAAAATGCATTACAAGATTTCCCAGATAGACAGACCCGGCTGTGAAGCTTTAGAAATAATAATTTTATATAAAAAAAGCTTTTTAAATAGAAGCTTATGTAAATATAAAGTGCACTAAAAAGTAGCACTAAAACTCGACCAAAGCTACTCTAAAATTTCTCTGATATATGGATGGACATTGTTAGCTTTCATTTGCGCCCATCGCTTTTATTATTATGATATCAGAATGCTAAATGTGAAAAGCTTTTTTTATATTTTTTTTTTTAGTTTTTAGATTTTATAAGAACGTCCATTTTGAATCCGCGATTTAGAAACTTTCAAATCTGACCAAAAATTCATAATTCCCTACCTTAAAAACCTCTGTATGCTAATTTTGAATGAAATCGAACAAAGTAACAAATTTGAAGACAATCGGATGTGTATAAGTCAGTTAAAATTGGTTGGCAAAAATTGACCAAAAATCGTCCATCTTGAATTCGCCATATTGAATATTCAAAATCCGATCAATAATTCGTATTCCTTATCCCCAATAACCCTCGTATACCAATTTTGGTTGAAATCAAATTCATGCGTTTTCAGTGCCTAATAATAGCATATTATTGTATTGTATTGTCATCGGAACTATAATCGCATAACAAATTTGAATTCAATCGGACATCTATAAGTCAAATTGAGTTGCAAGATTTGACCCGAAGTAAATAAAGGCTTGTAAAATCGTTAAAAAATTCTGAACAGAGAGAGACTCTACATTTAACACAAGTTTATGATTCAACACAGAAAGGATTATTCCATTCCCCAGATGTCGCAAAACCTAAAGGCGCAATTACACAGACGAACATGCTCAAACAAAAGCTCGTGCCAGAGATCTAAAATTGTTTTCGTGAACATTTTTGTGAGCTTTTCTTTGAACATTTTGTTCCGGTAAATTTTTGAGCAAATTATTGCTATCTGTTTAGGAAACATATTTTTAAAGATGAGAATAAATAAAATTTCACATCAGTGATCAGTGATCTCAATTCTTTAAAGAAATGGAACCCCAATTTTATTTTAAATTTTTGTGAAAAAAAGCCGACGGCAAGCGAAACATTATTCTTGGCTATCAGTTTTGTCACATGGATTAGGGTTACTTATAATATTTTTTTCTTACGGTTTTTCCCGGATTTTTTTGCCCGGGGGTTTTTTTGGGTTTTTTTTATTTCCAAGGGTTTTTTCCTAAATTCAAAAAACAACCCAGGAAAATTTTTCTTTTCCAAAAAAATTCTGAGTTTTTCAAATATCGGCAAAAAACTGAAAAATTGCACTTTTAAACGGTAATCCGCGCCTCACGACTATGAGGAATGGTGGGGAGGGGATTTTGTTTTAAACATATTTTTTTAACTTTACTTTAGACTTAGCTTTGATTGTTTTTTTTTTAAATTCCTCACACCAGATTTACCTAGTTAGTTTAAGACCCCAACGGTTGCTTAAAAAAGCAAAAGGTTCATGAAAATGCTGAAGATAGATATTTACTGTCAATTTAATGTAATAATCAAGGTCGATTACTGACACTGAACAAACAATATGCAAAGGAGCAACATTCCGATTCAGAAGTCTAGTCTATTACTGCTAAATTATATTTTTTTAGACAAGGGTCCGTAGGGTTGTAAAAGTGGGTAATAATTTGAGATTTAATAAAATGTATGTAGGTTTTTGAATTTGACTTAATTATTATTGTATTGTGTTTTGTTTTAGACTAGGAAGTAAAATAAAGAGATATTCTTTTAAACGTAAATTTTTATCATTACATTATTTTTTTATTCTCGTTTTTTTACAACCCCAAAAAAGTTTACAAGTATACTGGCATATCCCCTATAAAAAGTAGGTCAATCGAAGTTGCTTATGAGGTAAAATGTGAATTTCGACATCAAATCGTTTTTCCGTCGGAAAGCACTTAATTATAAATACCTTGTTTTAAAACTTAGTCTTTCTATTTTCAGTTAAGTTCAATGAATTCCTATAAAACTATAAAATTTAAATTTGTAAGACATTTCTATACCAACATTTCTTCAAACAAATTTTGCTTAACATCCTCTCCAAAATTTCCGTGAGTCTTTTTGTACGAGATTTTGCTCGAACTTTTTTTTGAACATTTTGCTCAAGACGCTCGTGTAAATGTTTGTCGGCATTTCAACATCAAAGGAAAGTTTGTCTGTGTAAATGCGCCTTAAAACTTCGAATTTTAGTTCCCAATCGTCTGCCGTTCCGTGATTTAATTTATTGGTCGTTACCAACTAAAAAAAGTTTAATTTAATGTTTGGTTGGACTACTTAGCGATGTTGTGGAAAAAAGTCGATACTACAGAAGGCACGGAGAGTCCACCATGTAACAGTTGTCATAAAATGGCAGGCCGTTAGATGAAGTAAAGGACCGCAATTTTCGTTTAGAAAGTTCGACCATAATAGTCCGTTTATTTCTTTAAAACTTTCAAAAACTGTGTATGATTGTTTAAACTTTTATAACATGACACCATGACTATATTACAATCAAAAGGCGTAACCGAATTTTTAATAGAAAAGGGGAAAATCTAAGCATTGCTCAAGTTTTTCATGAATATCTCAAAAACTAAGACACCCACTTAAGAACGGTTTTCATTTCCAGAAAGCCAAATCATTGGTTTATTTAACAAGGTATTCGTTTTTGTTTAAAAGTAAGTAGTACGAAAGCAGTAGCGGCTCGTTTTGGAGAAATGTTAAAATTTCAGCTTTTCCAACTTCTTTGCAAGTTACTTTCCTTTGTTCTGATTTTTAGGTTTGAATTCCGAAATTATATTTATCGACTTTAAAAATTACCTTTCTTTTGCTGCTTTTTAAAATATTTGCTGCTTTGTAAAATATTTTATGATACAGATTACGCCACCCGTGGCCTTTTTAGCACAAAGGGTAGCGATATAATTGTTTTTTTTTTAAATTTGCAGTATTAGGGACTTTGTTTTTTTTGCCTATAGATATGTTACCATTTTTGTTGTTATGTATATTTTTCGAATAACGTTTAAATATGCCTTTTAATCTTGTCACAGTTTGTTCAATTTTTTTTTTTAGTAGCGTCCTCAAAGGTTAAATTTGAAAAATTCACTAATTCAAAATTGTGAAAACTGTCCTAAAAAATAACAACGCAATATCTCTCACTGGCATTTCTACAAAACTTGTGAGATTTTGATAAGGCTATATTTTTTTTTGTAGCTCTATTCATTCCTTTAGGCCTGCTATTAAAAAATGTACTTTTAACGCCAAAAAACTGCAAACCAACAGATCGTCTTTTAGTAGAACACAACTATTTTTAAAAGTAAAACAACTGAAATATATATTAATACTAGCAATGTATTAATACATATGGTATTTATTTTCCCATCTCTTCCACACAAATTTAAACTTGAATATCTTAGAAAAGATAAAAGATAGACCCAAAGGGTTTGGTGTTTTTAAAGATTACTTTTCAAGGATTGAGAAAATGAGATAATATAAATTTAAACGAAGATAAGTTTGTGCCATATTTTATAAAAGGCTTTATATTTTTTTTGCCTAAAATGATTGAAAAAACCCATACTTCTCCCAAAAAATCCACAATTCCAGACTTTTGGGACACACTGTATATGATCTGAATTAAATAACACCTTCTATTATGATTTGCTTTAATGTTTTACTGTTGTTGTTCTTGATTGACTTTATCTTATTTTCCCAGACGCACAAACGATCAGACAATGTTCATTTAATTTTACTCTGATTTTACTGAACAAAATTACACAGGTGATTCTAAGAAAACATGTTGATTAAGGTCTTCTTCCTCTTTAAGTGCCATCTTTACTACGAACCTTGGCTATAATCAGCGCGACTTGCACCCTGTCTACTGTCTTTCTGAAAAGTTGTCTAAGATTATACCTGGAATTTATAGTCGATCCTTAAGGCCTTCCTTCGGTGAGGATTCCTTGAGGGCTCCTCATTGAGTTCGTTTCATAACGTCTTCCTCGAGAAAGACTTGCTGAAGGCCACTCTGAGGTCGCGCAAAATGTGGCAACGTTGCATTTTTGCTGGTTTTTTTTTGTTGGCCGATGTCAGGTTTGAGCCAAAACACAATTTTGTGTGGTGAACTGTGGTAGTTTTCAAGAATGTTAGGTTATTCTTGACTTTGTGTGATTTTACTGATTTTGTTAAACTGCATGTTGTAGTTTTTAAAGCTATATAAGCCATGGAAAAACGAAATGAGAACAGAACTCTTCTTTCCAATGAGGAAAGAGAAGGAGTACTTGTGTTCACTGGTGGCAAAATTTTCCATATTGGAATCCAAAAAAAAACAGATGCATGCCACATCGCTTCAAAGAAAACAAAGGGCATGGGAAGAAATAACCAAATATTTTAACAGGAATTTTTTTGCATGATTGAATTGAATCATCGGTTCAATCAACAGCCCTCTTCTATTATCTTTTCTTAATTCATCATATATAATTGGGTGTATATAATCTTGAAATATATTTTTAGAAAGCCAATATGGTTTTTTGAACGTCTTTTCAGAAAACCTCTCAAAAGGGTAGTCAAATATTTTTTCTTCTAGGATACATTCCTACGAAAGGTGAAATTTACCTGTACAATGTGAGCTTACTTTGAAAGTAAATATCTCAAAAATGAATCCATAGATTTTCGAAATTTTTGCACGATTGTCAAGACATTCAGAAGACCTTTAAAACAAGGTATCACTCGACCCACTTTCCCTATTCAAAATATAGGGGTAAAGTTTACCCCTCAAAGGGGATGCACGCTAAAAAAAAATTTAAGACAAAAAGTCTCCCCCTTACAAACAAAATCGATGTGTTTCAGCATTTTCTCAAATTCTTTACAGTTTTTGAAAAAATCCAGGTTAACCCTTTTAAATTGCTTCGCTGGCAGCTTTTCTTGTCTTATGCTAAAGCCATGATGACCCTTAAAATAATTTAGTTAAATACCTGTTAAATGATTAGATTAGATTAGATGTCCTTAAATACACTCATAGTAGGACACGTTTTTTGGTAAATTTAAAGAATGTAAAGAACTTTGATTGAAAGAAATTAATACCACCTTATGTCCCACACACTTTATGCTTTCAAAAATTACAATTTTTGCTGTTTTTTCGTATAAAAATGGCAAAATAAAAATCATATGCACGACACCACTCAGGATGACATCATTCTCTAAAATACTTTTTTATAGCCTGCTACCTCTCTTTAACAACCTTAAATATTTTGGCACGTCACTAAATTATCTCTCCATCTACCTCTAAAATTCTGCCCTCTCTCTCTAAATATTTTTTATTTTAACAGAGAAAAAATGTTTTTTGGCAGGACTTTTTTCGAACGCTAAAAAAACAGTGAAAACTTGAAAAATATGAGTTTTTTATTCTAGAAATCGAAACTTGGGAAATAAAGCTTTAAAATGTGAGCAAAATCATGGCATAAAAATGTGGAAAACCTAGTAAAAATTGCTTAATCAAAAATGTTACCCCTTAAATTATGCTAAAATATTTTAAGCCTTAAATTACCATCATGGCTTGACCATTACTCATGCAAAATTTCGCTTCCAAAGGTATTTTTGGCCCCACATTTTCCTATCGAAATACATAAATTTTTCACACATTTTAGTCTCATTTTAAAGAGAAAACTTAAGTCTAGTGGTACTTTTTGTAATTTTTGTCTAGTCTTGCAGGTATGAGCAGGCATATTTCATAAAAATAAAAGTCAAAATTTAAAAACTATTACTAGAGAACTCTAGCCAGACTTAAGCCTTATCTTTAAAATAAGACTAAAATGATTTCTGTATTCGGATACTAAAATGTGAAGCCAAAAATCACTTGCAAGCGAAATTTTTCCTGAGTAAGACACAGCTGCCAGCGAAGATTATACTTTTGCGGTCACCCATCCTAAACATAATCGCGTCTGGCAATGCTTAGCTCGCAATTAGCATGTGGACGTCGTCTCGACGTTGGCGTAGACAACCTGACGTCAGGAAGCTACGTCATATCGACCGGGCACCGACTCAAATTTATACCAAAATGGGGAATACAAATCCGGGTTATACCGACGTCGCCATATGTGGGTTCTATAGAGGGAATACAGAAATTTGTACTACAAACTAAATCGTGCTTAGTGCAAATAGCTCAATGCCAGAACAACAAACTTAGTTAATATTTTTGTCCAAATTTAGGAAACCCCTACGATTTCATTCGAAATAACAACCAAAGGTCGAAAAAATATTTCTAGATTTTTATACTTGCAACTTTGGCAGACATAAATAATATACCGTCAGTATTTCATGTCAAAATTATTACATACTCCATGAAATTACCAGCGCACTTCACTTTACTGACACACATGACCAATGCAGGGCCGAAAAGACACGATCGCCACGAATATTCTCACTTTTTCTATAAAAAAATAAGATTTTATTGAAAAAAAAACTTCACCATTCTTTTTAAAATATGCGTAAATGATGTGTTTAGACATTTCAACAAAATTTTACTGCAAAGTTCATGGCATTTCATTTCTTTTTCAAATCTGGCGGGTCCTGACCCCTAGTGAATTTTTGTTTACTTAATCGGTCGCCCGTTCTGGCGAAACGTTGGTTTCATCTACGGTGCCGCCACTGCAAGATCCTACACAACTACTACAAAATCAGACGTCGGGCTAACGTCTTACTCTGTACTACATGCCAACGTTCTCCTTAACGACGTCGAAGCGTTGTCGGGAATCTGCACTAGACTATACACAACGGCCCCAAACTTCATTTCGACGACTTACATCTGTCTATACAAGCTAAGACGTCGTAACAACGAAAGATAAAGTATAATCCTTGACTTAAACCCCTAAAGTCATCAACTGACCAAATTTTATAGTCCCTCTGACGTTAGATGCCGTACAAAACTAGTCGGAAGACGGAAAAATGCTATTTGGGGTATGGTTATCCACACCCAATAGACATACTCGCTGCGCTACTACGTACACTCCATTCTCCTTTTTGTCGGAATTACCCATAAATGTCTATCTTCGGAAGATGGATATACGCTAAAGGGAAGAAATTATAATTCTAGCTACCGCAAATTAGGCGGATATTGTTCGTATATGTGCACTAATTACGTGTCTGAAGAAGTAAAGAATCCTAGGGAAGATTTTGACGAAGATGCGGTTTCTATTGTAAAGCCGTAAATAATTATGTAATTACTTAAGCATGTCTTTCACAAAAGGCATTTGAAGCCACAAAATCGCCTAAGGTGAATTTTTGCACTTTTTTTCCGTAGGAAAATAATGTAAGTTCTATGATGAGGTATATTACTTACTAATTTGCATCTTTAAAGTAGTTCTTGCAGGAATACAATGATGGACTTACCTGGAAACAAAAAAATAAATTATATTAGTCAAAAAATCGATGCTTCACATTTTTAATAAATTCAGCTTCAGTTTTTAAAAAGAATTTACTGAGGGCCAATAAAAACAAAAAAACAATAGAATACATACAATAGAAAAAAAATGCAAAAGGAATCATGAAACGAGGATTTATGCCAAACACAACCAACTTTCAGGTTGCAGTATCGGCATATGTACCTTCATTTTAAACTAAAATATCCCCCGAACTTTTAAGTTTGGAATTTTTTAATATCATATATTTTATATTTGTAAAGTCAGAAATGAAAAACCACTCAATTAGTCATATTAAACGACTATATCAGTTTCGCAGTCCAACTAAATCGGGAGAAATACAAACAAATCATCCTAGCATTATACTAGGTAATAAACTACCTATTATTAGGGACTTATCGGTACATAAAGTCGGCAAAGCCTGTCTTTAAAAAAGACGGCACTATTTTTGACAGTTCCGCACGAAGTTTAAAGGGATTCTGACACTGTTGTTATCTAAATATGTCATGTTTGCTATCAAAATAATGTCGACTTTTATAATGTTTGTATAAAGGATGTCATTAACTTTAATTTGTCAACTTTAAGAATGTCACAATATGAGCATGTTTAGATGACATGTTAACATGAAAAAATGTCAGAAAGCTTTCAACCGTTCTTAATTAAAAAGCCTGTTAACTCCTATCGCCTCAGTGCCCTTTAGCCTATTGTGGCTGCCATTTTTATAACCGAATATATTTTCTGTCAGTTTGGTGTCAATATGGCACCGATCGTAGGCCAAAGGATACTAAAACGAAAATGAGTTAACTGGCTTTTTAGTTGAGAACGGTGTTGGTCAGGCTATGCCGACTTTATGTACACTATCGGCATCATAAAAGTGGTACACAATACTTTTTGTTGTAATACCTTGGTCTATTTTTACAAAGTCACCCATTATTGTATTTTTCTTAAACTGTCAAAGTATGTCATTCTGTATTTCAGTCTGACAAATAAATAAAAAATACCTCCACAAATTTCTTTATTTGATAAAGCCCAACTCCTGGCAAAACTACAACTATGGTCAATGGTCAATTAGGGACGTGGCTAGACATTATGGACGCAGTAAAACCACGATTATAAAAATTAAAAAACGATGGGAAGAAGATCAGACAATAGAGAGAAAACAAGGGACTGGTTTATTGAAAGTTTCAACTTATGAACAAGATTATGACTTTATCGCTTTTATGAAAAAAAAGGCAAAGAGATTAACCCAATTTCAAGGATGTGTAAGAGTGGCACGAAATCGCGTAAGGAAAGGCTCTAATTTAAGATGTCGTGTAGCCGCTAAAAAAATTAAACTTACGAATGCAAAAAAAAACAGGCCAGGTTACTTTTTGCCCTTAATTACTCTCTAAAGGAACCAGAGTTTTGGCGAAAGGTAATATTTTCCGATGAAAAAGTTTTCCAGTCCTGTAGTGACAGAAAACAAATTTGGGTGTATCGTCCACCAAGAACGCGCTATGAGATCGCGCAGGAAGATTTTCTTTAAATATGTGGGGTTGGATTTCTGCTAGAGGTCATGGTGCTCTATTTCGAATCAATGGAAGGCTCAAAGCACAGCTTTACGTGGACATTTAAGAGAACACTATGCTTCCAGCCGTCACAGAACTTTATCAAGACCAGATTATTTTTCAACAAGACAACTGCCCTGCTCATACGGCCAGAATTTGCCAAACTTGGTTTCGGGAGCAAAATATTGAAGTTCTTCCTTGAGCTGCGAAAACCCCAGACGCCAATTCTATGGAAAATATCTGGGGTTTAATTTCAAAAAAGCTGGAAAGCTTTAATATTGTGCCGGGAAATCAACATCACTTGGTCCAGTTAATAGTCTATGCTTATGCTTTTGGCTGATTCTCTACCAAGAAGGTTAAACGTTATAATTGAGGTGAATGGCGCAATGACTAGATATTAAAATTCATATACCTAATAATTTGTTTTATAATTTTCGTAATAGTGGTGTTTTTTAATTTTTGTTGTTTTATGCGTTACGTATTATTGTAATATAAAAATTATTTTTGAAAGCAATCTTTGATGTCAATATTTTCACATTTTAGTACCAGTCTGTCACAAAATATAATCCGGTAGTTAACCATACAATTAAAAAAATACCTATGTTTATGACGTACCACTTTTATGATGCCGATAGTGTACCGATAAGTCCCTAATATTCTTATAATGTTTGGTTATTTACTAACTAATTAGCGCCTACTTTAAGCACAATGACATAATAATAAAATGATCCAGTGAAACTAGCGATTCTGTGACCGTGCTTTAGCACAACTCAAATATTGAGAGCCGTATGCACAGTCGTTCTTCAAGGCTCCCTCCTTCCTCCGCCATAAGAATTTACATTATCTAAGGTAGAAGGGAGCCTTCGGAATTACCATGAATATGGCACTAAAATAAAAAAGAAACATGAAAGCGGCGAAAACGGAAATAAAAAAAACATGTGATTCTGTTTTTTATGAGAAAATTATTACAAGAGTCCTAAAAAGAATAACCATTGCTATTGGCCCTCTCCCCTTGGATCGGCTCAATCAAGCTACACCCCCCCCTTAACGAAACTCAATTTGGATATTGTAAAAATTATGTACTAATTTAGTACCCTTTTAAAAACTTTTGTACTCAATGAATAGCGCTAAGTTGATATGTCATAATTTTGTACTCTTAAAGAAGGGTACTTTCAATTTAAAAAAAACCATCGGTGCCTAAGATTTTTGTTTGTTTGTTATGGGGTGTGTAGCTTGATATCAAGGTACACCCCCCTTTGTTTAGGAAAGAGATTCGACCAAAAGTGACTATCCAGAATTTGGTACTAATTATGTATTAATTTCGCCTCCTTCTAAAAAATGGCCTACTCTCAATATAACTTCATTTTTTTTGTTTTTATGGGGTGTGTAGCTTGATATCAAGGCACACCCCATAAGAAACCAACAAAAACCTTAGGAACCGATGGTTTTTTTTTTAACTAAAAGTTAAAACTTTAAGAGTACACAATTAGTACAAAATTATGACATATCAACTTTCATTAAATCAGTCGCCTAAGCATGGGGGGTCTGCAGCTTAGCGCCAAGCCACAACCCCCCCCCCCTTTTAAGTGCGAATAGCTCCGTTATTCATTAAGTACAATTTTTTTTAAGGGGACTAAATTAATACATAATTAGCACATAGTTTTTGATTAAGCCCCCTGAATCCGCTCCTGAATTATATTATGCTTAGACTTGCACAAAACTTTACCAGCCTAATACTTAAATATAAAGTTTGCAGACACCACCTGTCATCTTATTGGCTTTTGGGTCCATGACCCATAACAAAAACTGACATTCAGCGATTTAAGGAGTCTTATAAAAAGTTGAAATTAGTGTCAACGCTGAAGTGATATTTCTGTATGCATCAAAATGTATTAAAGTACTCTCCCGAATTAATCTGTGATTGTTAGAAAGTGGACAAAACTCTATAATAAATTAAAAAAGTACACTAAAAAAACTAAAACAAAATAATTATTATTTTTATGTAAAATTCAAGTTTTTATTATTATTATTATATATATATATATATATTATATTGTATATACTTATATACATTATACTCCCTATATACTTGCTTTGGCGGTACATATATACTAGAATGGACTACTTATAGGCGACGACTTCAAAAAAGTTAAATTTTATATACAAATAAAAGTTACTTTATTTTATTCTTTTTAGTTAACTTTTTTAAAGTCGGTTTAATTTTTTGTTAAAAAGTATAATTTTTTAATTTTTAGTATTTTTTAATAACATCTTTAATGTTATAGATTTTTTTTATTTTTGTTGGAAAACTGGTCTGAAAAGTGTTTTTAAAAAAAACTTCTTGGAAGTTTGGAAGTTTTGTCGTAAAACAAAACTACTCCTCAATCGAATAAAAAAAAATTAGGAAAATCGGTTGAGCCGTTTAGAACTTACGTTGGAAATAAACCCTTCTCTTGTTTTTATTATATTACAAAACTAAATTTTTCTTTTTGTTTTTACAAAACGAATTTTATTTTATTAAGTTTAGCAAGATAAATAAGAAAAGGGGGAATTATAATTATTATTATTATTACTATTCTCTTATGTAATCTCTCAAGTATAGCTTAGTTTTGGTAAGTTAATCTTAAAATTATAATTCTTAAGTTAGTCTTTAAGGTACGATACACTGTTGTTGTTTTTTTTTTCTTTTTTTGTTACTTTCTGTTCATTTTTTTTTTGTTTAATATAATATTAGGTAGGCTAGTACAATCGTTTTGATTTTTTCTTTTTGCTACAGAACTTCTTGTTAAGAGAACAAGAAAGAACTGTAACTTTAACTTGTTTTTATTATATTGCACGTATAAGCCCAAAGTGACGGCTTTTAGGCTTTTCTAATGTTTCTTTTTCGTGAAAGTGTATATTTTATAGTTAGAAGTTATACTAAGAGAACTTATAACCTCGCCTTTTTCTGAAGACGGTTAAAAATAGAGAATTTTACCAAAACGGAAAACTTTTGGCCCACTAATTATAAGGCTTTAGGCAGGATGATCTTTTTTCTGCCTAGAATGTAGTAATTTTTTTTTTGTTATTGTTTTTAATGTTTTGAACAAAATAGCTTTCCATTTAAAGACAATCTATTTTAGGCCTTATTAAACTTTTATTAAAGGCACGTTACTTGCACTATATTCAGCCGAATTTTTCAAACGTCATCTGCATATATAGTCCGTTTAACTCTTATAAGGAACGAACCCGATAAAATTAGATATACGGAAGCTTAAAATATTTGTTTTTTTATACTTAGTAACTGAGGCAAAAAAACTTTTTTTTGATGACGGGTACAAAAAAAGCATTTTTTAGCCAAATCTGAAAAACTATAGGTCATATTAAGGAAATCTAACCACTCTTACCTAAAAATTTACTAATTTCATTATTTTCAAGTATATTCACAAATATATTAGTTCGAAAATACGAAAACACAACAGACTGTCAGATTTCGAATTTCTCTAAAAACTACACCCATTTCCCCCGCTCCTAAAGCAATTTTTTTACCTGACTCAGCTTAAATAAAGAAATGCCTAATCTACATCTACACACCAAATTTCATCATAATTGGATAAGCGGTTCAAAAGTTACACCCGATTATTATATTTGTCGTGATATGTCAAATTCTTTGACATCTGTGTGTAAGAAGCGTATTATCTCTGGAACTACTTTGCCTATTTAAATCGAACATAGATAAACACACTCCTCGAAGGCTCTAAAAAGACAAAAACCATGTCGAAATCGGTTTATTGGTTCGAAAGTTACATGTGCACCGACACACACACAACAACAACATCACAATTCGCAGATATACTGTGCTTTTTTACTCGCGTTTTTTAATCACTCGCTGCGCTATCTTAGCCACTAGTTATAAAAACTACTATACTTTATAACTAGTCATTAAAATAGCATTTCCAACATAAAATAGCATTGGTTGTTAAATTAATTGTCGGCAATAAATATATAGTGGATTCAAACAATATTTATTTTTCATAACAAAATATTTATTTGGATGCAATAAATGGAGTCAAATAAATAATTTATTTGGCGTATATCAAATAAATATTTAAAATACTATCATACAGTAATTTGTATTTGCTAAATAAGGGTTAAAAATCCTGAATAATATAAATTTTTCTGCAGATGGTAACGTCAGCTTTCAAATTAATATAGGTCGTAGTTTTGACTCACCCTGTACATAAATGAGGAATAATAAAAAGGAAAATAAGTAGATCGTGGTCAAGAGAACCATATATAAAATGTTTGCAAATTCGATTTATGATTTATTTCGCGACTTCCAAATACCATTTTTTTGTAAATATTTTGAAATTCCTGGTATTACCTTCAAAAAATATTTTATTGTGTCACTCTTCTTTGAAACTCAATTTTAGGGGGCGATTAAGGGTATTTTCAAACGCTTTTGTTTTGGTCCCTCGAATATATACAGACAAGTGCCAAATAAAAATGATCGATAATGGTATGTCAAATCATATTTCGAAAGGATTTTTTTTTATAAACCTTATAGTTTTCTCAGAAACCGATGTCCAAAACGGCCATTTTTGGAACTTTACCCTTTATTGCTGACTCGCCCTGTACAGGGTGGTCCAAATTCGAGGGGCCTCTATAGCTTTGGGCTTTTGCAGCATAGTTAGCTCAAAACTAATATACATGTTACGGGCTCGATTTTCAAGAGAAGTCGAAAACTAAAAACCGCATTGCGATATGTCAAAGCGTTTGAGCTACAGGGTGATTCTCAAAAATGTGCGATTTTAAAGGCCTTCTACAACTTTTTTATTTGTAAAGATAGAGATTTTCATTAAGAACATTTTTTAAAGATTTTTTAAAGACAAATCACCGATTTTCTCTTAAAGCCTTTAGTTCCCGAGATATCACACAAAGTTATATTTCTTTAAATGGGATACCCCCAATTTTTCTAAAAAATCAGTTTTCTAATAAAATTTCCTGTCGAACGATGTGCCATACACCTATTTTTATTAAATAGTTTAAAAGATATTTGCATATTTTGATATTTACCATAAATAAATTAACAAATACAAAATTTGACACCTGTCAGCGTAAGCTGCCACTTGCTGTTCTAAATGAGCCTTTACTTTGCCTTTTTAAGATTTAATCGGACTATATAATATTTTTTTGTAGCCGAATGCATTTTATGCCTACTACACACACACACACACACGAGATTAATACAGTTGCTCATAACGGTCCGAACTTATTATTCTACCAAAATTTAAAAATTCTAAGCTACAATAGTACATAACAGTGTTGTTAGTCTGTTAAAGGGCAAAGAGGATAGGAGTTTTGAAGTATAAAAGCCTTTTGTCTGTCAATCTTCTGGCAATTTATATGTGGGTTAGAAAAATTTCATAATCGATGCTATGAATGTAGTTCAAGAAGATATTTATTTATAGAAAGTCCATCTTAATAAGAAATAATCGGAAAGATTTTAATTAGATAGGCTAAGCTACATAGGAAAAATAGAGGAAAAAATTAAAACCCACAGTTTTTTGTCATTAACAAGCTTAGAAAGACAAAAAGAAGGAGGTTTTTTACCTCCGAATCAGTTACTTCAACCGAAAAGAATCTAAAAAAGATCAAAAAGATTTTGGGTGAAAAAAAACGAAAATTCAAACTTGGATGAGTATCCCACAAGGAACACACAAAGGAGCAAAGCGAAAAGAGAAAAGATCAAATGATGTTTCGCCCTGGGCAACCAGCGTGGGCTCATCAGTGGTTCCACTGGTCAACCTCCGCAAACATTAGTTTTAAAAATGTATTATTTCACTTAAGAACTTACCAATCTGTTTCTCGAGTAAGGCAGAAATAAAACAAAATAATAAAAACAAAATAAATTTCAAAAACATAACACTGCAGCGTGCTTCGAATCCATCTCGGTCGTACGGCACGGAGAGTAAATTGGACTTGATTCCCCCTATGTTCGTAGTAGCCTGAAGCTCATTGTATATCCAGATGAATATCCACCAAATATGCAATAGTCTTACACTAAAGTGCAGTTACGGAGTAGCCTATGTATATAAGTATATCAATATATCACTATTATATTGATGTACTACTTGAGATTAGTTCTCAAAAGATTACCTAAATATCTTTTTGCTCTCTTATATGTATAATAATAACCTTCTACATAGAGAACATATTCATTCCAGTGCCATCTACCTACAATAGATGACATTAAACTAAATTATAATTATAAATCATGTAAATCGCGTTCACAAGATAGTAATATTTTCAGCAAACATGCCAAAATCCTGACAAAACCATTCTTTTTGGGAATATTCATAAAAATAACTTGATTATGAGGCTATCATGGGCATTATTGGGCATATTATAATCTTGTTACCAAAGAAATATAACTATCACAAACTCTTAAAGAATATTCAACAAAAAATAGGTCTGCAATATTCCTGTCATATTCGCAATAGAATATTCCAAAAATCACTTTGATGGAATATTCCTAATACATGAATATTCCTCTAATGTTATGTGGGTGATAACTACCTATCATGGCATGCCTTGAAAACATGTTTTTAACCAATTTGAAAGTATGTTATCTCTGATTTTTAAAAATTTTCATTCATATTTCAATTATTATTAATTATTCAAAACAAAATTCAGAAATAACTGTTGAATAAAAAAAAGCATGATTAAGGTTTTTCTTGATGTGATATGTATGTATGTAGTTTTGAATAATAGTGGATAGCTCTATTCTTTCCAGGTATCTACTGAGATTTTAAAAATCGCAATTTATATTAACCTAGGAAACTAAAAAATCCTGCAGACTAAAAAAACTTGATACTTTCTTCAACTTATGCCAGTTGAAGCTTTAGTGAAAGCCACCTGATGTGATGTACTACTAGTTTGTTCTTATCAGCCACAAGATAACTAAAATTTAACGTTTTCAACGCAATTTATTTCATGTAAAAAAGGCCATTTTTTACCCAGAGTTTCGCATACTTAACAGCGACTGATTTATAATTTTTTTTTCTTCTAAAAGTACGACTTAATTGGGTTCAAAAAAGGAAACAACTAGTGTCGTTTTTGAGATTATCAAGTTCCAGGGAAATTTAATTCAACAAAAGAAATTAACTAAAAATTCGAAAATATATCATGTGCTTGATTTTAATCTAGTCCGCCAATTTACGAAAGAGGACACAGTACAAAAATTTGCGCGAGGAAAAATATTTTGTACATAACACTACTTTTGAGTAAAATAAGATTAAACATTTTTTGCAACATAAAAATGGTTATTTTTTTGTTCGCTATTATAAAAAAAGTAATAAGTAAAAAATTAAACGAAGGTTAGAGCTCTTGTAGTTGCTGTTATTAACTCAAAATTACCTTGTAAACTTTTGATAAAAGCGGGTTAAAATTAACTCCAGGGTAACCAGGGCTTCAAAGTGAGGGTAAGTTACCTTAACTCAGGGTTAACCTAAAAAAAATATTCGCTTAAAAACCGCTATTGAGAAACCGGCCCTAAAAACAAGTTAGGTAAATGAGGGAAGCAAAAGCAAAGGCTTTTAATACTTAATAATTTTTATTTTTCTTGTTTTTATTTGAATTTTAAAAATCATCCACAAACTCATTTAGCATTTTTAAAAAAGTTAGAAATATGTAAAAAAAACCCAAAATTATTTAAAACCAACCGTGATAAGATCGCTGATGCCTTAGAATTATAAGGTTCTATCTTGGAACTACAAGGTTCTATTTTTACATAAAAATACTATATTGATAGAACCTTGTAATTCTAAATTTAGCACAAACTAGCTAAATGCTTGTTTATTTTTGTTTAATAATCTCCCCAAAGTTCTTTTATCGTTCTCAAAAACAAACACGTGTACAAAATTCGTGTTCTTAATTTTTAATTGTTAATTACGAATAAAATAGGTGACTGTCTGCTTTATATTTTTTGAGACTTGTGTGCTGTTGTATAAGTAAAAACAATGGCTTAATTGTTAATAAGGTTAAAATTCACATAACTGCACCCGACAGGTTATTTATTTACGATTTTAATACACATACAGAAACGTTGCAGCTAGTAGCAATGATGGGAAGTTTTACTTCTTAAAAAATAAATTATAAAAGTAGAAATAAAGGAGAAACCCATCTAGATTTAGGTATGATATAATAACTAGGTGTAATTAACGTAAATTCTCAGGTAATTAATCAATCGCATACAAGTGTTTTAGATTTAAAAAATCGTAAAACAAAATGTAAAGCACAAAATTAAATGTCTGTTTGACGTCTTTACTGCTACTTTTTTCATTGTTTAATGGCGTGCACATATTCTAAGGAAGATTAAACATACTATATGGTCTGCCGAGCAGCCTCTCTTTTACTATAGGTTGAAATAGTGGCATGCTGATTTAATGCGCACAATTTTATTAATTTTTAATCCACAGTTTATTATTTTTTTGCTTTCTGTGAAAAACCACACTTCGAAAGCAGGGATCATACATTTCGAAAAAGCTTTGAGAAAAACTTTTTTTTTTAGGGGGGTTGTTTTTTCCGTTGAGATATGAAGAACAAAAAGCCTTATCCGGGATTATTGTAGAATATCTTCCATATTTTCTATTACACCCATTTAAGCAGTCTGCTCCTCTGTACTAGTTTGTGCAGCTTCTTTAATGATTGTGTCTTCTGTAGCCAAAAGCTTCACAGTTACAGTAGTAGTAGTATAGGGGCGGCCCGTGGGCCTGGCAATTAGGCCTCTTGATGGGCCTTTTCTGCCATACTCCGTTCCTTAACCCTATGCCCCTACTTCCGCTGCAACTCTCTCTCCGGGCCTCACTGTCTTCTTTACGAAGTTCAGTATGTCGGCCCATTTGAGCGAGTGCAGCTCTTCCTCCTATCGTGGGAAATCCCCACTTCAGCTGCCTTGATCTGGCATATGCATCGCACTCTGCTATCAAGTGCTGCGCCGATTCCTCTTCGAGCCCGCAAGCGGGATGTTTTTTCAGCCGATTGTGCCCAGTCAGCATCCCTGTCAGGAGTTCAATGTCCTTTCGGGTCTTGGACCATCCACGAATAGCTTGGACTGTCTGAACTTTCACTCTTGCCTCCAGGACGTCTTCAGTTCATTATTCGCCCATTTGTTGAGCTCACTCTGTATATGTTTTCTTGTTATTCCCAGAAGAGGTTCCGGTCCAATGTATTGGGTTTTGGGTTACATATCGTATGTAATGCCGCCCTTTCTTCAACATAGGTCTCTGGTGTAGAGTTTCATTTTGTTTAAAGATACTGCTTTGTGTGCTAGTCTTCAGTAAGAAGTTCTCATTCTGAGTAAGTAGTTTAACAATTAAGAGCTCAATTTATTTGTGGCTAGCGATATTTTAGAAATAATTGAACTTAACACTGATAGAATATGGGTTTTCGTTATTCCGTACTTATTGTATTGTTCCTTGCCATTTAGTTCTGGCTACATTCGGACCATCCACGAATAGCTTGGACTGTATACACTTTGACTGTTGCCTCCAGGACGTCTTCAGTTCATTGTTCGCCCATTTGTTGAGTTTACTCTGTACCTGTTTCCTTGTTATTTCCAGAAGAGGTTTCGCTCCAATGTATTGGGTTTTGGTTTACATATCGGATGTAATGCCGCCCTTTCTGCAACTTAGGTCTCTGTTGTAGAGTTTCATTTTGTTTATAGATGCTGCTTTGGGAGCTAGTCTTCAGTAAGAAGCCCTCATTCTGAGTAAGTAGTTCAAAAATTACTTTTTTTGATTGATTTCTGATAAACGTCCAATATCTCAACAATTAAGAGTTCAATTTATTTTTGGCTAGCGATATTCTAGAAATAATTGAACTTGACACTGATAGAATATGTGTTTTCGTTATTCCGTACTAATTGTATTGTTCCTCCAACTCATTCATAATTAGGCTATTCCAAGGGCTGGTTTAGGGCAATATACTCTGCGACCATATTTTCCCTCATGGCCAGAATGTTCATACCACTGACACACTGTTAAACCGCCATTCTTCAAATATTTTAATTAATTTGCATTCAAATAAAAGCTGATAGTTTAGCCAACACCATGCAGGAAATATCGCCAACAATTAAGAGCTCAATTTATTTCTGGCCAAAGATAGCAATCGGCAAATATTTTAGAAATAATTGTGCTTCGCAAAATAAAATACGACTGCTTAAGACATCTTGATCATTTCCACTGATATAATAGGTGTTTTCGTTCTTCCGTACTTATTGTATTGTTCCTCTAACCCATTGATAGTTATTTGTAAACTTCGCAATTCCATAGTTTTAACAACGCCCACCTTAGTTTGCTTTAAAGTATTATTTATTAATTTCTTATCGCGGATCGATCTTGGAGAACCGACAGGATTTGTTAAGTTTAAGGTTTAGTTTAAAAATAATTTGAATACAATTACATGAACAATAATAATTAATAATAACGGAGACCTTAGAAATCTTTTGCGTCTTTTACAAAAATTCTCCTTTCGGCTACTTTATCGCTTTTAAATAACTCGTTTTAAAACAAAGCCAAAACAAATCAAACTTTTGACTTGTTTATGCTATGTTTTGAACTAAAAACCAGCACGGTCCCTAGAATAGATCCGGTCTAGTAATTTGGCCCCACTCTTCGAACCGATGACGAAACAAAGGTAAGAAGGATTGACAAATTAAATTAACTTTTCGGATTTTCTCTTTTTTTTTGTTTAAATGATTGATGCAAGACCTATTTTTGCTTGTATCTTTTATTATAACTTTTGTGTATATGTGTCCCAAATAGAAAATAAGATTATTAGTTTGGTATTCGATTCCGTTAAGAAACTCATCGGATGAGTTGGAGTTAGTTCGAGTTCGTAGTTCAGAAGTTAGGTTATGTAGTTGTTATTTTTCCTGTTTTGGAAGCTATTTTATTTTGTACTTGATTTTTGCCAGGCATTTTTGGGAGAGTGATAATTTTGTTATTTAGAAGGAAAGACTTGTTACGCATACTATATGCAATAAATCTCATTGCAAATTTAAAACTATAAGGTGCTTTGTCTTTTTGGTTTATGATGAGCCTTTTCACTAAAAAAACGCATAAATGCAGCTACCTATGACGAAAATAATGTAAGTAATATCACAGGGTATTTAATTAGGGCCAGAAGAAAAAATGATGAATAAATACAATTTTTATTACAAAAATTTATGCAAAAATAATATAACCCCAAATGTCACCCATCAAAAAAAAAAATCAATAAAGAATGCAGCTGATATCTTTGTGTCGTCATCAGATGGGCGGAGCAAAAAAATTACTAGACCGTGTTTACCGTGTAGGAGCAATACCCATGGAATAAATCACTGCAACATGCGTCCGCTATACTGACACTCATGTGGCTTCTTAATTAAAAATGGCAGGTCACGTATGTCTTACTGAAATCAGCGGTTTTGTTACGATCACGTGATCTAAGATCAATTTAATTTTTCTTTCAGGTGTGGGTTTAAATAGCATTAACTATGCATTAATAATAATAAAATAAAATAATAATAATAAAATAAAAGCTGATAGTTTAGCACAAGACCAATTTAATTTTTCTGTTTTTTTTTCAGGTGTGGGTTTAAATAGTTTACTTAAGTTACATTACCTATGTATTAATAATACAATACCATACCATGACATCATCTTATCACTACAATCAGATATCAATTTATGGTATCTAGATGATGGAGCCATTGCAGGAGATCATGTTTCTGTACTAAGCGACTTTAAAAAAATTATATCATTAAGTTGGGAAATTGGCTTAGAGTTAAATTTGAAAAAATGTGAAATTTGTATTATTTCTGAAGACAAATTATCAAAATCTAAAATTGTTTCTGATTTTATTGTTATAGCTCCGGAAATTTAGGAAACATCTGTAGAATTCTTTAATTTATTAGTCTGCTCATTTTCCGAAAATCTTATTGAAAAATCACTCTTTAGTAAAGCAAATCTCCTTACAAAATTGTTATATATATGTCTTCAAAACTCTTAAAAACTGATCAAGTCTTGATGAGATTTTAAGAGATTTTATTGGTTTGAAGAGACTTGACATGGCTAAAATGTATGACACATGAAAACTGACAAATTCTTATGATGTTTCATGAGAATCAAATAATTTCATTATGTTACACCAGACACATGAGATTTCATGAGATTTAGCAAGCAAGATTTGTATTTGATTTTACTAGATTTCACAAGTCTAAAAGAAGGGACGTTTTTACAAGATTTTACAAGATTTCATGAGAAATAGAGTAAAGGGTTGTGAAGATTTGACAAGATTATATAGGTATTAAAGTGCGGAAAATAGACAAGCACCAACCAGATTTTATGAGTACCTATAAACATAAATTTAAAAGAATATATAATAAAGATTTAACCATCAGGATATTTTAAGAGATGTCGTAAGTTTATATCAGAAGCAGGATTTTGATGAGATTTTAAAGATACAAATGAAGGAATGTTTTTAAAAGATAAACACGTAGATCACTTTTGACAAGCAAGTTTTTCAATCAGAATAGAAAAGATTTTATGAGTACCTATATAAAAATAAATTAAACAAATCATATTATAGATTTAAGCATATTTGACCAACAAGAAATTTTAACAGATTTGACAAGTTATAAAAGAAGGAATAGAAAGGACAATTATACCAAAAATTGTCAAAACCAAATCTTATTAACTTGTTTCTCTTAAAATCTGCTTAAAACTGCTAAAACATGTGAATATTCTCATGTAATATTGTGAAATCCGGCGGAGGGTGGGTTTTTTAAAAATTGCTAAAAACATGGGCAATCTCATGAAATCTTATTAACTTTATTTTATATTTCTGCGAAAATCTGCTCAAAACTGCTGAAAACATGTAAACTTGTCAAAACCTTTGAAACCTTAGAATTTGCTTAAAATTGCTAAAAACATGTGGATGTTCTCATGTAATCTTTTGAAATTTGATAAAGGGCGGGTCTTTTAAAAACTGCTTAAAACATGTGTATTCTCATAAAACCTTGTGAAACCTTATTAACTTTGATTTAAATTTTTGTTAAAATCTGCTCAAAACTTAACAAAACCAGTGGAAGTCGCGCCTTTAAAATACTGGTAAAATCTGATCAACTCTTATCATAATTTCTTTAAAAACTTTTCAAAACTCCTAAAAACGGATGACAGTACTCATGCAAAACTCAGTAGGATTTACTAGTTACTCATTATTTTGTATTGCTATTGCAAAATACCACTGAAAAACTGCTTTTTTTCTCAAAATATTCCATATTTTAGGAGAAAATGCCCTAAAACTAATTTTTTCTGACAGGATTCAAAATGACAAATGGTGAATACGCCAAAAATTTGGCACATAATAGCTTCATTATCTGTGTTTGAGGTTATAAAGTTGGTGATTTTTTAGACCACCTCTGGGTGGGTGGTTTAAATTTATAGCTCCCTGAAAGGTTTGTTTTGTGGCGATTGGTAATAAGTTTGTTTATAATTTCCCTAGGTAACCGTTTTTACAAGGATTAATTCACCTTATTTAATATCCCAAGTTTTTCATTAACCAATAAAACACCTCCAATTGGTTTAGGAGCTACCGGCTGTCAAAGTGAACTCAGTTTTGTATTTTGGGGCATTTTTTAGTTTTTATTTTTCAATATTTCGCCTAAACTATAAGCCTTGGACCGAGAAAAGCACCAGTTTCTATAGGTTTTCGGGTGTGCTAAACTTAGAAACCATAACAGTTTGAGGCTATCTGCAATAGTTTACAAAATTTTGAAAAAAATTTAAAAATTCACATTTTTGATTTAGGTTTTCTCGTAAACTAAACAAGTTACAAGTCTAATATTTTAAAAGTATTAAGGCCTTATCCCTAGGACTTATAGGAATTAAAATAGGGCAGATTAATTTCGTGAAAAAATTTCAAAAAATTTCCGACCAAATGGGTACCCTAAAATCGCATATTTTCAGGTTTTAAAAATACTTTCCATTCATTTATTAAATCACTTTATGGCTTATTTTATACCTTTTGGCACCTGCTTTATTCTACTGTAAATTATAGTCCTCTTTTCAAATTGATTTAGGAGCTACCGGCTGTCAAATTGAACTCAGTTTTGGATTTTGGGGCATTTTTCAGTTTTGATTTTTCAATATTTCGCCTAAACTCTAAGCCTTGGACCGAGAAAAGCAACAGTTTCCATAGGTTTTCGGGTATGCTAAACTTAGAAACCATAACAGTTTGAGGCTATCTGCAATAGGAAAAAAGTTTACAAAATTTTGAAAAAAATTTAAAAATTCACATTGTTGATTTAGGTTTTCTCGTAAACTAAACAAGTTACAAGTCTAATATTTTAAAAGTAGTAAGGCCTTGTCCCTAGGACTTATAGGAATTAAAATAGGGCAAATTAATTTCGTGAAAAAATTTCGAAAAATTTCGGACCAAATGGGTACCCTAAAATCGCATATTTTCAGGTTTTAAAAATACTTTCCATTCATTTATTAAATCACTTTGCAGTTTATTTTATACCTTTTGGCACCTGCTTTATTCTAATGTAAATTATAGTCTTCTTTTCAAATTTGTTTAGGAGCTACCGGCTGTCAAAGTGAACTCAGTTTTGGATTTTGGGGCATTTTTCAGTTTTGATTTTTCAATATTTCGCCTAAACTATAAGCCTTGGACCGAGAAAAGCACCAGTTTCCATAGGTTTTCGGGTGTGCTAAACTTAGAAACCATACCAGTTTGAGGCTATCTGTAATAGGAAAAAAGTTCACAAAATTTTGAAAAAAATTTAAAAATTCACATTTTTGATTTAGGTTTTCTCGTAAACTAAACAAGTTACAAGTCTAATATTTTAAAAGTAGTAAGGCCTTGTCCCTAGGACTTATAGGAAATAAAATAGGGCAAATAAATTTCGCGAAAAAATTTCGAAAAATTTCCGACCAAATGGGTACCCTAAAATCGCATATTTTCAGGTTTTAAAAATACTTTCCATTCATTTTTTAAATCACTTTGCAGCTTATTTTATACCTTTTGGCACCTGCTTTATTCTAATGTAAATTATAGTCCTCTTTTCAAATTGGTTTAGGAGCCACCGGCTGTCAAATTGGGGCATTTTTTAGTTTTTATTTTTCAATATTTCGCCTAAACTATAAGCCTTGGACCGAGAAAAGCACCAGTTTCCATAGGTTTTCGGGTGTGCTAAACTTAGAAACCATACCAGTTTGAGGCTATCTGCAATAGGAAAAAAGTTTACAAAATTTTGAAAAAAATTTAAAAATTCACATTTTTGATTTAGGTTTTCTCGTAAACTAAACAAGTTACAAGTCTAATATTGTAAAAGTAGTAAGGCCTTATCCCTAGGACTTATAGGAATTGAAATAGGGCAAATTAATTTCGTGAAAAAATTTCGAAAAATTTCCGACCAAATGGGTACCCTAAAATCGCATATTTTCAGGTTTTAAAAATACTTTCCATTCATTTATTAAATCACTATGCAGCTCATTTTATACCTTTTGTCACCAGCTTTATTCTAATGTAAATTATAGTCCTCTTTTCACATTGGTTTAGGAGCTACCGGCTGTCAAAGTGAACTCAGTTTTGGATTTTGGGGCATTTTTTAGTATTGATTTTTCAATATTTCGCCTAAACTATAAGCCTTGGACCGAGAAAAGCACCAGTTTCCATAGGTTTTCGGGTGTGCTAAACTTAGAAACCATAACAGATTGAGGCTATCTGCAATAGGAAAAAAGCTTACAAAATTTTGAAAAAAATTTAAAAATTCACATTTTTTATTTAGGTTTTCTCGTAAACTAAACAAGTTACAAGTCTAACATTTTAAAAGTAGTAAGGCCTTATCCCTAGGACTTATAGGAATTAAAATAGGGCAAATTAATTTCGTGAAAAAATTTCGAAAAATTTCCGACCAAATGGGTACCCTAAAATCGCATATTTTCAGGTTTTAAAAATACTTTCCATTCATTTATTAAATCACTTTGCAGTTTATTTTATACCTTTTGGCACCTGCTTTATTCTAATGTAAATTATAGTCTTCTTTTCAAATTTGTTTAGGAGCTACCGGCTGTCAAAGTGAACTCAGTTTTGGATTTTGGGGCATTTTTCAGTTTTGATTTTTCAATATTTCGCCTAAACTATAAGCCTTGGACCGAGAAAAGCACCAGTTTCCATAGGTTTTCGGGTGTGCTAAACTTAGAAACCATACCAGTTTGAGGCTATCTGTAATAGGAAAAAAGTTCACAAAATTTTGAAAAAAATTTAAAAATTCACATTTTTGATTTAGGTTTTCTCGTAAACTAAACAAGTTACAAGTCTAATATTTTAAAAGTAGTAAGGCCTTGTCCCTAGGACTTATAGGAAATAAAATAGGGCAAATAAATTTCGCGAAAAAATTTCGAAAAATTTCCGACCAAATGGGTACCCTAAAATCGCATATTTTCAGGTTTTAAAAATACTTTCCATTCATTTTTTAAATCACTTTGCAGCTTATTTTATACCTTTTGGCACCTGCTTTATTCTAATGTAAATTATAGTCCTCTTTTCAAATTGGTTTAGGAGCCACCGGCTGTCAAATTGGGGCATTTTTTAGTTTTTATTTTTCAATATTTCGCCTAAACTATAAGCCTTGGACCGAGAAAAGCACCAGTTTCCATAGGTTTTCGGGTGTGCTAAACTTAGAAACCATACCAGTTTGAGGCTATCTGCAATAGGAAAAAAGTTTACAAAATTTTGAAAAAAATTTAAAAATTCACATTTTTGATTTAGGTTTTCTCGTAAACTAAACAAGTTACAAGTCTAATATTGTAAAAGTAGTAAAGCCTTATCCCTAGGACTTATAGGAATTGAAATAGGGCAAATTAATTTCGTGAAAAAATTTCGAAAAATTTCCGACCAAATGGGTACCCTAAAATCGCATATTTTCAGGTTTTAAAAATACTTTCCATTCATTTATTAAATCACTATGCAGCTCATTTTATACCTTTTGTCACCAGCTTTATTCTAATGTAAATTATAGTCCTCTTTTCACATTGGTTTAGGAGCTACCGGCTGTCAAAGTGAACTCAGTTTTGGATTTTGGGGCATTTTTTAGTATTGATTTTTCAATATTTCGCCTAAACTATAAGCCTTGGACCGAGAAAAGCACCAGTTTCCATAGGTTTTCGGGTGTGCTAAACTTAGAAACCATAACAGATTGAGGCTATCTGCAATAGGAAAAAAGCTTACAAAATTTTGAAAAAAATTTAAAAATTCACATTTTTTATTTAGGTTTTCTCGTAAACTAAACAAGTTACAAGTCTAACATTTTAAAAGTAGTAAGGCCTTATCCCTAGGACTTATAGGAATTAAAATAGGGCAAATTAATTTCGTGAAAAAATTTTCAAAAATTTCCGACCAAATGGGTACCCTAAAATCGCATATTTTCAGGTTTTAAAAATACTTTCCATTCATTTATTAAATCACTATGCAGCTCATTTTATACCTTTTGTCACCAGCTTTATTCTAATGTAAATTATAGTCCTCTTTTCACATTGGTTTAGGAGCTACCGGCTGTAAAAGTGAACTCAGTTTTGGATTTTGGGGCATTTTTTAGTATTGATTTTTCAATATTTCGCCTAAACTATAAGCCTTGGACCGAGAAAAGCACCAGTTTCCATAGGTTTTCGGGTGTGCTAAACTTAGAAACCATAACAGCTTGAGGCTATCTGCAATAGGAAAAAAGTTTACAAAATTTTGAAAAAAATTTAAAAATTCACATTTTTTATTTAGGTTCTCTCGTAAACTAAACAAGTTACAAGTCTAATATTTTAAAAGTAGTAAGGCCTTGTCCCTAGGACTTATAGGAATTAAAATAGGGCAAATTAATTTCGTGAAAAAATTTCGAAAAATTTCCGACCAAATGGGTACCCTAAAATCGGATATTTTCAGGTTTTAAAAATACTTTCCATTCATTTATTAAATCATTTTATGGCTTATTTTATACCTTTTGGCACCTGCTTTATTCTAATGTAAATTATAGTCCTTTTTTCAAATTGGTTTAGGAGCTACCGGCTGTCAAAGTGAACTCAGTTTTGGATTTTGGGGCATTTTTCAGTTTTGATTTTTCAATATTTCGCCTAAACTATAAGCCTTGGAACGAGAAAAGCACCAGTTTCCATAGATTTTCGGGTGTGCTAAACTTAGAAACCATAACAGTTTGAGGCTATCTGCAATAGGAAAAAAGTTTACAAATTTTTGAAAAAAATATAAAAATTCACATTTTTGATTTAGGTTTTTTCGTAAACTAAACAAGTTACAAGTCTAATATTTTAAAAGTGGCAAGGCCTTGTCCCTAGGACTTATAGGAATTAAAATAGGGCAAATTAATTTCGTGAAAAAATTTCGAAAAATTTCCGACCAAATGGGTACCCTAAAATCGCATATTTTCAAATTTTAAAAATACTTTCCATTCATTTATTAAATCATTTTATGGCTTATTTTATACTTTTTGGCACCTGATTTATTCTAATTTAAATTATAGTCCTTTTTTCAAATTGGTTTAGGAGCTACCGGCTGTCAAAGTGAACTCAGTTTTGGATTTTGGGGCATTTTTCAGTTTTGATTTCTCATTATTTCGCCTAAACTATAAGCCTTGGAGCGAGAAAAGCACCAGTTTCCATAGATTTTCGGGTGTGCTAAACTTAGAAACCATAACAGTTTGAGGCTATCTGCAATAGGAAAATAGTTTACCAAATTTTGAAAAAAATTTAAAACTTCACATTTTTGATTTAGGTTTTCTCGTAAAGTAAACAAGTTACAAGTCTAATATTTCAAAAGAAGTAAGGCCTTTTCCATAGGACTTATAGGAATTAAAATAGGGCAAATTAATTTCGTGAAAAAATTTCGAAAAATTCCCGACCAAATGGGTACCCTAAAATCGCATATTTTCAGGTTTTAAAAATACTTTCCATTCATTTATTAAACCACCTTGCAGCTTATTTTATACCTTTTGGCACCTGCTTTATTCTAATGTAAATTATAGTCCTCTTTTTAAATTGGTTTAGGAGCTACCGGCTGTCAAAGTGAACTCAGTTTCGGATTTTGTGGAATTTTTTAGTTTTGATTTTTCAATATTTCGCCTATACTATAAGCTTTGGACCGAGAAAAGCACCAGTTTCCATAGGTTTTCGGGTGTGCTAAACTTAGAAACCATAACAGTTTGAGGCTATCTGCAATAGGAAAAAAGTTTACAAAATTTTGAAAAAAAATTAAAAATTCACATTTTTGATTTAGGTTTTCTCGTAAACTAAACACACAAGTCTAATATTTTAAAAGTAGTAAGGCCTTGTCCCTAGGACCTATAGGAAATAAAATAGGGCTAATTAATTTCGCGAAAAAATTTCGAAAAATTTCCGACCAAATGGGTACCCTAAAATCGCATATTTTCAGGTTTTAAAAATACTTTCCATTCATTTATTAAATCACTTTGCAGCTTATTTTATACCTTTTGGCACCTCTTTTCAAATTGGTTTAGGAGCTACCGGCTGTCAAAGTGAACTCAGTTTTGTATTTTGGGTCATTTTTTAGTTTTTATTTTTCAATATTTCGCCTAAACTATAAGCCTTGGACCGAGAAAAGCACCAGTTTCTATAGGTTTTCGGGTGTGCTAAACTTAGAAACCATAACAGTTTGAGGCTATCTGCAATAGGAAAAAAGTTTACAAAATTTTGAAAAAAATTTAAAAATTCACATTTTTGATTTAGGTTTTCTCGTAAACTAAACAAGTTACAAGTCTAATATTTTAAAAGTAGTAAGGCCTTGTCCCTAGGACTTATAGGAATTAAAATAGGGCAAATTAATTTCGTGAAAAAATTTCGAAAAATTTCCGACCAAATGGGTACCCTAAAATCGCATATTTTCAGGTTTTAAAATTACTTTCCATTCATTTATTAAATCACTTTGCAGTTTATTTTATACCTTTTGGCACCTGCTTTATTCTAATGTAAATTATAGTCCTCTTTTCAAATTGGTTTAGGAGCTACCGGCTGTCAAAGTGAACTCAGTTTTGTATTTTGGGTCATTTTTTAGTTTTTATTTTTCAATATTTCGCCTAAACTATAAGCCTTGGACCGAGAAAAGCACCAGTTTCTATAGGTTTTCGGGTGTGCTTAACTTAGAAACCATAACAGTTTGAGGCTATCTGCAATAGGAAAAAAGTTTACAAAATTTTGAAAAAAATTTAAAAATTCACATTTTTGATTTAGGTTTTCTCGTAAACTAAACAAGTTACAAGTCTAATATTTTAAAAGTAGTAAGGCCTTGTCCCTAGGACTTATAGGAATTAAAATAGGGCAAATTAATTTCGTGAAAAAATTTCGAAAAATTTCCGACCAAATGGGTACCCTAAAATCGCATATTTTCAGGTTTTAAAATTACTTTCCATTCATTTATTAAATCACTTTGCAGTTTATTTTATACCTTTTGGCACCTGCTTTATTCTAATGTAAATTATAGTCCTCTTTTCAAATTGGTTTAGGAGCTACCGGCTGTCAAAGTGAACTCAGTTTTGTATTTTGGGTCATTTTTTAGTTTTTATTTTTCAATATTTCGCCTAAACTATAAGCCTTGGACCGAGAAAAGCACCAGTTTCTATAGGTTTTCGGGTGTGCTTAACTTAGAAACCATAACAGTTTGAGGCTATCTGCAATAGGAAAAAAGTTTACAAAATTTTGAAAAAAATTTAAAAATTCATTTTTTTGATTTAGGTTTTCTCGTAAACTAAACAAGTTACAAGTCTAATATTTTAAAAGTAGTAAGGCCTTGTCCCTAGGACTTATAGGAATTAAAATAGGGCAAATTAATTTCGTGAAAAAATTTCGAAAAATTTCCGACCAAATGGGTACCGTAAAATCGCATATTTTCAGGTTTTAAAATTACTTTCCATTCATTTATTAAATCACTTTGCAGTTTATTTTATACCTTTTGGCACCTGCTTTATTCTAATGTAAATTATAGTCCTCTTTTCAAATTGGTTTAGGAGCTACCGGCTGTCAAAGTGAACTCAGTTTTGGATTTTGGGGCATTTTTCAGTTTTGATTTTTCAATATTTCGCCTAAACTATAAGCCTTGGACCGAGAAAAGCACCAGTTTCCATAGGTTTTCGGGTGTGCTAAACTTAGAAACCATAACAGTTTGAGGCTATCTGCAATAGGAAAAAAGTTTACAAAATTTTGAAAAAAATTTAAAACTTCACATTTTTGATTTAGGTTTTCTCGTAAACTAAACAAGTTACAAGTCTAATATTTTAAAAATATTAAGGCCTTATCCCTAGAACTTATAGGAATTAAAATAGGGCAAATTAATTTCGTGAAAAAAATGTGAAAAATTTCCGACCAAATGGGTACCCTAAAATCGCATATTTTCAGGTTTTAAAATTACTTTCCATTCATTTATTAAATCACTTTGCAGCTTATTTTATACCTTTTGGCACCTGCTTTATTGTAATATAAATTATAGTCCTCTTTTCAAATTGGTTTAGGAGCTACCGGCTGTCAAAGTGAACTCAGTTTTGTATTTTGGGTCATTTTTTAGTTTTTATTTATCAATATTTCGCCTAAACTATAAGCCTTGGACCGAGAAAAGCACCAGTTTCTATAGGTCAAATTAATTTCGTGAAAAAATTTCGAAAAATTTCCGACCAAATGGGTACCCTAAAATCGCATATTTTCAGGTTTTAAAAATACTTTCCATTCATTTATTAAATCATTTTATGGCTTATTTTATACTTTTTGGCACCTGATTTATTCTAATGTAAATTATAGTCCTTTTTTCAAATTGGTTTAGGAGCTACCGGCTGTCAAAGTGAACTCAGTTTTGGATTTTGGGGCATTTTTCAGTTTTGATTTCTCATTATTTCGCCTAAACTATAAGCCTTGGACCGAGAAAAGCACCAGTTTCCATAGATTTTCGGGTGTGCTAAACTTAGAAACCATAACAGTTTGAGGCTATCTGCAATAGGAAAAAAGTTTACAAAATTTTGAAAAAAATTTAAAACTTCACATTTTTGATTTAGGTTTTCTCGTAAAGTAAACAAGTTACAAGTCTAATATTTTAAAAGTAGTAAGGCCTTTTCCATAGGACTTATAGGAATTAAAATAGGGCAAATTAATTTCGTGAAAAAATTTCGAAAAATTCCCGACCAAATGGGTACCCTAAAATCGCATATTTTCAGGTTTTAAAAATACTTTCCATTCATTTATTAAACCACTTTGCAGCTTATTTTATACCTTTTGGCACCTGCTTTATTCTAATGTAAATTATAGTCCTCTTTTTAAATTGGATTAGGAGCTACCGGCTGTCAAAGTGAACTCAGTTTCGGATTTTGTGGAATTTTTTAGTTTTGATTTTTCAATATTTCGCCTATACTATAAGCTTTGGACCGAGAAAAGCACCAGTTTCCATAGGTTTTCGGGTGTGCTAAACTTAGAAACCATAACAGTTTGAGGCTATCTGCAATAGGAAAAAAGTTTACAAAATTTTGAAAAAAAATTAAAAATTCACATTTTTGATTTAGGTTTTCTCGTAAACTAAACAAGTTACAAGTCTAATATTTTAAAAGTAGTAAGGCCTTGTCCCTAGGACTTATAGGAAATAAAATAGGGCAAATTAATTTCGCGAAAAAATTTCGAAAAATTTCCGACCAAATGGGTACCCTAAAATCGCATATTTTCAGGTTTTAAAAATACTTTCCATTCATTTATTAAATCACTTTGCAGTTTATTTTATACCTTTTGGCACCTGCTTCATTCTAATGTAAATTATAGTCCTCTTTTCAAATTGGTTTAGGAGCTACCGGCTGTCAAAGTGAACTCAGTTTTGTATTTTGGGTCATTTTTTAGTTTTTATTTTTCAATATTTCGCCTAAACTATAAGCCTTGGACCGAGAAAAGCACCAGTTTCTATAGGTTTTCGGGTGTGCTAAACTTAGAAACCATAACAGTTTGAGGCTATCTGCAATAGGAAAAAAGTTTACAAAATTTTGAAAAAAATTTAAAAATTCACATTTTTGATTTAGGTTTTCTCGTAAACTAAACAAGTTACAAGTCTAATATTTTAAAAATATTAAGGCCTTATCCCTAGGACTTATAGGAATTAAAATAGGGCAAATTAATTTCGTGAAAAAAATTTGAAAAATTTCCGACCAAATGGGTACCTTAAAATCGCATATTTTCAGGTTTTAAAATTACTTTCTATTCATTTATTAAATCACTTTGCAGCTTATTTTATACCTTTTGGCACCTGCTTTATTCTAATGTAAATTATAGTCCTCTTTTCAAATTGGTTTAGGAGCTACCGGCTGTCAAAGTGAACTCAATTTTGTATTTTGGGTCATTTTTTAGTTTTTATTTTTCAATATTTCGCCTAAACTATAAGCCTTGGACCGAGAAAAGCACCAGTTTCTATAGGTTTTCGGGTGTTCTAAACTTAGAAACCATAACAGTTTGAGGCTATCTGTAATAGGAAAAAAGTTTACAAAATTTTGAAAAAAATTTAAAAATTCACATTTTTGATTTAGGTTTTCTCGTAAACTAAACAAGTTACAAGTCTAATATTTTAAAAATATTAAGGCCTTATCCCTAGGACTTATAGGAATTAAAATAGGGCAAATTAATTTCGTGAAAAAAATTTGAAAAATTTCCGACCAAATGGGTACCCTAAAATCGCATATTTTCAGGTTTTAAAATTACTTTCCATTCATTTATTAAATCACTTTGCAGCTTATTTTATACCTTTTGGCACCTGCTTTATTCTAATGTAAATTATAGTCCTCTTTTCAAATTGGTTTAGGAGCTACCGGCTGTCAAAGTGAACTCAGTTTCGGATTTTGTGGAATTTTTTAGTTTTGATTTTTCAATATTTCGCCTATACTATAAGCTTTGGACCGAGAAAAGCACCAGTTTCCATAGGTTTTCGGGTGTGCTAAACTTAGAAACCATAACAGTTTGAGGCTATCTGCAATAGGAAAAAAGTTTACAAAATTTTGAAAAAAAATTAAAAATTCACATTTTTGATTTAGGTTTTCTCGTAAACTAAACACACAAGTCTAATATTTTAAAAGTAGTAAGGCCTTGTCCCTAGGACTTATAGGAAATAAAATAGGGCAAATTAATTTCGCGAAAAAATTTCGAAAAATTTCCGACCAAATGGGTACCCTAAAATCGCATATTTTCAGGTTTTAAAAATACTTTCCATTCATTTATTAAATCACTTTGCAGCTTATTTTATACCTTTTGGCACCTCTTTTCAAATTGGTTTAGGAGCTACCGGCTGTCAAAGTGAACTCAGTTTTGGATTTTGGGGCATTTTTTAGTATTGATTTTTTAATATTTCGCCTAAACTATAAGCCTTGGACCGAGAAAAGCACCAGTTTCCATAGGTTTTCGGGTGTGCTAAACTTAGAAACCATAACAGCTTGAGGCTATCTGCAATAGGAAAAAAGTTTACAAAATTTTGAAAAAAATTTAAAAATTCACATTTTTTATTTAGGTTTTCTCGTAAACTAAACAAGTTACAAGTCTAATATTTTAAAAGTAGTAAGGCCTAATCCCTGGGACTTATAGGAATTAAAATAGGGCAAATTAATTTCGTGAAAAAATTTCAAAAAATTTCCGACCAAACGGGTACCCTAAAATCGCATATTTTCAGGTTTTAAAAATACTTTCCATTCATTTATTAAATCACTTTGCAGTTTATTTTATACCTTTTGGCACCTGCTTCATTCTAATGTAAATTATAGTCCTCTTTTCAAATTGGTTTAGGAGCTACCGGCTGTCAAAGTGAACTCAGTTTTGTATTTTGGGTCATTTTTTAGTTTTTTTTTTCAATATTTCGCCTAAACTATGGGCCTTGGACCGAGAAAAGCACCAGTTTCTATAGCTTTTCGGGTGTGCTAAACTTAGAAACCATAACAGTTTGAGGCTATCTGCAATAGGAAAAAAGTTTACAAAATTTTGAAAAAAATTTAAAAATTCACATTTTTGATTTAGGTTTTCTCGTAAACTAAACAAGTTACAAGTCTAATATTTTAAAAGTATTAAGGCCTTATCCCTAGGACTTATAGGAATTAAAATAGGGCAAATTAATTTCGTGAAAAAATTTCAAAAAATTTCCGACCAAATGGGTACCCTAAAATCGCATATTTTCAGGTTTTAAAAATACTTTCCATTCATTTATTAAATCACTTTGCAGTTTATTTTATACCTTTTGGCACCTGCTTTATTCTAATGTAAATTATAGTCCTCTTTTCAAATTGGTTTAGGAGCTACCGGCTGTCAAACTGAACTCAGTTTTGTATTTTGGGTCATTTTTTAGTTTTTATTTTTCAATATTTCGCCTAAACTATATGCCTTGGACCGAGAAAAGCACCAGTTTCTATAGGTTTTCGGGTGTGCTAAACTTAGAAACCATAACAGTTTGAGGCTATCTGCAATAGGAAAAAAGTTTACAAAATTTTGAAAAAAATTTAAAAATTCACATTTTTGATTTAGGTTTTCTCGTAAACTAAACAAGTTACAAGTCTAATATTTTAAAAGTAGTAAGGCCTTGTCCCTAGGACTTATAGGAATTAAAATAGGGCAAATTAATTTCGTGAAAAAATTTCGAAAAATTTCCGACCAAATGGGTACCCTAAAATCGCATATTTTCAGGTTTTAAAATTACTTTCCATTCATTTATTAAATCACTTTGCAGTTTATTTTATACCTTTTGGCACCTGCTTTATTCTAATGTAAATTATAGTCCTCTTTTCAAATTGGTTTAGGAGCTACCGGCTGTCAAAATGAACTCAGTTTTGTATTTTGGGTCATTTTTTAGTTTTTATTTTTCAATATTTCGCCTAAACTATAAGCCTTGGACCGAGAAAAGCACCAGTTTCTATAGGTTTTCGGGTGTGCTTAACTTAGAAACCATAACAGTTTGAGGCTATCTGCAATAGGAAAAAAGTTTACAAAATTTTGAAAAAAATTTAAAAATTCACATTTTTGATTTAGGTTTTCTCGTAAACTAAACAAGTTACAAGTCTAATATTTTAAAAGTAGTAAGGCCTTGTCCCTAGGACTTATAGGAATTAAAATAGGGCAAATTAATTTCGTGAAAAAATTTCGAAAAATTTCCGACCAAATGGGTACCCTAAAATCGCATATTTTCAGGTTTTAAAATTACTTTCCATTCATTTATTAAATCACTTTGCAGTTTATTTTATACCTTTTGGCACCTGCTTTATTCTAATGTAAATTATAGTCCTCTTTTCAAATTGGTTTAGGAGCTACCGGCTGTCAAAGTGAACTCAGTTTTGTATTTTGGGTCATTTTTTAGTTTTTATTTTTCAATATTTCGCCTAAACTATAAGCCTTGGACCGAGAAAAGCACCAGTTTCTATAGGTTTTCGGGTGTGCTTAACTTAGAAACCATAACAGTTTGAGGCTATCTGCAATAGGAAAAAAGTTTACAAAATTTTGAAAAAAATTTAAAAATTCATTTTTTTGATTTAGGTTTTCTCGTAAACTAAACAAGTTACAAGTCTAATATTTTAAAAGTAGTAAGGCCTTGTCCCTAGGACTTATAGGAATTAAAATAGGGCAAATTAATTTCGTGAAAAAATTTCGAAAAATTTCCGACCAAATGGGTACCCTAAAATCGCATATTTTCAGGTTTTAAAAATATTTTCCATTCATTTATTAAATCACTTTGCAGTTTATTTTATACCTTTTGGCACCTGCTTTATTCTAATGTAAATTATAGTCCTTTTTTCAAATTGGTTTTGGAGCTAACGGCTGTCAAAGTGAACTCAGTTTTGGATTTTGGGGCATTTTTCAGTTTTGATTTTTCAATATTTCGCCTAAACTATAAGCCTTGGACCGAGAAAAGCACCAGTTTCCATAGATTTTCGGGTGTGCTAAACTTAGAAACCATAACAGTTTGAGGCTATCTGCAATAGGAAAAAAGTTTACAAAATTTTGAAAAAAATTTAAAAATTCACATTTTTGATTTAGGTTTTCTCGTAAACTAAACAAGTTACAAGTCTAATATTTTAAAAGTAGTAAGGCCTTTTCCATAGGACTTATAGGAATTAAAATAGGGCAAATTAATTTCGTGAAAAAATTTCGAAAAATTCCCGACCAAATGGGTACCCTAAAATCGCATATTTTCAGGTTTTAAAAATACTTTCCATTCATTTATTAAATCACTTTGCAGCTTATTTTATACCTTTTGGCACCTGCTTTATTCTAATGTAAATTATAGTCCTCTTTTTAAATTGGTTTAGGAGCTACCGGCTGTCAAAGTGAACTCAGTTTCGGATTTTGGGGAATTTTTTAGTTTTGATTTTTCAATATTTCGCCTAAACTATAAGCTTTGGACCGAGTTAAGCACCAGTTTCCATAGGTTTTCGGGTGTGCTAAACTTAGAAACCATAACAGTTTGAGGCTATCTGCAATAGGAAAAAAGTTTACAAAATTTTGAAAAAAATTTAAAAATTCACATTTTTGATGTAAGTTTTTTCGTAAACTAAACAAGTTACAAGTCTAATATTTTCAAAGTAGTAAGGCCTTTTCCATAGGACTTATAGGAATTAAAATAGGGCAAATTAATTTCGTGAAAAAATTTCGAAAAATTCCCGACCAAATGGGTACCCTAAAATCGCATATTTTCAGGTTTTAAAAATACTTTCCATTCATTTATTAAATCACTTTGCAGCTTATTTTATACCTTTTGGCACCTGCTTTATTCTAATGTAAATTATAGTCCTCTTTTTAAATTGGTTTAGGAGCTACCGGCTGTCAAAGTGAACTCAGTTTCGGATTTTGGGGAATTTTTTAGTTTTGATTTTTCAATATTTTGCCTAAACTATAAGCTTTGGACCGAGAAAAGCACCAGTTTCTATAGGTTTTCGGGTGTGCTAAACTTAGAAACCATAACAGTTTAAGGCTATCTGCAATAGGAAAAAAGTTTACAAAATTTTGAAAAAAATTTAAAAATTCACATTTTTGATTTAGGTTTTCTCGTAAACTAAACAAGTTACAAGTCTAATATTTTAAAAATATTAAGGCCTTATCCCTAGAACTTATAGGAATTAAAATAGGGCAAATTAATTTCGTGAAAAAAATGTGAAAAATTTCCGACCAAATAGGTACCCTAAAATCGCATATTTTCAGGTTTTAAAATTACTTTCCATTCATTTATTAAATCACTTTGCAGCTTATTTTATACCTTTTGGCACCTGCTTTATTGTAATATAAATTATAGTCCTCGTTTCAAATTGGTTTAGGAGCTACCGGCTGTCAAAGTGAACTCAGTTTTGTATTTTGGGTCATTTTTTAGTTTTTATTTATCAATATTTCGCCTAAACTATAAGCCTTGGACCGAGAAAAGCACCAGTTTCTATAGGTCAAATTAATTTCGTTAAAAAATTTCGAAAAATTTCCGACCAAATGGGTACCCTAAAATCGCATATTTTCAGGTTTTAAAAATACTTTCCATTCATTTATTAAATCATTTTATGGCTTATTTTATACTTTTTGGCACCTGATTTATTCTAATGTAAATTATAGTCCTTTTTTCAAATTGGTTTAGGAGCTACCGGCTGTCAAAGTGAACTCAGTTTTGGATTTTGGGGCATTTTTCAGTTTTGATTTCTCATTATTTCGCCTAAACTATAAGCCTTGGACCGAGAAAAGCACCAGTTTCCATAGATTTTCGGGTGTGCTAAACTTAGAAACCATAACAGTTTGAGGCTATCTGCAATAGGAAAAAAGTTTACAAAATTTTGAAAAAAATTTAAAACTTCACATTTTTGATTTAGGTTTTCTCGTAAAGTAAACAAGTTACAAGTCTAATATTTTAAAAGTAGTAAGGCCTTTTCCATAGGACTTATAGGAATTAAAATAGGGCAAATTAATTTCGTGAAAAAATTTCGAAAAATTCCCGACCAAATGGGTACCCTAAAATCGCATATTTTCAGGTTTTAAAAATACTTTCCATTCATTTATTAAACCACTTTGCAGCTTATTTTATACCTTTTGGCACCTGCTTTATTCTAATGTAAATTATAGTCCTCTTTTTAAATTGGTTTAGGAGCTACCGGCTGTCAAAGTGAACTCAGTTTCGGATTTTGTGGAATTTTTTAGTTTTGATTTTTCAATATTTCGCCTATACTATAAGCTTTGGACCGAGAAAAGCACCAGTTTCCATAGGTTTTCGGGTGTGCTAAACTTAGAAACCATAACAGTTTGAGGCTATCTGCAATAGGAAAAAAGTTTACAAAATTTTGAAAAAAAATTAAAAATTCACATTTTTGATTTAGGTTTTCTCGTAAACTAAACAAGTTACAAGTCTAATATTTTAAAAGTAGTAAGGCCTTGTCCCTAGGACTTATAGGAAATAAAATAGGGCAAATTAATTTCGCGAAAAAATTTCGAAAAATTTCCGACCAAATGGGTACCCTAAAATCGCATATTTTCAGGTTTTAAAAATACTTTCCATTCATTTATTAAATCACTTTGCAGTTTATTTTATACCTTTTGGCACCTGCTTCATTCTAATGTAAATTATAGTCCTCTTTTCAAATTGGTTTAGGAGCTACCGGCTGTCAAAGTGAACTCAGTTTTGTATTTTGGGTCATTTTTTAGTTTTTATTTTTCAATATTTCGCCTAAACTATAAGCCTTGGACCGAGAAAAGCACCAGTTTCTATAGGTTTTCGGGTGTTCTAAACTTAGAAACCATAACAGTTTGAGGCTATCTGTAATAGGAAAAAAGTTTACAAAATTTTGAAAAAAATTTAAAAATTCACATTTTTGATTTAGGTTTTCTCGTAAACTAAACAAGTTACAAGTCTAATATTTTAAAAATATTAAGGCCTTATCCCTAGGACTTATAGGAATTAAAATAGGGCAAATTAATTTCGTGAAAAAAATTTGAAAAATTTCCGACCAAATGGGTACCCTAAAATCGCATATTTTCAGGTTTTAAAATTACTTTCCATTCATTTATTAAATCACTTTGCAGCTTATTTTATACCTTTTGGCACCTGCTTTATTCTAATGTAAATTATAGTCCTCTTTTCAAATTGGTTTAGGAGCTACCGGCTGTCAAAGTGAACTCAGTTTTGTATTTTGGGTCATTTTTTAGTTTTTATTTTTCAATATTTCGCCTAAACTATAAGCCTTGGACCGAGAAAAGCACCAGTTTCTATAGGTTTTCGGGTGTGCTAAACTTAGAAACCATAACAGTTTGAGGCTATCTGCAATAGGAAAAAAGTTTACAAAATTTTGAAAAAAATTTAAAAATTCACATTTTTGATTTAGGTTTTTTCGTAAACTAAACAAGTTACAAGTCTAATATTTTAAAAGTGGTAAGGCCTTATCCCTAGGACTTATAGGAATTAAAATAGGGCAAATTAATTTCGTGAAAAAATTTCGAAAAATTTCCGACCAAATGGGTACCCTAAAATTGCATATTTTTAGGTTTTAAAAATACTTTCCGTTCATTTATTAAATCACTTTGCAGCTCATTTTATACCTTTTGTCACCAGCTTTATTCTAATGTAAATTATAGTCTTCTTTTCAAATTGGTTTAGGAGCTACCGGCTGTCAAAGTGAACTCAGTTTTGGATTTTGGGGCATTTTTCAGTTTTGATTTTTCAATATTTCGCCTAAACTATAAGCCTTGGACTGAGAAAAGCACCAGTTTCCATAGGTTTTCGCATGTACTAAACTTAGAAACCATAACACTTTGAGGCTATCTGCAATAGGAAAAAAGTTTACAAAATTTTGAAAACAATTTAAAAATTCACATTTTTGATTTAGGTTTTCTCGTAAACTAAACAAGTTACAAGTCTAATATTTTAAAAGTATTAAGGCCTTATCCCTAGGACTTATAGGAATTAAAATAGGGCAAATTAATTTCGTGAAAAAAATTTGAAAAATTTCCGACCAAATGGGTACCCTAAAATCGCATATTTTCAGGTTTTAAAATTACTTTCCATTCATTTATTAAATCACTTTGCAGTTTATTTTATACCTTTTGGCACCTGCTTTATTCTAATGTAAATTATAGTCTTCTTTTCAAATTGGTTTAGGAGCTACCGGCTGTCAAAGTGAACTCAGTTTTGGATTTTGGGGCATTTTTTAGTTTTTATTTTTCAATATTTCGCCTAAA
This sequence comes from Oxystoma pomonae, assembly GCA_963921995.1. NCBI lineage: Eukaryota > Metazoa > Arthropoda > Insecta > Coleoptera > Brentidae > Oxystoma > Oxystoma pomonae. The sequence goes on from OY998172.1 coordinate 56,397,202, forward strand.
CTATAAGCCTTGGACCGAGAAAAGCACCAGTTTCCACAGGTTTTCGGGTGTGCTAAACTTAGAAACCATAACAGTTTGAGGCTATCTGCAATAGGAAAAAAGTTTACAAAATTTTGAAAAAAATTTAAAAATTCATTTTTTTGATTTAGGTTTTCTCGAAAACTAAACAAGTTACAACTCTAATATTTTAAAAGTAGTAAGGCCTTGTCCCTAGGACTTATAGGAATTAAAATAGGGCAAATTAATTTCGTGAAAAAATTTCGAAAAATTTCCGACCAAATGGGTACCCTAAAATCGGATATTTTCAGGTTTTAAAAATACTTTCCATTCATTTATTAAATCACTTTGCAGTTTATTTTATACCTTTTGGCACCTGCTTTATTCTAATGTAAATTATAGTCCTCTTTTTAAATTGGTTTAGGAGCTACCGGCTGTCAAAGTGAACTCAGTTTCGGATTTTGGGGAATTTTTTAGTTTTGATTTTTCAATATTTCGCCTAAACTATAAGCTTTGGACCGAGAAAAGCACCAGTTTCTATAGGATTTCGGGTGTGCTAAACTTAGAAACCATAACAGTTTGAGGCTATCTGCAATAGGAAAAAAGTTTACAAAATTTTGAAAAAAATTTAAAAATTCACATTTTTGATTTAGGTTTTTTCGTAAACTAAACAAGTTACAAGTCTAATATTTTAAAAGTGGTAAGGCCTTGTCCCTAGGACTTATAGGAATTAAAATAGGGCAAATTAATTTCGTGAAAAAATTTCGAAAAATTTCCGACCAAATGGGTACCCTAAAATCGGATATTTTCAGGTTTTAAAAATACTTTCCATTCATTTATTAAATCATTTTATGGCTTATTTTATACCTTTTGGCACCTGATTTATTCTAATGTAAATTATAGTCCTTTTTTCAAATTGGTTTAGGAGCTACCGGCTGTCAAAGTGAACTCAGTTTTGGATTTTGGGGCATTTTTCAGTTTTGATTTTTCAATATTTCGCCTAAACTATAAGCCTTGGACCGAGAAAAGCACCAGTTTCCATAGATTTTCGGGTGTGCTAAACTTAGAAACCATACCAGTTTGAGGCTATCTGCAATAGGAAAAAAGTTTACAAAATTTTGAAAAAAATTTAAAAATTCACATTTTTGATTTAGGTTTTTTCGTAAACTAAACAAGTTACAAGTCTAATATTTTAGAAGTAGTAAGCCCTCATCCCTAGGACTTATAGGAATTAAAATATGGCAAATTAATTTCTAGAAGAAATTTCGATAAATTTCCGACCAAATGGGTACCCTAAAATCGCATATTTTCAGGTTTTAAAAATACAAAATACTTTCCATTCATTTATTAAATCACTTTATGGCTTATTTTATACCTTTTGGTACCTGCTTTATTCTACTGTAAATTATAGTCCTCTTTTCAAATTGGTTTAGGAGCTACAGGCTGTCAAATTGAACTCAGTTTTGGATTTTGGGGCATTTTTCAGTTTTGATTTTTCAATATTTCGCCTAAGCTATAAGCCTTGGACTGAGAAAAGCACCAGTTTCCATAGGTTTTCGGGTGTGCTTAACTCAGAAACCATACCAGTTTGAGGCTATCTGCAATAGGAAAAAAGTTTACAAAATTTTGAAAAAAATTTAAAAATTCACATTTTTGATGTAAGTTTTTTCGTAAACTAAACAAGTTACAAGTCTAATATTTTAAAAGTAGTAAGGCCTTATCCCTAGGACTTATAGGAATTAAAATAGGGCAAATTAATTTCGTGAAAAAATTTCGAAAAATTTCCCACCAAATGGGTACCCTAAAATTGCATATTTTTAGGTTTTAAAAATACTTTCCGTTCATTTATTAAATCACTTTGCAGCTCATTTTATACCTTTTGTCACCAGCTTTATTCTAATGTAAATTATAGTCCTCTTTTCACATTGGTTTAGGAGCTACCGGCTGTCAAAATGAACTCAGTTTCGGATTTTGGGGCATTTTTTAGTTTTGATTTTTCAATATTTCGCCTAAACTATAAGCTTTGGACCGAGAAAAGCACCAGTTTCCATAGGTTTTCGGGTGTGCTAAACTAAGAAACCATACCAGTTTGAGGCTATCTGCAATAGGAAAAAAGTTTACAAAATTTTGAAAAAAATTTAAAAATTCACATTTTTGATTTAGGTTTTCTCGTAAACTAAACAAGTTACAAGTCTAATATTTTAAAAGTAGTAAGGCCTTATCCCTAGGACTTATAGGAATTAAAATATGGCAAATTAATTTCTAGAAGAAATTTCGATAAATTTCCGACCAAATGGGTACCCTAAAATCGCATATTTTCAGGTTTTAAAAATACAAAATACTTTCCATTCATTTATTAAATCACTTTATGGCTTATTTTATACCTTTTGGTACCTGCTTTATTCTACTGTAAATTATAGTCCTCTTTTCAAATTGGTTTAGGAGCTACAGGCTGTCAAATTGAACTCAGTTTTGGATTTTGGGGCATTTTTCAGTTTTGATTTTTCAATATTTCGCCTAAGCTATAAGCCTTGGACTGAGAAAAGCACCAGTTTCCATAGGTTTTCGGGTGTGCTTAACTCAGAAACCATACCAGTTTGAGGCTATCTGCAATAGGAAAAAAGTTTACAAAATTTTGAAAAAAATTTAAAAATTCACATTTTTGATTTAGGTTTTCTCGTAAACTAAACAAGTTACAAGTCTAATATTTTAAAAGTAGTAAGGCCTTATCCCTAGGACTTATAGGAATTAAAATAGGGCAAATTAATTTCGTGAAAAAATTTCGAAAAATTTCCGACCAAATGGGTACCCTAAAATCGCATATTTTCAGGTTTTAAAAATACTTTCCATTCATTTATTAAATCACTTTGCAGTTTATTTTATACCTTTTGGCACCTGCTTTATTCTAATGTAAATTATAGTCCTCTTTTCAAATTGGTTTAGGAGCTATATATAAGTAAAAACACCTTTTAAATAAATACAAAGTTAATCTACTCCTTATTTTATTATTACTTATCTAAATCGTTGTGTGACATCAAGTATTAATTGGAAAAATTAATTATCAAGGGTAATTTTTAATTAAAGTGACATATAACCCCAATTTTAATTTGTTCTACAGAGTGTTTACTATTTAAACCCCGCGTGTGTTTAAATTTTTTAATTTTTTTTTCTAAATTGAAACCTTCATTTTAAATCCAACAAAAGATTGTGTTTACATGATTATTCAATACACAAATTTATTAAAATTCTTTTTATAAATCAAACTATGTCCAAAACTCAAGGAGGTTTGGTTTAAAATGATTAATACCAGAAATTTCACTTAAACCTAGGACCATTCTAAAATAGACTCAACCTTTTTAGTAAATCCCACCGTTTGTGTTTGACGAGTTTTAAATCTCTTTCCAACATTGAAAGTTCATGAGATTTCAACCGAAAGTGGTGTTTCATAAACCGCATGAAATACCAACCAGAACTCGTGATGTTTTACTAGTTTTTTTTTACAAGTTTTGACGCGGTATTTTTCATTACAGCTGAATGCAATCGTGGCCGAGCACGTAACGTTACGTCTATCCCTACGTACGCAACGAGTACAGTTAGCTGTTCTGTCGTCGCATCCACCATAAAAGCGGGCTTATGGTTGTTCCTAACCTTGTGACCGCAGATGTTTTCGATATGTCTCCCTAAGAAAACCTAATCATAATTTCTCTAAACCACAATTCGCATGTCTTAGCTTCGTATAATATCCAGCACAGCTGCGATCTTAGATAGGCATATAAATTTTTTTCAAACCTATTTGGAAATAACGCATCCAGCGGGCTACCTACGCGCGTAGGGAGTCTTCGTCGCGCCAGTAAAATACAAGTGAAATACAAGTAAATTACAAGTAAAAGGAAGTTGTTCTCGGTGGCGTAAAGTATGGCTTTTCGCCCATGCTGGGTGGCCACAGTCTCGGTGGGGACCAATGTGCAGAAGAGAATTTGTTTATGGCAATGTTTATGTGCCCTGTTAGAGCTAGGCCTAGTCTTGTTTCGTTGTATAGGAAGCGTGCTTGGAGCACGGTTAATTTAGACAAATGAGTTCGTTTCTCTTTTCTGTGGCAAGAGAATCAAATGGAACGCCTGACTTTTTCCATACATCTCGAGTTAAAAAAAGGGGGCAATTTGCTAAGGACTCTAAGGGGGCAATAAGAAATAAAAAAAGCGCCGCAGGTGAAATAAAAAAAAATTAATGCAAGAGCTACCCATAAAAAATAGTTTAAAATTTTCAATACTTTACTTTTTTTTGCTTCAAAAGTGGGATCGTTACAAAATCTTTCCTTGGGCCTTGTGGCGTCACTTTGCCATATAGTGTGTTTTTTTTTGAGGTATGATAAGATACTGAGTTCTAAAAATGTTAAGGTTAGAATTCAGACGTTTTCCAACGGCCCTGCATAAAATGTAACTGTGTCACGGGTGGAAAATGTAATAAGAAAATGTTTATTTGCAAGTTCAGCAGGCAAAAACTTTACAGGTCATATAAATTTACAATGTACTAAAACTTAACAAGTTATTTATGCAGTATCATTGCCACACAGAAGTTAATTACAATGGATGATCGTTAATTTTGTGACATTTTATTGCTATCGCATCCACTATTATTAAAAATTTTTTTTAGTTTCACTAAAAATGAGTTAGCTGAATCAAAAAAGACCGAAATAGTAGTTTTTTTATTCCTTCATCAAAAACTTGATTTTAGTAACTGTTTGCAGATAACTTAAACATGGCTTTTTTGGTTACCGATGCAAAAAAAACTTTTTTTTTTATCACGGGTGCAAAAAAAGATTTCTGTCCGTTTTTTACCCAAAATTAAAGAGAAATAGCGGAAAATAGTAATATAGAAAAAAATCTAAATATTCTTGCTTCAAAATTAAGCCATTATTATACAGGGTGTTCCAACGAAAGCGAAACATATTTTAACTTAACAACAATTTGCTTTCAAATTTAAATATTTAGTGGCCATATTACAAAATAGAAACGTCTACCATGATGAACCTTAAAATAATATAGTTAAATACCTGTTCAATTATTTTTAGATGTGCTAAAATACATTTATAGTAGGACACGTTTTTTGGTAATTTTAAACACTATAAAGAACTTTGATTGAAAGAAATTAATACCACCTTATGACTTACACAATAAACAATTACAATTTTTGTCGTTTTTTGGATAAAAATGGCAAAATAAAAATTATATGCACGACACCACTCAAAATGACAGACAGATGACAAAACAGAAATTTTTAGTAAACAATTGCCTTAAATTATTTCCATCTTTCTATAAAATACTTTTTAATAGCCTGCTGTCTCTCTTCAAAAACCTTAAATATTTTTCATTTTAATAGAGAGAAATAGTTTTATTGCAGTACTTTTTTGAACGCTAAAAAAAACTTGAGAAAACTGAGTGTTTTATTCTAAAAATCGAAAGTTTGGAAAGAAGATTATACAATGGGAGCAAAATCATGGCATAAAAATTGTTTAAACAAAAACGTTACCCCTTTAATTATGCTAAAATATTTTAAGCCAAATTTATTTATATTTAATATTTTCTTTATAACTGAAATTTTCTAGGAAATTCCCGAACTGCCGGATGTTTTTTTTTTAATAGTTCCTATCTACTTAATTATTAATGCGATAAAACGGTAATTATGCACTATACGGTTTCTGCCATTTTTATTTTTTATGAAAAATTCTTTATGGGGGCACCTACTAGGGTCTCTAGGACCCCAAATCCGCCTGCGCTGGTTGGTTTTTTTTTATTTTTTTTCACTAAAACAACCCAATCCAACACAGTCCAACCTAACCTAATCCAACCCAACCCAAAACAATCAGAAAAATACATTACAACCCCCACCGGGCAGCCTTTTTTCTCTTTAAAACAAAACAAAAATCGGGCGCAGGCGGATTTGGGGTCCTAGGGACCCTAGTATAAAGAATTTTTCATAAAAAATCAAAAATGGCAGAAAACCGTATACTGCATAATTACCGAAAAATAATTTACCAACAGTTTTTTGTTACTATAGTCCAATTTTTTGATGAGCGGTCATTTTTTTGGGTCTCTATTTGATGCATTGTTTTAGACAGCGACAATAAATATGTAAAAAAAGTCATGTAGTTGATTGTGTTAACTCTTACTTCAAATTGACAACAACAAATTATTTGACAGGCGAACTGTTGACAACAAAGAAATACGTTTTCATAGGCAAAAATGACGTCAGCCCGTTCATCAAAAAATTGGACTGTATAAAACATGCACCTGTATGTAAGCGTTAATAAATCACAAGAATAAAACTGTTTTTGTTAAAAAAATCACACAATCAACATGATAATATTCTTTTTTACTCTAACACTAAATCACACAAAAAAAAAGTACTAATGAAAACAAGAAGAATGTTCTCTATGTTGTCATAAAAAGTTAATTTCAAATATATACGACTTCAAATCTTAATAATGACAGTGATATATCTATTTTCTACGCTATCTAGCGCAGGAGGAATGTTAATGCTAAGTTAATAGCGCCACCTATACGAAGTCAAGTGAAACATTGGAGAGTTATTACAGATTGCAAAGGAAAATTGATTATGTCTTCTATCCTTACAGATTTCGCTGCGGCGAAATGCACTGGGTTGATGACAGTCGAGTTGTCCAAAAGCGACTATGCGCGCTCTGGGGAGGTATCCACGAACTTCCAATTTTTGCCCGTAAGGTTACATATCTTCGGTATTTCCTCTATCTACGAAATAATTTATAATGTGGAGGTACATGTTATGGTACTTGAAATATGTTTTCGATCGAAATATCATATAAAATATCTGATATTTTGGCCGAAAGAATAATTCTTTTTATTTCTCAATATATATCGGGAATAAAACCTACAACAATGTGACAACCTCGCATTTGTGGCGGGTCAGCCATATAAACGTGTGTACGCTGTTCCATTCATAATTTCTCTACGGCGTCGTAGCTTTTAGCATAATCCAGGTTTTGGTAAAATTTACAGATTAATCGAGAGTTTTTTAATATTTTTTCAATATTTTTAAGTGTTTGTGGCCAAAGTGATGTAACAAAGTGCGTAGTGTGATGAAAACTGGAGATTGCAGGTGAAAACCAAACATGTCACAGGTTTGTTATCATATGTTTTTTCGACGCCATCTTGTGATAGGCCGCCATAGGCATGCAACTAGTGTTGCAATAAATACAAAATGTAATCAATAAATATAGGAAAAAAATAAGTTTTTTTGGGATATTTTTGCGAATTTGTGATAAAAACAATATGGTAAGCACTTATAATTAATTACACTATATTCGCTATAATGAACCAACCCCAAATATCCTATATGAGTATCAAAAAAATGTAAGATGTGCGTATGATATTTATTTATAACTACATTCACAGTTTTGATACTATCTGTAGTCAGCTTATTTTTTCTACTGAGATTTGTTTATAAATAGAACAAGCGTTCCCGGTATAAATATAAATTTTTAAAACTTATGTCAGACACAGGATAAAGAATGTATGTTTGTTACAACTTTTTATTTATAATATTTACATAGGTAGATATATAATATTTTTTTTGTATTTATTAAAAATGTAAAGATACTTTTGTACGTATTAAATAAAAATTATAGTAGAGTGTATAAATTTAATTTTTTTTACACAACGAAAAACCATCATATAGTACCTATAATATAAGTATCATCCTTTTCCGAAATACCACTATTTTTAGTCGAAATTGCTTATTTTTTTCACATTGGTTTTTTGGTAATTTGCCTAAACAGTGCAGAAAGTTATACTTTTCTGCACACGATGGCCGTTAAGGGCGAAAAAGGCACTTTTGACACGTTTTAGTACAACAATTTCCTACTTGCATAAAAAGCTTCCGCCTAAGGTTATATATATCTCGTATTTTTAAAATTAAAACCAAAAAATAATTTTGTTTCCATTTTTAACTTAATCTAGTTTATAAATTCATCTAAAAACTCCAATTAGACTTAAAATTCACGCCATGCTAAAAAAATACTTTTATCTATACTATGCTAATTTTTGATAAAGTTTTGCAGGTCAATTGACATTAAATAGGTTAAGAAACTACTTCGCAAATATGTGTGAAAAAGTCTACTGTTACATATCAATTTTAATGTGGAAAGTTCAACTTTCCACACGCCGTGCGTAAAAAAATAAGCACGGCGTGCATAAAAAACTGTCATAGCGTGCGTGAAAAAACGTTTAACGCGCGCTTTTTTTTTAAATGGTACTTTATGGACCAAATTTTCAAATTTTGAGTTAGAAATGTGTGTTCTAAAAATTATTTTTGATCAAGAAAGTCATCATAAACAATCGTAAAAAAATATTGTACCTAACCCTTGCGGAAGTGTCTTTCCCGCCCGAAGTCCTCCCGTGCATAAAAGTATCACTTTCCGCACTAATTAGGTAGATAACTATCTGCTATAATATTTTCTATGTTATATCTTTACATAAATATTTTCACAATGACAAATATAATATCTCTTCATACCCTCGGTATCAATTATTAATTATAAAAAAAATAAAGATTGTATTTCCAAAAAAAATTGACAAGTCTGAAAATAACGAAAAAACCTTTTTACATTTCTAAATAACGAGCCGCTTCTGGCCGCTGCTAAACGTAAGGTGGTTGGAGCATGTATGAGGAGGAGCATGTCTGGTGCAGCGTTGCCAGTGGAACATAAAATGGTTTTCCTTAAATCTAACGACTGATCGCGTTTCAAAGCAATTTATGAATGACTTGATGGGTCTATTTTAGTTAAACGTCTTTGGTTTTCTGTCACTATTCTGTCTGTTTTGGCCCAAATGACTTTGTTCGTGAGCGGTTTTGCCGTCAGTTTGCTCTCCTTGTATAAGGCAGGAAAGCAGAATCGCTCACAACTAATTCCATTACTGCCAAAACTGACAGAAAGGACCCTGCACAAATTACATTGGAAATGGCTTTCGGCTAAATGTCATAATTTTTTTAAATGTTGTAGTACTCGATCAACAAAACACACAAATAAAAAAAACGAGATAGGGAGCAGGATTACTTCGAAGATATGAAGCTTTAAAGTTGACGTGTTTTAAGGCTTTATTTTTGGACTTGGTTCAAGTTTTTTTCCCATACATACATAGGTAGATACGCCACATAAGATTTTTTGTTGATTACCGCCAAAATAAAACGATTCGTTTTTCTGTTTATCCTGAATAAAACACCCTTTCCATCCATGTAAAAATATTTTTATTACGATTCTTTGATACCACCAGAAAAGTTACTGATTACTGAAAGAAAATGACTGTTTTTAAAAAAATTACCATTTTTATTTTCTTTAAAACAAATGGCCAGATTTTATTAGTTTTACATATGTTAATAAAAATAATGCAAGTAAGCTAAAACAAACATTTTTGTTTGAGTGGTACCATTAATTGGGAAAATGGTAGGTACCTTTAATGCTTTTTAATATTTTTGAAATATTTGTGAAATACTTGGGGTTGACGGTAACGAATATGATAACATTTTTCCGGTTGTTTACACTGGGTTCCCAATAGAATGCGTAATATTATCTTGCAGCAAATGACACCGTTTCTTAAGCAAAAGTTGGACGTTGTCAAGACTACCTTGATTTTTTTTAAATACAAAGCCGCCGCATGCCGCCATATTATACATATCTTAAGAGTTTTAACTTTTTGCACGCAAATGCATGCGTAAAAACCATTTGTCCCCACTTAAGTAGGAAAAACATTCTACCTCCTATTTTGTTTCTCGTAGAAAAACGGTAATAGTAACCGAAAAAATGTTATCAAATTCGTTACCGGCGACCCCAAGTTATCCTAAAAGCATATACCACACGAGCAATTCTTTTTTTTTGCTAAATAAAAGTCCTTTATTATTATTATTATTATTATTATGATTATTATTATGATTATTATTATTATTATTGGTCAAATACAGGTACCAATGAGTACTAATTGGTACCAACATATTGGATAAAATCACTTTTCGTATTTCTCCAATATCAAAAATATTAAAAAACGTTAAAGATGCCTACCATTCTTGAAATTTATTGTACCACTTAAGCTAAAAATTTTTTCTATAGCCAAGTGGCATTATTTTTAATAACATATGTGAAAATTTTTAAAATCTGGTCGTTTGTTTTAAAGAAAATGAGAATTGTCATTTCTTTAAATATGGTCGTTTTCTTTCCTTTTTCAAACTTACAAAACAGTGACTTTTCTGGTGTTACCAAAGAAACCATATCAAAAAATTTTGATATGGTTAGAAGGGGTGTTTCATTTCAGACAAATAGAGATTCGAATCATTTTATTTCGGCGGTAATTAACAAGTAGTGGAAAAAAACTTTGACCATGTCTAAAAATATAGCCTAAAAACACGTCAACTTTAGAGCTCCATATCTCAGAAAGTAATCCTGCTCCCTATCTCGTTTTTTCTATTTTTGTGTTTTGTTGATCGAGTACTACAATATATAAAAAAATTATAGACATTTAGCCGAAAGCCATTTCCAATGTAATTTGTGCAGGGTTCTTTGACAAAAAAATGAGAATTCGGCCAATCAGGTGCATTTCTAATTCCCAGGAGCACTCCCTTCCCCGAAATTGAAATTTTAAAATTTTCATTTTTTTTTTTCGATAAAAAAATTGGAGAATAAAAGCCTGGCAGTCTGGCCAAGGAAATCGTTGATGGGTAAATCTTGCTTTTAAATGCACAGTTCAAGAACTGTAATATAGATGGCGGTACAGTTCCGGTAAAAATCTAGATTGGCCAATGATATAACCCAATGAGCATTTTCAGAAACTTCTGGTGACAGATATTTATATAATTATTATAAAGAGGGTTCCATGGATACCCTAGGGTATTTAGAAGTTTCCTACAAGAATTGAGTTTGTATATTTGTTTTATTAAAGGCTCTAAATTAATGATACCCTAAAGTAACATAAAACTGGCGTTAACAATATTTCCACGGACATCTTTATAAAAATTAAAGTCATCGGTTCAAATGTTATATAAATTGGTGTTAACAATGTTTCCACCAACATATTTATAAAAATATAAGTCATCAGTGACAAAAGTTATATAAATTGGTGTTTGAAATCTTTCTGTCAACCCACCTATAAAACCGTAAGTAACTATCAATTAGATATATAATAGATTGGTTTTTAAAATGTTGCTATCAACCCACTTATAAAACTTAATTAACCAACAACAAATTTATATAAGATAAGATTGAAAATATTTCGAGAGACGCTTATAAAAACTTGGCAACTCACACACAATAGTTATATAAATTGGTGTCTGTAATATTCTTATGAACTCATTCATAAACCTTTTTTGCCCATAAGGTTTTTTCTATAATGTTGTTATTAATTTCTTATAATACAACTGTTTTTAGAACAAAAAAAAACAATTTTAATTTATTTTGGCAATTATAATAACAAAACAAACAATATTTTTTAAGGTTAATTTTGTGACATCAAAAGGCGCGTTTTTGCGAAATCAAAAGGAGCGTTTTTGCGACATCAAAAGGCGCGTTTTCGCGAGATACCATACCATTATTATCTTGTTTTAATTACATCAATCTGAGAGAGATACGAGATCCAAATCTTCTTGAGATAGTTGCCGATGACAGATATCGGGATCGAATGCATTTTACACCCGATTCCCACCAGCGTTTCCGATGCGCAGTCACCCTGACTCAAAAAACTCATCACGTGGTCCGACATGAACTTGTATAGGCAAATCTCGCTTAGACCACGTGATACGTGTTTTGATTCGGGGGACCCACGAATGAGAAACGCATAGATGGGAACCGTGTTTTAGAAAAAAAGAACAATATAGTAACCGTGTTAAGGTCGCAAAAACGCACCGTGAAACGTCGAGCGCATACGCTGATACTGCTGATCGGCGGCAAATGTGAACACCCCAGAAAATACTCGCCTGTACACCCTTCGACCCCGCAATCTAACTATATTCTTGAGATAGTTACCTCTGACAGTTATGCGGGCTTGAAGTGTGTGGAGGCGGGTATTTTTCGAGGAATGCATTTAGGAAAAGAGAACAATGTTAACTATGTTATGCTCGGAGAAACGGACCATCAGTGTTCAACACTGCGCCATCTGCAGCCCTTTGTTCCAAGTAGCATCATTTTTTAAAAGGGTCATAAAATAGTGTTTGTCGAGGTAAACAGTGGTATTGTAGTTGTATTGTTTTTTTTTTTATAGAATTGTCGGAAATTTTCGCCATTTTGGGATTACAAAAATAAGTTTTTGGTCTAAATAAAAACGTTATTTATGGGATTTCAACATGTGTTTCAATCGAAATATTGCTTGTTAGGGTTAAGAACAACATACGAAATTCAATATTTGTCCCAGAAAGAAAAAAAACGCGTATGAAAAAAAAACTGATAGTTAAATGAATATTTTTTTTCACGTTTTCTCAAGTATTTTTGGAGCCCATGAAATTTACGTGAGTGTATTCGAAAACTATATAGTACACACGGGACCGCAGCTGATTTTCAGAGTAGGATGACTTGAAAAACAGCTTTTATTTGACTATAGTATATAAATATTCATATTCCTGCTTCAGCTTATCTCACTTTCATTTTTATTTATTTTAGAAGATTGCTAAACATCATTTTATAAATTTTTTTATTGTAAAAAGAAAAAGAATAATACATAACCAGCAAAGGGAAGAAAGATGGAAAATCTATATTTCTAAATCCATAAAAACCTTTAATTTGTTATGTAGTGTTGTTAAAACAGTTGTAAAACCTTTTTATAATAATCTCTATACTTGAGGGCTCATAAGGAAGTTTTATAAAATCTATATGTTGTTTTTCTATCCATTACTATGTACCATAAATTTTTATAAGCTGGTGTTGAACAGTTGTTTTTCAAGTCTTTTTTACTCATTTAAGAGATAAATTAGAGTTATAAAATTATCACCAACACTAAATAATATAACTTTTGGTTATTTTATGAAGGTTTTATATTATTTGCTGTAACTTTTATATAGACAAAAATGCTCATTGGGAATGAAGGCTCGATCTGAGCTTGCGCGAGTTTTTAACGTCGAATCACCTCATTTCGGGTCCTTATAAAAAACCCGAAACCAAATGTGGCAGAATCATAATTTGACAGAATTTAAAAGAAACGAAAATAATTCGTCCGAAAAAAATCGTGTCGAAAATGAATTGACGGGAAATCAAATAGCTAGAAAATATGTGCATAGAATTAAATTTAAACGAAACATATTTTTATAGAAACATAATAATGCAGAACCACAAAATTTAAGAACCCCAATCTGTCCGAAAATGACTTGAACCGATAGCCACGAATTCAATTGCTACGTTGCCAGGCTTACGGCAGGGAAGAGTCGAAGTAAGTTGTGATAATGTATTAATTTACCCCCTTCATATCCCTCAACCACCCATTACCCCCAAATTTTTTCATAATATTAAAATTGGTTCACGGAAAGTGAGTCAAAAATCAATAGTAAGATTTGGTAGACATTTAGACAGGCAGAAACTGTGAAGTTAAATAAAATCGTTTAATAAAACTTGTCAACGGCGCAATTCAGGGGTCGTATTTTCGAAACCATACGAAATTATTCGCATGCGACTACTTCCGTCTCTTCCTATACCGTATAGAAAAGGAGGCAAAAGATATGCCGATATGCTGATTCATGGGTAGTACGTGCAAGAATAACCGGTTTTTCATGCGAAACAACACGAATGCCTCCACCCACTCGTGCAATATTGCGTTAAACCAGTCGAATTCGAACGCGGTCCACACATACCGGCTTATCTTTCGCCTCTCATTTCACACGGTATAGAAAGAGACTGACATAAAAATTTTTGATTATTCAGTATACGTACGCGGATATTTTCGTATGGATTCGAAAATCAGACCCCAGGGCCTACAGCGCTTTAGATATTTAAATTGGACGCATGTCCAATAGCGATTCGGATGGACTGTGGTTCTGCTCATTTAAGAATCGGGCATATTATTATCTATCAATTTGTGGTTCGAGTGTTTTTCGTTTCTAGAAAATTATTTTCGAAAGTTTAGTAATTCGGATATTTTAAGGTTCGGGAAAATAATAATCGGTTAAATTATACTCGTGTCTTTTAAGGAGCGAGTAAATTAAAATTCTATAAAATTATATTCGTATCCAGTATTTTTTGGGTGTTTTCCTTTCGTTTATATTTCGTTTCGGGCGTTTTATTTTCTGTTCAATTGTGTTTCGGTTTTTGTAAATTAGGCGTTTTTGAGGTTTCCCCTCATTTCTTGTTCAGCGCACTTTCAGCTGACGCATTCGCATTGGAGCCCGTCATTAATCCATTTGCCCCGGCCAACTTGATTTTACGCAGGGGTTTCCGCTACGCTTTTTAACAAACCACAGAGTAGCGACAGCTCGGGTACACTTTCTGGGGCTCTATTCTGGGCTTACGCATACCCTGAGAAGTGATCAATCGCACAAAAGTCATTCGAACGACGCACGGTGGTCGATTTTCCGGAAAACGCGGACAGTTGAAGATCGACATAGGGTACGTTATATAAAAATACTTACTGGGTGTTTCATTTGAAAGTTTCGGTTGGCATTCTTTTTAATATACCCTATATACATAAAAATATTCTAGTATACTGTAACATTTATATATTGTGTCAATTACTTTAAAGTAAATGTGATTGTTTTAAACTAACATTTTTAGTTTAATTTTGTGAAGTGAGTTGAAAATTAAAATTTCATGTGACTTTAACAGTAATCAAAGTTATCACGTGACTGGACACTTTTAAATAGTCACGTGACCATCAGTGCTATATTTAAACTGTATTTGACATCCCAACATTTTTGCTAAATAAAACCCAATCAATCTCCAATCGTCTTTCAATCTACATGTCCTTCGTAGATCCCCCCTCACACCACCATCACAAATTTAGCTAATTAATAAATATATATCTTTTACCTCTTAAAAATGTCTTAAGATAAATGTGAAAATTCACACGATCATCTTGTGTATCAGCTGAGTAAGAATAAATTTATCTTTTTATTAAAACTAAATATTTTTTACGATTAAATTACAATGTGGAAGTTTTTTTTTAATATCCGCGTTTTTACAAAAATCGACCATTGTGCGAGTCCTACTCTAAAATATGGTCAAGTTTGCCGTAGCATGCGCATTAGCGAGTTCGGTCACGTGATGGTTTTGTCCAATAGCGTGCTCTGAAATAATACGAGTGACATTTTTCACACGAGCTTTCCTACAACTCCCAACTACTGGGTCTAGTCGACAGATAGGCTTCGCTCAAAAATTTTTGTTCGAGGCAGCTCTGCGCGTGCCCATAATAGTTTGGTGATTATTCGATCGTCTCGTCACTGCTTTTAAGCGTGTTTATTGGTTGAAATTACTTTTCTTCCCTCAGGCGAACGATCACTCTTTGGTCCGAGTGTTGATGACTTTGTGTTTATTTTCTAGCAGTCGGACACAAAACTAGCGTAGTAGGCCGAGAGTTAGGCGTTAATTTACTAAATTAATTAATTTAAATTTAGGCTTTGGTAATTGATTTATTTTATGTGTGATTTTATAAAATAGGTGGTCTTACTAGTTTATTTTTTATAGCTTAAAATTTACCAAACGAGAATTAAAAAATAAAGTATCCGACCGAAAAGCTGTTAGAAAATTATCCTATATTTAGTATAATGTTTTTATTTGTACTAAGTACATTATTTCTTACTAAATTTCCTCACACACATTTTTCTTTTTTGTTTCAGTACAACATTTATTTTAAATTTATCATAAAAGGGGCGGTTGGATATCACTTTGTTTCTTAAAATATAAAAGTCAACTTTTCTTCCAAAAACCTATATGGTAAATGTCAAAATCCACTTCTTGCTATAACTAAAACGAAAAAAATTGCCGATTCTAAGGCTTCTAAATTTTTTTTTTTCGGTCGAAAATTAATGGTCAAAATGGATGGGAAAAACTAGTGAAACACCCTGTACCTAAACATACATACCTTAATTGTAATATATACGTACCCTAATTA
This sequence comes from Oxystoma pomonae, assembly GCA_963921995.1. Lineage (NCBI taxonomy): Eukaryota > Metazoa > Arthropoda > Insecta > Coleoptera > Brentidae > Oxystoma > Oxystoma pomonae. Next base: position 56,413,305 of record OY998172.1, read on the forward strand.
TAATACCATGTACCCGTCACCTTTATTAATAATAAAATAACTACCTTATTTACAAAATAGTTTAATTATAATAAAACCTGTTGATAGTCAATAAATCGTTAATCGTTTCCAATAAACATTTATAAAATAAAATTTAGTCTTTAGTTTAAAAACTTTATACCTAATATCGACCTTTAATCTGAAAAATTTCCTTAAAAGTTAACTTTGGAACGCAGTCTTCATTTTTCGGAAGTGAATATAAATTTTGTCTATAACACAATAAAACGAAATATTAACATTTCGTCGAGCACTTTATCTGACCATCAATCATAGGTTGAACAGTATAATGGTGGGATATATCGCTTGCGACAAATGTTCCCCCAAACATCAAAGGTGCCGACGGGTGCTGTCACTACTCTGTGTCTTGTTATACTCGGGTTATATGGTTCCGGTATTTGGTCGAGGTCATTTGGCGGATTTACTGGCGTTCCATGATAACTACCGACATGCGTGCGGTGTTGCTAAAAGCTATTTCCCTAGAACGTAACCATGGCCTTAACGATTTGATATATTCTACAATGTTTGCTAAAAATCCGAGATGTGACGATAGCTAACGTGGAATGACCCTAAAGCAGTTTGTATTGTAAAGCTTCCGAAATGAATGCAATTGTTTTAAGATTGGCTGCGTAACGTGGTCAAAGAAGCAAATCGAACCTATGTAACGATACCCATTTGGAGAAAGAACAATCTGGTACCAAAAAAGGGTACTATTATTATTATAAGCGATAGATATACCCATAGATTTGCATCATAGATATAGGAGAGACAAATAGATAACGCTTGATACCTGCGCGAAGATTGCGATTTGTTGGGCGACCATTTTGATGGTAGATATGTCACTATAAACATGTCAAAACTCTTAATTCTTAACTCGGTTCCGGTTGTTTTGTGGCTGCCACTGAGCAAGAACCTAATTCTTGGATCTCAACCTTTCCACGTGGGATCATCGACACAAATCTATGTCGTTCCCTGCTTAAGAATTAGGCCCCTGATCCTATTTTCGAAACCATCGAAATTATTCGACTACTTCCGTCTCTTCCTATACCGTATAGTATAGGAGTCAAAATGCCGATATGCTGATTCATGGGTAGTACGTGAAAGAATAACCGGTTTTTCATACGAAACAACACGAATTCCCTCCACCCAATTGTGCAATATTGATTTAAATCAGTCGATCTCGAACGCGGTCCACACATACTGGCTTATCTTTCGTCTCTCATTTCACATGGTGTAAAAAGAGACTGACATAAAAATTGGCTATTATTTAGCAGACGTATGCGGATATTTACGTATACATTCGAAAATATCCGCATACGAGTACTGCATAATAGCCAATTTTTTCTGTCAGTCTCTTTCTATATCGTGTGAAATGAGAGGCGAAAGATACGCCGGTATATGTGGACCACGTTCGAATTCGACTGGTTTAAATCAAAATTGCACGAGTGGGTGGAGGGTATCCGTGTTGTTTCGCATGAAAAACCAGTTATTCTTTCACGTACTACCCAAGAATCAGCATGTCGGCATATCTGTTGCCTCCTATTCTATAGGGTATACGAAGAGACGGAAGTAGTCGCATGCGAATAATTTCGGATGGTTTCGAAAATAGGACCCCAGGGGTCCGCATGCGTCTACTAGTTTAAATCAATATTGCACGAGTGGGTGGAAGGCATTCGTGTTGTTTCGCATGAAAAACCTGTTATTCTTTCACGTACTACCCATGAATCAGCATATCGGCTTATCTTTTGACTCCTATACTATACGGTAAAGAAGAGACCGAAGTAGTCGCATGCGAATAATTTCGTATGGTTTCTGGGCTACTCGTCAGCTCGCATGGTGTATTTTTTCGCTGGTAGACTCCGTCTTACGAAAAAAGAACCACTGTTTTTATCGTCAAAGATTTTGTCCTTGCATTTCTTGTGTTTTGTTGAAACCGTGTGTTTGGTGCACAAAAAATATGAAGGTTCAGTTACTTTGAAAAAACAACGAGACTATTACAAAGAATCCACTTATTTATAACAGCAAAAAAATATATAACCACTTTCTACTACACCAAAAAAATCTTTAAACTTTTTCGAAAATCAGTTACGAGGTTGTGGGAGAACAAAGCCTATTTTAACGTAGATGAATACTTTAGTGATAATGATTTATAGATTTCGTTTTCTATTGTATTTGTTCAATTAGTTTGTATTACTGTACAATTGTAAGACTGTTGATGATTTTGGAAAATACTCTATAATTAAATTTTTATCCTTATATTTTTATGTTCTTGCTTTTCTACAAGATTGTAAATTTTATTTTATAGTCCTATGTGGTAACGTAATCCTGCGTTTTGTTGTTTTTTTCTGCAGTTCGTCAACAAAAAAATAACACAGTAGTAATGGTAGTAGTAATGGTAGTGGTAGGGTTAGCAGTAGCGGTAGGGGTAGTGGTAGTAGTAGTGGCAGTGGTAGTGGTAGTTTTAGTAGTAGTGGTGGTAGTAGTAGTAGTAGTAGTAGTAGTAGTAGTAGTAGTAGTAGTTACTAAGGTTCCAAAACACTTTAATCGACGAAAAAAAAATTGTCTGTTGGTCTGTTGTCTGTCTCTATACACGATAACTCAAGAACGCCTTAATCGATTTTAACGAAATTTGGTACAAAAATCTTCTATCGGCTGACCATGAACTGATTAACTTTTGGGTAGGGTGGTGGGGGTTTGAAGGGGGAAAAGGGGACTAAAATATTTAAAAAATTGTAACTTTGGAACAAAAGCAAGTAGCGATACAGGGTTTTCAGATTTAGGTTGTTATAAAGTTCAAATTCATGGGAGCTTTAGTTTCCGAGTGATTTGAAAACAAATATATTAAAAAAATCATAACTTAAAAAGTAAAGCAGCTATCGATATGCGGTTTTCAGATTTTGGTTTTCGTAAATATTACCCAAAAATTTTGTTATAAGCTTCAAATCTTTCAAAGCGTTTTCAAAATATTTTCATTTTCTTTCAACATAAAATAATTAATTGTATGGTGGACTATCCGTGTTTTCTAGCACCAATTTTTTATCTCTAATTTTAGGCATCACTTTCTCATCACTTTCATGAACTCATTAATTCAAAATGTTTGTCCATATGCATAACATGTCAGTGTCAAAAAAGGCCAAACAATAAAAAATAAAAAGAAATGCGTGTCAATTCAATTTTTTTTGTTTGTTTTTCAAAGTTATGATTCTTGCACATTTTGAGACACTTGGGCCATAATATTAGACACTTAAAGTAAATATTTCAACGCATCAGTATCCGTATACCTAACGCGTTTGAAATAAAGCCAAAATACCATATTTTTGCCTTGTTTATGCGATGTCTCGAACGATGCCAGTTTTTTTGAAGGGTGCGATGACAGAACTGCTGATTGAAATCGTTGCGCAACGAGATTCTGTCATCACACCCGTCAAAGAAGCAGGTATCGTTCGAAACATGGCATGAGCAAGTCAAAAATGTGGCGTATTTTGACTTTGTTTCGAACGCGTTAGGTATACCGATACGGATGCGTTAAAATATTTACTTTAAGTGTCTATTATCTCATAGATATATGGTTTAACTAAAACTACAGTCAAAAAAATTCCAAAAAGCAGATAAAAGGCCAAGAAAAAAGCAAAACAAACAAAAAATAAGATACGCTTTTGTAGCTATACCAAACAGAACGGCAGATAAAAGGAGAATGTCGGGGGAAGCTACCGTCAAAATGGCGGCATTCATGGTGTTGGCTCGTCGAAAGTCGTTCTATTCCCCTGTGATTTCTATGAGGTTATACTTACCCATAGATTTGTATGTGTACCTATTGGGTAGCAATAAGAAGCTACCAATTATCCTTTCTTTTAAAAAACAACAAGCGGGCAATTTGTTCCATTGTGTAACGTAAGGAACAATTAGAATATAAATTAGGAACAATAATGTATGCAACTTCAGGTCGTGTTAGAGAAGATTGGACAATTAAATTGTCTTTCTTTTCGTGTTGGGTGTGAGCAGCGATGGTTTTTTTCTACATTTCCTTATTGATAGCATATTTTAATAGTTTATTTAGATTTTTTTCCTTTTAACTTTTAGCAAAATGTAGCACTAGTGCTCCACTGGTGCAATTTTTGTATTCTTTTAGGAAAATTAGTGCAATTTTCTGTGTTCTTTTAAGCAACTGACAAATCCAGTATTGCCCTCAGTGCACATTTTTCCGCACAAGCTATAACAACTCGTGCTGCCCTCAATTTTTGACAGGGAAAAGACATCACCAAAATAACTTTTTTTTTATTGAAGATGTCGTAAGATTAGATGTTTTCTTATTTTTATTTAACTTCTTTTATACACGAATTGTTTGAGTTTTTTTGTATTTTACTTGTATGTATATTTTTAAGGGATATTTATAAAAACTTAACCTAACTTATACTGCATATTTTTTAATTATTTATTCACTTAGGAATCAATGCGCCAGTCGTATTCTATTGAAGCTACCGTGGATGAACTAGCGCCACAGGAAAATTTTTTAACAGTAATTGCTTCAAAAAGTTTAATCTCTTTAACAAGTATTTGGGAAATATTTTTGAAAAATTGGGTTTGGATATAGTTTCAATTATAGATTTGGGAACCCACACAATAGCCGAATTTACAAAAACCGAAACACAATCAGAAATGGAAACAACTTTGGTCTTCAAAAGTACTGGCTTTACTGACTTTTCATCTCGAAAATACTGACTTTTCACATATAAAAAAAAATAATTTAATTTAATAATTTAATTTCACAACCTATTATAATAATAGACATCTTTGTCTATTATTTGTAGCCTCCACCATCCCCATAACCACCCAGCTCTCCCCTCTTTATTAACAATATTAAAAATATAACAAAGAAAACTTACAAAAGCAAAAACAAAACTGAATTTTAGCTAACTTTAACTAGGTACCTACATTAAGTCTAGATTTTTTGTTACTATTTTTAATAAAATGTTGTTATTAGACTATTTTTCTTCTTGTCAACAATCTTTTGCCTGCTCCTAGTCTTCTCTAGCATCACTAGCATTTTCTAACATAACTTTTGCGATATTTACTCCTACCAAATCTTTATTTTTAACGGCATCTTTCAGACATTTATTTGCAGCGAATAATAATATGTCTACAGCCATTTTTTTCTCTTTCTTTTCAGATTTAACAATTATTGGGAAATATATATATATATTTAAGACAATCTTTAATCTTTTTGATTTTTCAATTTAAATAAAATAAATTAAAAAATTGCAATTCTTGTTATAATGCATTGTTTTTTTAAAATCTATGGATTCTTAAAAAAACTGACTTTACTGACCAAAATTTGAAAATACTGACTTGTGTTAAAAATACTGTCCGAAATGAAATATGAACGAAAATAATGGATACGAATATAATTTTATAGAATTTTAATTTACTCGATCCTTAAAAGACACGAATATAATTTAACCGATACACAAGTATCGAAAATAACTGTCTAGAAACGAAAAACACCCGACCCACAAATTGATAGAAAATATTATGCCCGATCCTCAAATGAGCAAAACCACAATCCAGTCGAATCGCTATTGGGCATGCGAATTGCGGCGTTGACAAGTTTCTCTATTTGGAAGATGACACGGGGATTTTTTTTATTAAACGCTTTTATTTAACTTCACAGTTTCTAGCTGTTTAACTGTCTATCAAATCTTGCGATTCATTTTTGTAATGTACACTTCTCTCCACATAAAACTGGTACAGCAGAAGGTAGCTGCAAATACGATTTTTTATATTTTTCTATGTGCAACACTGACTTTTTGACTTTGTCATTTTAGGTTATATTTTTGGCACATATAAACTTTTTATAAGGAGACGACTTGTTTATTTTTTACTAATTCAAAATATACGGCCACTAAAAATAAAAAGCACATTTCAAAAAAGCAAAAATATTTTATGAACTAAACAAAAACTACACAGTAATTGGTCTATTCGACTAGCTGATTATGAAAGAAGCAAGTCTGCGATAGTAACCATATTAAATCGATTTCAAGAAGAAGGAACTGTCCCTCGAAAGGAAGGCACCGGTTTGACGAAGTTTTCTAGCCCAAAACAATTAAAAGGCTAGATCAAGTTAACGAAATAAATAAAATTAAAAAAAAAAACAAAATTAAAAACATAAAAAATACTTATTTTTAATAGCGCGTCATGGCACCGTTGGCTGCAATGATGATTTGAAGTCTTCTGGGCATTGAATTGGCCAAATTTTCAAATAAGTTTGGATTTTCAGCAATAACGTCCCTATATGCCCTTACGATGAGTTCAATTAGACGTTCTGAATTCCTGGAAATGATATTAAAACTTGGTAATTTCTTTGCGAATTTGAATAAGGCAAAACTTCTATATTATTATTCTGTATGCTTATTTTTGACCGACCGTGAGATGAGGTGAGCGAAATTCCCCGTGGAAAAAGGAGTGAAAAAAGCTCACCTCACCTCACGGTCGTTCAAGAATAAGCGTCTTGGAACCATCGCTTCGCAATTCTGGCCGTATAAACTGGACAGTTATCTTGTTGGAATACAAAATGATATGGATAAGGAGCTCTCACCTCTGGAAGCATTACATTTTCCAGCACTTATCGCCCATTAATTCTAAATAGAGCGCCATGTTCTCTAGCCAATATTCAGCTCCAAATATTTAACCAAGATCTTCCCGCCCGGTCTTCGTTTCCAGCAATATATCATTCTACGGATCGGGTTCTTGGCGGTCGATAAACCAGAATTTGTTTTTTAACGCTGTTGGACTTCAAAAATCTTCTGATCTGTGAAAACCACCTGCTGCCAAAATTCTTCGGCCCTCAGAGAATAATTCAACGCAAAAATTAATTGAGACTGCTTCTTTTCCTCACTTAGTTTAATTTTTTTTGCCGCAATGCGACACCTTAGACTCAAACATTTTATCCTCCTGCTTAATGTTGTTATGGATCCTGGAAAATATGATTTAATTTTTGCTTCTTTCGCTTTGGCAAACAGATGATTCTCCAGAAAATTGATTGCTTTTTGGTCTTCCTTAGGGCTAGTAACTTTCGTCAAACCGGCGCCTTCCTTTCGGTGGATAGTTCCCTCCTCTGGAAATCGTTTTTTTATGTTTACAATCGTATCCTCTCTCCCATAATGAACAGCTACTTGCCGAATAGACCCATCTCCGTCTAGTTTTGCTAAGATTTGAGATTTATAAAATTCGGAAAGATGCGGCGGCATTTTTTTAAATTTGAATAATACTGACATGCAAAACATGATGTTATCAGGAGTCTGTGACATTGTCACTTATAGGAAGACAATGCCGTCCTATAAAAATTTTAAAAGTTCAACAGGCTGCTAACTTTCGCTGTACCAGTTTTATATGGAGAGAAGTGTAGGTCCAAAGACAATACAATATTATGAAGCAATTTGGGGGTACGGGATGGTTGAAGAATGTAAAGAGGGTGAATTGATACAAATATCACAACTTACTTCGACTCTTCCCTGCCGTAAGCCTGGCAACGTAGCAATTGAATTCGTGGCTATCGGTTCAAATATTTTTCGGCCATATTGGGGTTCTGGAATTTTATTAAATTTAATTCTATGCATATATTTTCTAGCGATTTGATTTTCCCGTCATTTCATTTTATAGACAAGTTTTTTCGGACCAACTATTTCCTTTTTTTTAAAAATTCTGACAAATTATGTTCCTGCCAAATTTGGTTTCGGATTTTTTACAGGGACTCATAGATTTGTTGCAAAATCATGTCATGAATGCACCTCAGGCGAAATTTTTGAGCGAATTATGCCAGAAATGTGTGTGTGATGTAAAAAACTTTTAAATGCTGATATAACAAAATTCTAACAATTAATGAGGTTATAGTGCCGCACGCAAATTTTTTTAAATTTAAGCCAAAAACTCTTTAAAAACCTTAATCTTTTTCACGTTTTTTTGTGAAATATTTAAATAACAAGGTAGGTATTTTCCAGATTTCAAGATAAAGAGTGACATAAAAGTTCCACTCGAATTAATTCTTTAAACTCGCCCAATCGAGTAGGTAGCTCGGCAGCATGTCTTCTAAAGACAAATTGAAACAGATCAGCAGCGTGCCAAAGCCTGCCTTCACGAAAGTCAATATAGGGAAACGACAATAGGAAGCGTACCTATAGGTTAATGCGATTCATGTTGCTCAGTGAATTATGTGTACTACCGCAAAACATGCCTAACTAAAGCACCAACAAGGTAATCGCTCCACCTTAAATAATAATGAATGCCCAAAAACTAACAAAAGTTTATGGTTTATTCAGATTTTGCCATTTAAATTATAATCATAATGTTTAACTTTTTTACTTTTTTAATCTTATATACTAGCATCAATCACATCAACAAACCAAACCAACCAACCAAACTAACACACCAACCAAACCAACCAACCAAACCTACCAACCAATGTCATTGGATGAAAGTGATTTTGATGAAAATGTCATTCGATAAAAGTGATTTCGATGAAAATGTTATTCGATAAAAGTGATTTCGATGAAAATGTCATTCGATAATAATGTCACATCAAACAACCAAACCAACCAACCAACCAAACCAATCAACCAACCAAACCAACCAAACAAACCAACCAACCAAACCTACCAACCAATGTCATTGGATGAAAGTGTTTTCGATGAAAATGTCATTCGATAAAAGTGATTTCGATGAAAATGTCATTCCATAATGTTTTCAATGAAAATGTCATTCGATGAAAATTTTTTCGATGAAAATGTTTTCGATGAGTGTGTTTTTGAACATTGACCCGTGTTCAGTGAACCATGAAGTTTACACTTGGTTAATTCCGCTGTTTTGCAATTGAAATCTGTTACCTCCGAAAAGTACGGGTTTCCAAATATTCTCGATGGTGACGCTTTGTTGAGAAAATACATTCTGGTTTCTCTGTATGAATGCTGTTTCTTTGAACTTCTGCTTGAATAGATTTTCCTCCTTGGCGACGATCTTTGCCTCTTTCCATTCCATATGATGTTGATTTTCTCAGGAATGGTGATCTATTTTTGATCCAAGTGTGTCCCCCTGTCGAGTTTTGCGTTTGTGTTCTGCAAGGCGATCTTCCATGAGTCGGTCGCCTGGTTTCTCCGATGTATTTATACCCACACTGCAGGTAGATGCAGTTCTTGGTGTCGTTGTGTTGTGGTTTAGTTTTTTGTTATGACTTCTTATTGTTGTGGTCATTTTGAAGACATTCCGAAGATGATATTGGTTGCCTATTTTTCTTATGTTTTCTGAGATTCGTCCTTTGTGTTGGTGCAGTCTGAAAAGTTTTATTGATCTTGTAGTTGGAGAAGCCGTTCCTTCGTAGATTGAATCGAAACTTTTCTCTATTTCGAGGTTCTTCTGTATTGCAAATGTACGTGACTCGATCTATAAGATATTTTGCAATTCCCAGTTCGGTTGATGTGGAGTGGTTTGATTTAAAGTTGAGATATTGTCCAGTATGACTTGGTTTGCGATATACGAAAGTGATTGTGTTTGAATTAGTTTTGGTGATTAGAACGTCGAGAAAAAGGAGCTGACAACTTTCTTCTTCTTCCAGGAATTTGATACAGTTTCTTATTCTGTTGACATGATTGAAGAATTGTTCTAGTATCCTGTTGTCCTTTTCCCAGATGCCATGATGTTCGCAGAGCTTCTCCAAAGGATTCTATAAAGATGTTGGCCACTCACGGTGAAAGTGGAGATCCCATTGGTAGACCATCTTCCTGTCGAAAATATCTCTCCTTTTCCTGGAAGCAAGAATTCTGCAGCCAGCATTTCAATAAATTGGTGGTGGTAGATTGGTCCTAACAGAGAGTTGTTTGTCCTTGAGTAGCTTCTGTTCAATGATTTACAGTGATTCTTCCAGTGGTACGTTCGTGTACAAACTTTCGATATCAAAACTAACAAACTGGTCGTCAGGTTAAGGGTTGATGTCTCTAAGAAGGCCCACGAGAAAAACAGGTACTAAGGACTGCTCTGAAGTTGTAGGCGGACCTGGCGACGTCACCTCGTCCGCGGAAAATTTTTTCACGGGATTCAACTTTGAGACCAAAAAAAAAGATAACTTTTAAGACATTTTAGGGTTCAATAAATTAAGTAAAAAAAATAAAAACGGTTTTTTTTCCAGACCCCATATTTTCAACTTCCGATGCGAATGCGAAAAAAGAAGGGTGTTATAAGTTTGGAGCAAATTGAGGTAGTTTTTGAAAAAAATCGAATTTTTGCCTTGTGAGGTATAAAATCAAGGGTAAATCTATCTAGATTGATTTCCTATTAGTTATGGGCTGGACAGCTTTTTTAACGCCACATGACAGCTTTTAAGCTTGGAATTCCAGAATAAAAAACTCCAGGAAATGGTAACTGATAAGAGCTTTACTTGGGAATTTCTGAAAAACACGCCAGATTGTAAAGATGTAGAAAAGAAAATCCATGTTTCCGTAACATTTTTAAAAATGATAGGGTCGGTACTCTAGTGTCTCCTACATGCGACTCTCCATACAGAATATAGTATGCCGTACTGTGGTATATTGTCGATATCTCCTGATCAAAAGGTACCGTTAGATTCAAGTTCTACAGAGTGTCCCACAACAAGAGTGGAAATAAGACTTCTATTTAAAGAGACAAAATCCTATTTGTTTTTAAGATACAATGTGTTAAAATAATATATTGCTTTTTTACATCAAAACTTTTTTCTCAAATAGTTTTTTTTAATGCGTTAGGTCCTACACAAATTTCTGAGATATTTACACTCTTGTTCTTGGCTTTATGACGCGATAGACCGAGGCCTTAAGTCTAACTTGCACTTGTCGTCTTGTCATTCGTATAGTGCAGGTCTCACATATGGGGTTTCATCTCCTCCTGACGGGGTTCATCCGCCTTCTCGTTGCCTGTATCCTAGGACACCCTGTATATGTCTCCATGTATACGACAATACGGCACACGAATCCATCCTCTGCTCGGGACCAAACCGACAATGATACGTCTCGTGTATATATTGTCAGCGAATTTGCCGGTACCATAAATTCACCACAACGACAGCATTAGAATGGGATGAATAAGGTTTACTTATTTACACGGTAGGTGAAGACAACCGAGTTTGTGAAAATCATCTATAATACTTCTTGACATTCATCAATTTTATTATCATGGCTGTTTTCAAAACCTTCCTTTTTATTACATTCTGGTCTCTTAAGTTTTTTATGTTTCCATCTGTCCATTTTATAGTAAAAGAAAATAAATTCCAACAGTTGCTTTAACTATTAAAAGCAGCTTCAAAATTTGAATAATTAAATACAGTCGTAATAATCCTTAAAAAATTGATATTGTTCTAATATTTGAGGGAAATGCTGGATCGTCTAAGAAATTATTGCTAATTTGGGAATACTACATCACCTACTTTGACCTGTCTGTTAGAGGAGATATGCCATTTGGTTCTTCTGGGTAAATCTAAAAAGATAATCCTTGATTGATCTCTTCAAAAACCGTTACAAACTGTGATATATTCCAATGTTTAACAAAAATTGAAAAGGTGTCAAAGCTTCAGAGTCCTTGTGATCTAATGAGACATGAGTTAATGGTCTGCTAGTTATTATATTTTCTGCTTACAACTGTCGAGTCTACAAAAGCTCTTTCCGTGACTTTCATTTTCTTTGGGGGACCAGTGGTTACCGCTAAAAACCCCCAAAAGTCACATGCTTGCTGTCCTATCGGTTTCTGCCACTGACCACGTTGTTTAAGAGGTTGCCTATTTACCAATTGGTGGCATCGATGATCACCGATTCTGAAGCCTCCCCAATGAATGTCACTATGTTTTTTGTTGTAACTAATTTGTTTTTATGATTTTTTAAACAATGATTGACTATTGGAAGACAGTTCGAAGGACTCAGATGAAAATTGAAAAGTGCTAGAAGCAGGACAGCGGCACATCAGGATCGATTGCCACGTCGAAGACGGTGTAACTGGGCTGATGACATGACTAAAGTTAACAATAATCTTTTCCAACACCCGGACTATGTTGAAGAAAGAGATAGGACCAAGGCGAAAAAGCAAAATAATATAACTACAATCTTCCATACTCCAGGCGTAAAGCAATTAAATAAAACAATTCTAAAAAGTTAAAATTGTATTAGATCTAAAGTAATTAGATCTACTTAGTTACTAAAAACAATTTCCCTTTATTTAAAACGTGCTTTAAGTCATTAATTCAATTACAAATTAAATCAAAATGTCTACGCTTACATGGTTACCAATACTTTTTTTGAGGGACAGCTCGCTATTCTCTGTTTTTTCTTATTTCTCGTAAAAAGTTAGACCAGCACGTAAAAAATTAAGAAAAAACGCTAGTCGCCCGAAATGTAAATATAGTCACCGCGGAATGACCGTAGAGATGATTTATAACTTCGGTATAATTCCGAGCGGGCTTTACTTGGACATACCATTTCAAATACACCGACTCAACAGAGAAAACAATGTTTATATGTTACGTCACCGCGCGAGGGATTTTTACGGATGGCCAATATCGTGAAAGGCCTTGCATAATAATTCCGACCAATGGCAAGGCGGCGAGACGTTTCGTCCGATGTAAGCCGAACGGTTCCGGGGTCGTACGTCAAAACCGTTTGACAGGTAACAAGGATGCGAACCACGGTTTATCAATGGCGATCGATATTGTAGAGGCCGTTTGTAATATCCACGCGGGTTATGTTGGGAATAATGTTGTCGTTGTTGGATTTGGAAAAAAATAGTGTTTAAAACTAACGGTTAGACTTCGCGTTTTTAAATCACTAGCTGATTTTTTAAATGGAGATTTGTTTATAAGCATTGCGATGGTTTAAAAAATGAGCAAAGATGTTTGGGAGTAGGCTCAAAAAACATGGGGCTCTGTGCATCAACCACAGACATAGAATAGGGGAATCGATAAACCTGCGCGAATGTTGAGACTTGTTGAGAGTCCATTTTACAAGCTTTTATTTAACTTCACCTCTATGTATGTATGTTTGTATATTCGGGTCAAATCTTGCAACTCAATTTTGACTAACTTCTAGATGTCCGATTGAATTCAGGTATGCAATTATAGTTCCGGTGACAGTACAATAATAATTTATTATTAGGCACCCCCCCTCCCACCCTGCGAGGGGAAAAACACCTAAGTTTGTCCGATTTCAACCGATATTAGTATACGGGGTTTCTTGGAGATAAGGAATACGAATTTTTGATCAGATTTTGAAAATTTAATATGGCGGATTCAAGATGGTCAATTTTTGTTCATGTTTTGATAACCAATTTTAACTGACTATACACATCCGATGGTCAACAATACAATACAATAATATGGAATTCCTCTCCCCCTACGAGGGGAGTGGAGGGAGCAAAATACCTAAGTTTACACATTCGATTGAATTTAAATTTGGTATGCGATTATAGTTCCGGTGAAAATTCAATAATTCAATAATATAATTCAATAATATAGGTACCCACTTCCCCTTACCGAGGGAAGTGGAGAGGTAAAAAGATTTAGTTTGTTCGATTTCAATCAAAATTGGCATACAGGGGTTTTTAGGGAAGGGTATTATGAATTTTTGAATTAAAAAATAATTTTGCATAAAAAAAATCTTTTCAAATACAAGCTTTAATAAAATATAAAGTACACTAAAAAAGTAGAAAATGGGCGCAAATTAAAACTAATAATGTTCATCCATATATCAGAGAAATTTTAGGGTAGCTTGGGTCGAGTTGGGTTGGATTTACTTACCCTTGTATTAATCTGCTTCATAGTGAATTCGGATTCTTGCGACAATCATAATATAATCAATAACATACATTTATCCAGTCAATATGGCCAAACTTCCTATAATGCGACCATCGCTTTTATTATTATGATATCAGAATGCTAAAAATTACTTTCTACTTTTTAGTGCACTTTATATTCTATAAAAGATTGTATTTGAAAAATAATAAAATTTTTATTTTCACCTTTCAAAATATGTTTCCAAAAAATATTGCAAAAATTTGCCGAAATATTTGTCCAAACAAAATGTTCGTTGGAAAGCTCGCGAAAATGTTTGAGGAAACTAATAATCTTAGCTAAACAACCTTTTTTTCAATTGGCCAATATTCTGGACGTGTTTATCCAGCCGACTAAGTGGTAAAAAATGATTCTTCATAGGTACAATAACTGTTTATTTATTATTAACGCTATTATGGCTTGGTTTGTTGGCCGCACCAAGTTAGGCATAACTTAAACGTTTATAACTTTTGCAAACAAGAACTGCGGAGACCACATACTTCGTTTGTAATTCAATACAGTTAGTTATATATTCTACAATTTGTTCGCGGCTGTGAAATTCCATATATTGTTTTACGAGCTTACGAAAATTTAAATTGCCTTAAATTCCTCGATACGAATTGGCTTTATATATCCATGCAGAATAATTTTTTAATGCTCTATGTTTACCAATTAATTACAAACGATTCCACGAAAATAAGGACATAATTTTGAAAAAGACTGTCTTCTGTCTGTTATTTACATACCAAGGGAGATTGTTTGATGTCCGACGAAGGAGAGTATTGAAAATTCAAGGGAGGAAAGCTATTTACTTCAGAGAAATGTATCTCTATTTACTCCAGAGAAATGTATCTGATTTTTTTTCAAACCACCACACTTTCCGTACGATTTTTCGTAGAAGAAAGGACATTTTCGTTCAATTTTCCGTTCCCCTGATCCTTTTTTGGTCCCATTTATGAACAAGTTGGCTATGACTTCTTGTTGACAGCTTTTTAGCTTTTGTTTTTTGGCAGTTTTGACTCTTCTAAAAAAGCTCTTTTAAATTTGTTTTGGACTCGGATCTATAAAATGATTTGAATCCGGAGGACATAATAGAAGCTGCATCAAGGGTCACTTTCGTTTTGCTGCTTGCTAATAAACTTATATTAGCGTAAAGTGAGTACAACGCTTGCGCTTTGCTAATATACAGTAGGCAAGTTGCAAAGCACATATTTTATACATTATACATATGCAACACTTTGTCCAGCCCTGACAAAATACTAAACCTGTAATTGCGCCGCAAACTGAAAAAGTTTGGGAACCACTGTATTAAAGTAACTGGGTGTAATGTTTAAGGTTGCATTCACAGGTGGATTTATAATTGAATTGGAAACACTCCCGCTAGCTGATAATGACAACAGGTTAACTTAAAAGCATGCAGATTTAAAAATCGGCTACTGGCGCTAGACGAAATAATCGTATTCTATTTTAAAAAGGACCGTCAACGACTAGCAAGAGTCTTTTCAACCTTTAAATGGAGCTTTACTGACCTGTTTTGTTAGTACTGAAGTATGTGTTTTTGAAACTGAGGTTCTAAAATCTATCCTTTGCACTCCAAGATTTCAAATTAATTATGTGGGGTTATGGGCGCCGAATGTTTCTATGCAAATTCCTAGTAATTCCAGTGAGTCAGTAAAGTTCTCGTGGTTGTTTGAGAGACTCGGGGTAATGCCCGCGCAGCGCTAGGCCTTTTTCGGCGGGCGACCGCACACGCGGTGTGCTTTCATATTTGTTTTAGAACAATGTTTCTGAAAACACATTTTTGAAAGATAAACATAACCTCGAATGGTTTTTTGAAATATAAACATAACCTCGAAATACTCTTCTGTCCCACTGCGGCCCGATTTAAAGTTTGTTGACAAAACACCTGCAGTTACCATGGAATCGTATAAATTCTGCGGTCTATCGGCCAACACTTTTCGGTTTTCTTTTCCGGAGTGCACAGGCTTTTATAAAAAAGGAAACTTAGTTTCTATTTTCGCTAAAGCAAGGAAATATAAAAAGGAAAAATATAATCCAGAGGAAATTGTGAGTATTTCTCTATTTTCTTTTGGAACCGACATAGAATTGTGTCGAATGAACCCACGTCGAACCCATTTCATATTGTTAAACGGGGATAGCTCGTTCCATTCTATCAAGAATTGGCTGTTCCCGCTCCCCGACTCCAAAGCCAGGGATCGGTCCCATTTCTCAGGCAAGCATGCGCTTAAAATGTATAATTTTCAATCTAAAATTTTGAAGATTGCTCAAGGAAAAGCATATTTTTTTCGAGGGATGGGATCATTTTCCGGGATTGATCCCTTCTCTTGAGGGATCGATCCTTCTCTCTAGATTCAAGAATTAGGCCCAGAAGAGTTTCTGGCTCTGTACTTTTTCCGGGCTAACTTGATTGGGGGAGTTATTATCGCTCCGATTTTTTTTTCGGAAAATGCAAGGATAGGGCCGTTATAGTTTATCATATAGTTATATGGTTGAAGTGGACGTTCTTCCAATTAGGCTTAGGTGACGGCGTATTCAAATTTTTAACACAATAAGGCGCGCGAAAATCAGCAAAATTTGCATTTCGTTACGGTACCCATAGCGACCCGTATAGCAATTAAGCAAATCCAACTACACGCAAGTATAATAAGAAGAAACAAAACCGTTTTTAGAGAATTGGTAACGAAAAAACGGCCGCTGCGCGATTAGAAGTGACAAGGTAAAGTAAGTGTGAGTAAAATAGATAACATTGTGCTTTAATATAAGATACTTCTCCTACACAGTGTATACACTCACAGTAATCGGCAATATATGTAGGATGATTCAAAATTCCCTAGAAAGATTTGAATAGTGGTTAGATATCATTAATCTGAGAAAAGTAACGTGATTATTTTGTTCAAATTTCATATGTTTTCTGTATTAAAATTTTCGTATTTTTTTGGGAAGCGCCTTTAATAGTTATTTACCTAACAAGTGCGGAAAGTGATACTTTATTACACCGAACGAAGCGAAGCGACTTCGGTCAACCCGGCAAGGGCAGTAAAAACACTTTACACATGTGTTAGATACACGATTTTACCTACAAGCCTTAAAAATTCCCAAAAAAGAAATATAAATATCTGTATTTTAATTTTCTGAAATAAAATTTGCCACACGAAGTGCGGTAAAGTGGCATAACATTACCTTTACCGTACTGAGTGCAGTGACCCAATGAGCATTTTTGTCTATATAGAAGTTACAGCAAATAATATAAAACCTTCATAAAATAACCAAAAGTTATATTATTTAGTGTTGGTGATAATTTTATAACTCTAATATATCTCTTAAATGAGTAAAAAAGACTTGAAAAACAACTGACCAACACCAGCTTATAAAAATTTATGGTACATAGCAATGGATAGAAAAACAACATATAGATTTTATAAAACTTCCTTATGAACCCTCAAGTCTAGATATTATTATAAAAAGGTTTTACTACTGTTCTAACAACATTACATAACAAATTAAAGGTTTTTATCGATTTAGAAATATAAATTTTCCATCTTTCTTCCCTTTGCTTGTTATGAATTATTCTTTTTCTTTTTAAATTAAAAAGTTTATAAAATGGTGTTTACCAATCTTCTAAAATAAATTAAAATGGAAGTGAGATGAGTTGAAGCAGGAATATGAATATTTATATACTATACGTTAAATAAAAGCAGTTATCCCAGTCATCCTACTCTGATAATCCGCTGCGGTCCCGTGTGTACTGTATAGTTTTCGAATTCACTCACAAAATTTTCATGGGCTCCAAAAATACTTGAGAAAACGGGAAAAAAATATTCATTTAAATAATACTACATACGTTTTTTGCTCTCTGGGAGAAATATTGAATTTTGTATTTTGTTGCTAACTCTAAACAAGCAATATTTCAAATAAAACACTTGTTGAAACCCCATAAATAACTTTTTTATTTTGGCCAAAAACCTATTGTTGGAATCCAAAATGGCGAAAATTTACGAAAATTCTATAAAAAAATAAATACAATTATACCCACTGTTTACCTCTTTCAACACTATTTTATCGTTTTAACGGTTTAAAACATGATGCTAGTTGGAACAAAAGGCTGCAGATGGCGCAGTTTTGAACACTGAAGGTCCGTTTCTGCGAGCTTAACATAGTTACCATTGTTCTCTTTTCCTAAATGTATTCGTCTCAGAGAGATCAGCATACTACCCATACCAGGAAAAATATCCTTCAACCCCGCATAAGTGTCAGAGGTAACTATCTCAAGAAAATAGTTAGATTGCAGGGTCGAAGGGTGTACAGGCGGGTATTTCCCTGGTATGCTGGATCTCTCTCAGACGAATGCATTTAGAAAAAGAGGACAATAGCAACTACTTTAAACTCGCAGAAACGGACCTTGAGGCTGCGTTCCGTCGCGTCGTAAGGTGATGTGTTCACAATTTCCGCCTTTCCGCCGACCAGCCGTGCGCACTGTATGCACTCGAAGTTTCACGGTGCGTTTTTACGAACTTAACACGGTTACTATATTGTTCTGTTTTTCTAAAACCCGGTTCCCATCTATGGGTTTCTTATCACGTAGTCTTAGCGAGATTTGCCTATACAAGTTCATGTCGGTACACGTGATAAGTTTTTTGAGTCAGGGTGGCCGCGCATGGGAAACGCTGGTCGGAATCGGGTGTAAAATGCATTATATCCCGATATCTGCCATCGAAAACTATCTCAAGAAGATTTGGATCTCTTATCTCTCTCAGATTGATGTAATTAAAACCAGATAATGATAGTATGGTATCTCGCAAAAACGCGCCTTTTAATGTCGCAAAAAGACGCCTTTTGATGTCACAAAATTAACCTTACTCCTGACGAAAAGATCTTGTGTATTGTTTTTTGTTGTTGTAAAAACAGTGGTATTATAACCTCTATATAAAGAAATTAATAAAAACATTATAGAAAGAAACCTTATGGGCAAAAAAGGTTTATGAATGAGTTCATAAGAATATTACAGGCACCAATTTATATATTTATTGTGTGTGAGTTCCCAAGTTTTTATAAGTGTCTCTCGAAATATTTTCAATCTTATCTTATATAAATTTGTTGTTGGTTACTTCAGTTTTTATAAGTGGGTTGATAGCAACATTTTAAAAACCAATCTATATATCTTTAATTGATAGTTTTGTAGATGGGTTAACAGAAAGATTTCAAACAACTTTTGTCACTGATGACTTATATTTTTATAAATATGTTGGTGGAAACGTTGTAACTACCAATTTATATAACATTTGCTACCGATGACTTTAATTTTTATAAAGATGTCCGTGGAAATATTACTAACGCCAAATTTATGTTACCTTAGGGTACCATTAATTTAGAGCCTTTAATAAAACAAATATACAAACTCAATTCCTGTAGGAAACCTCTAAATACCCTAGGGCATTAATGGAACCCTCTTTATAATAATTATATAAATTTTTTTCACCAGAGGTTTCTGAAAATGCTCATTGGGAAGGTAATACTTTCCGCACGCAAATGAGTGCTGTAAAGTTCACTTTACCGCACGCGAGTAGGTAAAATAATTTACCAACCAAGTCGAGTGCTAACAATGAAATATTTTAGGGTTTTTGACAAGCATTTTGAAGTTGTCAAAGTTTTGTTTTCAAAAATTGAGGTTTCAACTTCATAGTAAAGGGTGCTTCGGACAAAATATTAACATTTTTTAAATGCAAAGCCCCCTTAGAAAAATATATTTTACCAATTCTTGTTCAGAACAACAAATTCTATCTACGGTTAAAGTCTTTCTAGGGAATTTTGAATCACCCTGTATTTAAACACTGTCCGATAATATTAAGCTTTTTAAATCTGATGAAGTGTTTGATATTTCGTAACAATTCAAGATGGCAGACGTATTTAAAAAATAGGTATTTTTGACCCCCTAGATATTTTTTTCTGTGCGACAATGTATTAAATCTCAAACATCGGTTACAAAGTCACATTCTTTCCAAGCATACCGATGTAACATTTTAAAAATTAGGCTAAGAAATAAGGAAGTTTGAAATGTTTAAATAATCCAGAGTTTACCTTCAAAATCATGCTTATTAATAAAACATCTACTTATTTTTTTCCAAAAATTGGTCAATTTTGATAAACGTTAATTAAACAGTCATATTCTTTTCAAGCATTTTGGGTGCGCGGTAGTACCATTCTCCACACATAATTGGGTAAATAACTATTACAAAGAATAATCCAAAGATGACCGCTCATCATGTTTATTATAGGAACCATAGCGATATACAGAAGGAACCGTTCGTGAGTCGAGGGACAATTCTGCGCTCGATAAATTACAATAAGGAACTGCCTACGCTGCTCTAATTAGACAATTTAACTTGCAAATTGCTTATATAATTTTGGTTTAATTGAGGACGCAAATGCGCACACACATACGTACAGACGTACAAACGTACAACACCTGGCGTTAATTAGATTTATATTACATTATGGGACGGCCGCATAAGGAGCTTGGGAAGCTTAGACAATACAATGTAAACACCAACGGAATTAGAATTGTTTTCGGCATAAATTAAGGAACCTAGTTAAAATACTTGTCAAAAAAGTATGTAAAGAGCCTCTAACAGGTGCTATAAGGTCACTTTTTTGACTCTATGCCGGCATACCGAGAAAAAAATATCTAAATACTTTTGTCAATTTTTTTAGGAAAGGAAACAATATATAATGATCCTACAAAATGTCTTCTTAGTTTAACTCTCCTTTTTTGTAGACATCCCGGCAGAGAACCAGCAATTTTGACGTATGGATTAAAAAATGGTTTCCCTGACAATGCAGCTAGTTTTTTTAAGAAGGGAGATTCTTTTTTTTGTGTCAGTGACCTTAGCTCAGGAAATGTCGTGACGTTCAAAACGGGTCATGTGATATAGATACTTTGTGGTGTCTAATAAACATCAGAATTGGCTGAACTTTGAACTATCCTAACGAACCACGCGCGAGCACACTGCGTCAGGCATGCGCAGTAGATTTTTCGCGTTTGGCATTGCCCAGGCAGGGCCAACTCTGATTTTTACATTATTTTCTTTATTTTTCGAAGTTATCATGGTTCCACATTTTGCGATCCTTGGCTTATTAAGGCGCATTTACACAGAAAAACTTTCCTTTGATGTTGAAATGCCGAAAAACATTTACACGAGCCTCTTGAGCAAAATGTTCAAAAAAAAGTTCGAGCAAAATCTCGTACAAAAAGACTCACGGAAATTTTGGAGAGAATGTTAAGCAAAATTTGTTTGAAGAAATGTTGGTATAGAAATTTCTTACAAATTTAAATTTTATAGTTTTATGGGAATTCATTGAACTTAACTGAAAATAGAAAGACTAAGTTTTAAAACAAGGTATTTTTAATTAAGTGCTTTCCGACGGAAAAACGATTTGATGTCGAAATTCACATTTTACCTCATAAGCAACTTGGATTGACCTGATTTTTATAGGGGATATGCTAGTATACTTGTAACTTTTTTGGGGTTGTAAAAAAACGAGAATAAAAAAATAATAATTGGCACTTATTTATTGCTGTTGCCTGTAAAATGTAATGTTATGTTTAAAACAATATCTCTTTATTTTACTTCCTAGTTTAAAACACAATACAATAATAATTAAGTCAAATTAAAACACCTATATACATTTTATTAAATCTCAAATATATGAACAAAAGCACGTTCGGTCTAAATAATACCCGTTTATTACCCACTTTTACAACCCTACGGTCCCGACCCATGTCTAAAAAAATAATATTTATCAGTGATAGACTTGACTTCTGAATCGGAATATTGCTCCTTTGCATATTGTTTGTTCAGTGTCAGTAATCGACCTTGATTATTACATTAAATTGACAGTAAATATCTATCTTCAGCATTTTCATGAACCTTTTGCTTTTTTAAGCAACCGTTGGGGCCTTAAACTTACTAGGTAAATCTGGTGTGAGGAATTAAAAAAAAAACAATCAAAGCTAAGGGTAAAGTAAAGTTACAAAAATATGTTTAAAAAAAATTCCCCTGTCCACCACTCGTCATAGTCGTGAGGCGCGGATTACCGCTTAAAAGTGCAATTTTTGAGTTTTTTGCCCATATTTGAAAAACTCAAAATTTTTTGGAAAAGAAAAATTTTCCTGGGTTGTTCTTTGAATTTAGGAAAAAACCCTTGGAAATACAAAAAACTCGCAAGAAAATCCCAAAAAACCCCCGGGAAAAAAATCCGGGAAAAACTCTAAGAAAGAAATATATAAGTAACCCTAATCCATGTGACAAAACTGATAGCCAAGAATAATGTTTCGCTTGCCGTCGGCTTTTTTTCAGAAAAATTTGAAATAAAAGTTGGGGTTCCATTTTTTTAAAGAATTGAGATCACTGATCACTGATGTGATATTTTATTTATTCTCATCTTTAAAAATATGTTTCCTAAACAGATAGCAATAATTTGCTCAAAAATTTACCCAAACAAAATGTTCAAAGAAAAGCCCAGAAAAATGTTTATACAAAAAATTTTAGATCTTTTGCACGAGCTTTTGTTTGAGCATGTTCGTCTGTGTAATTGCTCCTTTTTAGTATCTCACAGTTATATGGTGGCAAATAATAATGGCGCATATACAGAGCGACTTACGGTGCTGAAAATACAAATAATTATGGAGTCCCACGTCGCTGGAAAACATAAGTGATTACTCCCGCTCATGCGAGAGCAGTTTTGCTCAACTTATAAGTATTGAACAGGCTTTAATAGATACTATAGCTCATGCACACATAAACAAGTAAAACATGTAACTAGTAACTGAAATGGAGCTTTTGCAAAAAAAAACTATTCCATTTTTTTATTTTTATTCGATTATCAGGGTCTGAATATTACCACAAAACTAGTTTTGAACTAAATTTTGCTCCTTTATCACCTTCCTTTCGTTTTAATAACTTTGAAAAACAAAGAAAATAACGTAAAAATCAGTCATCATCAATACCAGGCTAACTTGATCAGGAGAGTTATCGCTACTAGTGAAGGGGCAAGTTCGTGGGATTTTGAATGAAGGAGTTTTGTGACTATGTGGGATTGATAGCTCTTTAGTCACATAATCAAGTGTTACCGGGTGTTTTGTTTGCATCCGTGTAGAAGGGGTTGATATGAAGTCATTTTTTAAGATGGCGGCCAAAAATCATAAAAATACAACTTTTCCAACCGGAGCATGATTATATTCGATTTCATATAATTCGTCGACGAGGATTCCAAAACATTTACTTTCAAGGTCATCCAAGCTTAAATGAACTTAAAAATCGCCAAAAACCAGATTTTTGCCATTTTCTCTACAAAAAATCTTAATAATTCGACGTTCTGTCAGATTAACGTCAAATATACCTCAAACTATTACTCTCGGAGTTTGATGCAGTTTGAAGCTTCATGACCGTGAAAAATACCCCAGTAAAATTAACATATTCTAAAAATAACATACTAAAGGGCGCTAGTCATCAACTATTAAAGGGAAGAGGACCAAATTTGGTAAGAAAGATAAGATAGTCAAGTCCAACAATATTGTAAACAAAAATTCTTTCAGGTATGACGCGTTTTAATATGGCGGCTGATCTATCAAAATGGCGACCTATAACCTCATTTTATTTTATCCAATTTCGTAAAAAATCAAAAAGGACAAGGACATCGATTCTTGTTGACTTATCGCCGCTTACTATCAAAAAAAGGTTTAGGTAATGCATGACCTTGATTGACCTTGAAAATATCATGTACAAGTGAAAAACCAGTTTTTTGTTGTAATTTTTCCAATTTACGACTACGCAAAAACTTTAAGTGCCGGAAATGAAATTAACATCTTAGCCATAACTAAAAACTTTTTGTTTTGAACCTCCCTACCATTTTTTTTTTTGATCTAACTTTCTACACGGATGCGAACAAAACACCCGGTGGCACATGAATGTGTAAATAAGTAACCTCATCCTTGAATTTTATTATGAATGTTAATAAACAAGTATATTCAAGCCCTACTGGCATAATTAGAACTTTTTATGCTTTTTTGACCACCATTTTGGAAAATAGCATCTAAAACACCTTGTCCAGTATATGGTGATGCAATTAAGTAATTTAAATCACTTTGTTGTCTAGACAAGTGACTAGAACATAAAATTCACAGTTCCGAAACTTAATAAAAACGACATATAGGTCATTTTTACCGGGGTATAGCATAAACACCTTGGACGCCAAAAAAAAAAATGATAGGGAAGTTTAAAATGATGTGTTAAGTTATGGCTGACATATTAATTTCATCTCCGGCACTTAAAGTTTTTGCGTAGTGGTTAATTGGAAAAAAATCACAATAACCTGGTTTTTTACTTGTACATGGTATTTTTAAAGTCAATCACATTCATATCATCACATTCATCAACTAAACTTTTTTTTCATAGTAAGCGGCGATAAGTCAACAATAATTGACGGCCACCTTGTCATTTTTCTTTTTGTACGAAATTGGATAAAATAAAATGTGGTTGTAGGTCGCCATTTTGATATATCAGCCGCCATATTGAAACGCATCATAGATGAACCAAATTTTTTTAACAGTGTTACTGGACTCGACCTTCTTATCTTTCCTACCAAATTTGGTCCTCTTCGCTTTAATAGTTGAGTAATAGCGCTCTTTGGTATGTTATTTTTGCATTATGTTAATTTTACTGGGGTATTTTAAAGGACCGAATTTGGCATAAATGCCTAATAGTTTGAGGTACATTTGAAGTTAGTATGACAAAACGTCCAATTATTAAGATTTTTTGAAGAGAAAATGGCAAAAATCTTGTTTTTTGCGATGTCCAAGGTCATTTAAAGTCGGATGACCTTAAAAGTTAATTTTTTGGAATTCTCGTCCTCGAATTATATGGCATCGAGTATAATTATGCTCCGGTTGCGAAAGTTGTATTTTTTATTATTTTTGGCTGCCATCTTGAAAGATGACGTCATACCAACCCCTTCTACACGGATGAAAACAAAAAAGTTGGTAACACTTGATAGTGTGAGAGAGCTATTAATCCCACATCGTCACAAAACTCCTTCATTCGAAATTCCACGGGATAGAAATTATCGACATATGCCCCTACACTATACGGCTTGGAATGAAAGGGCAGGGCCGTTATAGTATTTCATAGTTATATGAAAATCGTCAACTGTAATTTAGTGTTAAGACGACTGTCAATTTTTTTACGGTTTCCAATTTAATGTCTTCAGCAGAGTAAAAAGAAGGTGTCAAATAAATGCCATTTTTAAATTCAGCGTTGTCATTTTAGTGGCAATTGATGCTTTTTTTGCGGATATCGGTCATCATAAGCATCATAATAAAAAGGTCATCCCAAACCTTGGCAGCTATTATTGGCTTACCCTGTAGATATCCCAATAACATCCTTGAACGGCGTTGAAATCCCACTGAGATCCAGTTTCCATTTAAATTGTGCGAGGTTCTTGGTCGGAGTCCATCAGCCGCGTATCATTAAGTCCCGATCTGGGAGAAGTCCAGAGGTGGGATTACACAATCCGCGCCAAGCCATATTTAGAGCAAAGAATAGACTTCCAAATAAATAGAACTGGGACAACATGCAAGAAGTTCGTGCAAGAATTGAACAGGCCACATCATCTTTTATCAAAATGAAACCAGTGTTGTGTCTCCTCTATCGAAATTTGGCGGGGGCACAGAAATTAGATCCTAGCAGTAGTACTTTTTATTTTTAAATTTCCCTTCTTTGCAACAGAAAACTGTAATACCACCGCATTTCTAAAATTTCAAACCCAATATGTGAGTCTACAATCACATAACACATTTGAAACCAGGAAATACAACAAAAGTACTGTTTGGTTTTATATTTAACCCGCGTTCTATATCTGGAAGGTGTTTTCAGACCACAAACAACATGCGTTAGTTATAGAGATGACGTTAACTGATAATAACAAAGAATTATAATGTTTTTAAGGCAATGAGAGTAGGTAATATAAGTTAAGACCAGAGTACATCAAACAAGAAGGTTATACACAGCAAGGACCAGGCAACTGCGAACATATAGGAGAATCAGATTTTGTCGAGGACTATCGCACCTATAAAAACTATAAACTCACTTTAGAGTCTGTCAAAAATACCTTGTTTTATAATTTCAATAAGTTTTTGAAAAAAATATAAAAAATTAGAGCGGCTAAGAGAAACTTACATTTTGTATTGTAACTAAACAACTGTATATTTTCTGTATTGCATTTCTTATAAAAACTATATTATACTCAATGGTTAAGTGGACTACACTGCCCACGTGTAGGTAAGTACATAATGACAATAGTGTTAATATAATAAGTTATCTTGGGTAATAAATATTGCTTAAGCAAATAGCTAATTATTATTTTTATCATTTAATGGAAGTTATATTTAATGAAGTTTAATTAGATTTCTTAAGTTTATAAAAAGCAAACCTGAATGGCTTAGAATTGGCTTCTTCTTCTTCAAATGCCAAGCTTTCTTCGAACGTTGGCTATCATCAGTGCGATCTGTACTCTGCCCCCTACTTTTCGGAAAAGAGTCGTAGTACTAACACCATACCATTGTCTAAAGGCGCATTTACACAGACAAACTTTCCTTTGATGTGGAAATGCCGACAAACATTTACACGAGCCTCTTGAGCAAAATGCTCAAAGAAATGTTCGAGCAAAATCTCGAACAAAAAAACACACGTAAATTTTGGAGAGAATGTTAAGCAAAATTTGTTTGGAGAAATGTTGGTATAGAAATTTCTTACAAATTTAAATTTTATAGTTTTATGGGAATTCATTGAACTTAACTGAAAATAGAAAGACTAAGTTTTAAAACAAGGTATTTTTAATTAAGTGCTTTCCGACGGAAAAACAATTTGATGTAGAAATTCACATTTTACCTTATAAGCAACTTCGATTGACCTGATTTTTATAGGGGATATGCCAGTATACTTGTAACTTTTTTGGGGTTGTAGAAAAACGAGAATACAAAAATAATAATGGCACTTATTTATTGCTGTTGCCTGTAAAATGTAATGATAAAAATTTACGTTTAAAAGAATATCTCTTTATTTTACTTCCTAGTTTAAAACACAATATAATAATAATAATTAAGTCAAATTAAAAAACCTATATACATTAAATCTCAAATATATGAACAAAAGCACGTTCGGTCTAAATAATACCCGACCATTGCCTAAAAAAATATAATTTAGCAGTAATAGACTGGACTTCTGAATCGGAATGTTGCTCCTTTGCATATTGTTTGTTTAGTGTCAGTAATCGACCTTGATTATTACATTAAATTGACACTAAATATCTATCTTCAGCATTTTCATGAACCTTTTGCTTTTTTAAGCAACCCTTGGGACCTTAAACTAACTAGCTAAATCTGGCGTGAGGAATTAAAAAACAACAATAAAAGCTAAAGGCAAAGTAAAGTTACAAAAATATGTTTAAAAAAAATCTCCCTCCCCACCACTCCCCATAGTCGTGAGGCGCGGATTACCGCTTAAAAGTGCAATTTTTGAAAAACTCAAAATTTTTTTGGAAAAGAAAAATTTTCCTGGGTTTTTTTTAGGAGAAAAACCCTTGGAAATAAAAAAAAACTCGCAAGAAAATCCCAAAAAAACCCCGGGCAAAAAAATCCGGGAAAAACCCTAAGAAAAAAATATTATAAGTAAACCTAATCCATGTGACAAAACTGATAGTAGAGCCAATAATAATAATGTTTCGCTTGCCGCCGGCTTTTTTTCACAAAAATTTTAAATAAAAGTTGGTGTTCCATTTTTTTAAAGAATTGAGATCACTGATCACTGATGTGAAATTTTATTTATTCTCATCTTTAAAAATATGTTTCCAAAATAGATAGCAATAATTTGCTCAAAAATTTAACCGAACAAAATGTTCAAAGAAAAGCTCACAAAAATGTTCACGCAAAAATTTTTAGATATTTTGCACGAGCTTTTATTTGAGCATGTTCGTCTGTGTAATTGCGCCTTTAGATTTCTACTCCATGATATCCGTCTACGATCCGGACCTCTTCTGCCTTTAATTTTGCCTTCTATTATCAATTTTAAAAGTTTATATTTGTCATTTTTCAAAATATGGACAAAATATTCAAGTTTTCGTTTTTTATGGTAAACAAAACTTCAAGATCTTTATTTATTCTAAGTGGAACATCCACATTAATTACTCTGTTCATCCAAGATATCCTTAGTATTCTAAGGATAAGACCACATGTCAAATGCCTCCAACTTTTTGTACATGGCCTCAGTCAGTGTCCATAATATAAGATGCTAAAAACATAACACCGAAGTATACGAATTCGGAGAGCGATATTTAGATCTCGACTACACAACACTGATTTCATTTAGATGTTCAATTCTTGCATGAACTTATTGCATGTTGTCCCAGTTCTCATTGAGGGCGCAACCCAAGTATTTATATGAATCCACGGGTTCGACTTGCTTTCCATTTACTTCTAACATGACTCTGATGTTCTTTCTCTTGAATGTGACCATCCATTTTGTTTTTCCAACATTTAAGTTAAGGCCCAATTGCAAACTTTTGGCAGCAATTAAGTCTGCTATTATGACAGTGTCGTCGGCATATCGTATGTTGTTGATTTTTATGCCGTTTATGGTCAAACCCTCTTGGCACTTATGAAGTGCATACTGTATTATTTTGTTATTATAAATTGACCTAGAATTTGGAAACGTATTCATTTAAGAAGGACAAGCTTAAGAATAAATAAATTTTAGACAACAGAAAAATAACGGATTAGAAGTTCAAAAAACTCTTTAAAAAAATGCAAATGAGTGAAGTAATTTAATCTTTCTGGCGCCTTTTCGGAATTCGCAACAACAAAGCATAAAACCCAAAACTAACATAGTAAGTTTACTTTATAAAAGTCTCGTTTTTTTTTTTCTATAATGATGTCTTGTAAAAATTAAGGCATTAACAAAAGCACTTGATAGAACATAATATAAAACAAGATTATATCTAAAACATACCAGGAAGTTTTTTTTTGATAATTAACAGTTTTTTCAACAGTGTACAAGACTTAATGAGATTAATAGAGAATACGTTAGAATATATTAAGGACAGTTTATTAAAAACTGTCGGACTATTAAAGACACATGTACCCAAATTTGCTAACAATATTTCATCTTTTTATATTCCGAAAAAGTTCTCTTAAACCAAGAGATTTTGAGTAAAATATCAAAAATTGATCGGTTGGCAACTAACTTTTTGTATATTTACAAAAAAATGTTAAGAAGCATAAAATATAGGAAGGATCCAAAGAATATAACAAGTCCAGATACTCGCGTTCGGCGGCGTAGCAACATGACCCCCACTAATAAATGTATAAATGTAAATTTCAAATTTTTTTATAAAAATTAAAAACGAGTTAGGTACCTAAAGTTGTGTTTTATTCAAGTAAATAAAATACTACCAAACGCTGGTATTTTTTTTATTGCAAAAAACCAAATATTTATTTTAGTTTGGTAACAATGGTAACTTAAAATACTAGTAGATATATAATATTGTTATTTATTTTATTTACCCCATTTTTGTTGTTAACATTATCTGTAACCGTGGCAAGTCTTGAGAGGTCAATCATTTAAAAGCTCTTTACTCGCTTTTTAATTGGAAAATTCTTTTATTAGAGTCGTTAGGTTCATTTCGTAAGCAACTTTTGTTTTAATTGGAAGTAAAGCTAAGCTGCTTGATCTACATTGTCCTCTAAAGAGTTGCCACTGTTACCGGTAATGTTAAAAACATTAAAATGCCTTAAATATTTGAACTTACTTTTAGTTACTTTTTAGAACTCCGTATTGTTTAATAATAATTAGATATTATTATTTAGATCGTTTTTTGCAAGGGGTAAAAATTGATTATATTCAATTACTATAGAAGGCTCTATAATTTCAGAATATTGGTTATAAAAGCGTTTACACTTTTGTAGAAGAATTTCTTCAGTAGAACTTGCAATGGTTCTGAGATCCAAAGAATCAAAATAATCGCATACCGTCGTCATACCTCTGAATCGATTCTCAATTTAACCTGTAATCAGATCAAGAACATAAAAATTGGGTATGAGAGTTGTGATGTTAGGTTTGGTTAGAGAGGGGAAAAGCGCAGGCCTAATAAAATTAACATCCGGTTTAGATGGATTAGTAAAATAAATAAACAATTTTATTTACTGGAAATACTGATTGCATGGGTAATGGGCCTCCTTGCATCTCCGGGCCCCGAGGCTTCGCCTCGGGTTGCTAGATGATAGTTACGCTACTGCTCACGTTGCAGAAATAACGGCAAAGAGAACTACTCAGAAACGAGGATAACTATTTTGCACCAAAAGTTACTACACATCACAACAACTGATGCTTCTCTACTTTTAGGAAACTCGTTAGCATCCTTATCTTCAAATGACTCAGAAAACAAAACATGGAATAAGAAGAAGTCAGAAGTCAGAAGAAGATAAAAAGAACTAAGTTTTTTAATAGCGCAAAATGAGTAATGTTTGTAGGATTTAAGGAAACTGCGTCTTTGTATTATATGGCTTAAAAACACATAATACTGATTTGGCTTTCAAATATAGTCAAGACTTGCATGCTAGTAAGTTAGAAGTTGTACATAATAAATCACACGCCAAATTACTCCTTACAAATCTTGAGGTTGCTAGTAATTTTGAACACTATTGAAGAATATAGGTAGCCCTAGCTATTCCAATACACAAACGGTCCTCAGAGAATCCTTCATGGCACAGGGACAAATGTCTAATTTAAACATACTCAGTATTGAGCATCATATAATACAAAAAGTAAAATATAAATAAAATTTTATGATGTAAAATCTATTTATTCAAAGTTTTTTAAACCACATTGAACAGAGCGGCTTACAAATTAAATACAGAATTTAAATTCAATTGTCAATGTTAAAAAAGGGATATGATTTGGCTTGGAATCACATGTTTTCCTAAATTATTTATTTTATTTTTAGGTCGGAGCGGGGGACCACAAATTTCTTATATGCTTACATCGGATTTTGTTCCAGTTACGCCACTATTGTATGTTTCTAAATTAATCGCCAAGTTTAGCGATTATTTCACTTCTTTCGGAGCGGATTAAAAACCCACAGCAATAGGCTAGTTTGTTGATCAGCTTCCAGGAAGCGAAATCAACAAGAAGAAAGAGACACGGCCACGAGGCAAAAGAAAAACAATCGATTGCGGTGGACATCGGTCCGTTTGACTCGAGCGAAATTGCATAATGAATAATTATCTGTTTTTAAGAGATCTTACCTTTTAAGCACCGTTCACACGTCGTTTATGAAATATGTATTATGTTGTTTCCTTCGCCTGTTTTTTTCCGTCTGTATCAGCTTTTATCAGAAAACTTACGCACGTAGTATATTCCCTATGTATTTGTTTGAATTTCATTAGGCTTCTATCATTGAGAATTATTCCAGTTTTGTTCAGGAGGGTTGTTCCATCAGACAGGGTGAATTTCCCAGTGTTTCTTTTAATAAAATGACCACTAGTCGCCCTAGTATAGATAGCTCATAGCATGGAAAGTAGGGTTCAATTAATTATATTCTATCTACCTCGAGTGCTGGGACTCCCAGCACTTGATACCTTTAGTCTGGGATTTTGCACACTTTGTCTCCTCGTTGTCCTCAGTGCGTATTTCAGGTACGACTTTCCCCTAACTTGTTTTCCCAAGGTTTTTCTAGTTATTCTAAAGATTTGAGGAAAGACCTAAGTTAAGTAAGGCCTTTCTGTTTATTTGTATTAGTTGTTTTGATTGTGCCCTTTTATGACAAATGGTTTATTTTTTCAACGCCAACCATCTGAAAGTTTGCTTCTTTATAGGTAACTTTTTTCATATTTGTGAATTATCTTCTGTAACATGCTTTGGTAGGTCAGCATAATTTGGATGGTCTCTTTAAGACTGATTTTTGATTGATTGATTCGTTTGTGAGTGTGCCGTTGCACTGTCCACTGCGACCACTATTATTAAAATTTTTTTGTTGCTACAGAATATTCAGCCCCTCAAAGAGGCTCGCAACTTGCTTTGGTGAAGCATCATTCAGATCCAGTCCGTTGATCTGTGGTTTACCGAAGATACGTTGACGTTGACCTGCAATGGCCCGACATTCACCCAGCACATGTCTGGCCGTCTCATCATACTCCATACAGAGCCTACATTCGGTGTCCTCACTTAGACCCATTCTGTGTAATGGTACTTTCAGCCTGAAGTCTCCGGTGTATAGATCAACCATTGTCCGGATGTCCTGCCTGATGAGCTCAATGAGTTTCCAGGCCCTCTTCCTGCAGGGTTCTGTAATGAACTCTTTGGAATGTGTCAGTCCCGGCAAGTCTCTCCAGTATTGTTTGTTTTCCATCCAGCCTGAAACAGCAGTGTTGATTGTGTTGTATGCTATTCTAAGGGCTGGTTCGGGGCCAATAAAGATGGCAGAGGCCGCTTCGCGCGCCAGGTGGTCGGCAGTCTCATTTCCCCGATGCCCAGAATATCCCGGAATCCATACCAGCGATACAGTGTTTATTCGCCCTAGGGTATTCAGTGTGTCCTGGCATCGCCTAATGGTTCTCCACGAGTACCTATAGGATTCAAGAGCCTTAAGGGCCGCTTGACTGTCGGAGAGTATCTTTATTGAACTGTTGGGCCAGTTATGATCTAACCTCCAACGTGCGCTCATTTCAATAGCGAAGAGTTCCGCCTGGAAAATTGTAGCCATTCGTCCAAGTCTATGTATAATCCTGATATGTTTCCGCCTGCAATAAGCTCCGGATCCAACGCCTGAAGGCATTTTGGATCCGTCAGTGTACAAGCAGCTATCTTCGCTTGAGAAACTTATTCGGTTTGTCGTCGAGTCCTCCCTATCTGGGAGTCTTTAAGACTGAATTTGAATCCTAAAAACAGTTCATTTACTTAAACAGATAAACCGCACATCAACAGTTAACAAAATTTTGCACAGCGGAGGCTTCTGATAACCCCTACAGACCATTCGCGTGGTTTTTTCAAATATATATATATATTTTGTTTTTATTTAGTTTTTTAAAATAACCGATAATTTTGACCGTGAATTAAACATTTTTAGGATACGTAAAATTATGTAAAAAACTTAAAATTATGCAAAATCCGTGAAATGGTTCTGGGATAATGCTTTACAAAATTTGATTAACAGTTTTTTAGATTAAGTAATTGGAAGAAGCGCATTTTTTATTCAAATTCACCCTTAATTGCAGTTTTATTTTTTCGCAACGTTTCGATTGCTTATGTATCTGCAATCGTCATCAGGTAAATAGTAACAAAAACTAAGACTACCTAATCTTACATACTAGCATGTGTTCACTGAACCATGAATACACTTGGTTGGCTCCGCCCTTTCACAGTTGAAATCTGTTAGGTTAGGTTTATTATGAGTGGTGCGCTTACGCCCCTCCACTGAGACCTGCTTGATGGTCTATTGCGGCTTATCCCTACTTAGATGTCACCCAGCCCAATCTCCCTGAGAAAAGAGATCAGCCTGTTCGGTGAGACTCTTTTCCAGTCTTAAGGCTCAGTTAAGCCTGGGCCAAGTATCCTTATTCTTGTCGTTTGCAGCGCTACGCACTAATCTATCATGTGTTCTGGCGTTTCCTCCTCCTAGCTACAGAACCTACACCCCGGTGTGTTGCTTACTCCCAGTCCGTTCATGTGCTTGTTCAGTCGGCACTGCCCCGTGTATAGTCCCGTGATTATTCTCAGGCTATTCCTATTGAGGCCTAAGAGCTGATCTGTTCTGAGTCTATCTGGCTTGTTTAGTTGGCAAAAAAGTACCCTGGTGATGCTCTGTATGAACGCTGTTTCTTTGAACTTCCGTTTGAATAGATTTTATTTCCCGTCGACGATCTTTGCCTCTTCCCATTCCATATGATGTGGATTTTCCCAGCAATGCTGAGCTATTTTTGATCCAGTTGTGTCTCCTTGTCGAGTTTTGTGTTTGTGTTCTGTAAGGCGAACTTACATGGATCGGCTGGTTTGATGCAGTTAACTGACTTCTTATTATTGTGGTTATTTTGAAGGCAGTCCGAAGATGTATTGGTTGCCTATTCTTCTTATCTTTTCTGAGATTCGAATCGAATTTTGGCCTTTTCTTTATTTAAAGCTTCTTCTGTATTGCAGATGTAGGTGGCTTGATCTATAAGAGATATATCCTGTCAAATTTTCGATCGATACTTGTTACTCACTCTGTTAATTTTGTCTCTTGCAAAAGTTTAATCTAAACCGAGCTTAATCTTTGAAAAACCAAAACGAGCAATGAAAACCGCCTAGCATATCAAAGACTAGTTGTCGTTTGTTAATTCTTCTCTCAAGTAAAAGCGAGGGCTTCTTCTCTGGCTCATTTACTTGCCCAAGAAACGTATTTCTTCTGCTATGGCTGTCCAATGACAGATTACCTAAGTCCGGTACATCCGCGTACCGCTCGGGTTTTCTTTCTCACTCGATACCGTGATTTATGGCATTCTGATCGATTAGGTAGGATTAAATTTTACATACCGAACTAAGTAAGGTTTATGACTGATTAAAATGTATCGTGTTAATACGTTTATTATCGAAAGAACCCCACGAGCACAATCAAAGGACTTACAGTATGGCAAGTTTATATAGTCAGATCTTTAGTAATTCGAATTTTGTTTGAAAATGTAAGTGTCATCAACATTCTTCAATGGTGTTCGGCCACAAAAACAAAAACCACAGGTCGCTACAAGTAAAAAAAACATACGCTGTAGCAAAACTCTAATAAATAATTCTTAAATATCAAAAACTCCAATGACCGAAATCAGATAAAAGATCTCGTTGTTTATTCAAACTAACTAATAAAGGGTTATCTTAAATCACTAGAATTGGCACCAATCACTTACGGCTTATAAGAAAAACCGATTACAGCACTCACACCCACCTTGCGACTAAGGGTTGCCGAACTGTAACTCATTTGCGGTATACCCAGTGGATTCATGCGTTACGTTATTTAGGAAATTACCAAATTTAGCAACCTCAAAAGCCCACCGAGTGTGTTTATCGTGGCAGTAGGTCCTAAACAGCAGACCAAACTCTTTCATAACCCTTTCCATAAGATTCGCTTGGAGATGACGCAGCGAAGTAAAGAGGGCTTTCACGCCATAGGTTTCAAGGACTTCTGTCTACCGGGGAGAGGAGAACTGTGTCCCCCGATCCGCCAGGATACGACGAGGCACCCCCATAGTAAATTAAAAAATTATTTTTATTATTAAGAAGGCAAGGAATTAATTTGAGGTAGGTAGGTAAGTTTTTTTTGAATTAATTATTTTTAGTACGTTTATATTTCGGTTTTACTTTGGCAGTTTTGTGATCCAACTCCTCCCTTGACAATGACGTTTTAGTCGAAACCGGTCGGGGATTTCAAATAAAATTTGTGAAGAATTAATAGGACTTTTCTTTGCCCTCTTAATATGAATAATCTTTACTCTGGAGACTTCATTCAACTTAAATGGAAAAAAGTTGGAATTGTGGGGAGCCAAACGTGTTCTCAAAATAGGTCCGATGCTTACCCACTGCAGCTTTAACTGGCATTAATAGAATACAAACCATCATATCTAAATTAAGAGGCAAAAACTCTTCTGAGCACGACTAGTGAGTCGACTGCGTCAGGGCCAACCCTGACTTTTAAATATTTTCTTTGTTTTTCAAAGTCATGCAAAGTGGTTACACATTTCGCCATCCTTGGTCCACTATAGTACCTCAAAGTTATATGGTTTTAACTAAGGACGGCAGTATGGCAAAAAGAAGGAAAATAGTAGCGTATTGACTGATAGATGAACGGTCAAACCTAAGTACGAACAAGAAGTACACAAATGCACGAAGCGGTTCTTCATAACGTGCCAAGCGGCAATCTATTTTCATTTTGCGCCATTTACGCGAGAGCCAATAGCTCCGACGACCATCTACCCCCGAGTGCAGCGAAATTTACACCAGAAAATTGGTTTTGCTACTACCTAGACATCTTCCAAAGACGTCAATATAATATCAGACTGCTAAAGCAAACGAAGAAAGGTACGCAATTTAAATTTTGTGGCAAGGGTACCCCTCTACTAGCTAGTTTAAATTTTAATAAGCAAAATTGAACTTGCAATAAATTTAGATGACAAACATTTTTTTTCAATAGAAGAAGCTTTGAAACTAGGGTTTTTTCGATAGCAGTGTAGCTATTTTTGAGATCAGGAAAAAGAAAATAATTCCTCACAAATGCGCGGTTCTCATTGATCGATGTCGCTAATATCTTTTGGCATCTTTTATTTCTCTCACTAAAAACCAGTAGAAACAAATTTCATCAAAAGTCATGTTATTCGTGTCATTTTCGAGGGAATCGGTGACGTCGACCAATAGTACCTGTTAAAAACAATAAGAGTACCACAGGTACATACGTGGTTAACAAAAATAATTTAAAGTAAATATTTTAACGCATCGGTATCGGTATACGTAACGCGTTCGAAACAAAGTCAAAATACACTACATTTTTGACTTGTTCATGCCATGTTTCGAACGATCCCTGCTTGTTTGACGGGTGTGATGACAGAATCTCGTTACGTACGCAAGGATGTACGTATCGTTACGGACCCACGAACATACGCAACGATTTCAATCAGCAGTTCTGTCATCGCAACCTTCAAGCAAGCGGGCATCGTTCGAAACATCGCATAAAAAAGTAAAAAATGTATTGTATTTTGACTTTGTTTCGAACGCGTTACGTCTACCGATACCGATGCGCTGAAATATTTACTTTAAGTGTCTAATAATTAAAAAAAAAAAAGTTGTTTATTTGTTGCACTTTCCAGTTCATTTTCTCTGAGCTCAATGGGTCTTTCGTTTTTCATAGAAAATTGACCAACTAGCATGTGTAACGAGCAAGGAAAGAAGATTGGCACATCGCAAAAGAAATCATAACCTATGAAAAAATTGAATGGGCAATTGACTCCTTTGAACCCTATAAAGCTCCAGGGCCAGACGAAATAAACCCAGCACTACTTCAGCAGGGAAAAGACGTCATAATCCCTCAGCTTTGTAGACTTCTACGCGCCAGTCTAGCCACAGGCTATATACCACTAATCTGGCGGAAAGCACGAATGGTCTTCATACCAAAACCTGGAAAAGAGTACTCCCAGCCTAGGGCATTCAGACCAATAACACTCTCATCTTTCGTAATGAAAACGATCGACAAACTGATTGATAGACATGTCAGGGAAACTTCTCTACAAGAAAAGCCACTTCACCCAAACCAGCATGCCTATCAATCAGGCCAATCCTGCGAATCTGCCCTTCACCAACTTTTGGCAAGGGTAGAAATAGCAAACAACAAAAAGGAAGTCGCTCTCGTACAACACTGTTCTCAACTCAAAAGCCAGTTAACTCTTATCTCTTCAGTGCCCTTTAGCCAAAGATTGCCGCCATTTTTATAACCAAATCGACAAGTAAAACATGGACTTTTTGTCAGTTGGGTGTCAATATGGCCGCTATAGTAGGCTAAAGGATACTAAATCGAAAAAGAGTTAACTGGCTTTTTAGTTAAGTAGGTGTTGTCTCGTAGCATTTCTTGACATAGAAGGAGCATTTGATCGAACCTCCTGTCAAGACACAACATTAACAACACCATAGATAGATGGATAGATAGTATGCTTTGTGGTACAAGCCACTATAAACGGAGACACAATGGAGGACCTATCACCCTTATTGTGGGACCTGGTTGTAGACGAACTCCTAAACGAACTTAATAATAAAGGCGTCTATACCCAAGTGTATGCCGGCGATATCGTCATACTAATATGGGGAAAAACCTTTACAGAATATCAAGGCAAATGCAACAAGATCTGAAAATCGTAGAAGACTGGTGCAAACGGGTAGACCTCAAGGTAAATCCCGAGAAAACAGCGCTAATACTCTTCACGAAAAACAGGAAGCTGGAAGGACTATCAACCCCCAACTTCTTTGGGAAACAGATACAATATGCCCAGGAGGTAAATATCTCGGGGTTTTCCTGGATGCAAAACTAACCTGGAACGCGCATATTGCCTACGCCATTAACAAGAGCAAAATGGCGCTAATGGCCACCAGAAGAGCTGTGACAATACTTGGGGACTTGCACCACACATAACCCATTAGTTATACACGATGGAGGTAAAACCCAAAATAACCTACGGCGCCACAGTATGGTGGCCGAAGGCCGAAAAAAGCACTGCAAAACTGGAGGTCTCCAGGCGAGAATCGGAGCATACAGACTAAAATGCAATGACAACTGGTATGATAACCATTTGGGACATACCAAGATTGCGAGCATTGTCACTAACTCGCTGCTAGAGATGAGGAGTGACATCATGACTCCGAAAATCAACACGAACAAGCCGTTTAAGACCCAGCTATCCTGGGAAAACAAGACGGAGAAATCACTAGTCCAGTCAGTAAAATTGGTATGGTATACCGACGGATCCAAGATGGACAGTGGATCAGGAGCGGGAGTATATGGCCTAGCCCCAAGATCAAATTGGTTTGCCTGTCTGGGGAAACATACCACAGTATTCCAAGCTGCATGCCTTAGAGACTTGTCTGCAGGAAAACCTGAGAAAAATATATCTCAACAAAGATATAACAATCTTGTTAGACAGTCAAGCAGCTATTAAAGCTCTGGCATGCCAACAAATTCACTCAAAATTAGTGTGGAACTGCCTTCAAACCCTCCTAATCCTAGCGAAACACAATAGAGTTACCCTTGCGTGGGTGCCGGGGCAATGAGCACACGGATTCTTTAGCAAGAAGAGGATCAAAAAGACCATTTATAGGACCTGAACCTGTATTTAGAATTCCAAAAATCTCGATACGTGGCTATATCAAGCGATGGGTGCACGAAGAACATCGAAACCACTGGGATTCAATATCGGGGCAAAACCACAGCAAAAGAATGGTGGCATCCCCTTCAACACCACTCACCTGTGAAATCATTAAACTGAGTAGGAAAGAAATCAAACAAGTGACGGGGCTATTAACCGGTCACTGCGCACTGAGAGAACACCTGCATAGGATGGGAATCTATAGAGACGAACCCACCTACCTTCTACAGAACACAAAACCTCCTGGAGGATGACCCTTCCAGAGAAGCTAACTGCCAGAGAAACCTAATAAAGGGGCTGCTGCTCCTCGCGAGGTCGTCAAATCTCTTAGATTAGGAAGACACACAGCAAGAGATTCAATAAGCTAAGAAGCTGCAGTGTCAGGGATTTCAAGACCTAAACTTGCTGTTGAGACAAGTCAAATCAAACCAAATGTGCAGTAAACTTTTAGTAAGAAAACCTCACAGTGCTGGGAGTTTCAAATAAAACCTAAACGTACACTAAGTGAGAAATTCCTATTTTTCTTTGTCCTAATATCCCGACAAACCAAGAAAACTATTGAGTTAAGTGTTTGAATAAAACGAGTGTTCTGGTTTATGTGCGGTTTTTTTCATGTTCCATTCAATCTGCCCTCAGACTGCACTCACGCAATTTTCTAACAGCACCAAGCCAGTGATAGTGCACTGCGAGTGACGCAGCAATTTTACCAATGGAAACCGCTATAACTCTTTGACATTAATGTTAGCAAAACTTGCATTACCTCTCAATGACCGACGAAACAAAACCAGGTTTGAAAGTTGACAGAAATCCAAACGTCCTGGATTGTTGTGGGTTTTTTTCTGACAGAAATTTTGGCAGAAAGAGTATTTGTTTACACTTTGGTCATGGAAGACTCGTAAAAATAACATTATTTAAATACCTTACAATTGTGCCACCAGTAATAAATAAATAAAAAAGAAATGAATACCTTTGATACTTTGTCATTTTAGATGTTTTGACATGTCTGATGTCTATTGATGGATGGATTAATCATCAGTGATGGCTGTCAGAATCAGATGTTCAATCAAATGTTGACATCGGTGCCAACGTTTAGATGAATTTTAGATTATTTTTTTATCCCTAAAATTATAGATAAAAAAGTATGCAAAAAAGATTTAAGAAATTTTACTGACAATATTATCAGCACACATGATAAAAGTAAAATTAATGAAAACTATGCGGCACTGTATCCAACTGTCTTTTTAGGAAGAAACAAAATTATCATCGATCGAAAATTTTCGCTGACAGTTGACATCAATTAAATCTGTATAAACTTCGGGTGGAAAAGACTGTAAGTTTCTTAATACTTTTCATAAATAAAAACACCTAAATCATTGTGTGGCATAGAGTATTAATCGGGAAAATTAATTAACAGAAGTAAGTTTTTATTAGAGTGACATATAACTGCAATTTTAATTTTTTTATCATTTACTTAATATGTTTAATTTTTTTTTGCTTCTAAATTAAAACTTTCTTCTTAAATCCAACAAAACAAATTAATTTTTCTTATAAATCAAACTATGTCCAAAACTCAAGGAAAGTAGGTTTTAAATGCTTAAAACCAAAAATTCACGTAAGCCTAGAACCGTTCTAAAATAGGCTAAACCGTTTTAGTAAATCCTACTGTTAATGTCTGTTTCAGATCTCTGCGTCCAGCGTACACATTACAGTCATCGCAAAGTGAATTGATTGTGAGAACCGCTTTTGAACGGCGATATGAGCGGCCTTTTATTTTTATTTCAAAAAGCTATGTTTTGTGTCAATTTTAAGATTACCGACGTCTCATTATCGTAATTTTACTTGGATGCGCGATACACATTTGATTTGCATAATAATTGTCTGCATTTGTATGATTTGTCTGTAAGTACGTATGTCGTTTTATCGTCGCGTGCAGTTGTGACTACTTTTAAGCACATATGTCCATTAACAGGATATGATCGCAAAAGCATCCTTTTTATTATACTTTATTCTGGTTTTCGTAGGAGGTGATATCGATTGCGAGATGTGAAGTGATTTGTTCATTAACATGCTCTAAAATGACCGTTTATCAAGAAAGATTTCCTACCGATTACTGACGAATCATTATCGTAATTTTACTTGGATTTGCATAATAATTTTCTGCATCGATATGATTTGTCTGTAAGTGCGTATGTCGTTTTGTCATCGCGTGCAGTTGTGACAAATTTTAAGCAGGTATGTCCATAAAGAGAACAAAAAAAGATCGCAAAAGCATCCCACATCACGAAAAATCTGGATGATTATTCTGGTTTTCGTAGGAGGTGATATCGATTGACAGATGTGAAGTGATTGTGTTTATTAACATGGTCTAAAATGACGTTTATCAAGACAGCTTTCTTACCGATTATCGACGTCTCCTTATCGTAATTTTAATTTGATTTTCATAATCATTTTCTGTATCGATATGATTTGCCACTCAAGACAGCTTTCTTACCGATTATCGACGTCTCCTTATCGTAATTTTAATTTGATTTTCATAATCATTTTCTGTATCGATATGATTTGCCACTAAGTGTTTATGTCGTTTTGTCGTATCGACGAGGTGGTATCGATTGAGAGATGTGAAAGAATTGTGTTCACTAACATGCTTTAAAATGACGTTTATCAAGACAGCTTTCTTACCGATTTGGCATAATAATTTTCAGCATCAATATGATTTGTCTGTAAGTGCGCATGTCGTTTTTTCGTCGCATGGAGTTGTGATGACTTTTAAGCAGATATTTTCATTAAGAGAACAGAAAATTATCGCAAACGCATCCCATATCAGGAAAAATCTGGATGATTATTCTGGTTTTCGTAGGAGGTGATATCGATTGTGGGATGTGAAGTGATTGCGTTCATTAACGTTTATCAAGAAAGATTGCGTACCGATTACCGACGTCTCATTATCATAATTTTACTTTGATTTGCAAAATAATTTTCTGCATCGATATGATCTGTCTGTAAGTGCGTATGTTGTCTTATGATCGCGTGGAGTTCTGACGACTTTTAAGCAAATATGTTCAATAAGAAAACCGAAAATGATCGCAAAAGCATCCTCAATCAAGAAAAATCTGGCTACTTATTCTGGCTTTCGTAGGAGGTAATATCGATTGAGAGATGTGAAATCATTGTATTCATTAACATGCTCTAAAACGACGTTTGTCAAGAAAGATTTCACACCGATTACCGACTTTGGATTTGCATAATACTTTTTTGCATCAATATGATGTGTCTGATTAGTGCGTATTTTGTCTTATCGTCGCGTGGAGTTGTGGTGACTTTTAGGCAGATATGTCCGTCAAGACAACAGAAAATGATCACGGAAAATCTGGATGCTTATTCTAGTTTTCATAGGGGGTGATATCGATTGAGAGATCTGAAGTGATTGTGTTCATTAACATACTCTAAAATGACGTTTATCAAGAGAGCTTAAAAACTGCTTTAGAGATTCTCCTCCACAAGGGTGGTGAGAAAAGTGATCCTTCTAATTATAGGCCGATATTTCTACTTTCAACTCTTTCAAAAATCATCGAAAAATTAATGAAATCTAAGATACTTACCAATCTCAAGCGGCATAATATAATTTTTAAGACACAATTTGGTTTTCGACAAGGCAAAAGTACAAGTGACGCGACATTTAATCTTCTGGAACAAGTTTACCTGGGATTGAACTCAAAAACCGACTCTGTCGCGGCAGTATTCTGTGATTTCTCAAAAGCCTTTGATTGCGTGGATCACAGAATATTATTGCAAAAATGTGAACGGTATGGTTTTAGGGGCGTGGCATTGAGTTTAATAGATTCACTTCTTTCTGGTCGTCTCCAAGTTGTAGGTTCTCAGAACTCTAAGTCTGATCCTCGATTAAACCCAAGAGGCGTTGTACAAGGTTCGGTTCTAGGTCCACTTTTGTTTACAATCTATGTGGAGGATCTTGCTTCGCTACCTGTTCGCTGTACATTTACACGGTTTGCTGACGATACTACTCCTCTATGGCGAGGTCCAAAATTACTACTCCCAACCATTATTTCTGAAGACAAAAGTTATCAAGGATTGGTGCGACAGTAACTGCCTTTGCTTTAACGTTTCTAAAACCAATATGCTTTCCATCAACTTACCCATGAAATTATTTGATATAGACGCGCAGACCATTGAGTCTTCTGAAGAAGTTAAATTTTTGGGGATTACTGTCGACCCAAACTTGAAATTTTATAAACATGTCGAAAATCTTAAATCTAAACTCGCTCCGGTTGTTTTGCTCTTAGAATTGCTGCCACTGAGTTGGGCTACTCGTCAGCTCGCATGGTATATTTTTCGCTCGTGGACTCGGTCTTACGATATGGGATAGCTTTTTGAGGCTTCTGCCCCATATACGTTTTCCAATCAGTTTTTGTAATTCAAAACCGGGCAATTAGGTATTTGTTTAAGAAAAAAAGAGGAGAACATTGTAAACCGCTGTTTTTATCGTCAAAGATTTTGTTCTTGCCATCTTTATTTATTTTAGAAACCGTATGTTTGGTGCACAGAAAATATGAAGGTTCACTTAATTTAAATCGAACAACAAGACAGTGCAGAAACTTACCCCTACCTATTCCGCGATCAACTTTTACAAAGAATTCACTTATTTATACAAGCAAAAATAAAAACTTACCACTTGAGCAAAAAAAAATCAAGAAAATCTAAAACTTTTTCGTAAATCAGTTACGAGGTTGTTGGAGAACAAAGCATATTATGGCGTGGATGAACACTTTAATGATAATGATTTGTAATTCAATGTATGTTTCTCTCTCTGTTTATATTGTATTTGTTTTACCAGTGTGTGGTACTGTCAAAGTGTACTATTTTATCCATTTGTTTAAATTTTTCAGTCAGAATTTATGTTTAAAATTTTTTTTAACCAATTTTTATAAATTTTTAGACTATGTAACTCTGTGTCAAAATTTATGTTTAAAAGAAATCAGTCAATGTATATAAGTTTTATTTTGTTTAATTAATTAGGGAAAACTATTTAATTTATGTTTTTGCTTTATCTAGAAGATTGTAAATTTTATTTTGTAATCTTATTTTATTATATTATCTCTTAATTTCCTATCAATTACCGACGTCTTATTATCATAATTTTACTTGGATTTAAATAATAATTTTCTGCATCGATATGATTTGTCTGTAAGTACGTATGTCGTTTTTTTGTCGCCTGCAATTGTGACAAATTTTAAGCAGGTATGTCCATAAAGAGAACAGGACATGACCGCAAAAGCATCCTCAATTACGAAAATTCTCCATGCTTATTCCAGTTTTCGTAGGGGGTGATATCAATTGAGAGATCTGAAGTGATTGTGTTCATTAACATGGTCTAAAATGACGTTTATCAAGAGAGCTTTCCTACCGATTACCGACGTCTCATTATCGTAATTTTACTGGAATGCGCGATACCCATTCGCATTCGCATCGGTATGATTTGTCTGTAAGTGCGTCTGTTGTATTGTCATTGCGTGCAGTTGAGACGATTTTTAAGCAGATATGTCCATCAAGGGAGTAAAAATTGATCGCAAAAGAGTCCTTAATCACAAATAATTTGTGATCGATCCAGAAAAGTGAAATATTTTTGCCCAATACATAATTTGAAAGTTTACGGAGACATCCTGCATTTGGTCAAGCACGGCCGAACATCACCCGATTGACA
Organism: Oxystoma pomonae; assembly: GCA_963921995.1. NCBI lineage: Eukaryota > Metazoa > Arthropoda > Insecta > Coleoptera > Brentidae > Oxystoma > Oxystoma pomonae. Next base: position 56,457,879 of record OY998172.1, read on the forward strand.
TTTTTCAAGTGATCTGTCCTACAACAAATCCCTTCTACTGGTTATGGGCAAGAAAACGGCTTTTCTTAAAAAGCGCTGTTCGCGGCGGCGCTGCACGTTCCCGTAAAAACTTGGCAAATCTTCTCTTAATCGATCGATTACATCTAGAATTGATAGGTTTGATGATAACAAGAGCAACCGGTGAATATATTGTAACGTAACGTATTATAACAAATCAAAATTATAACAATGTAATTCTGACATTTAGGTCGCGATTCTTCAAAACAATTGTTTGTGTAAACAAACCTTTAAAACTTTTAACATACAAAACCTTAGATAGCCATGGAATATTTCGCTGTCACTGTTCAGAAAAGTCAATCACAAATTCTGTCTTTCCTTTTACATGGTGAGAATTTTCGACGTTTATTGGTACGCGTAGTACCAATTTAGCTCCGCCATAAACTAGTCCTGCAGAATATCTTTAAAATATTAAATTTACAAAATAGTATTAAAAAAATGACGCAGTTTTTCTTACAACGTTAGGATAAATATGAAGGTTGCTGTGTTTTTATTTTAAATGAGGCGATAAGTAAAAATCGCCACTTTCCAGAATTCTGACAGGTGAGATTTTCTGTCGTTTCTGAATAATCGCGACTTTATTGCCAGAAGCTGACATATTTGATGTTATGGACCCAACAGGAACATGCAACGCAATTGTCATTTTCAACAATGCAATTACTAATGTAAGTTTGTGAAAATTGCACACCTCTTATTGGAGTTGAGAGAAATATTCGATTTAATTGATAAGTACCATAGACAAATCATCTCATCTAAACGACGAAAATAAGAAGAGATCGGCTACCTACGGCTAGTAAAACTAAAACTGACCTGGTGCTGTCAGAAAATTGCACCGGTGCCGCGGTGCATTGCAAACTTTTAGGTTATTTTATGGTAACCCGAAAAAAAGTATTTTCCGAGCTTTACAAATTTTATATTTCTTTACGAAGATGGATTTGAAATCCTACAATTCCCAAGTGATATTTTAAATTAAATGAAAAGGAAGTAGAACATCAAAAGTCCGTCGATGGAAGTGATCTGGTTTCTCATTTGCTTATTTCTTATCTTATGTTATTTCCTGCATAAAATCAGCGTAAGTCGACAGTAAAACAAAATTATTCATCTGTCCATCCAATCAACGCCATCGAGCTCCGAAAAGCGTTGATTTTAAAAACGTGCCCTCTATATCATATAGCCTCTAGTCTCTAATAAGATCAGACAGCGAGCATATCATATCAAGGCGGCCGTGCTTTTCATTATTTCGTCCCTTTGTCTTTTTTCGATTTAATTAATGGGTACGCGTAAGATTATGTGCCTCGGGAGACACCCGTACTCTCAAACGGACACAACCACAGTTTAAACAAAAAGATGCAAAGACGCTAGGCTTTATCTAATGCTACCCTAGCTGAGTTTGGTATTTGCCTCATGGACGAGACGGATTGTTTTATTTTTTACCCCAAGTTTGTGTTTAAAACATAATTTTTCTTAAGGTCGATTTGTGAGGCAATTTTGTTGTCCATATATGGCTAACAAATTACAAAGAAGATGAAGGAATCTGTAGTACCAGTGGCGTAGGTATCATCTAGCAACCCGAGGCAAAGCCTCGAGGCTGGGCGATGCAAGGGTGTCCACTGCCCAGTCAGTATTTCCAGTAAATAAAATTGTTTATTTATTTTACTAAACCATCTAAAACCCTATGTTAATTTTATCAAGCCTGTGCTGTTCCCCTCTCTAACCTAACAATTTTTATGTTATTGATCAGATTACAGAACTATTGCAAGTTCTACTGAAGAAATTCTACAAAAGTGTAAACGCTTTTATAACAAATATATTAACGAAATTATAGAGCATTTTTTATAGTAATTGCTTACGACTTAAGGACTCTAATAAAAGAATTTGCCAATAAAAAATCGAGGAAAATGGACTTTCAAATTAATAACCTCTCAAGACTTGCCACTGTTACAGATAATGTTAACAATAAAAATGCGGTAAATAAAATAAATAACAATATTATAGGTATATCTAATAGTATATTAAGTTATCATTGTTACCAAACTAAAATAAATATTTGTTTTTTTACAATAAAAAAATACCAACGTTTGGTAGGATTTTATTTACTTGAATAAAACACAACTTTAGGTACCTAACACGTTGACGGCTAAGATGAGAATCGAAAAGAATATAATTTATCTTCCTTTCTATCATCTAGCTGAATCGAGAGCTGAATATCCGGAACTTTTTAAGAGTTCTATTTTAACTGCTGTTGAAAAAAATATTAAACACATCTAACTTCACAATCGCAAATTAATCTGGTTCATCGACCAAAAACCTTCGAGCAAAAAACCAATTAACGTCTTACTGATCGGAGCTGAATTACCGAACGGTTCGGATTTATCCCCCTAAATCTAGACGCAATAAAAGAACGATTTGACGTAAATACCGAACGTAGCTTCTCTCGCGCATCAGAGTAGAGGATGTCGTCTGTTCAGTCTGCTACAGTGTTACCAATTGTAGCATAATTTGATTTCAGCATAATTTTAAGGGCTGCAGCACAATTTGAGCACATTAAAAAAATAGCACATTTTCGCACATTTTCTCGGATTAAAGAAAAAGCCAATTAAAAAAAAAACAGACGAACATTTTTAATTTTATTCAAAGTTAAATTTTACACATAAAGTTTTTTATTCATTTATTCACATATTTTACTGAAAAAGCATAATTTTCTGCAAAATCGCACGTTTTTGAGTGACCAAGAGCACAAAATTTAAATTCGTGGTTTGTAACACTGGTGTGCGAGTTGGAAGAGGAATCGTAACAGCAACTAATCAGAGAGTGTGACGCACAGGTCAGATTAATTCTTTTGCTTTTGATGCACTGGGGTAAAACTAAAACTGACCTGGTGCTGTCAGAAAATTGCACCGGTGCCGCGGTGCATTGCAAACTTTTAGGTTATTTTATGGTAACCCGAAAAAAAGTATTTTCCGAGCTTTACAAATTTTATATTTCTTTACGAAGATGGATTTGAAATCCTACAATTCCCAAGTGATATTTTAAATTAAATGAAAAGGAAGTAGAACATCAAAAGTCCGTCGATGGAAGTGATCTGGTTTCTCATTTGCTTATTTCTTATCTTATGTTATTTCCTGCATAAAATCAGCGTAAGTCGACAGTAAAACAAAATTTTGTAACCAGATATATTATGTGGTTACTTGTAATAATAAATAAATTAAAATGGTCATCCTCATCGACGGGCCCTTCTTAGAAAAATAACGTGTTCACTTTTAAGTAAATTTTTGGAACCTTTCCATATAGAATTATTTATTTATTTTTTTATTCCGACATAAATAATATTTTTTGTCATATTTTTACCAATAATCAACTGGATAATGTTAATTATTAATTTACGTGTTATTATTAAGTATGATACATGAAAGTTGAGCCCTTGGGTTTTAGTTTTTGGTCAATCCCGCGCGCGATCGCTATAAATCGTGCGATGGTAAACCCCCACTCTCCATAAGCGACGGAGAGAGTAGGCAGCTGAGCGCTCGAGGTGCCGACTCCCTTACCATTTCTGACGCCAAATAAGGTAGGCCATTTTACTATTAATTTGGGGGCTCATCTCCGATTTTAGTGTTCTTTTTCTATTGCTTTTATTCTTATATTTTGTTATAAACATTAATTGTTTTACCCGCGATCCACTAAAAAGGATCCAGAAACTTGGTTTCTTTTCATTGGTCTTCGAACCGGTTTTAAATTTTTGAACCAAATATTAAAATAATTATTTTTAAATTACCTTAAAGGTTTTTGAAAATTGGTAAAAATAGAATTTAGAATTTCATTTAATTAAATGCAGAATGCATGTAGGAATATCCTTGCATAAAATAAAACGAGATTTAAAAGAAAATAGATACGGAATTTATGTGTTAAACTTTTTTTTGATACATTCCAAATTTATTTTTAAACTGTTTTTTGGTTTTATAGGTATTGATTGTGGTATTTGGTGGCTTATAGAGGACATATTTTATTAGATAATTTATTTTGCGGGTTAAAATTATTGTTTTTTTTTTCCTCGTTTTTAATATTTTAATAAAAAATACTTTGTGATAATGGCTGAAGGTACTATGGCAAGAACAAATAAACGAAGTGTTTTTATTAAAAGGATTAAGGAACTTTATGATGTGGCCTATAAGGCCACAGCTGACCCTGACAAAATAAAGGATTTCAAAATTCGATATACTTCTTTGGAATCGACTTATGCCGATTTTGATAAGATTCATTTAGAATTAGTTTCTGAAAAAAAGGTCACTGAGACCCAATTAGAAGAGCATGACAAAATTCGGACTGAGGTGGATGATCAGTATTTTTCAATTAAATGCATTTATAACGAATTGTGCGTAAAATCAGACATGTCTATGTCATATCCACCATCACCAGTGGCTCACAATCAATTTAATCAACCCCCGCAAATTAATTTTAATATTCCTAGACTTGATATACCTGTTTTTTCGGGAAATTTAAAAGCGTGGCCAACATTCTTTGACTTATTTAAAAGTTCGATACATAATGTAAATCATTTTTCTTCTTCACAAAAATTCCAGCTGCTTCTTACTTTTGTAAGTGAGGAACCGCTTAGCTTATTAAAAAATATCCCCATCACGGACGATAACTACGCTATTGCTTATGACACGTTGATAAAGAGGTATGATAATAAGAGGCTATTAGCCACGACTTATTTTAATGAGATTATGAATTTGCCTAAAATCTCTACCCTTTCAAATCGAGCATTGCGTGGTTTAGTGGACAAATTTAGTGAGAATGTCGAAGCGTTAAAATTATTGAATTTTCCTACCACAGAATGGGATTTTTTGCTTTTTAACCTACTTCTTTTAAAAATTGATTCTGATACCCTTCAGAGGTTTGAGATGGAACATGCAAAATTCGATATGCCCAATTATACTCAGTTAAAAGTGTTTTTAAATAACAGATGCAAAGTATTGGATACATTAAATTTTGCCCAAGAAGATAAGTCAAAAAATGTTGGATTGAGTTCTAGTAATAATAATAACAAGAATTTTACTAGTAACCGCCAAAATAAGGCAAATTCTCGTACAAATGGTAATTATACCAACTCTTTTTTTACTAATACCTCTAATAATAATACTAATACAGGTAATACACAAAATTGTGGCATATGTAAAACCGCACATTCCATTTATAATTGCTCTGTTTTTCTTAGTAAAACCCCCCATGAGCGCTATTTACTTGTTAAGCAAAACCGCCTCTGCGTGAACTGTTTAAGTAGTACACATAAATTCTCAAAATGCCATTCTAATAGGACCTGTACCTCTTGCACAAACCGCCATCATAGTTTATTACATTTTGAGGTACCACTTAATAATTCTAATCCTACAGCACCATGTAATAATACCAACCCCGCTTCTCAAAGCACACTATCTGAAAATAATCCCAAACTTTGTGCCACCGCTTCTGTTAATCTTACCCCCTCCAATGGTTCTTTAACCCTTCTTGCAACTGCAAAAGTTGATTTTCGGGATAGCCAGGGCAATCCGCATACCCTTCGGGTACTACTAGATAGTGCGAGCCAGGGCAACTTTTTGTCTGAACGCTGCTTTAAAAAATTAGGGTTAAATCGGTCTCGATTAAATGTTCCTATCAATGGTTTAGGTGAAATGACTTCCGTAGCATCCAATGGAGTAACCACCTGTACGATCTGTCCGGTAGGGCAACTTAATCCATCTTTTACCATCGAATGCATAATTCTACCTCAAGTTTGCCAATCCATGCCAACCACTGCCTTTCCAGATAAAAACTGGTCTTATTTGGAACAGCTGTCACTTTCGGATGACAGTTACAATATCCCAGGGCCCATAGATGCCTTAATAGGCTGTGACTTGTTTCCCATTGTATTGTTGCCCGAAAAGGTGTGCGGGCAGGAGTTTGAACCCATCGCCTTTAATACATTGTTTGGCTGGGTAATAATGGGTAAAATTAACTGTATAAAACAAAATTCCTACAAATCTCATTCTTTTTGCACCTCTTTAGCGGAAAACCAGTATATAAACAAAACTTTGCAATTGTTTTGGGAAATTGAGGAAATTCCTCGCCCTAGATCCTTGATACCGTTGGATGATCCTGCGGAAAATTCCTTCCTAGAAACGCATTCTCGCACTTCTGAAGGACATTTTATTGTTACGCTACCATTTATTAATGGTGAGCCATTATTTTCAGAGTCTCGATCAATAGCCTTAAAAAGGTTTTATAGTTTAGAGCGACGTTTACTAAAAGATCCCTCTTTGTATGAGGTCTATTCTAAATTCATTAAGGAGTATCTAGAACTTGAGCATATGGAACCCGTGTCCGCTCCCGCCTCTGACTATTTACAGCGTCATTTTTATATCCCTCATCATGGGGTGACCAATTTAAATAGTACGACTACCACCTTGCGCGTAGTCTTTGACGCCTCTTGTCGCTCTCAAGGTCAGTCATTAAATGACACCTTGTCAATTGGGCCTAAGCTCCAGAATGATATTTCTAGTATTCTCTTGAGCTTCCGCCGATTTCCTATTGCTTTTACAGCCGATGTTAAAATGATGTATCGGCAAATACTCATTCACAAAAATCATCAGGATTATCAACGTATTCTCTGGAGATTTTCTCCCCGAGAACCTGTAAAGGATTTTAAACTTAAAACTGTAACCTATGGAGTTAGCTCCGCACCATTTTTGGCTTTAAGATGTCTTCTACAGTTAGCCCATACAGGAAAAAATAAATATCCTAAAGCGGCAGCAATTCTAGAGTCTAAAATCTATATTGATGATACCTGTATATCGTGTGAGTCACTAGAGGAAGCAGTAGAGACAAAAAATCAGCTGATCAGTTTGTTAAAGGAAGGAGGATTTTTCCTTCGCAAATGGTCTAGCAACAGCACAGATTTTCTAACCTCTATACCTTCGGATATTCTGCAAAAACCTCTCGCTTTAGATAGTAAATCTGATCCTTGTATGAAGGTTCTGGGTCTGCGATGGTCACCTGAGAAAGATATATTTTCATATGACATACAACTGCTTAACTCGACCTGTACAAAAAGGTCTATACTCTCAGAAATTTCCAGAATATTCGACCCTATTGGTCTCTTATGTCCTATAACTCTCTTAGTCAAGCAACTTATGCAATCGTTGTGGGCTAGAGGTATCGATTGGGACGCAGAAGTGCCCGTAGATATCGCTCAAAAGTGGACAGACTATAAAGAGGATCTTTCGAGTTTATCTTCATTGGAAATACCTCGCTATTGTTTTATTTCACAGTATGTCAGTTTGGAATTTCATACGTTTGGGGATGCCTCAGAACTAGGCTTTGGTAGTTCCGTTTACTCTCGCCTAGAATCCTCACACGGTAAAATTTATACCTACTTACTTTACGCTAAAAGTAAAGTAGCACCTTTAAAGAAACTAAGTCTCCCTAAATTGGAACTTAGTGCGGCCCTAATGGCCTCAAAATTGCTTAAATTTGTCCTAAATACCTATCATATTCCTAATGTACACAAAATATATGCTTGGTCTGACTCAACTATTGCTCTAGGTTGGATTAAGTCAGCGCCTCATCGATGGCGCACTTTTGTCGCAAACAGGGTGAGTCAGATCCAAGAAAATGTAGCCCCAGACTGCTGGTTTCATATAAAATCAGAAGATAACCCGGCTGATTATGCTAGTCGTCCTATTCTTCCCTCGCAATTAGTCAATTGTGCTCTTTGGTGGGCGGGACCCTCATGGTTGTCCCTTCCTACTGAGCGATGGCCTACAAATAAGCCCATTGATCTAGAAGAACCTTTACCGGAGGAAAGACCTGTAGCACTTATGGTCTCTAAGGGTTATGATCCCATCAGTTACATTTTAAATAGGTTTTCATGCTTGCAAAAAATTCTTAGGATATTGACCTACTGTCTACGCTTCTTACACTTCCGTTTTAAGTTAATTCCTGAATTCAAAAAGGAGCCTTTCTCAGAATATGAATTATCTCAAACTCTCTTGTGTATTGTAAAAAAGGTTCAGGCTGAAGCGTTTCATGATGATATATCGAATATTTTAAATAAACGCCCTTGCTCAAAACCTTTAAGAAAGCTAGACCCTTTTGTTGACACAGGAGGTGTTTTCAGGGTAGGCGGTAGATTAGTCCATTCTCAGCTACAGTTTCAAGCAATGCATCCTGCCTTGCTTCCCAGCCAACATAGACTCACTGATCTTATCATTGAATCTTTTCATAAGCGGTACCTTCATTGTGGACAACAAGCCCTTCATCACTTTATTGCTCAGCAATTTTGGATAATAAATCCCAAAAGGGCTATTCGCCGCATTGTTCATAGTTGTATCCGCTGTTTTAGAGTTAATCCCAAGGTTATAGAACCAAAAATGGGCAATCTACCTAGTTACCGTATTACACAGTGCAAACCTTTTCAGTGTACCTCTTTAGATTTTGGTGGACCTTATCAGATTTTAATGTCTCGCTATAGAGGATGTCGAACACAGAAGGCATATTTGTCACTATTTGTCTGTTGTAGTACAAAATGTTTGCACCTAGAGTTAGTCTCTGACTTAACAACACCAGCTTTTCTTGCTGCATTGCGCCGATTTATTAGCCGACGCGGCCGATGCTCTATGCTTCATAGCGACAACGGGACAAACTATGTTGGCGCGGCTCGGTATTTGACGGATTGCATGGCTAACGCAGCCGCCGAGGAACTTATTGAGTGGCAGTTTTTGCCTCCCTCGGCCCCCCATTTTGGAGGGCTACATGAGGCGGGGATTAAAAGTGTCAAATCCCACCTCGTAAAAATTATAGGCGAGCAAGTCCTTACCTACGAGGAGTTGTACACGGTATTTACCCAAGTGGAAGCTGTTCTTAACTCACGGCCCTTGTGTGCAATGAGCAGTGATCCAAACGACCTCTCTTGTCTAACTCCAGGACATTTCCTTTCACTGGCTCCCTTATCCGCGGTTCCAGATCCTGACTTAACTGTTAAAATTAATAGACTTGACAGGTGGCAGTTACTCACACAAATGCAACAAACCTTTTGGAAAAGGTGGCATCTTGAATATCTTCATTCTTTGCAACAGAGAGCTAAGTGGCATCAGAATTCTAATCTTATTACCCCTGGTACTCTCGTTGTCCTGAAAGAAGATAACCTTCCCCCTCTCCAATGGAGACTTGGTAGAGTTGATTCTGTACATCCTGGTGCTGATGGTATTATCCGAGTGGTCACGGTAAAAACTAAAACTGGTCTACTTAAAAGGCCAGTGGTTAAGGTATGTGCTCTGCCACTAAATTAAGCAGAATCAATACTATTATATCAATGTTAGAATATTTTATTTTATTTTTATTTTCTTGTAAATACCGCTGTATTTGGTGGGCGGTATGTTCACTTTTAAGTAAATTTTTGGAACCTTTCCATATAGAATTATTTATTTATTTTTTTATTCCGACATAAATAATATTTTTTGTCATATTTTTACCAATAATCAACTGGATAATGTTAATTATTAATTTACGTGTTATTATTAAGTATGATACATGAAAGTTGAGCCCTTGGGTTTTAGTTTTTGGTCAATCCCGCGCGCGATCGCTATAAATCGTGCGATGGTAAACCCCCACTCTCCATAAGCGACGGAGAGAGTAGGCAGCTGAGCGCTCGAGGTGCCGACTCCCTTACCATTTCTGACGCCAAATAAGGTAGGCCATTTTACTATTAATTTGGGGGCTCATCTCCGATTTTAGTGTTCTTTTTCTATTGCTTTTATTCTTATATTTTGTTATAAACATTAATTGTTTTACCCGCGATCCACTAAAAAGGATCCAGAAACTTGGTTTCTTTTCATAACGCTTCATCTTCATTATCACACACATTTAAAATATATATTTTTTTAATAATATCTCAATCTCAAAAAAATAATAAAAATAAACAAGCACTGATGCTCCACGAGCTATTGGCAATTATGTAAGAAAACGTGCACTCAGGGCAACATAAACCGCACTCGTTCTCAAATGGAATGACAAAACTCGAGTAGTGCAATCAAATGGAAAAAAATGGAGAACATTGCCCTCGGTGCGCACCAGTGCATCAAAGAGGGACTCATACCTCTAACTCTGGGAAATGAGAAGTAGTAGTAGTAGTAGATGGGCGGCCGTAGCCTGGCAATTAGGCCGCATAATGGACCCTTTTTGCCATACCCCCCGTGCACCCCAGACTGATGCACGTATCCCTTACAATGCAAGTTTTTTTTTTCTCTAAGAGGACTTAATTTGTCGGGGGCAGGGATCTTTAGACTGCGTAGCAATTTTACATAGTGGAACACCCTCTCCGAAAGGTTGTTCCTGCCACATGTTGGACTTGCATCTATCTAAAATCGCTACCGTCCCAGCAGAACTTAGTTGACGGTTGACTTTTCTCCCCAGCAGCCCGCCGTCATATAAGTTGACCCGAAAATCGAGGTCCCGGTTTCGCTGGTCGAGGTCGCCGTCGGAGTCTTCAGACGCATTCCTTGGATTGGTTCTGCTACCCGAAGTTGCTACCGCCTCTTCCAAGTGACCCTCTGTCGACTCCCGCTAGCAAATCTGTCGGTGTCCAACCTCTACTCAGTTTGGTGGGGTCTTCGGCCGTTCACCTTTGAGTCCCGCAAAGGTTTCGGTGCAGTGCCCTAAAAACTTTTTTGAGAGAAAAAACGAGTCTTACACTTTTTATTAAAAATGCCCAAACAATGCAAGTTTCATGTGTGATGTGGCTACTTATTTTTTTTTAGTTTGTAACGCAGTTTTATTAGTGTCCCAGCTACGCCTACTTTATTAAACCAAACTGTGAAACTATAATAAATTTTTAACTATACGTGCGCGTATAGTATGATCTGCGCATAACTTTTTTGAAGTCAGCATAAAAGCGGTTAATGAGAAGGCGTGACAGATTTGCAGAAGAGAACAAAAGCAAGTGCCCAGCATAAAAAGGTATTATATACTGGAGAACAAAAAAAATGAACCACCATGCATATGGATAATTATTTGATTGAAAATTATTTGATTGTATACCTTATCTCAAAAGAAATATTTGATAAATTTTTTGTCTTCTAATCTTTCCTTTTTTCAGAGATTTTTTCTATTCATTTTGAAAAACAACCAAGACATAAAAGACCTTTTCTGAAAATTTTAAATCATTTTTCTTGTAGTTATTGGTCTTTATGGATTGCTTACAGTTTACTTAAAAAACAAAAATGCCAAGAGTTCGCGGTCGCCAAAAATTTCATCATTTAAACGACTTCGAGAAAGGACGCATCGTGGGCATGAAAGAGGCTGGTTCCATCCATCAACAGTGTTAAGAGTTTGGAGAAGGTGGTCCAATGATGAGACTTATAGACGTCGTGCGAGTTCTGAACGCCCTAGATTATTACAAGGTCGTGATTTACGGCATCTCAGACTTCTTGCTTCCAGTAATCGATGGGACAGTATACGCCAAGCAAGAGATGTTCTAGTTCCAGCTACAGGACGAGTGTTTTCAAGGATGACAGTTAATCGAAGGTTGCTTAGTATTGGGATGAAGGCTTACCGTCCGCTTTTGGTGCTACCTTTGACCCCACAACATAAGGCTAACCGCTTGAAGTGGTGCAGAGCTCGGCAAAACTGGAATGACGAATGGAATACCATAAGCTTCAGCGACGAATCCTGTAGATTCCTTAACAACACCTTTACTAAGCATCCAGGTTTTGTTTAGGCGGCCATGATAGACGCATGAGGGTTAGGAGATTTCGAGGTGAGAGACAAAATGTACACTTTGCTGTTGAACGTGATAAAGCAAGACAGCAAAGTATCATGGTATGGGGTGCTATATGTGTAGGAAGCAGATCACCTCTGCGATATATCGATGAAGTGCTGCAGCGATTTTTACATCACTACCTACAAACTATTCTAAATGCGATCTTCCAACAAGATAATGCCAGACCGCATATTGCTCGTGAAACAATGGACTTCTTACATGAACTTGGCATAGAGACTTTGGAATGGCCAGTAAGATCGCCTGACTTGTCGCCTATCGAACACATATGGGATATGATAGGGCGCAATTTTAGTCGATTACCACGTCCTCCTGGAAACTTAGATAAACTCTGACTTGCCGTAAGGAGGATTTGAATGAGTGTTTCTCAATATGACATAGACCATCTTATTTTTTCAATGCCCAATAGATCAAACTAGTGCATAAATAACCATAGAGGAGCCACTCATTATTAATTTTTTGATGATTATCACGGGGAAATCTTCTTGGAAATGTAATCAATTACTAAGAGCATCCTAATGTATTAATATGTAAATAAATTACTTCAAAAATATTTGTCTTTTCTGGTGTCGCATTTTTTTTGTTCTCCAGTATATTTCACGTCAATATCAGAAAATGATAGACAATGTTTTAAAGGAGAGTTAAAAATAGTCTATTAAAGTTAAGTTTTTACATAATTTTGAGATTTCTATGTATTTTTTTCTTTTTTTCTTCATTAACACTATTTCTGCTCAAATAGTAGTTAGTCCTGTATTTTCCTGTGCCCTATAAAAAACCCGAAACCAAATTTGGCAGAAACATAATTTGTCAGAATTTAAAAGGAAAGAAAATAACTGGTCCGAAAAAAATTGTATCGAAAATGAAATGACTGGAAAATCAAATCGCTAGAAAATATATAAATATAACTAAATTTAAACAAAACATATTTTTATAGAAACACAAAATGTCCGAAAATATTTTTAACGAAAATAATTTAATATAAACATAACAATGCTGAACTACAAAATTCAAGAACCCCAACCTGTCCGAAAATGATTTGAACTGATAGCCACGAATTTAATTGCTACTTTGCCAGGTTTACGGCAGGGAAAAGTCGAAGGAAGTTGTGATATTGTATTAATTTACCCCATTAACATCCCTCAAACACCCCCTATCCCCAATTTTGTTCATTCATAATATTAAAATCGGTTCACGGGAAAAAAATCCCCGTGTCATCTTCCAAATAGAGAAAATTGTCAACGACGCTCTAGAGATTTAAATTTGACGCATGCTCAATAGCGATTCGGATAGATTGTGATTCGGCTCATTTAAGGATCGGGCATATTACTTTCTATCAATTTGTGGTTCGGGTGTTTTTTTTTGTAGAAAATTATTTTCGGGAAAATTATAATCGGTTAAATTATATTCGTGTCTTTTAAGGATCGAGTAAATTAAAATTCTATAAAATTTTATTCGTATCCATTATTTTCTGGGTGTTTTTACTCTCGTTCATATTTCGTTTCGGACGTTTAATTTTCTCTTTAAGTGTGTTTCGGTTTTTTTTAAATTCGGCTTTTTTGTGGGTTTTCATTTTCCTTATCTTTGTTGATCCTGTGTAGTGGTATATAATTGTCTTTTTTTCTCACGTCCGTCATCAAGTGTTCTATAATCAACACAGCAAGTGGTACTTCCATCCTTCTCAGTGACAAAAACAACAAAAGATGACCAAGGGCTTGAAGATTCTTTAACAACACATTTACTAATCATCTTTTTGTTGGAGTGTTTTTGGTACTTATAATCTATTGCAATTTCCTATGCGAATTTTGATCAATAATCAAGCAATGTAAATGTTTTCATTAAAAGTATACTGCTATTTAGATATTTAAAATAGCTTATAGATAACAAGTCGTTTTTTGTCGTAAGTACAGATCATAATTTTGGCTTAATAAATTTAAGTCAGCCACTCCACTTCCACTATCATATACATCTAATTTTAATACGTTCATTAGCAAGCCATTAGTGCATTTTCCAATTACTAATTTCCTACACAACTAATACATGCTTTTGTATACACCTTTAACTAACACATGTTGTGTACATAACGTAAGGAAGTCAATACATTATTATTATCTCAGAAACTGCATTCATCCTTATTAGGCGACCAGTCGCACCACGGGATACTTTTTGGTGTATATGAATAAACAAAGTAGGGCTAATAAGTCAATCAGGTTTATATGGGATATGATAATATGCATGATAATATGTTGCTGATGATGAATGGGATGCATTTAAAGCTCTTCCATTGAGAAATTGCTATCGATGTAGGTAATTTCTTTACTTTTTAAACTATATCTTAATTTTTTGATAAATAAACCAGTGAAAATTTTAGAAAGTCATTTTTTTTCAAAATATCCCAACGATTAATGCAACAATATTTTATATAATTACAAATATTGTTGGAAATCACTAAGCAAGTCTAACTAACTAACATATGACCCATTTTTTTTGTGATTTCTTTTAATTTATGGACAAGGTTAAAGAAGCGTACGCAAACTGGTTTGGCAGTAACTCCGGCAGAAAATTATCGATCCACGCGATTAAACCGCCACAAGTTAAATAAAACGTCAAGATAAGACCTGGAGATACATTGATGCAGAAAAGTCTTTGCAAAATATCCAAGTAAATTGTGGACGAAATATTTGCACAGGGAAGTCCAAAATCGAGGGGATGGGTGGGTTTTGGGTATATCTAAAGGCCGGTTTCTCAATAGCGGGTTACCAGAGAGTTAAATTAACTCGAGCTATAAATCTCAGTTTTTTGCTGTTTTAAGGCAATATTTTTTTCAGGCTAACCTTGAGGTAAGGTAACTTACCCTAACCTTGAAGCCCTGGTTACACTGGAGTTAATTTTAACCCGCTTTTTCAAGATTTTTACAAAGTTATGTTGCTCGAGTTAACGCTATTGAGAAACCGGCCCTAAGGGAGCGGAAAACTAATATATTGTAATAAAAATAATAAATAACATAATAAAAAAAATAACTAGCATTCTGGAACAAAAACAAAATTTTTTCGTTACCCGAGCTGCTTGATCATTGCATGATTCCCGAGAAGAAAAAGGAAACATATCAGAAAAAGTCAAAAATATCAGAAGGGGGCGTGAAAAACGCTATAAGAATTTTAACATCAAACGACACGATTCCCTTAAAGAATGAAGACACCTTAAAAGAATTACAATAAAAACATCCCATCCCTCAAGAAAATGATAAAATACCAGTTTTTGATAAAAGTAATCTAAATTTTTCTTTTACTATTTCAGAACAAGAAGTAAAAAACGCTATATTATCGTTCAGCCCGGGGTCCTCTGGTGGTGTCGATTCATTGAGGCCGCGACACCTAAAGGTCTTGATAGGTTACGGACTTGGCAAACCATTTTGTAAATTATTATCTTCACTTTGTTTTTTTTATAAATCATTTGTTTAATGGCCTCGTTCCTAAAAATATTACTCCTCTTTTCTATGGAGCTAATCTTTGCGCTTTTAATAAAAAAGATGGAGGTATCCGGCCCAGTGCAGTTGGTTTTTGCCTTCGACGACTAGCAGCTAAAATAATCTGTCGTCGTATATATAAAAAATTTGGTAAATATCTTTAGACCCTATCAACTAGGTTTTGGTACGCAATGTGGAGCAGAGGCATAAAATTATTTTAAAGATTGACTACACAAATGCTTTTAACATTCATCTCTCAATGCTACTCCAACCAGACCATTCTATCTTATGGCGAAGAACATATATTTCCAAGGAGGGGCGTCTAGCAGGTTGACCCTTTAGGTCCACCTTTGACGGTACTTTGGTAGGTGATCCCAACGACGTTTTAAATAATTTTAATAAACTAATATCTGCTAGTTCTGTTTTAGGCCTTTCTTTAAATTTTGACAAATGCGAAATTTCGGCAATATCCAACAATCCATCCGTATTTTCTGATTTCTTATCAATTGCCCCAAACTTACAATGAGTTCCAGTTTCTAAACTTAACTTACTAGGTTGCGTTTTTTTATACCTGAAATTAATTTGACAATTGACAAAAAAATAAGTTTTCTGGAAAAGCTAGGAAATAAATTAAAATTTTTAGATTCGCATACTGCATATTTTCTTTTAAAATCTTCATTTTCAATACCATGTATATCATACCTACTTAGGTGTGTTTCTTGCTGGAAAAGCCCAAACTGTTTGGCAAAATATGATTTATTTATACAATCATCCCTTCAGGAAATTACAAAGTGTGCCATTAAATCAAATTCGTGGTTGCAAAGCACTCTTCCTGTAAAAATGGGTGGTTTTGGAATAAGAGACACAACAACTTTATCGACATCTGCATTTTTGGGTTCCGTTAATGATGTTTGCATTTTAATAAAATCAATTTTACCGGAATATATTTTAAATTCAAAAGACACAGATTTTGACGTATGTTTACAAAATTGGCATTCCCTTTCTTCGATAGATTCAATCCCTCAAGATTTTTGTAGATCTTAGAGAAATTTGATAGTATGATTTGCCAAGTTCGCCAGAATATTCTTACTCAAGAATCTCAAGGGGATGAAGATAGGGCGCGCCTTTTGACTTAATGTCCTTCCGTCTGCCTCTTTAGGAAACTTATTAGATAATTCCACATTTTGGATTTCAACTGCTCTAAGACTTGGTTTTCCTGTGTCTGTGGAGTACCCTTGCATTTGCGGCGAAATAGCAGACAAATATGGCTCTCATGGACTAAGCTGCAAGAAAAGTGCAGGGCGTGCTTCCAGACACAGTCAGATCAATGATGTTCTTAAACGGGCTCTAATATCTGCGGAATATACTGCATTACTGGAGCCCATTGGCATTTGTAGAAATGATGGAAAAAGGGTAGACGGAATGACATTGATTCCGTGGAAGCGTGGAAAGCAGCTGATTTGGGACGTAACATGTTGCCACACACTGGCTAAATCATATGTTTCAAAAACATGCAAGTTTCCTGGATCGGCTGCTTCCATTGCTGAAAACAAAAAACATTGCAAGCATAAGGAGCTTGAGGATTGCTATATCTTTATTCCCTTTGCTGTCGAGACATTAGGTACTTGGAGTAAGGAGGCTAAGAGTCTGATTTCAGAGATTGCATCAAAAATCTCATCTGACCAGTCTCGGAGCTCACTCAAAAAATAAGCCTGGCGGTTCAAAGAGGTAATGCCGCCTCGGTGATGGGCACTATTGGGGAAAATCCTGGATTGGACGAGATTTTTTATATATAGTTTTTTGTTGTTTTATGCTTGTGTTCAATAGTTTTTATTTTCTTCTTTTTTATTTCATTTTATAATAATTTTGATTTTATATAATATGTAAATTCATCTAATAAATTTTAAAAACAAGGATTTTTTTTCTTCAAAATGTGTAATATGACTTATTTTTGGTTAGGTGGTAGGTTTATAATGGATTTGTGTACGTTTAATAAATAATTATTGTCTTAAAAATATAGAAAAATAATCATAAAAAAATATATATGTTTTGGGCTCGATTTGTAAGAAATTAATAATGGTGAAAACCGCATGTCAGTATGTCAAACAGTTTTTGAGCTACGGGGGCTTTTTGAAAAATTGAAATGAAAAATGTTTCAGCTTTTTTGGACAATTATTTTTATATATACTTTTACATCAAGTGTATGATTCTAATCCAGATCATCTTCAGGGCAAGATGCTTCGAGATTTACAAAAGTAAGAATGTAAATCTTACTCTTGTAAACTTAAGTTTAAATAAAAATAATTGTCCGGATTTATCTCTCCTACATCTAGACGTAATAAACGTTAAAGCCGAAAAATATTTTTTTTTACGATATCTTTTATCAGTTTGGTATTAAAGTCGAGCAAAAACAATTTTTATTCCAGTCCTAAAGGTATGAAAATGGAAAACTTTAGAAAACAACAACTTGGAATGGATTTACTACGTGTAAGATGTAGTGACAACATCGCCCCATGCCCATCCTTTTCTGCCTAATGTGCTTTTCCGTTTGTCTGCGTCTTATACACGGCTGCTTGGCCCCCTAAGGATTTGCTTAGGAACCCTGTATAAGGCCACCGAGTTTTAGACGCGTCCTGTAACTCCATTACCATATTAAAATAAGAAAAGTTAGAAAAAAAATTACAGGATGGAACTACTAATAAAAGGCGTGACTGCCCATAATAAAACAGACATTTTTAGAGGCGGAAAAATCCAGAAAAAACGATAGCAAAATCAAAAATTAAAAAAAAATAAAAACGGAAAGGCAACGATATAAGTTGGTCATCATTTGTCGGATGTTTAAATCTATCTAGTTTTAACGCCTTTTACAGAGAAAACACAGGTATATTTATAGTTTCGACGAGATAATATATGAATATTGCTTAATTTTCCCTGTTGGATTTAACTTAAATGCCAAAGATTGCGGTAAGTGCTTAAACATATAAAATATTCTGCCAAATCGGTAGGCAGCTCCACCAATAACAATATTGAAACAAAAATAGTGGTTACTTACTGTAGATATGAGGAAGTATGAGTTATATCTGCTTATATATCTGCAAGACTAGACAAAAATTGCAAAAAGTACCACTTGAGAACCCTAGAGCTTTATCTTTAAAATAATACTAAAATGTTTAAAAAATTTCTATGGTTAAAAATACCCTTGAGAGCGAAATTTTGCATGAGTAAAACAAGGAAAGCTGCCAGCTGAGATTATACTCTGAAATAAAACGATGATGTCTTTTTTTAACCAACATACCTCGGTAATTTTTACTAATCAAAAATAGCGATTTAAAATCGAAACGAACTTTCCAACATTTTCCTAGATAATTTCATTATAACAATATACAGGGTGGATTCTTTAAACGGAACGGTGCTTCTAGCGGGTTAGAATTTGGTTTTATAAAAAAATCCAAAAACACGTCAACTGATATTTTTAATTTTCTTGAATCGTGCTATCCTGGATTTTTTTTATGTCGTTTTGTTTACGAGGTATGGCAAAAAATATTTTTTTTTTAAATAGGACATCCTGTATAGTTTGACATTTTTGAATTCTAAAAAAAATCTTTTTGACAATACCACACACTAATACTCTATCTCTTATGGTTTCCAAGATAGAGGCATTTAAACTTGCATGGAATTGTCGGTTACGCCCTATTTTACAAGCGATATTTGAATTCGAAGTTTTCCATACAGATTTTTAAAAAATATATCTTGATTATCGTAAAAGATAGATCCTACTGTGTGGTATTGCTGAAGAGAGAATTGTTTGCAAATTTCAAAAATTGCAAAATATATAGGGTGTCCTATTTAAAAAAATATATTTTTTTGCCATACCTCGTAAACATTTTTTGGATTTTTTTATTCAACCAAATTCTCACCCGCTAAAAGCACCGACCCGTTTAAAGAATCCACGCTGTATTCAACAATATATAACACAAGTACTGCTAAACTTTTCAATAATAAGCAATATCTCCTCAATCAAGTCAGATTCAAGCCTTTAGATCTAAAAGGTTATTTGCACATCTTTAAATAAGTAAAACTGGAAAATGCCAGTTAAATTTGGACCTTGATATCTCAATCGGAGTGGAGAAAAAATCAAACAGAGCACACCGTGCTGTGGTCCTCATACGGCGAACCAATTTTTTGACACTGACAGTGGCATTTGCATTTAGTTTTTATATAAAAATGTCAGCCACCAATTCTGAATTTTTTTCTGGAGAATTTGGAATGATCAGTAGATTGGGCACGCACAGAGGTATGGCTAGCAACGAAAAAGAAGACTCCCTTGCAAAAGAGGGGGCTAAAACACCCATACTAATATCCAGATACCTTTCGTCGCTTAACGACAAGCCACGTCATAGAAGAACTAAACAAATGGTTGAAAGACCGACCGAGACAGGCAACAAGGTATATTGAACAACTTACATTTTACAACGATAGTTTGTTTATAATTTCAACAACAAAAACAGAAATAGAACCGGAGAAATATCACTCAAAGGCAATAGACAGAACAAAATAATACCACTGTAAATTTTGCGAAATCGCGTGTCCCACCCAACCCTGCAAAAAGTTCAAACTAAGATGCAGAGTCAGGGTTTCCAATCAAATTTTCATTTTAAATTTACTGAATTTTACCGACTTTCCTTTCGAGGTCCATATATAATTTTTTTCACTGAATTTTTAAATTAAAACACACCATTCTATGTTTTTTTTTCATTTTTGAAAATAAGACTAGGAACAAAAATTTATGTGGTATAAACTCTTATACCATCAGTGGTCGCAGTCGGAGTTGGGGTATTGTCAAGGTTATTTTTCTACGTCTTTAAAAACTTTCCTAATACGTTGTGATTGGTAATTTTGGCAGCATGGATGGATTTTCTGTGAGTTTTTGATTTAATATCGCTTACAATAGCCATTCTTTGTATTTTGGAAGTTTTCTACCACTCATAATAAAGTGAAAAAACAAAAAATGTGAGCCATTTTTTTTTACAAACTTGAAGAACGACATATTAAATTAAATGGCGGTAACAATAATTTTTATATATAGGGCGTCTATTAAAAATAATCAGGACTGACCAATTTAAATAAATTCCAAGATAATGTACTTGTACTTACTAAATGATTTGTATAAGCAAAATTATAAAAACTACTGTTGTGTCTGGGTGATGCGTGACATGGGAGGTGACATACCTGAAATTAAAATAGTAACCTGAGCATTCAATTTACCTTTATTATGAATTTATTCAGTATAACGCTAATAAACAAGCGTTAATATCAATTTTTAAGATTAAACAGTAATAAACTGGTTGTATAAATGAAAGTACTAAAATAGTACTGAAATCAGACAATTAATTAATGACTATTATTGATACTTCTATTTAATTTAATTTAATTTAATTAAACCAAACCGCATTGTGTCTGTCACCCACAAGCGTAACAAAATTGTGCTAGTGCTGAAATACTCCTATATGGAGTAATAATGGGATAGTGGTTAAGGTTAGGCTATGTACTATACCAATAGTACGGAAAGAGGTCATCTGCAAGTGGCTCAAGCACTCCACAATACAGGTAGGATAAGAATATTTTACCTAGTGGCTCAAGCACTCCACATCAGTAATAGATTCAGGTGAAAAAGACTCTAGCACTGTCTATTTTGCACTGTGCACATTGGTACAAAGACGCGCTAGGTCAAGGGCAGTACTTCGTTAGAAGTACTAGGAAGTTGGGAAAAGGTATTAGAGGAACGTACTACGTGGCTCGTCCACTTCAGTAGTACAAAACAAAATATCTGCATATCTGCAGCGCACCCCACGGAACACATCCGTCGTTATAACAGTGCAAAAAAAATGTAAGGACTCGGACAATGCCTAGTGGCTCAAGCACTCCACATCGGCAACTAAAATACACGCTAGACGGCCGTTTTGCGCAAAAGAGGTAAGGTAATATGCAACTCAAGCACTTTGCAATATTCATAAGTGTATATATATATGTCCATTCCTTTCAATATTTTAAATTAATAGGTTAACCACAAAAATATCCAAATGAGTGTATTTTTATATATTGGTGAATAAATGCTTTAGGATGTAAAATTGGCAAAAAGAACATAAAAATAAATATAAAATAAGGAAAATCGAAATACTCCGTGAGAAAACTCACCTTTTGAAAATGTAATCCAAAAACAATTACACACACAAGCACAGTTAATATTTATTTCGTAACACTTTTCACCCCACAGTTTTAAAACGTTCTGAAACACCCAACGCTAGAAAAGTGTGGGTCACAGGCTCTTGTTTATGTAACAGACCCATAAATATCGAATTATGCCTGGCTTTTTGTGAATATAATCTTTCTTTATCTTAAAATGAGCTGTGTCGCCTTTTCAAGGGTAAATTTATTAGTCTAGTTCGACGAAAAAAAAACTTACTTCTTACAAAAAAAAATCGCAAAAAACATTAAAAAACTTTTGTTGTGAAATTAAATTCTAACCTCTTGTTAATTTAGTAATGGCTTAAAGCTGCTTAGCTTAGGCTATCCGGCAAACTTATCTTTGTTTTAAATTTACATTTACACAACCAGTCACTCTTTCTAACTCATATTTAGTTGTCGAAACAGATGAATCGGAATGATTGGATTAGATGAAAATCATGAAATTAACGCACAGCATAGAGGATAAGAAATAGAATTAATAGGGACTTATCGGTACATAAAGTCGCCATAGACTGACTCGGCACTATTTCTGACACTTCCGCACGAAGATTGAAAGGTTTCTGACATTTTTTTCATGTAAACATGTCATCTAAACATGCTCATATTGAGCCATTCTTAAAATTGACAAATTAAAGTTAATGCCGTCCTTTATTAAAGGCAGGCACAAACATTATGTAAGTCGACATTATTTTGATAGCAAAGATGACATATTTAGACAACAACAATGTCAGAATCCCTTTAAACTTCGTGCGGAATTGACAAACATAGTGCCGTCTTTATTAAAGACAGGCTATGCCGACTTTATGTACCGATAAGTCCCTATTAAAGCAGTGCGATACTCTTTTAGTCATATGCAGTTATTACAGAAGTGAATTGTCAAAATGGCCGCCACAAACAAACAAATAATAGGTCAGTGAAACGGGAGTATAAAACCTATATTATCGTAGGCATCGCACAGTGTTGTTTTTTTGAGAATGATTTTTATTTTTTCATTTTCTAAATCAAAAAATTAAGGTCCAAAGGAGCGAATTTACTGAAATTCCCTGACACAAAGCATATACCTAGGTACATATTTTGTGTTCCTTGATTTCAAGGTCCATTTTCGTGATTTACCGAAGATTAGTAACTTTCACTGACAGTCAGGGAAGAGTGGAAACCCTGAGAGTCGTGTACAGAATATCTGCAAAGGTGGCAATGGCTAGAGACCCTGTCTGTATGATTTATTGAAGAAAAAGTGACTCGACGACCCTTCAAAGTCACTAAAACTGACCATCTCGATATGTTGATGGAGTTATCTAGCCCCAATACATATCCCTGGGTAATACCAAGTGGACAAAGAGCCTTGAGTTCTTCTTGTAAATTTTACGAGCTCCACTGGAGTTTAGCTTTGCTGTTTATACAACTTAGTTGATTTTTTTGGTTGTTATTTTCTTGAAAAAAAATCAGTGCATTGGCGTTAAACCAACACACTTTTATAAATATGCTTACCTGGATTGTAGATCCAAAAAATCCGCAAATATAGAAAAATAATAGGTTCAGCAGGAGTCACACTGACATCGAACATCAACAATTAAGAGAAGGGAACCCCACTATATAGTGAACCAGGGCCACTGACACTGACAAAGTCGCAGTGAAAATGTCTGCCACATTGGTAACAACTTCAGAAATAAGGATGCTTTATTCACAAAGTTTCCAGCCACTATCATGTTAAGTAAACTGATAATCTGGGTTTTATTTTTTTTTGTTTATCATTGAAATAAAAGTCTAGACAAACCAAGTGAATTTGAAATAAGAAATTCGCTTAAAAAGTTTTACATCTAGAAAATAAAATCAAAATTCAGTGTTTCAGATACCTTAAAGTGTTTGCCATATTGTGAAAAATAGCAATTTTCGTTTTATGTAAAAAAAAATAAATTCCGAAATTAAGATTTTGCACATTGGACCCTATAGCGCAATTGGGAGTCACATAATTAGTATGTTTGCAAAATTTCAGCACTCTAGTAGTTTTTGTTTGACCAGGATTTCCACGAATTGCCCTGGGGATCCTGGCTCTTAAACAAACACACTTTGCAAAAGAATAGAGAATTTTTTTTAATTTTCCGACGCTGGTAAATAAACAAGGACAAAGGGTGCTTCTGTCTCTAAACAATACAGAGAATCGATATTTCCATCGTTTTTAATAAACTACATACGGCCTGTGACGTTTCTCTTTAATCTAAAATCTACAATCTTATCTATTGACATCCTTGATAGCGACCAATAACGGGCTCTTATGATGTCACGAATCGTCAAAAAAACCAGCATAGCATAGTAGGATCTTATGTCTCCTTAAAAGGGGACCAACCACTCCTTAAACGGTAAACCTAAACAAAAATTAATAATGGTGTATTTATGCGTTTAAATGGCATATTCAAGAAAAAAATCTGCGTACATTTAAGTATCTCCCACAAAAGAAATTCGAGTCAAAAACAAAATCGCATTCATCCGACATTATGATTAACGTAAATGGCACGTAATTAAGCCTAACTGTATCCACTACACACTACTTCATGAAGAAGCTGTTCAAATAAGCTTAGTATTCGTATGTAGGCGAAAATACATTTTGTCTCAGGTATAATTTACGTCGCAGCCTAATAAGGTGAATCAGCCTTGGAAGTACATGGTGATTCAAAACACTTACAGAAAAATGAAGAAGCGAAAACGAACATGGTGAGAGAATATATCAAGGGAGTGGAAGAAATTTTTTTTTGAAAAAGCCTTAGTTTCAAAAATACTTAGACTTTTGAGTACGAAGGAATTATAATCATTCCTTTTGTTTTTAAGGCTATAGTTTCTCCCCAGATTTTAAGTAAAAGAAGTACAACTGGCAACGCCTTGTTCTTTAATTTTTTAATCTTTTGCCAGAGTGCACAGGGAAAACTAAAAATATCTGAAGGATTTTTCAAAATCCTCAATTATTTTTTTTTTTAAATAAAAGCTTTGGTGCTGTCATCTATCCCAAAAGCTACAAAATAATTGCGGTTTAGAACAAACCCGATTTACAAAAAAAATAGAGAAATACTCAAAATTTCCTCTGGATTAAATTTTTTCCTTTTTATATTTCCTTGCTTTAGCGAAAATAAAAACTAAGTTTCCTTTTTTCTAAAAGCCTGTGCACTTCGGAAAAGAAAACCGATCAATCACAATTCATTGAATTTGTGAGACACACGCAGTGCAAGTGTTGGCCGATAGATCGCAGAATTTATACGATTCCATGGTAACTTCAGGTGTTTTGTTAACAAACTTTAAATCGGGCCGCAGTGGGGCAGAAGAGTATTTTTACGCTTTCTGACAGAAAACCATTCGAGGTTATGTTTATCTTTCAAAAACAAATATGAAACCACTCTGCGTGTGCGGTCGCCCACCGAAAAAGGCCTAGCGCTGCGTGGGCATTACCCCGAGTCTATCAAACAACCAATAGAAGTTTACTGGCTCGCTGAGATTACTAGGAATTCGCATAGAAACATTCGGCGCCCATAACCCCACATAATTTTGTTTTTATTTTGATTCAACCATTTTTTTTTTAATTTAAATTATTGCGGCATAGTTATCTTGGAGTGCAAAGGATAGATTTTAGAACCTCAGTTTCAAAAACACACGGATACTTGAGTACTAACAAAACAGGTCAGTATACGATTATTTCGTCTAGCGCCAGTAGCCGATTTTTAAATCTGCATGCTTTTAAGTTTACATAATACGTAGTTGGGTAGCGTTTTTCTAGCAGGTAATTCTGCAATAAATGGTTTTCTTTTATTTTAGTATTTTATTGAGAGGCGCAGAACGCGAAAAGTCAAAATAAGTAACCTAACCCCAAATTTTTGACCCGGTGCTAAAAAATCTCTAGTATCCCACTGTGGATAAACATAAATAAAGTCTCCGCGTTGCCATGGAAGACAAATTCAATAGCGTAAAATTTTGCAAAAAAATCAGGTCGACATAGTTAAATTGATTTCCCGTACAGTGTTGCTAAAAATAATTCCCCAGATTGTAACTACGACCTTAAGTTTGCTGGAAAAAATGTGTATTTCAAAACCTATTTAAAAGGTATTTTTGTATCCCATCTGTCTTCTCTCTCAGAGATACACTTATGGCTCGTCCTAGAGTTCAAAAAAGGCACAACTGTTAAGTTGCCGGGCTGGATTCTCTTATCATAGGCTGTAACTTTACAGGCTTTATATCGCGAAAAAATCTCGGAAGATTTTGAAACCAGATTCACTTTGGTGCTCTAAATGTGCCTAGACAACGAGCTAGTTTGATTACTGTTCATTTCGGCATTTTCAAGCAGGCAGTTCATTATTATGCCGGCTTAAAAGTAGTTACTTTTCTCACGCGCTAGATATTTGTGTGGCAAATTATAAACAAACTATACCGATGTAAAATGTAGGTTTTGCTATTTTAAGTTGTTCGGTATGCATTTCCTGCGTCTGCCGTGAGTTATTGTCAAATGGACGTGTAGAATCTTAACTTATGAATTAAACTGTAACACTTGTTAAAATGTTTTCACGGTTTAAGAAGAATAATAATTATGACATCCTGAGTGCTATTTTACGCGACCGCGTTACTGCACTACTAATAGAAATAAAATTTAAAAAGGTGAGGGAATAAATCGTAAAAAAGTTTTTCCTCAACCAGGATTAGAACCTGGGATTTCTAGAATACCAGTCTAATGCTCTACCAACTGAGCTACCGAGGAACTGGGGTTTTGACTGGCTATTCGGAAATCCTTTCGTCCGATTCATTTGTTAGTAGTGGGGAGATCTTTGAAGACTACTGCAACTTTAAAAAACCCAGAGATGTTTTAAAGACAAGAAGGGACACATTCACGATTATTAGTTGTACGAAATTTCTATTTATCTATTAACCAACGATACACGAAATATACAGTGGGATTTACTAAGATCTAAAATAGTACCCCCCACAGGTCTAAATATTTACACCTGTAAGAGGTACTAAATTTTAAAACCAATTTTCAAAAAACACTTACCCATACAGAAAAGACACAAAGTTATTGATTATTTTGTATTGTTATTGCAAAATACCACTAAAAAACTGCTTTTTTCTCAAAATATACCATATTTTAGGAGAAAATGCCCTAAAACATTTTTTTTTAACTGGTTTCAAAATGGCAAATGGTAAACACGCCAAAAATTTGGCACATAATAGCCTCATTATCTGTGTTTGAGGTTATAAACTTGGTGATTTTTTAAACCACCTCTGGGGGTGGTTTACATTTATAGCCCCCAGAAAGAATTGTTTTGTGGCAATTGGTAATAAGTTCGTTTATAATTTCCATAAGTAACCGTTTTTACAAAGATAAATTTACCTTATTTAATATCCCAAGTTGTTCATTAAACAATAAAACACCTACAATTTTGTCCAGAAAAATGCCATATTTTGAACTCGTTTTTAGCACAAAAAAATATATTTATGAGGGCACTACGAGGGAAAACAAACATAAGTGGAGGTCACGAAAAATATACCAAACAAAAAAACCCAAAACCACTATATTAATTTATTTACAAACTAAAATTAAAACATTGAGGTTATCTAAAAGCTCAGTCAAGAAATCTTTCCTTACTCAAAGCCCACTCATTTCAAAGCTGTAGCTTTCATTAGTAGAGGTTGATGCAAGCCAAGGTACAAGCAGGGGTAAAAGATCCAAACTCGCTGTTTGTGATTTGAACGCAGCTAATATTTTCAAACTGACATTTCGACAGTGACAGAAATTTAAACACAACTTGCATTTAAGTTTTTTAATACATTTCAGAAATAAAAACACGTATTGCCTATTAGGTGCACCCACACCGATAAAAAATACTTACCTACTCAAAACTGAATAAAATAACAAAAGGGGCAATGGTTTTCTTAAGTAAAATTAGACGACTTGTAAAAATCATCTATGTTTGACAGCTTACAGACAAAAATCCTGAGGGAGTCCAAGATTCAAGTTTGATGTTTCTAAAAGGATAATTCATTACCTTCAAGCAGCTGTAAAAATTTCAGGAATCTCCTGAAAAAATTTCTAAATACATGACAGAATATAAAGCGTGACATAATTTTTGTTATTTATAAAGTTTTTAGCAAAAAACTTTTTTATGTATGTTGTTTAATTTTATTAAAATTTGGGGGCCCATCGTGATTTTTTACATTTAATATTCTAGCGTGTTATATAGCCTTTTAAAAACATATAGTGGCAGGTCTGTTAAGAGAATGTGAATTAAAAAATTTGAAGTTAAGCAGCCGGGGTCAAAAAATTAATATTTTGTAAATTTTCTGAACATGCGTCAATTTCCGATTTTTTTGTGATTTTTCCGTGGCATCAATTTGCATTTTTTTATATCGGCGAATAGTTAGGACCTTCTTACAGTCACTTCAAATGAATTTGCACAATCCCGTTCATAAATAGAGAATAGAATTTTTTTTATAAATTTTTAGAAAAAAAACACATTTTTTTTTTAAATTTCAAATTGATTATTTTTTTATGTAATTAATCGGAAGTAAAATATTATGTTTTGCATACTATATTAAAGGCCATTTCATAACCTTTTAAGAGGTTTAAGCAACATTTTAAAATGTTGTCAGTTGACCGAGATATAGCTGTCAAAATGACCCTAAGTCCTAAAAAAAGTTTAGGGCGTCGCGACGCCTAACGTACGCCGCGCCGTCGCCGAAAAAACTAATGTTCATTTGGTGGTCCTCGAAGTCATACCTAAGTGTGTACCGAGTTAAAACAAAATCATCAAAAATCTTCCTATACATTGGAAAAAAGCTCCCGACTATATACAGTACTGGTCCAACTGTAACCAACTGTCTTTTTAGAGTGACACAAAATTATCAAACGTCAGATCGAAAATTCTTGTTGACAGTTGACGTCAATTAAATCCGTATAAACTTCGGGTGGAAAATAATGTATGTATGTATTACTTTCTGTAAAAAAAAAGACCAGAAAAAACTGAGCAAGTCGAATCTCTAAACTAACTGTATCTATAAATAGTAATTCTCAAGCGGCTAACATTCTGAATTTTCTCAAAATAAATTCAAATCCTTTCTATTATGACCTATCCACCTTCCATGTCTATGGGCCATAAAGATACCTTCATGGTCGTTTTACAAACAATTAGATTTTTTGCATTGTTATGACCCATATTTTGCAAAAAGCCATAACTCATTGGTATGGCAGCTCAGAAATAAATGTTCTTATTTAGCATTCTGCGTATTATAATTATATATATATAATATGTTTAATACTTTATGGGGATAGTCCTTGATTAAAAAAAAAATATCCAAAGACTTTTCTACACGGCGATAACTTTATTTTGATAGTCCTCAATATTAGTGAATCTTCGAACAAGTATACACAACTGCTTGGATGGATATTTAGACTCTTCTTAAGGAAAACATAAGTTATTTAAAGTAAATCCAAGTAATACTTAGGGGAATTTAAACCAATAATTATTATTATTATTTCTTGCAAATCCCAAGACTCATAGAAAAATGTGGTTTTCTACGAAAGCGTAGAAGGGCCACAAAGCAATTTTTATTTTAATTCCGACTTTGAACTCGGAATTCCGACTTTAAACTTGGAATTTCGACTTAGAACTTGGAATTCAGACTTTAAACTCGGAAATCCGACTTTAAACTCGGAATTCCGACTTTAAACTCGGAATTCCGACTTAGAACTCGGAATTCCGACTTAAAACTCGGAATTTTGACTTACAACTCGGAATTCCGACTTTAAACAAGGAATTCCGACTCGGAATTTGACTTTAAACACCCCAAAAAATTTGAGGGGGTCCAAAACTGTTTTTATTCTTAAACGGTTATGCTTACAACGAAAACGATGAAACTCTTTTCAATGAGGAAAAAAATACATTTAATAGTATTTTTTTTCTCTTACTCTTTATTTACCCGAGATAATTTTCTTTCATAACCCATGAAATATAGGTTATTTCGAAAAAATTACAGGGCAGTGTTATGAAAGTTAGATTTTTGAATAATAATAATTTTTATAATATCTTCATTCATTCATTCTTCTGTATATTTTTAAATTTTTAATCTTTTGCGTAGGTACCTACCTTTTCTGGAAAACTTTCAGTGGGGGGGGGGCGGTTAATAAAAATCATATTCATTATCAGACATAGTCGTAGATTGTCCGAATCGTATTGAGAATTCCAGTCCTCATTATGTTAAAAATTTATTTTATAAAATTTATAAGGAGGGGGGGGGGTAATTTTTTTATGTTTGTTTTTCAACTGGCGAAAAGGTCGAAAACACAACCAAAAAAAAGTTCGAAAATTCGATATTTTCCAAACGAGTGGCGTTGAAAGAAAAGGATTAAAGTCTGTACAGGGTTCCTAAGATTTTCCTTAGGGATAGGATTTCAATAAATCAAACAGAAATGGCATAGAAAGTTCTGCGCGCACAAAAGAAACAGGTATATTGAGCAATGGTGCCAGTTTGTTATTATCTCCGGACTGCTTTCATGAAAAAAAATTGTCGCCACTTTTTCATTGTGAGCATAAATCATAGTTGCAATAAGAACCGTTGACAAGAAAAACTAGATGTTTTCAGGTCCAAACTACAGCTTTTTCTTGCTTAAAGGAGGCGGCAGGGTCCATTATTTACCATCCATTAGAAAGAAATATCTTCGCTTTTAATTAAATTTCTTTCCATTCTGTTCTACTAGTGACATCTATCCGGAAACGGCCAAACCATGCAGCTAGCACTAGCAGCCAAAGAAATCAATAAACGGCGCTGTTTTTCCTGCAGAGCTTTTTGCTTGCGATATTATTGATTTTAAATAAAGCTGGCCATACACTACATTTGATATTTTCGAGGTGTTTTATGACATGATCTCGAAACATGTAGCGAACCAATTCTTCAAAACTAGCAGGAGGGTAAAAGCGAAAAATAAGGGGCTGCCAATATTTGTAACACCCAAAAAGGGGTGAAAAGATTTATTTTGCTCTGTTTCTTTACAAAAAACGTTTTTTTTTACGAAAAACTTGAGCTCCACCACTTTTTTTATTTTTTTCTTCAACTTTCTCGAAATTTTCGTCATACCGTAGAAAAAAATGATTTCCCCCATGGTTATGGGGATCTTGGTTTCGAGTAAGAAGATAAAGGGCGCCGCAGGAAAAAAATTTTCAATTAAATTAGCCGAACGCAAAAATATTAGAAAAACAAAGCACGAAATAAAAATGACGCCGCTTACAATATTTTTTCAAAAATTACGTAATTTCGGGAACGCAAAGAAATAGGTCTAAAGAGTATAATTTTTAAGAAAAAAATATCAATTTTGTCGCCCTCCTCCACTGGGACTACAGGGGCCGTGCACAAATTACGTAATGGTCATAGGGGGGAGGGGGGTTACAAAACGTTACGTAGGGGGGAGAGGGGTTTTCGACAGCGTTTGCATTTGTGTGAAACTAAGAAAATTTGGAATTAAAATAAGTGAAAAGTTTTTTTTTTTTTTTTGGGGGGGGGGTAGTGGTCTTGAAATCGTTACGTAATATTAGGGGAGTGGCGTGCCAAACCGTTACAAAACATTACATAGGGAGGGGGTCAAAAATTGGTAAAATCACCGTTACGTAATTTGTGCACGGCCCCACATCTGACTGTTCCTCCTATTTGATTTCGAATCAAAGTGCAAAACCCGGGTTGGACGTTCGAAGGCATCAACCCGTCCTATTTGCTTGATAAAGTTTCTACGGAAATATCTCAGTCGATATCTTCGGCCGTGTATGAACGCTTTAGGTTAGGCATTTGCATGTATCTCAGTCCCCAGTCTGTAAACAGTGCGTAAGGACAATGGTTACAAAATGAAAAGCCGAAAAATATTTTTTTTTACGATATCTTTCATCAGTTTGGTATTAAAGTCGAGCAAAAACAATTTTTATTCCAGTCCTAAAGGTATGAAAGCATTAGAAAACAACAACCTGGAATGGATTTACTACGTGTAAGATGTAGTGACAACATCGCCCCATGCCCATCCTTTTCTGCCTAATGTGCTTTTCCGTTTGTCTGCGTCTTATACACGGCTGCTTGGCCCCCTAAGGATTTGCTTAGGAATCCTGTATATTTTTGGTGTATATAATGGAACTAGTCGCGCACCAAAAAAAAATCGGGGGGGATGAGCGTAATTTTTCAAATACAAACGGTTGAGATAATTGAAAGTCGTAGTATACGACTGTTGCCAAAGATACAAAAGAAAATCTGATGGAGCCCATAGGTGTCCTTGTGGCCCCCCGCCATTTTTTTAAAAATATTTTCGAAACTAAAACAGATCCAGATTGGAGACCCAAATTTGGGCAATCTAGGTTATTAGTCGATTAAAGAAAAAGACCCTCTCCTGCCAGTTTTTCAGAGAAGGTACGTAAGGGATTCAGGCACTTATTTGAAGGTCTTGGTCTCCGATACCGACCAAGCGCCTATGGGATAATTTTAAATTAACAGAGATTATTTACGAGAAACCAAATCGAAAGTGTCATAATACTCGGATTTTTTTAAATATTTTGGTCGCCAGCTTTAAAAAACATAAAAAAAATTAACCCTCCCCTTTTAAACTTTATAAAGAAAAAAATGTAATATAATGAACACTGGAATTCTCAATACGATTCGGGCAATCTACAACTATTTCTGATAATGAATATGAGTTTTATTAACCCCCTTCCCACTGAAAGTTTTCCAGGAAAGGTCCACAAAAGATAAAAAATTTAAACAGCCAGAAAAATAGGTTATGAAGAGTCCGTGATATTATAAAAATTCTTGTTTTTAAAAAGTCTAACTTTCATAACACTGGCCCCCTCTGATTTTTGACATATACAGTACTAAAAAGATATATATTAAAAAAATAATATATTGGAAAAAAAAATATTTTTTTTTTATTTCTGTCAGTTTTCGAAATAAGTTATATATAACGGATTATGACAAAAAAATTATCTCGGGTAGATAAATAGTAAAAGAAAAAAAATACTATAAAATGTATTTTTTTTTCTCCATTGAAAAAACTTTCATTGTTTTTGTTGTGAGTGTAACAGCTTAAGAATTAAAAACAAAACGCTGTTTTGGTCCCCCATCAATTTTTTCCAGCCGAAACTATATAAGAGTTAGAAAAAAAAATTAAAAAAAAATAATTTTTGGGTTATAAAAAAATTGTATTTTTTATTGTTTTATTTTTTTGGGGGTGATTAAAGTCAAATTCCGAGTTCCGAGTTTGAAGTCGGAATTCCGAGTTCTAAATCGGAATTCCGAGTTTAAAGTCGGGATTCTGTGTTGTAAGTCGGAATTCCGAGTTCTAAGTCGGAATTCCGAGTTTAAAGTCGGAAATAAAAATTGCATTGTGGCCCTTCTACGCTTTCGTAGCTTTCAGACTATTATCAAAAAACGTTAGCTGCGTTCAAAAAAAGTATCACATTTTGTCTTACGTCTTTCTGTAATTTTTTAAAAGCAAAAAATCGATAATTGGTAAAATTGGTGCGCCACCAGTGCACAACTGAGTCGGTGCTACTGGTCCATTGGGGTGCACTTTTTCAATTTTTATGTTCCATTGGCAAACTGATAATTTGGGTTTTGCACTAAGTGCAACTTTTTCCGCACCGGCTCTGAGGGTTGGTGGACAACCGAAAAGTTTTTCCCGCCTTTATATTTTAAGTCAAACCCCACTAATCAACCTCAAGAAGAGTTTTTCAATGGTTCTAAACTACTTTTATACAGAGCGCTTCAGCCTACTGCGAACATAGGCCGGAAGAAGTCCAATTTGCCAGTGTACGTACATGCAGGGATACCGCACACCTATCAGTGGAGCAACCAACATTCAGGCTTGCGATCACCATTCACGACTTGCGTTTAGTATTTAGTACGCCTCTAACCACGGTGCCATGTAATTTTCTTGTTTTTTGTCACTGATAAATTAGAGCATTTTACTGTCAACTGCTCAGATTTATCACTGATAACGCGTTACTATGAAAATAATAAGGAGAAATAAAATAAAAGCAAGTTCTCAGAATAAAATAATACATTCTAAAAAGCAAAAAGATTCTCCCAGTCAAAAAAAAATTAGAGCAAATGTTCGAAAAGTCCTCCTTGCTCGGCTAGAGAATATCCGAGACTATTATAAAAATCCCTTCTAACGTTTCTAAGCATGTTAGGGGTGATAGTTTGAAAAGCTTCTTCAATTTTAATCCGAAGTTCTTCCAAATTATTAGCCCTTTCATGCCCGTAAACTTTATTTTTGATATAACTCCACAGACAGAAGTCATAAAGAGCAAGATCGGGTGATCGAGCTGGCCATAAAATAGTTCCCCGTGTACTTATAACCCGATTAGAAAATACAACCAAGATATTCTAACGAGGCCAACATTGTGAGCGGGACAACCATCTTGTTGAAACCATGTTTCACCAAATCTCACACCTAACAACTGCCTAGCAGTTGGAATAATATGCTGCTGCAGTCGATCCAAGTATCTAGGACCATTCAAATTGCCGTCAATAAAAAATGGCCCCATTACGTGTTTTCCTACAATACCCCCCCCCCAAACAATTAGTTTTTGGGGATACTGTGTTCTTACGTCAAAATACAAATGTAAATTTTCCCTCGACCAATATCGAACGTGAGTTGGGTTATGACGATTCAATAATGGAAAAGTGCTTTCATCTGTGAAAAGAATAGATCTCAGAAAGTTTTCATCACGATTAGCCCTTTCCATTATTGTTTCGCAAAATTCCATACGACGATAGTTGTCCTCCGGAAAAATTTGATGCGTTTTTGACGCTTTGTAAGAATGAGAACCATTATTTTTAAGAACACGTAAGACAGTGGCTGAAGACGTATCAACTGCTTCGGCAATTTGGTGGCTAGTTAACTTTCGATTTCAAATCATTAAATTCCGAACAGTGGGTTTTTTATGGTTTCTTGGCGCTACACAACCAAACTTTTCAAAATTCTGCACAAACCTATAAATCGTTGATAAACTAGGTTCTGGGCGATTTACAAAATTCTCCAAAAAAAGTTCTTGAATAAGTCTCAATGGTCTGCCTTGATGGTACCATTTGACCATCTGCACTTTTTCGGCAAATTCGTAGACATCCATTTTTAGTTTTAAAAATGTATTATTTCACTTAAGAACTTACCAATCTGTTTCTCGAGCAAGGCAGAAATAAAACAAAATAAATTTTCATTTCATGTTCCATTCAATCAGCACTCAGACTACACTGACGCAGTTTTTTGACAGCACCAAGCCAGTGTTAGTGCACTATAAGTGGCGGACCAATTTTACCAATGGAAACCTCTATAAAATGCAAGTTTTGTTTACATTTCTGTCACTGTCGAAATGTCAGTTCCAAAATATTAGCTGTTTTCAAATCATCAACAGCGAGTTCGACTCTCTTACTCCTGCTTTTACCTTGGCTTACACCAACCTCTACTGACTACAGCTTTGAAATGAGTGGGGCTTTGAGTAAGGAAAGTTTTCTTGACTGAGCTTTTAGATAACCTCAATGTTTTAATTTCAGTTTTGTAAATAAATTAATATAGTTGTTTTGGATTTTTTTTGTTTGGTATATTTATCGTGCATTATCAGTGACCTTCACTTATGTTTGTTTTGCCTCGTAGTACCCTCATAAATATATTTTGTGTGCTGAAAACGGGTTCAAAATATGGCGTTTTTCTGGACAAAATTGGAGGTGTTTTATTAGTTAATGAAAAACTTAGGATATTAAATAAGGTAAATTAATCCTTGTAAAAATGGTTACTTAGGGAAATTACAAACAAACTTATTACCAATTGCCACAAAACAATCCTTTCTGGGGCTATAAATTTAAACCACCCTCCAGAAGTGGTCTAAAAAATCACCAACTTTTAATAACCTCAAACACAGATAATGAAGCTATTATAATTTTTGGCGTATTCACCATTTGCCATTTTGAAACCTGTCAAAAAAATTAGTTCTAGGGCATTTCTCCTAAAATATGGTATATTTTGAGAAAAAAAGCAGTTTTTCAGTGGTATTTTGCAATAACAATCCAAAATAATCAATAACTTCGTTTTTTTTTTGTACGGGTAAGTATTTTTTGAGAATTGGTTTTAAAATTTAGTACCCCCCACAGGTGTAAATATTTAGACCTGTGGGGGATTATTTTAGATGTTAGCAAATCTCACTGAAACACACTATTTTCTTTTCCCAGCTTTTTGTTAAATAGAAAAAGAATATTTTAGACAACATTTTTGCGATAAATATCAGAAGTTTATTGATGTAAAAAATACTTTAACCGCGAAAATGAGCTACCATATAAATTTCATGAATGGGTGACAATCATCCGAGATGTTAGACTTGTTCTATTGAAATTTCGTCGGAAGCAAGATGTTCTCAGCTGATAACTTTAAACTTCAAACGGCAGTTCATAATATTGTTAATAAGAAAAAGTGTGTTGAACCCATGCGAAAGACAAACCATCCCTATTTTTTATCGAAAGGGGCAAATTTAAAAATTTATAAACGTCACTTCCATATTTCCTGAGCTAAGGTTACTAACAGAAAAAGAATATCTACTCTTAAGGTCGTAGTTACAATCTGGGGAATTGTTTTTAGCAACAATGTACGGGAAATCAATTTAACTATGTCGACCTGATTTTTTTGCAAAATTTTACGTCATTGAATTTGTTTTCCATGGCAACGCGGAGACTTTATTTATGTTTATCCACAGTGGGATACTAGAGATTTTTTAGCACCGGGTCAAAAATTTAGGGTTAGGTTACTTATTTTGACTTTTCGGGTTCTGCGACGCTAAAAAACCAAGTAAAATACTAAAATAAAAGAAAACCATTTATTGAATAATTACCTGCTAAAAAAACGCTACCCAACTACGTATTAAAGTAACTGAGTGTAATGTTTAAGGTTGCATTTACAGGTGCACAACAGGTTAACTTAAAAGCATGCAGATTTAAAAATCGGCTACTGGCGCTAGACGAAATAATCGTATTCTAATTTAAACAGGAGCGTCAACGACTACCAAGAGTCTTTCAAACCTCTAAATGGAGCTTTACTGACCTGTTTTGTTAGTATTCAAGTATCCGTGTGTTTTTGAAACTGAGGTTCTAAAATCTATGCACTCCAAGATTTCACTAGTACACTTGCACATAACTATGTCGCAAAAATTTAAATTAAAAAAAAAATTGTTGAATCAAAATAAAAACCAAATTGTGTGGGGTTATAGAAGCCGAATGTTTCTATGCGAATTCCTAGTAATCCCAGCGAGCCAGTAAAGTTCTCTTGGTTCTTTGATAAACTCGGGGTAATACCCGCGCAGCGCTAGGCCTTTTTCGGCGGGCGACCGCACACGCGAAGTGGTTTCATATTTGTTTTAGAACAATTTTTGTGAAAACACATTTTTGAAAGATAAACATAACCTCGAATGGTTTTCTATCAGAAACGTAAAAATACTCTTCTGTCCCACTCCGGCCCGATTTAAAGTTTGTTGACAAAACACCTGCAGTTACCATGGAATCGTATAAATTCTGCGATCTATCGGCCAACACTTGCACTAATTAATTGATCGGTTTTCTTTTCCGGAGTGCACAGGATTTTCGAAAAAAGGAAACTTAGTTTTTATTTTCGCTAAAGCAAGGAAATATAAAAAGGAAAAATGTAATACAGAGGAAATTGTGAGTATTTCTCTATTTCTTTTGTAAATCGGGTTTGTTCTGAACCACAATTATTTTAAGGCTTTTGAAGTAGATGACAGCACCAGAGCTTTTATTTTGAAGAAAAAATAATTAAGAATTTTGAAAAATCCTCCAGATATTTTCGTTAAGCATTTATAAATGATCATCCCTGCAAAATTTCAGCTAATTCTGATGTTTAGTTTTCCTTGTACACTCTGGCAAAAGATTAAAAAATTAAAGAACAAGATGTTGCCAGTTGTACTTTTTTTTTACTTAAAATCTGAGGAGAAACTATAGCCTTAAGTCTGATATTATTTTGGGTGGCAGTTATTGTTCACACTGTATTGTTCGTCGCCGCGCTCTCGTGCTCTCTGATAGGTAGCCAGAAAAAAAGTTCCCTCCTAGGCATGACGGTGCGGGTTGGGTGGGGATACAGTGGATTGCTATCTCCTAGAAAGGGCTTTTGATGTGGCCCTACTGGCAGATGGAAATACAATGACTGTAACGTCTGCCTTCATGTGGCATAACTGGATGTGGCGGTACCATAGTTTGTGCCCTTGTGACATATGTGGTAACACCTAACCAAAAACGCCTCACAAGTGTTATTGGGTGTTTCCCATTCACCTTCATGTTGGTTTGGGAGTTATTGTGGGACCTTCAGTGGTACTTTGAAGCCTATATCAGTGGCGCCCCGAGATGGGGGGCTTGGGGTTAAACCCCCCAACCCCGAGAAGCCTGGTTATGGTCATATTTTTAATTCAAATTAAGTTTTTTAATAAACAGTAAAAAGAAACAAGCGCAGCGAATGATTTAAAAATGCAAGGAAAAAATGCACAGTTTAGTGGCGTTGTAAACACTATCTTTTCAATAGGTAATAAAAAAAATCAAAATACGAAAAAAACATATACAAAACATTTTTAGGGTTTTCGCTTTTATCATATATTAAAGAAATGGTTTGAATCTGTGAAGATCCATATTTACATAAATCGGCTAAAAAAACTACAATTTTTACAGTTAAAGTCTTCTTAAAGGTTAAAAAAAAATCATGATTGCGCCACTCCGAAATCTCCCATCTATCCATCGAACGATCAACTGAGAAATCTTTATGGCTCTATCAAGTAGGTCATCTTTCAATAATCACTGTTCAACTTCGAATTATGGGGCTTTTATAAAACACTCATAAAGAGCAAGAGCTAACAAAACCATCAGAACAAAAAAGCATATTTAGTACAGTTAAAAATATTATCAGAAGAAGACAAGTTTATTAGTGCAATGTTCATTTAATTTGGTAATAGCTTTTGGCTATTTTATAACATTAGAACAGTACATATTCCTGACTTCTGTGAATTTTTTAAACCATTTTTAAATTTTTTGTTTAGAATCT
The DNA here is from genome assembly GCA_963921995.1 of Oxystoma pomonae. Lineage (NCBI taxonomy): Eukaryota > Metazoa > Arthropoda > Insecta > Coleoptera > Brentidae > Oxystoma > Oxystoma pomonae. The sequence continues at coordinate 56,496,537 of OY998172.1, forward strand.
TAGGGTAGGAACAACGACTGATGTTTTTGCTTCTATAAACGATGCCAATGTTAAGGCTGAGTGAATGACACTTTTTGAATATGTATCCTACCCCGTCCTTAAAAATGCGTTTACTAAAATCGCAAAGTCCTGTTTGAAAAATTTTGCATATATTTTTGAAGAAAAAATTAGTTTTAACAGAATTTAATCACATTTTCTTATGTTTGAGACAATGATGATGTCTATATTTTATTTATACACGACGTTTCAATCAGTACAATATCTGATCGTCTTCAGGTGCAAACTACCATCTATTCTTAAGGCTACGTACTTATAAACTATGGGAAATCACTCAACCGTAAAGTTTAAGAAGTTGGCTCCGCCCAAGGAGGGGCTTCCAAATATTTAATGAAAGTTTACTAAAAACACCCTGATTCTGCACAATAAAGACAGCTTCAAGGAATTTTCGTTTCTTCCAGTGTGACTCCTTGTGCAAAACCTTTGCTTCTGTTTACCACATTCGGTGTTGTTTTGACCATGCATTTTTGACGATTCCTGATTTTGTTGTTTCACCTCTTTGGATATTCGTGTGATGTTCCTTAGGCCTAATAGATAGTGGTCTTTTTGTTTCGCCTATGTATGATTTACCATACTCACAAGGAACCTGGTAAATGCATTTCTTATTTTGTTTGTTCTCCGGTTTTGTTTTACTAAGAAGGCTTCGAATTGTATTATTAGATTCAAAAGCTATTTTAATATTAAATTTGTTCGCTACTCTTCGAATTTTCTCTGATACTCCTTTAACGTATGACATTGAAAGGAATGCATTTGCCTGGTTTTGGTCTTGTAATCTCTGTCCTGTTTGCTGAAATAGTATCTGTTATATTGTTATAAGTTTAAGGCTGTAACCATTCTGCTGCATATCTTTCTTAATGTTTCTTATTTCGATTTCCAATTCATGAGAATCATTACAAATTTGAACGGCTCTTTTATACAAAATTCTTATTATACCTCGTTTGGTTGCAGCGGAATAATTTGAACCTTGATTTAAATATTGTCCTGTGTGAGTGGGTTTACGATAGACTGTTGTTATGATGTCGCTTTCTACTCGTTTAACAAGTGTATCAAGAACAGGAATTTGAGAATTTTGCTCCAACTCCATTGTGAATTTAATTTTAAGGTGGTCAAGAAATTTTGAAAGTTGTTGGTTATTCTCAGTCCAGACAATAAAAGTATCATCAACATATCTCAACCAGAGCTTAGGTTTATATGTTGCGGTATCAACCGCGTGTGATTCGAACCACTCCATATAAATATTGGCCACTACTGATCGTCATCCTGAGCATAAAACCTGAAAGTAAGAGTTATGTAGACAGCACTCCAACAACTCCATCACTCCCTCCAGCGGCAGTCTAATAATATTTAGCGATTTCTTTATCGAGACATTGGTGTATAGACTTTCAACATCAAAACTGACAAATCTATTACAGAAGGAGCCTCTCTCTCTCTCTCTCTCTCTCTCTCTAAACAATGCTAGAGTATAGAGGACCGATATTTCTGTTCCTTTTGACTTTGATGGGGTTGTCGCGTTTCTCTTTCATTAAAATATGTCATACATACAGGGTCACTTATATTAGGCAAGTGAATATTTACATTTTTCATCTTATCAGTTACATCCTATTTATACGGAGCGACCTAGCAGTTGTTAATTTTTTTTTGGTTAAATTTTCGAGACTTTCAACACAATATTAAATGTAGGTTTTTGATAATTTACAATAAAAGAATGGTATTCTGTATTTAAGAACAGCCTTATGCTTAAAAAATATACTTAATGCAAGAATATTATGCTTCTATAAACATTATTAAATACTTCGAACTATTTGTTTATTCCTAAATTTCAAGAATAAGTTGTTTTTAAATTAGTAGTTAATAAACTTAAGTCAATGATAAAACAAAATTTGATTTAAGAAAACTTGCACTATTAAAAAATATAACCAGGTCTTCAGTTAAGAATTGTGTGAGTCCAAGGTGTTATTATATTAGTGGTTAGGTCGTCATAGCTTAATTTAGGTTGGATGTCATAGTTTAGGTTAGGTTATATCTTAGTTCGATTTGTTGGTTTAGGAGCACAGTCTGTTTCAATTAAATATAAGATTCCTAGATTTAAGGAATTCTTATTCTTCGTTTGATCAAAAATTCCGTGTGGGATTAAGTATAACAATTATTCTTCCAAGCAGGCAATCTGGTCAAATAAAGAATACTATTTCTTAAATACAAGTAATTCTTTTCCATCGTTGGAGTACGAATTTCGTGTTGGATTAAGTATTACTTGGATTTGCTTTAAATACAACGTATGCTTGCTTTAAGAAAATCCTAAACCCAGTGGTTGTGTATACTTGTTCCGACGACCCACTAATATTGAGGACTATCAAAACGAAGTTATTCTTAAGTCAACATGTATCCTCTTGGTACCAGTATACAGGGTGTTAATTTTAAAACTTTCCACTCAAGATTCACGTATGTAGAGTATGATTTTACAAAAATCCTTGGACACGTCGATATTTTATGCAAAGGGGACACATTCTGTCTTTCCTGAAATTTTTGTTACACGCACTCCCATTAAGGAGTAAACTTTACTCCTATATTTTGAATAGGGGAAGTGGGTCGAGTGATACCTTGTTTTGAAGGTCTTTCAAATGTCTTTACAATCGCGTAAAAATTTCGAAAATCCATCGATTCGTTTCTGAGATATTCCTCGCTTTTACAGTTGCATGGACCAATCCAAAAATGGTTTTTTTTTTAAATAATTTTTTTATTTTGTTTATGTTTGTGTTTATTGCATTTTTTCTTCTATGGTACATTTTCACGAGGTGTAAAATTTCCCCGTACAATTTGATTTTTTGCAAATAAATATCTCAAAATTTTTTATTTTATTTTTACACGGTTCAATTCAAGAGAACTTCAAAAAAAGGTATCACTCTTTTTACCTCTCGAAGGGGATGCGTGCTACAAAAATTTCAAGAGCAAAATGTGTCCCCCTCAAACAAAAAATCGACGTGTCCGTGGATTTCTTCAAAATCAGACCATAAATATGAATGAATGTACACCCTGTATATATTTTTCCGTGTCTGTGAAAATTGTCAATGGTTTCAAAAAAATTAATTTTACTTGTTTTCAAATTGTTCGCACTCGTTGATTTTTTTCATCGCCATCTATATTTTCTTATTCTACGTCTTGAGACCTTTCGAACGTGACCGCATCAATTACCTTGCAGACTGATCTGTAATAATTTCGGCTGTCAAAGGTCGATTATCGGCAATAATCAATTTGTTTAAACTTCGGACATAACACCGAGCGGTGCATCGATTTGGCCGTGAGTCTCGGTTAACGAAGATAAGTGTTACGTTTAAACAACAGCAACTAATATTTTGAAATACCAAAAGTAAATATTAAGAAAAAATTGTTGCGCCAATTAAAAAAAAACGCGTAAAGTAGGGCCTTACCTATTTTTCGAAAAGATTTTCGGAGAAATAACAGTCAGAAAAATTTTATTTTAGTAAACCTAACCCATTTCACCAGAAAAATTAAACAAACCAATAACGTCTCCACATAGGCTGATCAACTCGTACACTAAAAAAGAGGATATCTTGGCTAAAGATAAATTCTTTTGAATAGGGCCAACCCCCCTGTGTCCTTGATAAAAGACCATTTCTCTGGGAAGAAGAAAAATTTTCTTGTTGCAAGCAATTTTCTTTTGATTCAAAATAATTGTGATCTTCATTCAAGGACACCAACCCCCCGGACCTATTCAAGAGAATTTCTTTTGACCCAAGTAATCCTTTTTTCAGTGTATCGACTTTCGCCGCCATATAGACAGAAAACTATGGATTTTCTGTTGTTTGATGGTGGTTGAAGGTGGTATACCATGTTGAACTTGAGAGTAAGTTAGAGTTTCAAATTTCCATTTTTGCATTAAAAAAAACGGTGCCGCCAGATTTGGGGTCCTAGAACCCTAGAAGGTGCTTCCATAAAGAATTAAAGAAAAAAATCAAAAATGGTAGGAAAAATATCTTCCATCGCGCCAAATCGGCCGTGCCGAGTTAGCCGCGCCGAATCGGTCACGCCGAATCGGTCACGCCGAATCGTCCGCGCCGAATAGTATCTTCCCCCTTGTTTCTCCATCGAAGTGAACAAGTTCGAGGCATAAATGCGAAATACAACACTTACTTTTGATATTATTCCTCGGTAAACAGCTCCTTCCTTTTATTAAAGTGCAGATCGTTGACAACAATTACTAGCCCATCAAAGACTTACCTGAAACAAAAAACACAAAATTACCAGTGATTCAGTTGGTAGAATTGAAAACTAATATACAGACCGCTTCAAGCTACTGCGAACATAGGGGGAATCAAGTCCAATTTACTCTCCGTGCCGTACGACCGAGGTGGATTCGAAGCACGCTGCAGTGTTATCTTTTCGAAATTCATTTTGTTTTTATTATTTTGTTTTATTTCTGCCTTGCTCGAGAAACAGATTGGTAAGTTCTTAATTGAAATAATACATTTTTAAAACTAAAAATGGATGTCAAGGCAGATGATGTCAAATGGTACTATCAAGGCAGACCATTGAGACTTATTCAAGAACTTTTTTTGGAGAATTTTGTAAATCGCCCAGAACCTAGTTTATCCACGATTTATAGGTTTGTGCAGAATTTTGAAAAGTTTGGTTGTGTAGCGCCAAGAAACCATAAAAAACCCACTGTTTTGATTGACGAGCAGGAAGTACGAGATGTGATGATTTGCGCTGCAGTGGAGGAAAATCGAAAGTTAACTAGTCACCAAATTGCCGAAGCAGTTGATACGTCTTCAGCCACTGTCTTACGTGTTCTCAAAAAGAATGGTTATCATTCTTATAAAGCGTCAAAAACGCATCAAATTTTTCCTGAGGACAACTGTCGTCGTATGGAATTTTGCGAAACAATGATGGAAAGGGCTAATCGTGATGAAAACTTTCTGAGATCTATTCTTTTCACAGATGAAAGTACTTTTTCATTATTGAATCGTCATAACCCAACACACGTTCGATATTGGTCGAGGGAAAAATTGCATTTGTATTTTGACGTAAGAACACAGTATCCCCAAAAACTAAATGTTTGGGGGGGTATTGTAGGGGAACACGTAATTGGGCCATTTTTTATTAACGGCAATTTGAATGGTCCTAGATACTTGGATCTACTGCAGCAGCATATTATTCCAACTGCTAGGCAGTTGTTAGGTGTGAGATTTGCTGAAACATGGTTTCAACAAGATGGTTGTCCCGCTCACAATGTTGGCCTTGTTAGGGAATATCTTGATAATGTATTTCCTAATCGGGTTAAAAGTACACGGGGAACTATTTTATGGCCAGCTCGAACACCCGATCTTGCTCCTAATGACTTCTATCTGTGGAGTTATATCAAAAATAAAGTTTACGGGCATGAAAGGGCTAATAATTTGGAAGAACTTCGGATTAAAATTGAAGAAGCTTTTCAAATTATCACCCCTAACCTGCTTGGAAACGTTAGAAGGGATTTTTATAATAGGCTCGGATATTGTCTAGCCGAGCAAGGAGGACTTTTCGAACATTTGCTCTAATTTTTTTTTGACTGGGAGAATCTTTTTGGTTTTTAGAATGTATTATTTTATTTTGAGAACTTGCTTTTATTTTGTTTCTCCTTATTATTTTCATTGTAACACGTCGTCACTGATAAATCTGAGCAGTTGACAATAAAACGCTCTTATTTATCAGTGACAAAAAATAAGAAAATTACGTTATAAAAATTTGCGTATTTATTGACCAAATTTCGGTTTCATTGACTACGCTCCACACAGCATCGTGGTTATAGGCGTACTAAATACCAAAGGAAAGTCATGCAAGTGGTGATCGCAAGCCTGAGTATTGGTTGCTTCACTGATAGGCGTACGGTGTCTCTGCATGTACGTACACTGGCAAATTAGACTTCTTCCGCCCTATGTTCGCAGTAGCTTAAAGCGGTCTGTAGAGACCACCACACAAGACATTGTGGCTTCTTTTATTTAAACTGAACGTAAGCCTAAAACAGAATAGCACCGGAGAAGGAACACAGTTAGCAGAAAGAACATATTTAAGAAAAGAGATATATTTTATAACTATATTTTAAGGACTAAAAAAATTTTCAAATTTGGTATTTTGGTATATTTGAACTAAAAACATTACCTCCGAACTAGGCCCTCCAAAAATTTAGTATGTCTACCTCAAAAATAAACAGTTAATAGTAGTTTTCACAACTAGTGGCTAAAATAGTGCTTTTTTTTTACGCGAGTAAAAAAAGCACAGTTTAGCCACGCGTTATTTTTTTTAATACCTTTATCAAAAAATCCAAGAAAAACAGCAAAATACTTTTAAAAATCTCGAACTAACAGCACTTCTCGCAAAACACACCATATTTACACTATAAATCAAGGCGGCTGGTAAACGAAATAACAATGGTTGGACGTTTATTGCTGCGACCTTTTAATCTTTGAAAGTTTGATATTTCTACGATGTTTCTAAATGATTTTTTCGTAAATACTTGGTGAAATCTGGCGGAAATGGCTTAATTTTTAGCTCTTTAATTTTGGGTAAAAAGCGGACAGAAATTGTTTTCGGCACCTGTGATCAAAAAAAAAGTTTTTTTTCATCGGTAACCAAAAAAGCCATCCTTTAGTTATCTGCAGACAAAAAAAAACAAAAGATCACAAGAAAACAACGAAAATTTTCACCCGAGATCTTTTGTTTTTTAGTTTCTTTTCGGTTAAAGTAACTGATATGGAGGTTTTTTAACTTCCTTTTGACAGTTTTTGTTCAGTAACCAAAAAAAGTTGGAAATTGTTCCCTAGTGTAATCCTTAATAAAGTAAGTTTGTTTTTCGATTACGAATTACCAAGATACGAATATTTTTTTTGTGATTTTTTTAGGGATGACTGCCATGGCTCCATTTTTTTAATACAGGACTTTCTCTGCTACGTAAGCGTTCACCTCTGTGCCGATTAGATACATACGGCCCTGTGGTGTCGTGCGAAAACGATTTATTAGCATCGAACGACCAAGCGTATATTTACACTATTTAAGGCTCTAATGAGGCACCAAGTGGTACATTAGTTGTTGCTACCAAGTACCACTGTTGATTAGATCTGTCCTGCCTGCAAGAACAACAAGTCCCATCTGCATTTTCTCAGCTCGTTTATGGCCTTACTGGTGCACTGTCTTTTCAGTGTACAAAGAGGTATCATTCGTAAAAATCGGACAAGAACTAAAAAAGATTTGCTTAGCGAAATATGTGCTGTTTTTAAACCTGTGCAAAATAGATAAAATGCAGAAAATTTTTATTTTGCTGATTTTTTTTTAACTTATCCGAATTTTTTATTTTAACGTAGTTTTGACAAAACAGCAATGGCGTACTAGATTAGATTTAATAGAATAGTGTTTTTAGGTGCACTGTTTACAGTGGTAAAAACAGCACCTCTTTTGTTAAGCAAACTTTCTTGGTTCTTTACCATTTTTACGAATGATACCTCTTTGTACACTGAAAAGATGTGGCTTTCCGGAAAAAAGTTTGACATGAAGGAGTGAAAAAGGTTTAAAAGCATACGCCATTACGGATTTTCATAAAATGTCAAATTTGACAAATAGTATATATAGGCCAGAGCCCTTACTTGACCATTCAAAGACGGATCTAGCTTCAAACTAGGGGGGGGGGGGTTAATCACATATTAGTAGTAACTAGGGGGCGGCTCAATACCTGGCAAGTAAGCCCAATCGGTCCCTTTTTACCTTACCTCAGTCCAGCCCCCTAATCTACCAGCTGTATCGCTTGTACGGTAGTGGGCTCTCCGGGCCTTCCTGTACTCTGCACGAAGTCCAGTACTTTGGCCCACTTGAGAGCTCGTATGTCCTCTGCATCCAGGTTCGCTTGTCCGTGTACCTGATGCCTCAACCTGGCAGATAGAGTCATTCCCGATCCCGATGCGAGTCGATGTTTACTGAGTCGGTCAGTATTCCTGTCAGTAGTCCAATATCTTTTCGTGTCCTTCCCAGGAGCCATTGGAGTCTGGCCGCGTCCAGTCCGTCGATGAATTCTTTGGACTGTCTGCATCCTATTTCGCTCTCCCAGGAGTCTGCCAATGCATCGTTAGTCCATTTAATGAGTCGACTTTGCAGCTGTCTCCTTGTTACACCTAAGAGTGGTTCCGGCCCCACGTATTGAGTGCTGGCCCCGATCCGAGCGAGTTCATTCGACTTTTCGTTGCCCGACAGTGTCCCGGTACCCACATCACTGTAACTCTCTTGTCTCGACGCAAGGCTTCCAGTGCTTCGACGCACTCTTCCACCAGAGTATTGGCAATTTTTGGCGCACTGAGTGCCTTTAGGGCCGCTTGGCTGTCGGAGCATATGTATGTTGCTGCCATTATAATGGCGTATACCTCGGCTTGGAAGACCGTAGCTTGCTCTCCGAGCGGGTAGCTCACCCAAACTTCTCGGTCTTGCACGTAGACCCCCGCCCCTGTTGTCTGGCTCTCCGATAGCTTGGAGCCATCGATGTAGCACAGCGTTCCTCTAGAACTGTTGGTGGAGGTTCTCACTCACAATTTAGTCTGCTTTTAAAAATTTTGTATTTAATGAATAACGGAGTTATTCGCACTTAAAATGGGGGGGGGGGTGTCTTGACGCTAAGCTGCACCCTCCCATGCTTAGGAGACAGATTTAATGAAAGTCGGTATGTCATAACCGATGGTTTTTGTAAACTTAAAGTACCCTTCTTTAGGAGTACATAATTAGTTCAAAATTATGACATATCAACTTTCAATAAATCTGCCTCCTAAGCATGGGGGGGTGCAGTTTAGCGCCAAGTCACACACCCCTCTTTTAAGTGTGAATAACTCCGTTATTTATTAAGTACAAAAATTTTTAAAAGGGGACTAAATTAGTACATAGTTTTTACAATATACAAATTGAGTTTCGTTTAGGGGGGGGGGGGTATAGCTTGATTGAGCCTGCGTTCAATACCCTCTGATTTCTATAAATCTTCTAATGCCGTGGGTAAAAGAATTTAAGAAAATCACTCTGAAAAATGTAATTTTTACACATTTTTAATGCTGCTAAAAAAATTATTGTAAAAGTTGTTACAAAATTCAGATCTTTTTCAAAACAAACCCAACCGAACTTCCTCAAATCCGCGCTTGTTACCCTTGTTATAAAAAGCAATCGAAATATTTTTCTTCACTGATTTCAAGGTCAATCAAGTGCAAAAAGAGGTAATTTTCGTTTGACAGCATTAAAACATCTAATGCACATAGAACCTTGTATTTACGCCTGCCATCAGAGATCTATTGGTCGCCCAGCATATTAAAAATCGACGTCGCCATATTGTTTACCACTGTGGCGCTGCTGGACCTTAAAAGATCGAGATTTAAATGTGTGCCACGGTAGCGTTTGTTTTCGTTTTTTTTTATCTTTTGGAATTCTTTAATAATGATAACGTTTTTTAGAAGAAATTGTAATGGAATGCAATTAACATAAATTGTATAGTAAATAATTGTTACCGGCCAAGCAAACATCTGTTTAAATAATTTATTATAATTATTATTTTTACGAAAAAGTTAGTTTTAATTGTGTAACTACTAAAACTAAATGTCCAAGTTTTAATAACTTTCTAGTTTTTCAAATTTGCTTACAAATGATTTTTGACCCTTCTGTTACACGTGCAAAAAAATCGTCATAATTTGAACGATACATTTTTCAAAAATATAATAATCTCTCGGTGCGGTACTTAGTATTAAGTTTAAAATTTCACAATTTAAAAAAACTAAAAAAAATATGTATATAGAAGAAATAATAAAAAAAATAAAAAATAATACATATATAGAACAAAATAAACAAAAAATATGAGTTCCGTAGAGACGCTTAATTTTCCTTCAAATTGAAGGTACATCTGCCGATTCTGCCATTTGACAAGATGGTTGCCGTTTACATGAATCCTGTGTCAGATTTTTTCATCATCATTTCATCTCCTAATTCCTGGCACCGTACTGATGAGCACCAACCACAAGTGCGAAATCCGGATCTACGGTTATCATTACCTTTTTTGAGGGAAAGCTCGCTATTCATTGATTTTGTTATTTATTCACCCTCGCTAAATCGTTTTTTAAAAAATATGAGGTTACACCCTATTTTCTTACTAAATTTCATACAAATCGATTCAACCGTTTTTGCGTGATTGATGGACCAAAATCTTAATTTATTGGCGCTAAAATTTTTAGGCGCTGTAAATATGTTAACGCTGTTACCAAAAAACAATTGTACTGAAACAGTTTATCTACTTTAGTAAGTTGGTAAAAAGCCTTTTAATATTCATAACGGACGGACCAGCAAGAAGAAGCATACCTTTATTTATTTTTTTATGATTTATTTAGCTGCCAGTAGGACCTTAAAGGATGTCAAAAAGTTAAGATCACACTTAAATAATATTTGTTAATATTTTACCAAAAAACGAGAGTTAAGAATTTAACTAACAAAATGTTGCATTTAAATTACAAGAAAAGTGATCTACTTCTGCCATGGATAGTGTGCAAACATATCATTATTTAATTAATAAAATAGATAATTATTTGAATGAAAATTATTTGTGTGTATACCTTATCTCAAAAGAAATATTTGATAAATTTTTTGTCTTCCACCAACACATAAAAAACCGTTTCTTAAAATTTTTCTCCTACTTTTTGGTATTTTTGGATTTCTTACAGTTTATTTAAAAAATAAAAATGCCAAGAGTCCGCGGTCGTCAACAATTTCATCATTTAAACGACTTCGAGAAAGGTTGTATCGTGGGCATGAAAGAGGCTGGTTTTGGTTTAAGGGAAATTGCAAGAAGGGTTAATGCCAATCCATCAACAGTGTTAAGAGTTTGGAGAAGGTAGTCCAATGAGACTTATAGACGTTGTGCGGGTTCTGGACGCCCTAGATTATTACAATGTCGTGATTTACGGCATCTCAGATTTCTTGCTCTCAGAAATCGACGCGACAGTATACGCCAAGTAAGAGATGTTCTGGTTTTAGCTACAGGACGAGTTTTTTCAAGGATGACGGTTAATCGAAGATTACTTGGTATGGGGCTGAGGGTTTACCATCTGCTTTTGGTGCTACCTTTGACCCCACAACATAAGGCTCGCCGCTTGGAGTGGTGTAGAGCTCGGCAAAACTGGAATGACGAATAGAATAGCATAAGCTTTAGCGACGAATTCAAGTTTTGTTTAGGCGGCCATGATGGATGCATGAGGGTTAGGCGATTTCGAGGTGAGAGACGAAATGTAGACTTTGCTATTGAACGTGATACAGCAAGACAGCAAAGTATCATGACACGGGGTGCTATATGTTTAAGAAGCAGATCACCTCTGGTCCTCATCAACGGCAATCTGACCGCTCGGCAATATATCGATGAAGTGCTGCGGCCAGTTTTACATCCCTACCTACAAACTATCCCAAATGCGATCTTTCAACAAGATAATGCCAGACCGCATATTGCTCGTGAAACAATGGACTTCTTACATGAGCTTGGCTTATGTCCATTTGCTCTGCGATTTCTTTAAGGATTCCTTTGCGCTAAGGATCTCTTAACGGTGCTAAGTAGCTGATTTGGTTTGCTCAGCTTTTCTTTGTAGTCTAAGGGATACCTAAATTTAAAATGCCAGATATCGAGCCTTAAATCATCCTTAGGAGAGAATTCTAACATCATTTTTTGTCAACTCGAAAACGGTAAAAAAAATAAAAATGGAATTTTTAAATGACGATTTGGATGTGCTGAATATAATTGAAAATGGTTTTGCCAGAAGGGTCTAGATTTAGATTTAGATTTTTTTAACGTTTCCGGCTAACCAAACCAACAGTTCGAAATATTTTGCCAAGAACAGTTGGAGTTAGATGGAGGACGTTTCGGTTTAAGACTGTATGACTTACAAAGTATAGAACCAGTCAATGCAGAGACAACCCACACTCAATTTAATTTCCATGATGCCCCAATGGATGATGGCTTCAAGTTTTTATAGTCACATATTTTTATGCAAGTTTTTTTGTTGTTTTATTAGTTTAATCAAAATAAATATCACTGTTTTTAGAAACAATTAACAATCTTCAATTATACTGAGGACACTACGATTATGTGCACTGGAGGGCATCTTTCTAGCATTGAGGATTTTAAGGCCAATTACAGGGTGGATTCTTTAAACGAAACGATGCTTCTAACGGGTTAGAATTTGGTTTTATAAAAAAATCCAAAAACACGTCAACTGAGATTTTTAATTTCCTTTGATCATGCTATCTTGGATTTTGTCTATGACATTTAGTTTACGAGGTATGGCATTTTTTTTTAAATAGGACACCCTGTATATTTTGCAATTTTTTAAATCTGCAAACAATTCTCTCTTCAGCACTACCACACAGGAGGATCTATCTGGAGATTTTTAAATGACCCTTGCTGAAGCTGACAAAATTAATGTAAAAACTGACGCAAAGAATAATTAATAATAAATAATAATTATAATAATAATAACAAATATTAACAACAAATAATGGCTTTATGACAAGCAGCGCCATCCAGTGGTTGAACTTATAACAAGATTTAATTCCTAGCTATGGAAAACTTTTTTTTGGCCAGAGCAAACGAATGAAATTTAGGGAATACTTAAAAATTATGGATTTCTTTACTACTCATTACTTAAGCAAATCGCAGATCAAATGAACATTAGAGACTTTAGAATGGCCAGCAAGAACGCCTGACTTGTCGCCTATCGAACACGTATGGGATATGATAGGGCGCAATCTTAGTCGATTACCACGTCCCCCTGGAAACTTGGATGAACTCTGGCATTCCGTAAGGAGGATTTGGATAAGTGTTCGTCAATATGATATAGACCATCTTATTTTGTCAATGCCCAATAGAACAAACGAGTGCATAAATAACCATGGAGCTACTCATTGTTAACTTTTTGGTGATTATCATGGAGGAATCTTCTTGGACATGTAATCAATTACCAAGAGCATCCTGACGTATTAATATATAAATAAATTACTTTCAAAATATTTGTCCTTTTCTGGTGTTGCATTTTTTTTGTTCTCCAGTATATAAAAAAACACCCAAATTTCATGTTCTTGCCATTTTTTTCACACAAAGAAACATTTTAAATTACTTTTTTAATAGAAACAGTTTTAGCCTCTGGAGGCAAATTAAAAAATATATAAGTGGTCAGTAGGTTAATGCCTTCGGTAATTCGTATTTTGTGATATTACCCGTGGTGGACTTTTAGCTGAAATGGCTGCCATGTGTATACGACTATTGGTTTTTATATATTTTCCTGAGCGAGGGAAGTTTTGGAGTACATCTTAACTTAATTTATTTACCACGTTTACGTTGTATTTCAACCAAATCCACGCACACCATAACTATACACGCGTAATTTATTTTTTGATCAGAATATTACGTTACCCAATTAGTTTTTTTACGGTTCTTCTCAAAATCGACCTTTATAAAAATAACTGAACAGGTAATTTGCATTGCCTTATTGCTTAATAACGCATTACGTCTACGTGTGCATATCTTTAAGTACGCGGAGCGTAACCGCAGTTAGTACGGGAGCTGAAAACATTTTTTGTCTAGAAAAATGATGGTCCAGTGTTTTAGAGGTCCTGGGTTTAAATACCGATCGCGGAAATATACTTTTTAAAATTTTAAAGTCAAAATTCAAAAACTATTACTAGAGAACCCTGGCTAGACTTAAGTTTATCTTTAAAATGAGACTAAAATTTCTGAAAAATTTCTGTATTTGGATAGAAAAATGTAAGGCCAAAAACACCCTTGCAAGCGAAATTTTGCATGAGTTAGACAAGGAGAGCTTCCTGTACTCTTCAGAAAGATGCAAATTCGACACCTCCGAGATATAGGCCACTAACTACTTACGATTTAGTACCCTTTCGGTCCAAAACAAACGCCATTTTTGACACTGTTGACAGTTGTTACATGACTTAAATGTCAAAATGGCCACCGATGTGGACTGAAGGTCACTAAAACAGGAGTAGATGAGAGGCCAACAACTAAGGTTAAAATTTTTGCATGCTGACCAAAAACACTAAAAATTAAACCATTTCCTAAAGTTTCCTCCAAGTATTCAGAAAAAAAAATGGTGCTAGAAAGAACAACAAACAAATAAATAAAAATATCTTGAAAACTGTAGCTTTGAAAGATTAAACCTTATAACAACATTCTTGGGTAAATTAAAACCAAAATCTAAAAACCGCATATCAATCAATATCTGCTTTACTTCTAAAGTTGTGATTTTTTTTTTATATATTTTAACGTTTTTTTAAATAACTCGAAGAACTAAAACTCCCACGAATTTGGACTTTATAACAAAATTTCTAGTCCATATTCATGGAAAACTGAAAACCGTATATCGGTACTTGCTTTTGTTCCAAAGTTATATTTTTTTTAAATATATAATCCCACTTTTCCCCCCTTCAACCCCCACCTCCCTACCCAATAGTTAATCAGTTCATGGTCAGCCGATAGAGGATTTTTGTACCAAATTTCGTTAAAATCGATTAATGCCCGTGTGCACCACTTCCCCTTACTTCTTCCACTTGTTCAAGTGTCGCTTGAACTGAGGGTGACCCTTGAGATTTACTCGGTTTGCAAAAGTTTCGAATATGGTCCACTTGGAAAAAGTAAGGAAATTATTGGCAAGGTGGCAGTTATCTGCATTTTTTTGTGTTTTTTGTGTGGTGATCATGATTATCACCTGCCAGCTGTCAAAAAACCACGTAAAATTTGAGGTTGTTTTAAAAAAAAAATTTTATTGATGATTTATGATTGTATGGAGGAAAAGGCACATAAAACTACTATAATTGGTTAACTATAAAACCTGACTATTTATTTAGTATATGTTTTCACATCGTAATCAATACGTATTGAAAAGATTGTCTTCTTTTTCTTTCATAGAGCATGTTCTCTGTTTCGACACAGAGCGTAACATATGAAGAACAGCAAGATGCTTGATTTTCGATATGTATTGAATACGATGTGAAAACATACTAATTATTATACCACCAGACCAACTCAACCCATTTTTCAGTTTCTTTGCAACGAATTTGCGAAAAAAAGGTGAATTATTCGCTTAGCGAAAAAAACTTCACAAAGTCTAATTCTTCATCTTCTAAAGCACAGACCACTATTATAATCACAGAAAGATTTTAAGGCAACGGAACAGTTTTATAATCTGATTTTAATTACTTTTGTTTAAAAAAAAATAATCAAAAAAATACCTCACATAACCTCAAAATGTGCTTAAGCCGAAGTAATTCTACGGCTTATCTTAATTGCAGCTTAAGTGCCACTTAAATGATATTCCACACCATTGCACACCAAAACTAAAGCTTAAGCTCGACTTACATGTCCAGCCAAACCCGTGCACACGGGCATAAGGCGTTCTTGAGTTATTTTGTATAAAGACAGACCGACAGATAACTTTTTTTTTCGTCGATTAAAGTGTTTTGAAACCTTAGTAACTCATTTCTGATAAAATTAAAAAGAGTCAACATTTCTCGATTTTAATAGTCTCCCATACCATATTGGTATGTTGGTGTTGTTGCAATGTGCTCTTCATTTAAAGTTTTTTTAAAGTATTTTCTTGTTTTTTTTTATTTTTTTTTATTTGCTCGTTATTTAAACCACAGATTGCAAAAAGAAACGTTAATTTATCCGCTAGTTGTAAAAACTACTATTTTGTGATCTTCTCTTGAACTATTAACTTTACCGAGCGGAACATCATATAAAAACGGCGTTTTTAATGCCAAATTAGGACCGATTTTTTTTTGGAGGCGTAATCCCCATTTTTAGCACTAATTGAGATGCTTTTCCGCAGAAATTGAGCCATTTTGTAAGCCATATGTTGATAATTTGGACGAACAACCAATTTATTTATATTAATGGAGTGTGATCATTAACAAAAAAACGGGAATCAACGAAAAAATCAATTACTAAAAAATGTTTTAATAAATGGACGGTTAACAATAATACAAAGTAGAACAAAAAACAATCAAAATAATTTATCAGATTGAATAAATTTGATATTAATTTAAGTCCAGTTTATTGAATTAAATTATTTAGGATTAATATTAATATGTTAGTAGAGTGAAGTAGCGAAATTAATATGAAATGACATTTCCGACTTCTACAAACTGGAAAAAGAATTTTGAAATAGGACACAGCATGTGTGTTACAGTTCATTCCAAATTCTACGGACTAATTTAATGATAAAGTGAATTTCGTGTCCGCAAATAAAAATTAAAGTAACAGTCGTGGCATATCGGGCAAAACGTTTTTCTTTCTCAATTTATTATGACCAGGCCTCCAATGTTTAATGGAGAATCCAGACATCTACAGACCTGTTTTATCCTTATTGTATTTATTTACCGTCTCCTGCACTTTTCAATTTTGATGTTTTTTTTCTCAGTTTATTCGACAGGTGGCGCACACAGGTACTACATCTCCGCGGATTACTACAAACTTTTTGTTTTAAATTCGAAAGGTGTGATGGTTGCCTGTGTAGCTTCAACTTCCAGGTACAATCCTATGACTCCCTGATGATTCCTAATAAGGATGAAACAGATCTGTAGGTGTCATAATGAAGTGAAAAACAAAAACGCTCTGTCCGATATGCCACGAGTGTTACTTTAATTTAATGATGCCCACCAAAGATTAGGATATCAAAATATTTAGGTTCGCCAAAACCAAATATTCCTAAAGTCAATTTACACTCGATTTGTTCTCGAGTTAATGTTGACTTTTAGTTTACTTCTAGAATAAATCAAAATGCCAAATTTACTTGCATTTAATCTGAAGAAAAAAGACGATTTAAACTTCTAATTAAATAAGTAGTTTTTTTTCAAACGACCGGAAACTAGCCACTTTCCGTACGATTTTTTGTACGGAAAGTTCTATATTACAAAGGCATGTTCTTTCGACATATTTCAACTCTCAAGTTTCCGGTCCCTTGATCCTTTTCCGGTCCCATTTTTGGCCAAGTTGGCTATGACTTCTTGTTGACAGTTTTTAGCTTTTATTTTTTTTGGGCAGTTTTGACACTTCTAAAAAAGGTCTTTTAAATTTGTTTCAAAAGTTTTGTTTACAAAAATGGACTCAGATCTAGAAAATGAGTTGAATCCGGAGGAAATAATAGAAGCTGCTTCAAGAGTCACATACACCGAAAAATCGACCACACATTTTTAATTCTCAAATAAGTATAGTTGCGTTTTTTTCTGCAACGTTGCGGTGGAAAAAGTGGAAAAATGTCATAGATACGCTTACATGCGCGACTTACATCAATTTTAGCAAGATTTGTTTTGGATTGTTAAGTGACTCGCCATTCAATATTTTTATTTATTTTTATTGGGTGTACTTCGTTTGCCAATTCTATTTATATATTATATAATAATGTCCATTTGCACCGCAGAGTTAAAACCAGATTTAAATTTAAGACGCCGATTTTGATTTGCACCGTATTTTAAAACCGAATTTAAGGGTGGTTAAACCCGGTTTGGTTAACACCTCATTCAGCAAGGCTTAAAAATTTTTAAACCCAGATTTAGCATAAAACTTGTTTCTTATTGGTCAGATTTTTACGTTTAATTATATATGCAGTTGCAGCAAGTTGCATGAAAATAGATTAGAATTTCGATGTAACTTTTTAGTAATTTTGGTTTTTTGCTTTTGTTGATACGGCCTCGAACGGATCCAAAAGGTTTATGTGTGCAAATGTAAACGTAGCTGTGATCTCAGAAATAAATAGATGGCTATCTTTGTTTGACTGGTTGTTTAATGTGTATGGCTATCATTGTCATATGGAATTAGTTGGGACGAGTTGGACTTAGTGAGGATTAAGGTCTAATATTTAAAAAAAATCAATAAAAGGTGTTTGTTTGTAGATATAGGTATGAGTTTACTTTATTAAAAAATACAAAAAAATAAAATGATTTATTTAAATGAAATCAAAATGAACACAATGATCGATGTACCTTTTTTGTAATTTTGGTTTTTTGCTTTTGTTGATACGGCCTCGAACGGATCCAAAAGGTTTATGCGTGCAAATGTAAACGTAGCTGTGATCTCAGAAATAAATAGATGGCTATCTTTGTTTGACTGGTTGTTTATTGTGTATGGCTATCATTGTCATATGGAATTAGTTGGGACGAGTTGGACTTAGTTAGGATTAAGGTCTAATATTTAAAAAAAATCAATAAAAGGTGTTTGTTTGTAGATATAGGTATGAGTTTACTTTATTAAAAAATACAAAAAAATAAAATGATCTATTAAAATGAAATCAAAATGAACACAATGATCGATGTACCTTTTTTGTAATTTTGGTTTTTTGCTTTTGTTGATACGGCCTCGAACGGATCCAAAAGGTTTATGCGTGCAAATGTAAAGGTAGCTGTGATCTCAGAAATAAATAGATGGCTATCTTTGTTTGACTAGTTGTTTATTGTGTATGGCTATCATTGTCATATGGAATTAGTTGGGACGAGTTGGACTTAGTTAGGATTAAGGTCTAATATTTAAAAAAATCAATAAAAGGTGTTTGTTTGTAGATATAGGTATGAGTTTACTGTATTAAAAAATACAAAAAAATTAAATGATTAAATGTAATTTTACTGCTTCCTTTTCCTTTTGTGATGTGTTGCTTTTTCCACTTTTTAAACGCCGAAAGTTCTTATTGGGCTCTTTTAATAAAAATTCAATGTCCCGTCAGAATAAAAATCTTCTAAAGATCATGACTACAACGAGTCTTGAACAATTTTGGCCACATAAAGGCACTGCTCTTGTAACATTAAAAACAAGAAATTCTAATAAAAAAATTTAGCAGCCACCGCAACGCCACCGACTTTCAAAGAAATAATCAGCGCTAGGGTATGTCCGCAAATTTAAAGATTTAGTCGGGATATGCTTCTTTCCTTTACCAATAGCATGACAAAAAAAGACAGAATGAAAACAACGACGATTTTCCGTCATTCTCGGACATACCCCTTTTAACATCGGCACCCATAATAATAAAGGATGATCTACATAAAATTTAATGAATTCTGATAAATTTGACAATATTTGCCCTATTTAACACAAGAAAACGATTAAAATAAATAAAAGTAATAGTTCTCCCACAGTCTCACAAACGATTTTAGGAATAACCTTGAAAACTGTTTAAAAATCCGTTTTTAGTCTCGTGTGAACACATCTTAATTCCACCATTTTTAGTCTCGTGTGAACACATCTTAATTCCACCAAACAAAAAAAACATTCGCGTTGTCCAACGCCAATGCAACGTTGCGGAAAAAAACGCAACTTATACTATAAATATAGGTAAATAAAAAACAAACCTAGAAATCTGCCTTTTACGAGTTGTTTTATCATCACTGAATTAACCCTGTGAAGCTAATAGGCACTACAGTATAATTTTTCTAATGATTTTTACAATTTTGCACAAGTTAAAAATACAAAAATCTTTTCTAACCACAAAACTTTACTTGTTTTTCTTTAGTTTTCATCTTAAAAACTACCGGCCTCAGCGGCAATGGCTATCTAGCCAACAAGAAGCAGAAAAAATCAGGGGAACGTTCATAAATTACGCAACACGTAGGCGTTGACGAAAGTGATAGGTACTACAATGTTTTTTCTGATCGTTTGAAAAAAAAGTACGTATGATACACGACCGGAAAGTGTCTTTACAGGTCTAGTGACGTAAATACCTTATACGTCACTAGAACGGAAACGGGAACTTTATAGGTCAACACCGAAAGGCAAGACCTGTAAATCTGTGGAGACCTGTAAAGTGTACTTTACTTTTTTTTCAACCAAGTAATATTGGCCAATTTTTACACCTAGGGGTCATTAATAAACTTTTTACTATAAAAATAAAAAAAAATAAAGAAAAAATAATAAAAAAAAAGTTCCAATCAAAATCCAACAACAAAAAATAAAAAAATAAAAACCAAAATAAAATCAAAAAAATTAAAAAAGTTTTAAAACTGTCAACACAAGTCATAGCCAATTTGACTAAAAATAGTACCGGAGAATAAAACAGGCCGGAAAATTATAATTTTCTGGTCTCTTCTTCTTTTTTTCTGGTCCCATCTTTATAAAGTTACACTTTCCGTACACAAAATTGCACGGAAAGTACGGTCGAATTTTTACTCCGGAAAGTTTTTCTTTACAGGGAGTTCTCAAAAAGGGCCCTTTTTATTTTCCCAGGCAAGTTAATTATTGTTTATTAATGACTTGTGTGCAGTCAAGTTGACATGCTCTGAAATTTTGATATTTCTAACAGTTTTGTTGCCAGCGAAAGTTTGCGTGAGTAAGACAAGGAAAGCTGCCAGCGAAGAATTCTTTAATTTATTTTCAATTTATTAAAAATAGTAAAATTTCAATAAAATGACACGAAACTGTGAACAGACAGTTATAGGGAGAATTTTTAATAAAAATTTAAATCAAGGTATTATTTTGGCATATTTTTATGATGTATGATGTTCCCATAGAAATTTGCGCGGACTTCACCTTACCTTTCGAAAAAGTAAAGAATGTAAAAAAAGTGTATTAATTGTAATAAATTTAATTTTTCTATCATTATTTTCAAAAAAAAAAATGGTACTAAAAAGCACGGATAGTCCACCATACAATCAATGATTTTATGCTGAAAGGAAATTAAAATATCTCGAAAACTGTAGCTTTGCAAGATTTGAACTTTGGATTTTTTGGGTAATATTTACGAAAACCAAAATCTGAAAACCGTATATCAATAGCTGCTGCCTGTTTTTTCAAATAACTCGGAAACTGAACTGGACTTTATAACAAAATTTGTAGTGCATATTCATGGAAACCTAAATCTGAAAACCGTATATTCCTACTTGCTTTTGTTCCAAAATTACAATTTTTTTAAATATAATATCCCCCTTTTCCCCTTTTCAACCCCCCCACCACCCTACCCAAAAGTTAATCAGTTTATAGTCAGCCAAAAACCAAATTTCGTTAAAATCGATTAAGGCGTTCTTGAGTTATCGTGTATACAGAACTACAGACAACTTTTTGTTTCGTCGATTAAGGTGTTTTGGAACCTTAACTCATTTTTGATAAAATAAAGAAAAGTCAAAATTTCACCTTACTAGTCCCCCATACCATTGCTATGTTTCCATGGATATTGAATTCGTTTTCAATATGTTTTGAAAACTTTTTTTTCACGAGTTTTCATGACAGGTTTTCAAATCGATTTTGAATCGATTTGAAAACGGTTTTCAAATTTTTATATTTGGCAGCTGACATGTGTCATAGTTGTCAAATATTCATTTTTGAGTTTTGGTACTTTTTTTTAAATGTATTTTATTCAAAAGATGATGTTGGTCCTTGCCACACATTTTTTTTTAATTTCAATTGCTACTCTGTTTGCAAGTGGAAGTGAAGAAAGAAATGCTGGACTGGTATATGTGCATAGCACATACACTTTCGAGCCAAATATTTCTTTTATTTTCCATAATTAATTTTTTTAAAGTCTTTAAAAAAACAAATCGTTAGTTATTTAAGTAAGGTTATGTTATTAATCTTCTTTTTTTCTATATATTCCACCAAATTTTAGAATGCCAGTTCCACAGTTTTACTTCTATTTCTCTCTCTCTCTCTCTCTCTCTCTCTCAAAAAGAGTGAGAGCAATAAAATATAATTTGGCGGCTGTCTGGTAATCCGACCCAATACGCATGTGTAAACTCAATCCCCGTTTTCATGGAAAATCGGTATTTCGATCTCAATACGATCTTGATCCAACCCTAAAAATTTTCAGGGTCGGATCTAGATTGAAATCGATTTGAATACTGGAAAAACAGGTGTTTTCATGGACGGTATCGGATTGAAATCGTTTTCAGAACGAACTCAATTCCCATAAAAACGTAGCAAATATTGGTATGGTGGACTGATAAGGTATTGTTTTATATGAATCACGACTCCGTCTTGAGGTGAAGAAATATATTTTTTTTGGGAAAAGCAATAACTGATTACTTGCTTAGTTAGAGAACTGTAAAGCCCAGACTTTTATGAAATTTTCTACGATGCTTCAAAATAACGTTGATGCTAAAAATCCGCATTTTTAGATCATTTTCAATAAAGAAAGTAGTAAGTTTTAATTTTAATATTCTTTAAGATTAACGTTTTTTTTTTACAGGATTAGGTAATTACAAATTGACAATTTTTGCATGGTTCCCCCCCCCTCTTTTTGTGGGGGATTTATAATTCAATAACTGTCAAATTTCTCCTAGTCAGAGAAGTAATAAATTGCTCCGTATTCGTTCCAACCAAAATCATGAAAAAAGTTCAATTATTATTCTTCACAAAATATTTCTGTGTAAAACGTCTTCATAAACAGCGAATCCAATTTAAAGTCCTTCCAACTATGTTTCAATAAAATATAAACCAATCAGAGCTGCTAAAACAGAAAATATTTCACAACAATTTCTTCTGCCGGTATTTATTTATTGTATATGAGTGTATCCAATGACTTTGCATCGCATATTTTCTCGATAATTAAGAAATATATAGAAAAATCGGACGCAATAAATATTATGGCAAAATCAGATCATTTTCCGGATTTATGAGTTCTAGATAGCAAACTTAGTTATTGGATAATTAAGAGGCTAAAATTAGGTTTCGATAGAAAGTACTTGGCAAATTGGTTTTACAAAATCCCTTCTTAGTGATCGATAACTTTAAACAAAGTCCGAGACGAAAGGCTCATAGAATCTCTTAAATAAATTGAACTGGATGATCGAGATCTATAGAAAATTGACAACCTATACTGGAACGAAATAACTATGAACTGAGAAGCAAACCACAGGATCGGGGGTTTACGTAGAAGACCAGGAGGTTCGAAAGAGCTATCCGCTCGGAGAGCAAGCCACGGTCTTTCAGGCAGAGGTGTATGCCATAATAATGGCTGCAACCATGGAGGAAATAAAGAACGGTACGGAGGAGCATGTTTATATATGCTCCGACAGCCAATCCGCCCTAAAGGCACAAAGGGCGCCCAAGATCAACAACACTCTGGTGGAGGAATGTGCGGATGCACTAGAATCCTTCGGAGAGGGCAAAAAATTGACACTTATGTGGGTACCGAGACATATGGGGGTGCCGGGGAACGACAAGGCCGACGAACTTGCCAGGATTGGGGCAAGCACCCATTATGTAGGTCAGGAACCACTCCTAGGAACAACCAAGAGGCAATTGCAAAGTCGACTCAATAAATGGGTCAACGATGCCATTGCGACCGCTTGGAGAGGAGGAACAGGATGCAGACAGACCAGGGACTTCGTGAAGCGCCCGGATGTAGCCAGACAAAAATGGCTTCTGGGGAGATCATAAAGGGACGCTGGTCTGCTGACAGGAATGATAACAGGTCACAACCGCCTAAGGAAGCACATGACCCGGATCGCGGTGGAAAATGACTCGACCTGCCGGACTTGCAGGCGGACAGAAGACACATCTCGACATGTTATAGCGAACTGCGAGGCATACCAGAGCACGAGATACCAGGTATTCGTTTCCCCGACCCTGAATGAGGAGGACCTGCACACGCTCAAATGGTATAAAATATTGGACTTTGCAAAAAGAACAGTAAAACCAGAAGAGCAGACTGCCAGTGGTGCAGGCAGCGGATTAGGGGCAGGCTCGGGGTAAGGTAGAAAGGCCCCAGGGAGGCCTACTTGCCAGGCTTCGCGGCGCCCCTTCTCTACTACTGCATAACGGCCCTGCCCTTGCATTTTCCGAAAAAAAAGCCGTAGCGATAATAACTCTCCCAATCAAGTTAGGCTGGAAAAAATGCAGAGCCAAAAACTCTTCTGAGCGCGAGTAGACTGCTTCAAGCATACGCAGTAGATTTCTCGCCTGTGGCCTTGCCCAAAGTCAACCATGATTTTTCATTGTGGAACCATCGGACACTTAAAATAAAATTTGATGGCTAACTGTCCGGAGAGGTCGGAATAAGAGGTGTAATAAAATAATAGTGCACTTACAACAGCGAAGAGGGGTTTGACCATAAACGGAATAAAAATCAACAACATAAGATATGCTGAAGAAACTCTCATAATTGCAGACTCGCTGGAAGATCTGCAAGATAAAAATTAGTTATTATTAAAAAAACAATTATAAATATTTGAGTTTAAGCTTGGTTTCGGCGCTACTTTCGAGCAGCTAGTAGTAGTAGAGAAGGGGCGGCGCGAAGACTGGCAAGTAGGCCTCCCTGGGCCCTTTCTGCCCTACCCCGAGCCTGCCCCTAATCCACCGCCTGCACCACTGGTCTGGCAGTCTGCTCATCTGGTTTCACTGTTCTTTTTGCAAAGTCCAGTATTTTGTCCCATTTGAGCGTGTGCAGGTCCTCCTCATCCAGGATCGGGGAACCGAATACCTGGTATCTCGTCCTCTGGTATGCCTCGCAGTTCGCTATAACATGTCGAGATGAATCTTCTTCGAGCAGCTAGGCTAGGCTAGGCATCCATTTCATTTGATCTCATTTCTTGAATTATATGCTCATGATATTTCTCATCTATTTGAAGGTACGAGGATATTTATTTTGTGCCAATTTTGAAACTGCTGTTGTCCGTAATGGTTAGTAATTTTCTGTTTTTTTTTGTTTCTAGGCCCGTTTTCTTCGCCTACTTGGTGGTCGATTGATCAATAGTGTTTTTAAACCAGTTTCCAGATGAATTGTAAAAGGGATTTGCCAGATGAATTGTAAAAGAGATTTTAAAAATAATCGTTCATGTTTGATCTCACTTCGTTTTGGTAAATATTTGTCAAGAAGTATTGGGCAGATGTCGGGATTAGTCCTATTTGAAATCAACCATTTGGAGCTGCTTTACAAGGGCTTATCACCTCTATGCGCGGTTTTCAAAAAGACTGGATTGTATTCTATACGCCCTGTGTTTTCTCCAATGCTGCTGGTTTCTTTTTTTAAAATAGCTTACTTGCGACCGAGCTCCTTCAATGCCTCTCCAAGCCAGTTCGGAGAAAAGCACGAAAAACAGTTAATTGTTAATTTATTTATAAATAATAAGATACAATAGTCTTGTAATAATCGAAAAATGATCCCCATTTCTGCAAAGCCTTGAGACTTGTGTACAGACATGAAGAAATGGCTTAAAGAAGAAATTTTTAAACTAAAACATTTTTGTTACTTACGCTTATTGGCGAGTTTGTAGAAAATTTTAATGTATAATAAATTACTGCATTTAAAAAAAAAAACAAAAATAATTAAATTAATGATCTTAAGACTTAAAAAAACTTAACAAATCACACGCAGTACCTATGGCTATTGCCTTCATATCAGTCAATGTTAACGTATGATATATTAAATAAATTATATGTATCTTTAAGTTTACAGTTTATACAGTAAAGTCATAGTAGTATTATCAATAAAGAAAATATCGTTTTTCTTATTTATTTACGATGTTATTAATAGTATTAATATTAATTAATAGTTATTAATTAATAATTATTAATAGTATTATTTAACTGTAGGTTTTTTTAACTGTTTTTTATTCTAAATAAACTAAAAGTTTATTTTTCAACCCAGAATTTTGTATTAGCACTTAGTTCATTAAATATTTTAGGACCTTGGATGTAATTTGAGTTTTGAATGCGACTTAAACCATACGTACTTTCGTCGCAAATATTAACAATTGCTTTAAAGCAAATCTGAACTCAATGTCTATAAATGAATTAAACTTTATCTGATACTCATTATAATACTTTTTTGCAGTAATTTCGCCGTTAAATTCCATAAAGTTTTTATAGTAAAATCTTTGTACTCCTCACCGTCTTGCTTCTTCATGTTGAAAGCCCAATCTTAGAGTATGTCGGCAAGTTCTTTAATCTGCGTTTCCTTCGTTAATTTACTTCCTTTCTTCACAAAACGACATGAATTACCGCCATTGTTTTTTGGTACACTATCTGCTACTTTTTGTTCTGTGTGTGTGTGCAATTTTTTAATACAACGGAAACAATAAACGAGTGCGGTTTTCAAGAAAAACACGTTTTTTTTTTCAGAATTAATTCTCAAAGCACGAATGGTATTCGGTAGAAAATTCCAAGAATATAGAAATTAGACTATTTATTGTAATTAATTGTACAATGATTTTTTTAGGTAATATAGACACAAGTATTTTTTTCTCCATAACTGAAGTTACACTGCTTGGCGCTGCCACGCATTCATTCGGTACTTCATTTTTCAAAATTTCCCTTGAACAAGTGCGGTTCTGAGTTCCTCGCATTTTATCAACGATCGCCTGATGATACTCTTCATACATTTTCAGATAGCTCGCGATGGACATGACCTGTCATCTTTATAAGTTCCTGTTCAGCAACCCCGCTTTTTGCGAGATGAGACACAGCAGTTGCCCTCAGTGAGTGATTTGTAATCTTTTTTTCTTCGCGTCTAGTCCCACCTGTGCAGCCTGCGTCTTAGTCCACTTCGCCATCTCGTTCTTGCCCACGGGTATGTTCTTAAACCATTGACGTCCCAATTTCCAGAACGGATTGATCGTTAGAAACAGGCGATCATTTTCAACGCTATCTCTCTTTGATTGAAATTGGGGTTTTATTTAAGCCATTTGGATGAAGCGCATGGATTATATTCATTTTGAGTGGTTTTTCAAAAATTGGATTGTACTCTATTCTGTTAGTCTTTTCATCTGCATTGTCCACTTCTTCTTTAAAAAATTGCAACTTGGCCCTTCAGCATTCTCCTCCTCTCCAGGCTAGTTCTTAGGATAACACAAAGAACAGCTTCTTTTGCAACCCGTCTGGTGTCCCTTCATCACAGCTACTCACTAGTTTCTGCATTTCAAGGCAATTGAGCTTAGTTCTCTCTTGTCCTCTTGGAACTGCAGATCCCGTCGTTTTGCGTTTTTTCCTTTTCTTTTAGATTTGAAAATTATATCTTGAAATGGTTCAAGCTTTATGCCATATTTTTCATAATATTCATCCATGATTAATTTTGATGTGACGTTCCAATTTGTTTTTACGGTAGTTTCTTTATACTCCTCACCGTTAACTTTGTTCATTTTTTGTTCACTCTCACTCACCGGCGTTTCCTGCTTCAATTCATACTTTCTGGCTTTGCAGAACTCCATAAATTGGTTCCTGACAAACTTATTTTTTCTGGTGTTCTCTGGTATATTTTTTTGTATGTGCGAGTCGATTTCGGCCTCGGATAAAGACGCAAAACGGTTCATTTTGTATCAAAACTCGGAAAATTCGGAAACTCAGCGCGTCAACGAATTTGTTTACTCCAGGTACGCGTTGTTAAGGCCGTAAGTCGTTCTGTTTATTCCATAGCAATCGCTATATACATATAATGAATTTTCACTTATTAATTCAGCGATAATTCCACACCTCTTATAACCAGTTTTACATATAAGGAAAATTTTCGAAAATCATGTCGAAGATTTTTGGCCGTGGAAACCGCTCGAGGGCTTGCCCGAGAGCGGTTTCCTCATGGCAAAAAATCTAAGAATTATTTTCTGATTATCTCACCATCCCGAAATGAATTTTAAAGATTACTTACCAGATTAAAAAACGAACAACACAACAACAAACCAAAATGTTAATGTTCGCTATTAATTTATATATTATCAAACGACATCGACGTGTGATTTTGTGTTTTAAAAAGGGCAATTATGACAAAGGGAGATTTTCACCTGAGCGGGAAATTTTCACTGAATAATCAAAATCAGGTGAAAATCGACCTGCTTTTATAATGTACACCTCTCTCCACATAAAACTGGTACAGCAGAAGTTAGCAGCCTGTTTAATTTTTAAAATATTTATAGTACGGCAAGTGCTGTTCATTAAACATAAAAAACCGATTTCAAGAGGCGGGCTAGGAAAGTATCCACTGAAAGGAAGGCACCGGTTTGACGAAAGTTAGTAGCCTTGAGGAAGACCAAGAAGCAATCAATTTTCTGGAAAATCATCCGTTTGCCTAGACGAAAGAAGTAAAAATTGAATCAAATTTTCCAGGATCCATAACAACATTAGTCAGGTTGATTAAACGTTCGAGGCTAAGGTGCCGTATTGTGACAAACAAAATTAAACTAAGTGAGGAAAAGAAGCAGTCTCGATTAATATTTGCGTTGAATTATTCTCTGAGGGACGAAGAATTTTGGCAGCAGGTGGTTTTCACAGATGAGAAGATCTTTAAGTCCAACAGCAATAAAAAACAAATTCTGGTTTATCGACTGCCAAGAACCCGATACGAAGAACGATATACTGCTGGAAACGAAGACCGTGCGGGAAGATTTTCGGTAAATGTTTGGAGCTGCATATCGGCTAGAGGACATGGTGCTCTATTTAGAATTAGCGCTATTAAAAATTTTTTTTTTTTCTTTTTAATTTTGTTATTCTTTATTATTTATTTCGTTAACTTGATCTGGCCTTTTAATTGTTTTGGGCTAGTAACTTTCGTCAAACCGGTGCCTTCCTTTCGAAGGACAGTTCCTTCTTCTTGAAATAGATTTATTATGGTTACTGTCGTTGATTTGCTTCTTTCATAATCAGCTAGTCGAATAGACCAATTACTGAGCAGCTTTTGGTTAGCTAATAAAACATTTTTGCTCTTTTGAAATGTGGTATTTATTTTTAGTGGCCTTATATTTTCAATTAGTAAAAAATAAACAATCCGTCTCTTTATTAAAAGTTTATATATTCCAAAAATATAACCCAAAATGACAAAGTCAAAAAGTCAGTGTTGCACATAGGAAAATATAAAAAATCGTATTTGCAGCTACCTTCTGCTGTACCAGTTTTATGTGGAGAGAACTGTATGACATAAATAACCGTTTGCATACAGGTTAAACCTTTTAAAAAGAAAACGTGTTCACTTTATATTCCACCCACCAAACCAAAGAAAAATCGAAAAGAAAAAACAAAGACTATCTAATTTTTTGTTAAACGAAATTAAAAAGACTATATACCTTGGCATTTCCTACAGAGGCCGGTGATAGAAAAGATTGATGGTTTGTGCCCATCAGCTACTACTCTTCCTTTAACTATATACATCTATTTATGCACTTGATAATTTATCTAGCGAGTACATACAAAATGCTTTATTATCGTGCCGGCCGGTTGAAAAATAATACAACAATAAGGTCACTAAACAACGCAATACATCTTGATTATAATGTAGAGTGCCTGTAAATTAGACTACTTTACTCTGAACCCTTTTCATGAACTTTCGAAAAACAACAAACAATAAAAAACAAGGTCAACAAGGGACAACGTGCAAAGAGTCCGTGCAAGAATTAGACAGGCCAAATCATCTTTCATTAAAATGATATCAGTGTTGTGTAGCCGCAATCTTAATACCACTCTGTGAATTCGTGGGATTCGTTGTTATGTGTTTAGTATTTTATATCACGGCGAAGAGGCACACTGCAATGTGGTGCAATCGTAGAATACTCATCTTGGATGCGAAGAATACATAACGTGTATGTATGTTTTGCTCAAATTAAGAAAGTTGTTTTGACACGTTAACTGCCACAATACAAAAAAAAAATGATCCCAGGAGCCCTTTCGAACTCAGTACGTTCAAATAGGTGAAGATATTTCAAAGGCTGAGGAAATAAATACAGGGGTTATTCAGGGTTCCATCTTGGGGCCGCTTTTGTTTATTGTTTTTATAAATGATTTGTGTTTACATATGTGCAGTACACCTACTGCAAAGTTCGCAGATGAGACAACCTTTGTATCGTCTTGCAAAATGCTAGCTGCCTTGGGTCGGATATCACGAAACGATGTATTAAGGGCTCAAGAATGGACTTCTGTTAAATACTGAAAAAACGCAGACTTTGGTCATTCCAACATACAACCGCCGCTGTGGGGGAAAAAGTGCCAAATTGCTCAGTATAACCATCGATGATGGCTTAACTTAGTCTGCTCATGTGGAACAACTGTGCTCTGAGCTTTCTAGCACTTTATTTCTAATTAGAAGGCTTAAAACATTTGTTAAGTTTAATATACTAAAAATGTATTATTTTGGCCTTTTCCACTCTAGCCTGTCGTATGGAATCATAGTTTGGGGTAAAAGCACAGGTGCACTGGCTGGTACGGGATTTCGCGAGCTCTTCTCCGTAAACACAAAATTATGCCTTTACCGTGCATATACATGCTTTGTGCACTAATAGAAATCTACTGTATAAAGGGTAAGCTATCTTCGACTACAAATCTGCATAACTATAGTTAAACGAATTGCAACATCGAAATTCCAAAATATAGATTATCGAAATGCAAAAAAAACTGCCTATACCTTAAAATTTTTAACTGTTTGCCAAATAAAATTAAAAATCTAGATTTTAGAAGTTTAAAAAAAACAATTAAGGCTTATCTTCTTGATCGCTGTTTTTGTAGCATTGAGGAATATTTAGGGTCTAACTTAACGTAAATAGTGTTTTATATTATATTGTCTTTGTCTTTTTTCACTTTTTATACACATTTTAATTACCTACCTTTTTCTACGACTTAAAATGATTAGTTTACTTAAGTTTTTTCTTGTACTATCATGACTTACTATAATGTACTTTTAAAACTATACAAACATAGTCAATAAAAATTCTATTCTATACTATTCACTTGCATTTAAAGTCCGATAATTAGTTATTTACACAAGTACGGAAAGTGACACTTTCCTCGCACGCGACTTTCGGCAAAGCCGTCAACGGCGAAAAAGACACTTTTCGCACATGTCAGGTACAAAATTTTTCCTACTTGCGTAAAAACCGTCTAGAGAATATTATAATTTCATTTTTAGGTATTCAAATAACAAAAAAAATTATTTTTCCGTAAATACTTGGTGAAAACTGGCGAAAATGGCTCAATTCTTAGGCAAGAACTATTTTTAGCTATTTCTCTTTAGCTTTGGGTAAAAAGTGGACAGAAATCTTTTTTTGCACCCGTGATAAAAAAAGTTTTTTTGCAACGGTAACCAAAAAAGCCATGCTTTAGTTATCTGCAGACAGTTACTAAAGTCATATTTTAGATGAAGATGTAAAAAAAAATATATAAAAAGTCCAATTGGAACGAAAAAATCGATAAAATGCATGCCTAAAAATATTTTTTACGCACGCCGTGCGCAAAAAAATCTTTTCCGCACGGTATACGGATAATGCAATTTTCCGCACGCAAATGCGTGCCTAAAAGTGAACTTTTACGCACGCTAGTAAATACTATGTATTATGTGGCCACTGTGAATCTTCCGCGAGCAATAGATATGAATGCAATAGTTTTCCCTTGAATTACGGATGGCTCTAACGACAATGTCGAAACTACTTTTTTTGGGTTTTTCGCCACTAAGTTAAGGAAATTTTTTCAAAAATATGTTAAAACCCACTGCGTAAATTCCTAAAGAAAAAAATTTGTTCGTTTGTCAGTGGTTTTTAAATAAGATAAAAAATTTGCCTACACACACGCAAATCCTAACTAGAATCTAAGTACTTATCTGACGTTTCGGCAGAAATTCTACTGCCGTTATCAAAGAATTTTATCCTTTTCAAAAACTTTTTTCGATTCTTTTTTAAAATATCTGTCTGTTGTCATACAACTGACTGCCTTTGACTGATATATATTTCAAATATTAACTTGACAGTTTGGTGCGTCGATAGTAGCCAACAAGGAATTGGGTGAATTTAGTAAAATTTAAAATCAATATTATATTTGTTTGAGTGTTTTCGATTTTAGATTACTTTATAAAAATACAAAATTTTTATTTTAAAATATCAATTATAAAAATTATCTTTTGACTAACTTTAAGAAAAAATATATTAGAAACCCAAAGAACATCAATGCTATTTTTTAATTTATTTTAAAAAAACCTTTTTGAAAATCTTGCTTTAAAATTGGAAGCCAAACTGTATTTATATCAACTGATATGCTAGCTATGCATTCATCTTCGTTAAGATAGATGCAAGCTGCTTCTTTGATTTTTCGTTTAATTTTGTCTGGTTCTTTTTGTAATATACTGGTTTCTCCCCACATTACTCTATGATCATTTTCAAAAGAATGTTGGCAAATTTTAGACTTCTCCCAGTCTCCCCTTCTGAGGTAACCCCTATGGTCATTTATTCTAACTTCAAGAGGCCTTGAAGTTTCTCCAATATAAAATTTACCACACTCGCAAGGAATTTTATAAATGATATTTTTTGAGTTTTGCTCAGCATTTAATGGTTTTGTTTTGGTTAGAATTGATCTAAGAGTATTTGATTTTTTAAAAATTGTTCTAATATTATAAGTATTAGCGATTCGTTTAATCTTAACGAAGATGAATGCATAGCTAGCATATCAGTTGATATAAATACAGTTTGGCTTCCAATTTTAAAGCAAGATTTTCAAAAAGGTTTTTTTAAAATAAATTAAAAAATAGCATTGATGTTCTTTGGGTTTCTAATATATTTTTTCTTAAAGTTAGTCAAAAGATAATTTTTACAATTGATATTTTAAAATAAAAATTTTGTATTTTTATAAAGTAATCTAAAATCGAAAACACTCAAACAAATATAATTTTGATTTTAAATTTTACTAAATTCACCCAATTCCTTGTTGGCTACTATCGACGCACCAAACTGTCAAGTTAATATTTGAAATATATATCAGTCAAAGGCAGTCAGTTGTATGACAACAGACAGATATTTTAAAAAAGAATCGAAAAAAGTTTTTGAAAAGGATAAAATTCTTTGATAACGGCAGTAGAATTTCTGCCGAAACGTCAGATAAGTACTTAGATTCTAGTTAGGATTTGCGTGTGTGTAGGCAAATTTTTTATCTTATTTAAAAACCACTGACAAACGAACAAATTTTTTTCTTTAGGAATTTACGCAGTGGGTTTTAACATATTTTTGAAAAAATTTCCTTAACTTAGTGGCGAAAAACCCAAAAAAAGTAGTTTCGACATTATGAATCCGCCACAAACATATAGATTTTATTTCTAACGACAATGTTACCTGTGAGATACACTTTATTCACGTGGCAGTTAACATATGAAAAATGTCTTTAAAGATTTTAACAAACTGAATGAGAACAATAAAAATTAAAATTTTGTTAAACTCAAACAAGAGTGTCTAAAAACATATTTGATTTGCCAAATTTTGTTAATTTTCGATGTATGGTCTATTATTATTTGTTATTTTATTCTTTGTATATTTTACCTAAATTTAAAAAGGATTCTACAAGGGTTAAGTGTTAACAAAAACGATCCTTTTTAAATTTATTTACTCCAGTGGGTTTATTCTTGAATCGAGAGAAAATTTGCTCCCAGGGAGTCAAAATTCTCTCGCTACTATGCATCTCATTGGTCCAAATCTTCGGTTTAAATCAGTTTCTCTCACTTTTCCAATAGAATTACTCTCGATCAATATCGGGCAAAAGTGAGAGAAACCGATTTAAACCGAGCGAGATAATTTAACTCCCTGGGAGCAAATTTTCTCTCGATTCAAGAATAGACCCCCAGACCTTATGTGAAGATAACACTGGGGAATAGCAAAAATGTTTCCTAGTCCAAAATGGCAAAATCTTACTAATTTTGTTATACTGATTAACAATTTTTCTTGCAAAAGTCTCAGTTGGCACTGGTTTTATAGGTCCATGCTAATTATGATAATTACAATATATACGTCCCTAATTTATGGAAAAATTCGACCTTTAATTAAACGGGAAATAACTGGATTTATTATACCAGTCGAACTTTATAAGGTGTATAAATACTTATAACATTAATCCTAAATTATTAGTTAGCTTTTTATATAATACTTTTAGGAATTAGTCTGAGAAAGTGAATTTTGTGGGAAACAAATTGTAACCAGCGCGCGTTAGTTCCCCCAGAAAAAAATTTACTACCGCCACTTCATATAAAATTTTGTGAAGGCCATATGTACACTTGATTTTAAAAAAAACGCATACATGCAGTCACAAAATTGGCCTTTCTAAAAGGGTATAATATATACGAACTACCAGCTAAAATGCCTAAAAACTTCAAAAGTACGACAATTTGTCATATTGTTTAAAAAAGGCCTCTAAAACTGAAAATATTTTTTTACTTAAAATTAAAGGCAACCTTATTTTTATAATAAATTTTGCATAATACTAAAAAATCAGCAAAAATAATGTTTTAGTAAAGTCTTTATTGAACAATATCAAATTATCACTCGAGTAACGGACGAAGGCTGTTCCATAAAGAGGGCGGTAACCCATTTTTGAGGTGATAAAATAACAATAATACGATGGAAACAGCGCTGGATTGAAAACAATTCGACAAATTGGATTAGGACAAAAACGATGGTAAACTTAATACTAATTATTTTAACTTAAAAAAGAACTAAAATAAATAATTTAGTATTTAATAGGATCACCATTTCTCTCTATTACAAGCTGCAAACGTCTGGGCATTGAAAAGGTTAAATTTTGAAAATACTGATGGTCTTCTGAGAGCTGATCCAATGCGCGATAGATAGCATCGCTTAACTCTTCAGCATTTCGTGGTCTCCAATTCCTTTGGTATATTAATTTAACGACTCGACCCCATATATTTTCCATTGGGTTAAGGTCAAGGCTGTTGGCTGGCCAAGGAAGTGTTTCTATATTATTATTCTGAAACCATTGGCGAACAACATTAGCCGTGTGTACTGGACAGTTGTCCAGCTGATTAACGAAGTCATTATTTTCATGTAAAGCCTGTGCAGCATAACGTTTTCAAGGATTTCAATATATCGTTCACTATTGAATCTTTCTTCGATTCTCCAAAGAAAACCCAAACCTCTAGCATTAAACCAGTCCCACATGTTTACAGAAAAATATCCAGCTTTTTTAATTTGGTTTGTATATTCAGGTTCAAATCTAGAATACTAAAATAAACTAAAATTCTCCTGCTGCTTGAAGATGATTGAAAAATTTTTTCGTCAGTGAAAACCACCCTCTCCCAGAAGTCATTATCACGAAGAACGTTGTTCAGTGCAAAAATCAGTTTGGCCTATTTTTGTTCTTCTGTTAGAAAAGGCTTCTTTGCAGCAACTCGACAAGGGACTTCTGATTTCGTTACTCTTCTATTTACTGTTGCTAAAGAACACGGAAATAATGTTACATTAGCTGTTTCAACCGACGTTGAAAAAGGATTTTGTCTGAGATGGTCAATAAGTCTCTCATCTTGTACTTCAGAACTTACTTTTGGTCGTCCTGATCCATCTTTCCTATTCGTAGAATTATTTTCAATCCAGCGCTTTTTCCATCGCATTACCGTCACTTTATCAACTCCAAAATGGGTGGCCGCTCTTCCTATAGACCAGCATAGCTAGAACTCGAGTGATAATTTGAACTTTTGTAAATGTTGATGTCTGCGGCATTTTTAAGGATGTCACACTGAATTTTAAGCTGTCAGGCATACTATGCTGGTGGTGCCTTATAATAGTATACACTAATGGAAAGCTAAATTTTGTGGCATAGGAAAAAACGCATGTATGAGTTTTTTTTGAAATCAAGTGTACAAAGAAGGCCATGCTTTTAGTTATTGGAAGGAAAGTTCCCTAGAATCAGTTACTACGTTTATACGCACAAGCGCTTTTATATAAGGACGGTGTTTTAAATAAAATCGCTTGCTCCCGGGGATTATACGCCCTTCATTAACTGTCAGTAAATATGTCAGTTTGCAGAAAAAACAACTAAAACAACTTAGTTAACAACAGATTTTTCGGAAAACCAGGGTTGAGTATTTCTTTAGGTTCGAAGAAATGCGCTAAAGCGTTTTTAAAGTGTTTATAACGACCCTAAAATGGCATTTAAGGCGATAAACAACTTTCTTAAATCGCTTTAAAATAAAGTCGATTTATTGCTTTAAACTGTTTTAGTATAATAATATATATAATATAAACAATCAATATAATAAA
The DNA here is from genome assembly GCA_963921995.1 of Oxystoma pomonae. Lineage (NCBI taxonomy): Eukaryota > Metazoa > Arthropoda > Insecta > Coleoptera > Brentidae > Oxystoma > Oxystoma pomonae. The sequence continues at coordinate 56,532,564 of OY998172.1, forward strand.
TCTGTATAGCTTATCTACTAAAAGTATAAAGTAGTGCAAAAACGAGCTGGAAACAACTCAAAGAAGATCACCCTTGAATTAGGAGATTTATTAAAATAATTAAATAAGGAAATTTACAAATTTTAATAATAATGTAATAGAGGTAATATGATATATAGCATTGACATTGCCGAACCAGCTTTGAACGTGCAAAGCCGACTGTCGTATCTTTAGTATTTTTGCTAGGCCCGGACAGTCTGTTTAAAAAGGAAAGGGACTATCGGAACTTTGAGCAACGGCCATTTGATAGCTTTTTATAAACAGATACTTCTGTCCGCAAAATAAACGCGTTCTCGTCACCATCCACAAGTGTGGCGTTTACACAATTCATTATATGCCAGAAAAAATGGAGAAACGTGTTGCGCTTTTCATTTTCAAATGATTTTCTGAATTTTCTTCAATTTGTGAGGTTAGGAAAATCTCGCAACTTTTTTACGTTGGCCTTGCCCGTGGACCAATAACAACAAGCGAAGCCAATTCTAGCGGCGCGTTCGAGTTCCTCCAAAACTGGTATGGCTTCAGCCGATCTTGAACGGTATATACTAACCACTTTTGGCAAGCTGGAACCATTTCTGAACGGCTAATACCAACTTTGGTTTGGCTCTAGCCGCCGCTGAACGCGCCCCTGATGTATTATATTTTTAAAAAATTAATACAAAAAGTCGAGTTGATGTGAAGGACACTTAATAGGTTTTTTTTTCATTCAAGGTATAATAAAGAATAAAGTTATATAGAATCATAGTTGGCTTGGTGATGCTAAAAATCATTTAAAAATATATTTCTATAAAAGACAAGGAGACTAGAGAGTGACAGACACACAAGTTAAAAATAAAATGTAAAAATGTACTGAGCTACTTGCCATTCAAAGGAGTAGAAATGCTTCTTTATTTGGTAATTCGTAAAAAAACGTAGGTACCTTTTTCTTCCTTTTTTTATGAGGCCCGAAAAGTCTAAAAATTTGTTTTTCGAATTAGTACGTATTTAATGTTCTTAAGTCATAGGGGATGTTATTATACATGCGATAGACGAAATATTTGTGGGTCCCCAGAAAAAGACGCTTGAAATGCATTTGACAAAAGACCTGGTTGCCCAACAAAAAGGCCACTTTCAAAACGCAAGCTAAGAAGCGCAAAATGAGTGTCTAAACTCTAGATTCAATAATAAAAGTGGGCTATTTAATTGCTTTTGTTAAATTAAAAATATATGGTTTTATGTATTTTGCCAGGTATTTTGTATATTCATTGTATGCCTCTAAATTTTGTAAAAAATAATATAGTTTTTTAGCCAGCCAACTTTTTTTGGTATTTATTCGTTACTTCGATGCAGTTAAACCTAAAACGCTTTTCTCGCACTCATTTCCGTGCGGAAATTGACACTTTTCCGCACGCCGTGCGTAAAAAAAAAATTTCCGCAAAGCGTGCGCAAAAAAAAAATGTACGCACGCTGTTAAGCAAAAAAAAATTTTCACGCACGCTGTTGAGCACGCTTGTTGATGAGCACGCTGTTGTTCAGTGATGAATCAGGAAGACTTTGAAACAATTCAGACCGGGGCTTGTTATGAGGAAAATTTTTTGCTAAAAAATTAAAATTAAAATAAAATCTTTCGCTTATTTTTTGAACGAAACCTAAAGCTGCTTAAAATAGAAAGTTACCATAGGCAGGTACATCGAAATCGTCTTAGTAAACGCAAGAGCTTCCTTTTGAGTTTCATACAAATTTTAAACCAATTAACAGAAAACATAAGGGTGGGTTTTGCATGAAGATAGAATCTTCATTTTTGTATAAAAACAAAAGCTGACAAGTGCGGGGCATAAAAACAAAAGTAGAGGCCAACAGACCATTATTCTTCTTGGTGCTCTATTTTTATTAAATTTTTAGTTTTTTCTTTTAAAGGGTAAAGGGAAATTCTATTAAGCGACGCTCAAACGGGTTACCCCAAATCCGAGATGCGTTGATCTTATTTTTCCAACGGGCTAGCTACCCCAAGTCCGAGAAAAAAAAGAAAATTAAAAGGGAAGGGAGTACATAATTATATTTACCGTAAGCACCAATAGAGAGCACTAAGAAGTTCAAAGTATTTTCTTAAGGCATTCTAAGTTTTAAATTAACCTGACCTCAATTAGAAATAGAAACAATGCAGCCCCGACAATTATGTCGAAAACCGTTTTTAGGTAAGTGAATTTCAAGGGGGAAAGGCATAGGGAATAAGATCCTTGATTAACCTAATTCCATACACATTTCCAGGGTAGTTTATGAGTGTTCGTATCTTGGTTATTGTTTTATATAAATTATGCAGGGATAAAATATTATACTCTCTATAGAGATAGTTTTGCAGGTAACATTCATATTATTATTCCTTGGGTATCAAAAGAACTGTAGAGTGAGTTGACCGATGTTTTTTGATTTTTATGTGTTAATTTAATTTTTGATATTCTTTTTTTTTTAATAAAAGAAAAATCGATTGTATTTTAATGGTGTGTTTTTATTTAACTTCTGGTAGGAGGTCAACTGTGTCAAACTCTTTAGAACCATAAAAAGAAAAGATGAAAAAAAGCAAACACAACGTCGGGACTTGGGACACTTGTTAATGTATGAAGGCAACACCTGGCCAGTGGAGTTTTCATAATTCAACAAGGCCCGGGTAAGAAATGTCTCAACTTGAAGTCGACGATGGCATTAAGCAACATGAGTAGTGGTACTTTCAATGTTACCGTGATTAATAATTACCATAAAAATTAATTTTTTAAGTCTGTTAAAGTTTAGTTCTGAATAAAACATAAAATTCGTAGTTTTGATTATTTTTTCATTTTTAGTCTGCTAGGTTTAACTAAAATAATGACAAAATATTTTGATACTCCGCACGCTCGTAGGAAAAATGTTGTACCTAACGCGTGCGGAAAGTATTTTCCGCACTTACGGTTTGCCCGAATTCCGCTGGCGCTTCGTTCGTGCAAACGCCGGTGCGTGCGGAAAAATATAACTTTCCGCACTTGTTAGGTAAATAACTATTTTGTTTAGGAAATCCTTTTTCAGATTTTTCATTATCCTATGGTGACCATTACCTTTTTTTGAGGGAATGCTCCAAATACTATTGTTTTTGTTACTATTTTAACTGTTTTTTTCTCATTTAAATTCCATCTTAGAGTGGATACCTTTTTATATTAGTCCTGGTTTTACGCCATACGCTTTCCTAATCAAGCCGAAAAAGTCTTTCACTATAATACGCACATGGTGCTTAAAAAGCATTTTATTACATGCATGGTGCAATAATTGACAGGTCGGGTACCAACAAGGTCAATTAATTTATAGAAAAAACAGGAGTTTTTCGGACTTTAGTGCAAAATGAATTTCCTGAATTTCGATTGCTCACACAGAGGGTGGAACCTGTCTAAACAAACTTAACAGTCGTTTCGTTCGCTGACCTTTGACGAGAACCCTATACCTTGAACCAGAAAATAGCCACTTTCTGTACGATTTTTCTTACGGAAAGAAATGTTTCCACTTTCAAGAAGGGACCTTTTCCTTTTTGTTCAATTTTCCGGTCCCTTAAATCAAGAAAAAATCCAAAAATTAATTTTAGGTAACCAAAAGAAGAAAAATTCGTGGAAAATGTTTTGCGCTTTATATGCTAACCAGTTAAATAGTAGAGCGGCAGAGCATTTCGACTGCACTTAAATGATAATGGTTGCCAAGGTATATTTTTTGATACTGGGTTGACTCCTGACTACGAAAATATATCTTGGCAATCCTCCCTCTCGGTCGTGCCCCCTCCATTCCTTTCCTCAATATCTCAGCAACCAGGAGAGACAGAACAAAAATTTTGTCACTGTTGTTTGTTAAACAAGATATTTTTAAAAAAGTGTATTTTCAAAAAAACAAATTTTAAATTTTTGTCCATATTTTCTAACCCAGTCCAGATGCGAAAAAAAATTCTTAATAAACATTTTTCCGCCATTTTCGCTCTTTTTAAAAAGGTTATCTATCTATGGGGTTTTTCTAACCCCACCCGTAATAGCACCATTTGATTTGAGCCATTACTCCAAAACTGAGCACGTTTCTGATATGAGCAGATGACGTTCATTATATTTATAGATTTTTCGCATCTAAGATACTTCCTAAAACGAAGATAAAACAATGCACTTTTTTGCAACCCTCTTTAGCGCTTCCCCCTCAAGCAATTAGTACTTGATTTTACCAAACCTTCAAATTTAAAAAGGGTAAAAATAATGCGCTTATATCTCTAGAAATAAACATCAATTTTTATCATTTTAACAAAGAAGCAGGTACAATTTGAGCAAAACTACCTAATAAGTATTTCTTTTAAAAGCACATTATAATATCAATTATCTTTGGTTTTCACACATGTGATCAACACACACTTTAAGTTGTTTGAAGGCAATATTTGGATTTTTTTTTGTTTTCACTTTTTTTTTAGAAATATTTAAAAAAATGTTTTTAGTTTATGAAATATTATCACTGCACTTATCCTGTCTATTAAGTTAAAATATTCAGCAAAAACTTTTTGTTATTGATCATCTTCATTGGTTCCTGTTAGGTACCTACTACTTATTATTTTTTTACCATAGGTAATGGTGGGGTGGATCTGGAGGAGAGAGAGAGAGAACGTGCGATGGAGGTAGTGAAAATATTATTATGTTTATTTTTATTATTTTTTTAAAAATATATTATGATCACGGAAATCACCCTATTGAAGGTGAATACTACTTCTCTGCTCATACACATATACATGCTTTTGCGATTTGGCACCGGTCAAACGGCGGTGTTGGGAGTTAGGTGGGCAAAAACCCATACCTATATGCCTTTTTGGAAAGAAAGGAAACGGCGGAAAAGCATTTAATTGAAGTTTTTTTTCATATCCACTTTAGTTTACAAAATATGAGCAAAAATAAAAACTTTTTTTTTGAAAATGCAGTTTACCTTAAATATCTTCTTTAGTTTTTGAGATATGCAAATGATGTGTCAATACACATACAACAGTGGAAAAACTTTTGTTCTATCTTTTTTCGTTGCCAAGATATGATAGATAGAAGATTCAAAATTAAATATTTAAGGAGGTGAGGGGGGAATGAACAGAGGGGTGGGAGGCCAAGACAGATTTTGGCTCTTAGGAGGCACCCCAGATTCCGAAAATATACATTGGCAACCATCATCACCTTGGAGCAGTGGACTTTTTATGCCCTAAGCCGCTTCCAAACGTGTAATAAATGGTATTCTTAAAATAATAATTTATGATGTAAACTTATGATTTGGCATCTAACCCAATCTACTTTTTCAATAATATTTCACAAAAAACCTAAGTGATCAAACTTTTTAAAGAATTTGTTGTTTTTTTTGTCCAAATTTTCGCCCGCGGCGCTATACCAATATTAAATATTGCTACAATTTTGTTCAATTTTAAGCAACCACCTTTGAAACGCGAAAAAAATAGCATTTTAGTGTAAGTTTTTCAAAATTTTTCTCTGCGGCGCATTTAACTCATTAGCTCCACACCTATTAAACCGCCCCTCTCCCCTCCCTTCAGTTTAAGAGCTGAAGCAATAGGCACCTACCTAATTTTTAAAAATTTTCGATAGGTAGGTAGTTGATTTTTATTAAACGATGAAACCCTCCCAGAGTCGATTTCTGATGGCTACGCCACTAGGAAAAAATGGCCTTACGCGTCTCGTTCCAGTGCATTTCGACGTCAATTTTTGGATGATACCCATGTATATGTTAGCCTTCAAATCAAACTTTCCTTAAACTAGAGTCCTTAGAGCCATTTCAAGCAAATGTAATTTTATTTAAAAAAAGAAAAATACTTTAACAATCTATTGGTTTTCGTTAAAAATCTCCAAATCATAAAACCACTATAACACTTTTCTTTGGTATGTAAAAAAGCGGAAATATAAAAACAGTTTCGGACCTAAACCAAATAATATTTTTTCAATTATTGTATTTTTTGTCTCGTCCAACCCAAAAGAAAAGCCTTACTGGTTCATGGTTCATAATAATTTTTAACATAAATGTTAACAACATGCATTCTCCTTTAATTCCAATGCCTTTTGTTTATTTTGGAAAAGTTATGATAAAGCATTTTTCTAAAAAATTGAAATATATATAAAAGTAAGTATTAACTAAAATTAAGTTTTGATTTTTCTTGTCCCGTCCAAACCAAGGTTCGCCCTATAAGCTCTGGTTACAACTTATTGTTTTAAACTATTTTATTACATAACCTATGGTTTTAGAAAATTGTTTATTAGAAAATATAGTCATAATTTTAATCAGATATAGAATTCACAGCTGGTTTTTCTAGTAATGGGTTACTTTTTTGTCCCGTTCAATCGCTTGAAATTACCGCTTAGTAAATATCGCCTCAACAATGTACCTTTTATTTTGTTATATTTATTAGCCTATACATATATCCACGATATATGGATGACTTACAAAAATAAATAATGCATTAAAACCGGACCTTCTGATACCAAACTTATAGGACATAATAGAACGTGCATATATAGAGGTAATTTGATTTAAATCGATCAAAATTTGATCTCGAGTGTTACGAAAGAGAAAAAGTGCTGTTATAATAAAAAGATGTAACGGAATTTTTGGAAGCATTTTTAAGAAAAAAAACGATGGCATCGCAGCGGACCTCAGTCAAAAAATAATACCGCAGTAAGCTTTAGATGGATCTTTTAAGAGTGTAAAACAAGCAAATACTGTAGACCGAAAATTAAATTAGCTTTGCTAAAAAAACAAAAATATAAAATTGAAATGATACTGATAAGCAAGGATAGACAGATATATCCGATCCTGATATCAGACATAAAGCAGATCCTTAATATCTCTCATCTCCACTACTTTTGAATTTCGCTGAATAAAATCAAGCAAGCAAAAAAAGGCAAAAAAATTATATATATATACATAACAACACCTGTATACAATGAAGAAGTTAAAAAACCTCCAAATCAGTTACTTCAACCGAAAAGAAACTAAAAAACAAAAGATCTTGGCTGGAAATAACGAAAATTCAAACTTGGATGAGTATCCCACAAGGAACACACAAAAGATCAAAGCGAAAAGAGAAATGATTAAACGATGTTTCGCCCTGAGTAACCAGCGTAGGCTCATCAGTAGTTTCACTGGTCACCCTCCACTATACATCATTAAACACCATCATACACTTAGATTTCCAACCTTGAACCACTCACAAATAGGCATCGTTCCGCACTGATACTTACTTAATTAAAACTGCCTTAGGAGCATAATCCTACTGGAAATATTAACACGCCAGGACGAATTCGTATCAGGTAACTTGGATAAGTAAGTACCAGTGCGGAACGATGCCTATTTGTGAGTGGTTCAAGGTTGGAAATCTAAGTGTTTGATGGTGTTTAATGATGTATAGTGGAGGGTGACCAGTGAAACTACTGATGAGCTTACGCTACGAATCATTTCTCTTTGATTTATTTATTAGCTTTGATCTTTTGTGTGTTCCTTGTGGGATACTCATCCAAGTTTGAATTTTCGTTATTTCCACCCAAGATCTTTCGATCTTTTGTTTTTTAACAATTGTATAGTTAAAGAAAAACACTTTGAACTAATTTGTTGTCTTTAAAAAATCCCATTTACTCTACTTGCTTCAGTTTTATTAATTTTACTACATAAATAATATTCTCAATCTTCATTTTGTTGGCTGACAATGGTGTTCTGTTTGTAGAATCTTGGAGGAAGTAGAATCAAAAATACGCCTTATAAGACCTAATCGAATTATAAGAGAAAGAATAATAGTAACTGTTAAGACCGCCCATTCTGAAATTTTCGCAACGGCCTCCAATGGACAAATAAATAACAGCAAAGGCGACAAGCTTATTAAAAACAATAAACAATAAATTTTGCCGATTTTTTACGCTCAAATAGAGAACTTCGACAGACGTGCCCAAGGCGCGCTTAAACAGGTACAGGTCATACAAAAATTCCATCAAAAACCAACCAGCCCAACCCGAGTGGAATGTCATTTTCGTCTGTTACTGGACAAGTGAAGCCAGAGAAAAGTTTAACATTTTCCATATCATCAAGCGCCCTGTATAAATATGCTTTCACTTCTTACTCATAGTATACCCAACCCGACCCGACCCAGAGAACAGACTGCCAGACAAGAAGTACAGGTGTAGGATTACGGGTGTGTAGAAAGAGCCCAAGAAAGTTAACTTACCAGGCTACGCGCATCCCTTTCTCTGCTAATAGGACGTTGATAGACCATCAAAATTGGTGATACCGTAGGCAAAATCGGTTATTTTTCTCCCGTATCCAAAAATAACCGAACCGAAATACGTTTTTTACGGAGGCTTACCGGGGCCCGCTCGGTTATTTTTTGCAACCAACCATATTAATTTTTGTGCAAAAGCTGCAGCTGGTAGATGATAATTTTTTGGTGAAAGTGAATTTGCAAAACCAGGAATTGTTGTTTTCTTTTCTATTCAATTTCCTATATTGGCAGTTTGTATGTGGGCAAATACGGTTATGGTAATTTGTGTTTGTGATTTAAAAATTCTTGTTAGCATCTCAATTAGGTTAGGCTAATAGGTTATTACCAAAAACGGTAGGAGGTCGCACATGTCATAGAAAAACAAAAACGCTGTTTTAAAAGATTTACTAAACTATAACTGTCCGTTAATTACAATTTACATATTTATTGTTCTTTTTACGAGGAACAACAAATCAAAAACAAAATGGACTGCACCTAATTGAGTTATATAGCAAGACCCGAGACCTTTTTGTCTAACCATAATAATTCATTTATTATAGATCATTCTAGCTGCAACAGTATTATAGTATACAGCATGAATAAAGATCTTTGAATGCGATACAAATAAATTCCTGCAAAATTCACAATTACTACGTTAAAACGGGCAACTAAATCATTTTTGAACGTCAACTTTAAGGGCATAAGATAACCAAAACATTATTACGTTTTCAAAAGCGCAACAAATCTTTCTAAAACCCTAAACAAAGCCTCCTACATAAAGCAGCAGCTAAAATCATTACCACATCTGAAAAGGATGTAGGTGAAAATCTTAACTGCAATGAATTAAATAAAAAATATTGTCAAATACTAGTATTACTGTTGGTTCTAATGGAAAGTACGGACAGTATAAACTAAGTCATTCAGTCAGTATAAAGTCACAAATGTCACTCGACAGATGAGGTGGTCGACAGACTTGCCAAAGAAGGCAGAAATAAAAAATCTGAGCTGACCTAAGCCTTTTGGACGGCGGAGACTAGAAAAACTGAGAAATCAGCCGCAGTTGCAAATAATGGAACAACGCTAGGCAAAACGTACCTACTATAAAGTGATATGGGATCACATACTAAATATTGGAGATAATTACCAGGACTGGCACATTCGTTACAGTACCATGCAAGAAGAAGTTCGGGAAACTCATTGAGCTCACCAGACAATAAATCCGGACAATACTTGATCTATATACCGGACATTGCAAGCAGAGATGGATCTAAGCGAGAACACCAAATTCCAACTCTGTCTTTATGGAGGACGACGAGACAACCAGACATGTACTGTGCCAATATCCGGCCATTGCACGTCAGCGTCAGGTTATATTCGCCAAGCCACAGATCGATGCTGTGGATCTGAATGATGCTTCACCAAACAACAACAACGACTTTGGTAAAGAAGGATGCCGGACTGGCACACACACAAATTAATCAATCAATCAATATAATGAAAAGACAACTGGAAAAGACGATTGTAGCTTCCAGGAGGAGATGGAGGAGACTCCAAAACACGTATGGTCTCAGAAAGAGGAGTCAATGTCTATGAAGTCTAATTAAAAAGAAAGTGCTTTTAAGGCCACTTTAACTAGAGTCTGGAGTATTAGAATGAATCTGGTAATAAGGTCAAGAAATGAAGAAGAAATTCCTCACAAATATAATTCCATCTTATGCTTGATATTCGTGATGCAAACTATATTATACAAACCAAAGCATTTTTAATATGATCGACAGCACATCTTCTAAACAACAGGTTTTTCTTTTAAGATTCACAGATTGGTTTTTTGCTGCTGTTGCTGCCTCGGATGCACCAGGAATTTGTTTGATTTACTCCTTAAGTACTGTTAAGTACCGTAATTTTTTGACGCGTGCAAGTCGAGATGTTTTGTTGAAGAATGTAGACATTTCATTATCATCAAAAGTCCTTAAAAGTTATGTTTTATAATTAGGTAAACCATCTACAGTTAATGTCACTTTTTGTAGTTTAAATCATAATCACAAGTTTAGAAGTAATTTTGATGAGTTTGCTGGATTTAACTATTTTATTATCAGCACCTTTGCCTGCGGTTTTACCCATTTTTCTTGCTTTAAATTGTCAAATAAAGCAAATGTCTTGCCCAGGAATGTAATAAATGCAGTAGTATTTGCGTGATGCTAGAACAAACCGACAGATAGACAAAACAGGCAGACAAAAACTCCAAAAATTTTTGTTATCTATATCGGTAGGTTAAAAAGCAATACAAATTTTATAGATATTTAAAGCACAGAAATGGCCCATCTAAAGATTTATTAAATGTGTAGATTAGTAATCACAAGAAATTATATTTTTATAATTTCAGTGACCGAGATTGCGATCAAAATCACCGATTACACATAGTCAACAAACAAAGCACCTTTTTGGTAAGTTAACATGATGATAATCGGCCTCAAAAAAAGCACCGTCACCATCAGTTCCAAATTGTCTATTTTGACTTCTAGTCTAGTAATCGAGTCCTACATTTAATTATGTAAACCAAGTCAAGCAAAAGATTAGCTTGTTATGTCATAAAATCACTTAAAACTGGTTGTTAAGTCATGTCGAACATCTCGTTTATCGAGTTGACGCCTAATTTTAGTTTTTTTAGTTGTTCAGTGGGTCAAATAAAGTGGACTATTGTGGTTACGCCAAAAAAATCTTCGTTTAAGAACATATACAGGCGGAGAATTTAAGTGACAGCTAGTGGCGTAGAATTTTTTTTTTCAAATCATTTAAAAATTCGTCAATTAATTTTTTTATGTCATTTTGTTTATGTATTTTTTCCAAAAATTTGTATGCAATGTTTGAAGCTATTTTATATGTTTCCCGATCTTTGAAATAAATTGAAGTAAAATTGGCCCCTCTCGGTTTAAATAAAATTAATATTAAATCTGGGCCTCTATTATTGACATCAGGACGAAATCACTTATTTCCCTTAAATGCGCGGTTTCCATTGGTTGATGTTCTTGATTTCTCCCACAAATGACACTAATGACAGTATTTTAAAAATAAACCGGTATTTATTTCTCTCACTAAAGACCAGCAGAAACAAATCTCATCAAAAGTTGGTTGCGTCCCCACCAATAGGTGCATTGCACGGAAATAAATTTTTTCTTCCTGAATTCTAGAATAGCTACCCAACTTAGCTATGTAGTGCAGTGTGGTGTCTGTGATTCACACCGTAGCTATGTAGTGCAGTGCGGTGTCTGTAATTCACATAGGATAAACCGTCAAATTCACTAAATATTTTGTAGCTATGGATCTTTTTAACGATATTTGTCCAGTTATTGTCCTTTTTTGGTTTTGGAAATACTAGGGTGAACTCGAACTGTATATAATGTGCCATTAACGCTATTGTTAAATCTAGACTGTAGTAAACAGAGATTTGCCAAATTATTTTTACTTTTTAGTGCAATTTTTTAATAAAATCGTCTAACTTAATTTTTTTTTAATTTATTTTATTTGCACAAATATGTTACTTCATGACTGATCAACCAACCAATCTTTTTTTCATGCCAAGTATTTTCCGAAATAAAAAAAAAATATTAAAGAGCATCTCCTAATAACCAATAATGGTGTAAGTAAATTACAATTAATTTTATCAATAATTTCTAAAACTACAAACTTACTTTACTTGGTGGAACTCCATAATCAGGGTGTCCAGATATTTTTCGAGAAAACATTCCCTGACTGATATTTTTAGCAGTCTCAAAAAAGGAAACAATTTTTTTAGAATGTTGATTTGACTGTAAAATTAGAGTGATTTTATTCACACCTTCACTTAACTCATATTAGGCGCGTATTTATTAAAAAAGAAGAAAGAAAATCAGATTTAACTTTAACTAAAAATTAAAAATATTTGCGAGACAAATGGCCAAGCTTTTTGAACACTTTATAAAAATAAGATATATTTTCAGGTTTGCTTTTTTTCCTGAAATAAACAAGACATTTTATTCACTAGAGCGCTGTGAAAAATCCCCTCAAATTACTCTCATTGGGGAAAATTCCCTGACTTCCCCTGACCCATCCAAAGTTTCTCTGACTTTCCTTGACCATTTTCAAATTTCCTTACTTTTCCCTGACTTTCCAGGTTGTGGAAACCCTGAAAATCTATGCAGAAAATTAAGCAACTAAATTGAAACAAGATAAAAATTAACAATTTTTCAAAAAGTTTCGCTAACACTGTAGTTTTATCAAGAGTTATTCTTGTGGAATGTCGAAAAATTGTTAATTTTTATTTTGTTTCAATATAAGGGAATTTAGTAAACAGTTGTTTCATTTTCCGTATAGATTAACTAGGATGACGATGATAAGATAAAATATGTTTAACATTCGAACTTAAGATGACGAAAATGAAGGATATAATACAAAAAAAACAAAAACCAAAAAAGTCGCGCATCTTGATGCTTATTTTTGCTAAAATCCCTCTATAATAGTTCTTATATCAGTAGGTCATTGGTGGCATTTTTTTTCATAAAATCCTCTAGATTGGTGGTCACTAGGTCAAAACGATAAATCTACGATACCTACGAGTAGTAGGTGAGGCGTGTGCAATTTTGCCCGAGTTTTGAAGCTAACAAAAATCATGAAAAATATAATAAGATGGGTCTCAAATATACGAGGGGTGGATCGGTGCCAATTTTTTGTACACCAACGGGCATTGCAATGCCGAATCGTCTGGCAATGCCTTCATTGCCCAAAGAATACCTAAAAAATGCCCGCAATGCCTCCAATACCCATGTCAATGCCCACAATGCCTGAAATGCCCATTCCAATGCCCGCAATGCCCATTTCAATGCCCGCAATGCCATGTCACTGCCCGCAATGCCCATGCCACTGCCCGCAATGCCCATGCCAATGCTCGCAATGCCCATGCCAATGCTCGCAATGCCCATGCCAATGCTCACAATGCCCAAAATTCTCATGCCAATGCCCGCAATGCCCATGCCAAATCCCGCAATGCCCCTAGCGTGTACTCCAAATTAAGCCACCGATCCACCCTCGTAAAAATATAATTCTTACGAATTCTCCTTTTCATTTCATTAGAATGGCGGTATCGTTATAAGCGATTTACTTTTTCAGAAAATTCTCTAGGTTGGTGGTCACTAGGTCAAATTGACGATATTTAAAATCTACGATCCCGACGAATAGTAGGTGAGGCGTGCGCTATTCTTCCGAGTTTATCGTGGAATAATTTAGCGTTTAAGTGGACTTAGTTAATGGGAAATGAATTGTTATAGCCTGTTGCAGCCATAAACCATCTATGAAGCTGATTTATGGAATCTTTGGATATTGGTGAATAAAAATAAAATGAGATTTTTTCATCTGTCAACTAAAAATGTTCCAGGCAAGTCGTAGAAGGTGCCAAAAGGTGGCATCGATCTGGGTTCTGATTCTAGTTTTCATAAGATGTGATCAACCAATTAATTAAAACGAAAAAACAAGAGTTTTTGGTACTTCAGTGCAAAATGAACTTCTTGAATTTCGACACACAGAAGGTGAACCTAGGACGACGCCATTTCATACTTATTAGGTGTACCACAACGACAGAGAATTTCGGTCAAGCTTATGGGCCAAAGATTACGGCTCAAGCGGAGAGAATTTCTGTCTGGAGAATATGGTGAATCCACATGTACAAAACAAAATACAACAACTGACCATTAGTATCAGAGAATCTAAATAGAGAGCACACCTAATGGTAAATTTGCGAGCTCTCTCAACTGACTTGTTTTATCGATCCAAAGCAGTGGCGGCGCACAGGAAAATCGTATTCTTTTGGACAGTTCCGCGTTGGGCACTATCCATAATATCGATCGCCGGCGTTGCGCTGCAGACAACAGACCCGTGCCGGTACAGTCACAGGTGGCGAATACAGAGGGAGGCGATCGACCCTCTCTCCGACGAAATTACGTACAGACTTCTTTTGGATTAGGAGAACAGAACCATTGAAGGAATATCCAAGTTAATTTATCATATGAGACCAACAGTTTTCACATACCTTCTCACCCATTCTGATCTTTTAATAATGTATTTTTCAAACATTCGGAAATTACGAGGTTATTAAAATTTGGTACAGAAACATAGTTTGGGTGGTCTGCTGCAAATGTTTGTTTTTTTTTATAGCAAAACTGAAGTAACCTTAGATAGCAAAATATTTAAAAAATATATAAAAAAACACTTATTTTTTACCGGAGAAAACCTAAATATATGCTCTCTGCTTTTTCCTAAATTATTACAATTAATAAAAGCTTGAAAAACATATACAATAAAAACTTTCTGCCAGCTCCGTTAGCAACGAGTTCATTTAAAATTGCATTAAATATAAGTACGTACGCCAGTGATAAATCGACATTCATTCAACGCGCGGGATTATTGCCGTTTTAATTTTAAATGAATATTACCCCGGTTCATCCTGGCGCATTCAGCTAATAATCAAAAACTCGCTGTGAATCGCATTGGCTTGCTGGTCCGATATTACCATTACGTGTCCTATCTATCAGTAATGGAAAGTTTAAACGTATTTTGCTTTGACGTAAGATGAGTTTTTAATTTTGCAAAAAGCACTTCTAAAACGTTCCACGCATTCCTCTTTAAACTCGTTATAATTCAATAAAGTTTGGCTCTTTATAAACACGAAAAACATTTAAGAGATTAGACAAAAAACTATCTGCCTTTCGTACCTTAAATTGCTATAATTAAAGCCGGGTAGTAACGCTATTATTTTTACATTTATAAATCATATAGGCTTGCTTTTTTAAGTTGTCTTTTAATTAGAGACAACCTATCATCTCTCATTTTTTTTATCTCGAGTTAGAACGTATTATTTCATATGCGAGCACACTTTTTTTTTATATCGTGCAAGCAAGGACCTACAATCAAAATCTTCTCAAGATTTAATTTTAAGCTAAAGATTTGATTCATTTAATGGAGATTTTCAGAAAATAATAGGGAATGTAAGCTAATATCTAAACGTATACATTGTACGTTATAAACAGGGCCGAAACCACGAAATCTTTGATGTGTTTCAGCTTTGTTTTAAACACGTTACACATGAAATAAACTTCATTATTGACTAAAACTCCCTAATATAACTGCTTTTTTTTAGGAAATGCGTGCATGCAGGATATTAATAAACATTTTCTTTAAATTTCATTAGGTTGATGAAAAATTGTAGGAAATTATAATTTTAACGGTACTGTTTTAAAATTTTAAAAAATGCCTTGAGAAACACATATATCTATTAGGACAATATGCCTAATTAAAAAAAGGGGAGTTCAAAATATTTGAGTACATACAACATGAGGTGTCGGATGTTTCAAAAAAAGCTGATCTTAAGCAAAAAACGCAAAAAAGTTTTAAAGGCTTGTTTTACATCGCACATTTTGTGGTTTTAATAGCCGAGCTAAGAATAAAATAAATTTTTATTAAAAAAACTTTTAAAAAACTAGCTTTTATTAGATGCACTCGAAAGCAGAAAATAATTTTTTATCTTTCTTATACCCTAATAAAAGCGATGGGCGCAAATTAAAGATGTTAACTTTAATCGTATATCGGTCACATCGACAATCTCACCCGTTCTCAGTTTCTTTAGATGAAAGCATTATTTTAGATAGAAGAAGAATTTAGTTCTTCTTTTGTAGTTCTCTCTTTGTTACCGTAAAGTTAACATTTTTAGTTTGCGCCCATCGCTTTTATTATGATATAAGAAAGATAAAAAATTGTTTTCTACTGTTGAGCGCATTTAATAAAAGCTTGTTCTTTAAATTTTTTTTTTAATAAAAATTTATGTTTCCCGAAAAAACCCTGTATGCCAATTTTTATTTCAATCAATCAAACTAAATATTTTCCCCCCTCTACTTCCCTCATTAGAGAGAAGTGTGTAAACGCATACCAGATTTGAACACACACCCTTAATTTTTAGATTTGTATCCTTAATCGTCCATTTTGAATCCGCCATATTGAAATTTTCAAAGTTGATCAAAAATTCATAATCCCCCTCCTTAAAAACCCCAACTTCCCTCGTCAGAGAGAGGTAGGTACCTGAGAAGACCATATTATTGTATTTGCACCGGAACTATAAACGCATACCAAATTTGAACACAATCGGATTTGTACAAGTTATTTAAAATTGGTTAGCAAAAGATAACCAAAAATCGTCCATCTTGAATCCGCCATATTGAATTTTAAAAATCTGATAAAAAATTCGTATTCCTTATCCCAAAAGCCCCCGTATATCAATTTTGGTTGAAAACGGACAAACTTTGGTATTTTCCCCCTCCACTCCTCTCGTAGGGGGAAAGGGTGCCTAATAATGACATATTATTGTATTGTCGCTGGAACTATAAATGCATGCCAAATTTTAAGACAATCAGATGTGTACACTTGATTTTAAAAAAAAACTCATACATGCATTTTTTCCTATGCCACAAAATTTAGCTTTCCATTAGTGTATACTATTATAAGGCACCACCAGCTTAGTATGCCTGACAGCTTAAAATTCAGTGTGACATCCTTAAAAATGCCACAGATATCAACATTTACAAAAGTTCAAATTATCACTCGAATTATAGAAGACGGCTGGTCTATAAGATGAGAGATGAGAGACTTATTGACCATCTCAGACAAAATCCTTTTTCAACGTCGGTTGAAGCAGCTAATGTAATGTTATTTCCGGGTTCTTTAGCAACAGTAAATAGAAGAGTAATGAAATCAGAAGTCTCGAGTCGAGTTGCTGCAAAGAAACCTTTTCTAACAGAAGAACAAAAACAGGCCAGAGTGATTTTTGAACTGAACAACGTTCTTCGTGATAATGACTTCTGGGAGAGGGTGGTTTTCACTGACGAAAAAATTTTTCAATCATTTTCAAGCAGCAGGCGAATTTTAGTTTATCGTCCACCAAATTCTAGATTTGAACCCGAATATACAAACCAAATTAAAAAAGCTGGGTTTTTTTTGGAGAATCGAAGGAAGATTCAATAGTGAACGATATATTGAAATCCTTGAAAACGTTATGCTGCCATCAGTACAAACGGCTAATGTTGTTCGCCAATGGTTTCAGAATAATAATATAGAAACACTTCCTTGGCCAGCCAACAGCTCTGACCTTAACCCAATGGAAAATATATGGGGTCGAATCGTTAAAATAATATACCAAAGGAATTGGAGACCATAAAATGCTGAAGAGTTAAGCGATGCTATTTATCGTGCATTGGATCAGCTCTCAGAAGACCATCAGTATTTTCAAAATTTAACCTTTTCAATGCCCAGACGTTTGCAGCTTGTAATAGAGAAAAATGGTGATCCTATTAAATACTAAATTATTTATTTTGGTTCTTTTTTAAGTTAAAATAATTAGTATTAAGTTTACCATTGTTTTCAATCCAGCGCTCTTTCCATCGTATTATTGTTATTTTATCGACTCCAAAATGGGTTACCGCCCTCTTTATAGAACAGCCTGAACAATATGACAAATTGTCGTACTTTTGAAGTTTTTAGGCATTTTTAGCTGGTAGTCCGTATATATTATACACTTTCAGAAAGGTCAATTTTGTGACTGCATGTATGCATTTTTTTTAAATCAAGTGTACAAGCTAGTTAAAATTGGTTGGCAAAAGATGACCAAAAATCGTCCATCTTGAATCCGCCATATTGAATTTTCAAAATCTGATTAGAAATTCGTTGTCTCCATCCCCAAGTCCCCAACACACCAAATTTCAACGAAATCGGGCGTACTTCAACTGTACCCCGTTCGAGTAGGGTGGAGCTGTCAATTTCATCACACTATATTCTTGTGTTGTCACCGCAACTATATAAGCATGCCAAGTTTGAAGCCGATCGGATGTCGGGAAGTTGGTCAAAATTAAGTTGCAAGATTCCACCCGAACAAACATACATATTTACATAGATACATGGACAGATACATTGCAAGTTAAATAAAAGCTTGTAAAAATCATGTTCGCTATAAACCCTGGTTTAAATGTATATATGGGGAAACAATGCTCCATAAATTTAATGAAAGAAGTGCGAGTTTTCGGGAAGAAAATTATATATGGATTACTTTTTACCGAAATTATTTTATAAGTGGTTTCTCGTGCCTAACCGAGGCTGTCATTATTTATGGTTTTGTGGAGGAATTATATGAATCACTTTAAATATGAATTAATCTTTCTTTATTATTTATGGACCTCCGAGAAGCGCATACAAAAATTACAGCTTACTTTTTTTACTCTTTCAACAACCAAAATTTATATTACGCGATGATTTTGGACCATAATTGCTTGTTGTTTTGAAAAACAGTGGGTTAGGTCTATAAAAATTACACTTCAGTTTTAGATTGGCAAAAGTAACACAAAAAAACTAACAATCACGTTTGACGTTTTAAAAATATTGACGTTTTCCGAATGCGGCAACCCTATTAAAAGTGAAACTTAAAAATCAGTATTACGCACTAAGCAGGTATAGTTGGTTGCATATCCTTTGCCTCCTTTTTTGGTAAATATAGTGATATAAATCAAAATAAGTATTCTACTAATTATATTATACATCGTAAGTCCCAAAACTTCACCCAGACAATTATCTAATTCAAAATAAGCAGTAAAGAATCCTCCCTAAGGTAACGATTTTTCTCTAAAAATACCGATTTCCAAAAAGATCGCTCTGACAGTCGGAACATTGACAAAACTGCACAGGTCAAATTTATTATCAAAAGCCATCAAACTCGCTTTAGGAGAACTTCAGATATGTTTATTGCTGCTGAAAGAAATATAATTTTACCTACGACCATTATACAGACCGCTTCAAGCTACTGCGAACATAGGGCGAAAGAAGTCTAATTTGCCAGTGTACGTACATGCAGAGACACCGCACGCCTATCAGTGAAGCAACCAACACTCAGGCTTCCGATCGCCATTCGCTGCCATTCGCCGCCGTTCGCCGCCGTTCGCCTTGTATTTAGTACGCCTCTAACCACGGTGCTGTGTGGAGCGTAGTCAATGAAACCGGAATTTGGTCAATAAATACGCAAATTTTTATAACGTAATTTTCTTATTTTTTGTCACTGATAAATAAGAGCGTTTTATTGTCAACTGCTCAGATTTATCAGTGACGACGTGTTACAATGAAAATAATAAGGATAAACAAAATAAAAGCAAGTTCTCAAAATAAAATAATACATTCTAAAAACCAAAAAGATTCTCCCAGTCAAAAAAAAATTTAAGCAAATGTTCGAAAAGTCCTCCTTGCTCGGCTAGACAATATCCGAGCCTACTATAAAAACCCCTTCCAACGTTTCCAAGCATGTTAGTGGTGATAATTTGAAAAGCTTCTTCAAAAACAGATAGAAGTCATTAGGAGCAAGATCGGGAGATCGAGCTGGCCATAAAATAGTTCCCCGTGTACTTATAACCCGATTAGGAAATACATTATCAAGATATTCCCTAACAAGGCCAACATTGTGAGCGGAACAACCATCTTGTTGAAATCATGTTTCACCAAATCTTACACCTAACAACTGCCTAGAAGTTGGAATAATGTGCTGCTGCAGTAGATCCAAGTATCTAGGACCATTCAAATTGCAATTGCCGTTAATAAAAAATGGCCCAATTACGTGTTCCCCTACAATACCCCCCCCCCAAACATTTAGTTTTTGGGGATACTGTGTTCTTACGTCAAAATACAAATGCAAATTTTCTCTCGACCAATATCGAACGTGTGTTGGGCTATGACGATTTGACCATTTGACCATCTGCACTTTTTCGGCAACTTCGTCGACATCCATTTTTGGTTTTAAAAATGTATTATTTCAATTAAGAACTTACCCATCTGTTTCTTGAGCAAGGCAGAAATAAAACAAAATAATAAAAACAAAATGAATTTCCAAAAGATAACACTGCAGCGTGCTTCGAATCCACCTCGGTCGTACGGCACGGAGAGTAAATTGGACTTGATTCCCCCTATGTTCGCAGTAGCTTGAAGCGGTCTGTATAAAGTTTATACAATGCTACGATAATACTAATTTTACGACTATTTCAACACGTTTTAATGGCTCATTTACGGTCCTAGAATAATATTAAAGCTTAGACGTAAACCACAAGATGGCGTGACAAGCGATTAAACTTATTTTTTTTAGAAGAACGAATTGACGCAAAAATGTGAATTATTTTTCTATATTTTTAAGACAATAAATATTTATTGAACGTAAATAAATCCAATATAATTTTAGTGCCTACCCTAACTAAAATAAGTACCGTGATATTGACATATTGCACATTTTTAAGAAAAAAAAACCTTGTTTTTAAAAAGATATATGAAAAGTCCCTTGGTAACCTTATTTGTTTTGACGTTTTAAATAGGACGTCATTGAATCTTCAGGTTATAAAGGTTGTTGACTTAGAGTGTTCGCGTTTGATATTTTTCGCACTTCAACGATTAAAGTAAAAAGTTACATACCCAAGTTATGGTCATTATACGCTCAGATAAATTAAAAAAACTATTACTTTACTTTTACTTTATACTTTTATTTGAAGATAAAAAATATTTGGTTAAAACGTACAGGGTGATCCAAATTGGGCACTTTTGGGGGGTTTAAAGTACTTCCAGGACAGATAGAGAAAAACTGACCCCCACTTGCGACGCTCGATTTTCAAGACAAGTTGATAGGTGGTAACCATATCTTGATACTTCAAGTCATTTTTACGCTACAGGGGTTTTTTGAAAAGTCTGCATTTTGGGAAGGCAAAATTTTGCTTCCGTGTAAAAAGCTTTTTGGTAGGTTTTATCTTGAGGATTTCGAATATCGAATAGAAGTTTCGGTTGCAATTTTTCTTATGGAACACCCTGTATTTTATTTCATTTCTGAACTTGCCATAAAATTCCCATTAAAGTGACTTATCACACTTGATATTTTGGCTTAGCCGTTTTAGTCGAAAATTCGGTACAGCTTTGAAAGACGGATCTCTATAAGAATCGCCCTCCAGTGCGTCTATTCTTGAATCGAGAGAAAATTTGTTCCCAGGAAATCAAATTCTCTCGCTACTACTCTTAGTCAAGATCAATCGAATTACATACTATCAATATCGGGCAAAAGTGAGAGAAACCGATGTAAGCCGAAGATTTCTACCAATGAGTAGCCAGGGGGGGGAGGTTTAACCCAATCTACAATAAATTAATCATGATCAAGGAGAGCTACAGCTCCCCCCTTTTTTGACCCTTTACTCCAGTTTGTGACGTGTGTTGGTGTGATGTCCTAAATATTAAAAGTTTTGCCTGTGGTGCTATGATGTCTTTAATTGTTACAATTTTAGTTTAATTCAAAGGAATTCTTATCACCAGCATTCAAAATGTAATAAATGGCATTCTTAGTATAATTTTTCTTTAAATTTTCATCTTTCTTAGTATAATTTTTCTTTTAATTTTTCATTTGGCAACAAACCTATATATACCAACGCAACGTACCCCTTCATGGCATCTAATCCAATCTACTTTTTTCAAAATTTTCGCATGCGGCGCTATACCAATGTTAAATATTAAAAAAGAAAAGATCAAAAGATCTTGGGAGGAAAGAACGAAATTTCAAAATTGGGCGAGTGTCCCACAAGGAACACACAAAAGTCCAAAGCGAAAAGGGAAACAATTAAACGATGTTTCGCCCGGGGTGACTAGCGTGAGCTCGTCACTGGATTCACTAGTCACCCTCAATCCAGACATCATTTAACACCATCGCACACTCTGACTTCCAACTCTGAAACACTCACAAATAGGCATCGATCCGCATGGTACTTATTATAAGTCGCCTGATACGGGTTCATCCTGGCGTGTTAATCTTTCCAATAGGAATATGCCCCTAAGACAATCAAAACAAGAAGTTAAAACTTCCAAATCAGTTACATCAACCGAAAAGAATCTAAAAAAGAAAAGATCAAAAGATTTTGGGAGGAAAGAACGAAATTTCAAAATTTTGAAAAAGAATCTAAAAAATTTTGAAATTTCGTTTTTTCTTCCCAAGATCTTTTGATCTTTTCTTTTTTAGATTCTTTTCGGTTGATTTAACTGATTTGGAAGTTTTAACTTCTTGTTTTAATTGTCTTAGGAGCATATTCCTATTGGAAAGATTAACACGCCAGGACGAACCCGTATCAGGCGACTTATAATAAGTACCATGCGGAACGATGCCTATTTGTGAGTGTTTCAGAGTTGGAAGTCATGTGCGATGGTGTTAAATGATGTCTGGATTGAGGGTGACTACTAGTGAATCCACTGACGAGTCCACGCTAGTCACCCCGGGCGAAACATCGTTTAATTGTTTCCCTTTTCGCTTTGGACTTTTGTGTGTTCCTTGTGGGACACTCGTCCAATTTTGAAATTTCGTTCTTTCCTCCCAAGATCTTTTGATCTTTTCTTTTTTAGATTCTTTTCGGTTGATGTAACTGATTTGGAAGTTTTAACTTAATGTTAAATATTGTTACAATTTTGTTTAATTGTATGCAATTTTTTATCAACAACATTCGAAACGTACAAAATAGCAATTTATTGTAATAATTTCAAAATTTTTAAGAAAGACTAGATGAGACTGCTTTCAAAAATAAGTATTTTTGTTTCGTATACACTAACCCAACAACTATTAAACCGCCCCCTCTCCCCTCCCTTCAGTTCAAGAGCTCAAGCAATAGGCACCTACCTAATTTTTAAAAAATTTGCCATAGGTAGTTATTTGATTTTTATTAAATGATGAAACCCCCCCCAGAGTCAATTTCTGGCTACGAAGGAAATTTGACTTCCTGGGAGCAGAATTTCTATCAGTGCGTCTATTCTTGAATCGAGACAAAATTTGCTCCCAGGAAGTGAAAGTCTCTACTATGCATCTCATTGGTCCGTCTTCGGTTTAAATCGGTTTCTCTCCCTTTTGCCCGATATTGATCGAAAGTAATTCTATTGGTCTTGACTACAGGCCCTCTATACATTTGACAGTTGTTGTTTTACCAGAGGTGGGCAACTCATATTGCCCTTTCTTTCTAGTTTTTTTTCATATTTGCATGTAAAACGGATCTTGATGGATGAAATGGACTGATGTTTTGGTGTCTCTTTTTATAATTTCCCCAGACAGTTTTTGAAAGATTGATTTTTTTTGCTTAGTAAAATATGTCAAGCTTTGACAAAAAAAACAAAAACAAACAGTGAATACACACGGTAGATATTATAAATGTAAATAATAGGTAAAATATAGGGTGGGCCACAAAATTCGGCACTTTTTGGATTGACTATAACTTTTGACATAAGTCCTCGATTTTTAAAGATATTGGTTTTTTAGAAAGATAAAACGCGATACTTTTTCGATTCAGTTTTAAAATATGTGTAATTTTCACACACCCTGAAAAAAAATTTATGTGCGACAATGAACTTACTCTAAAGCGTTCACTACAAACGCTCATTGCCTATATATATTGACGTATCATTTAATTAAATCGGTTGAGAAATAAAAAAGTTATAAGCTTTTAGATTATGAGTGTTTGGGTTTAACATTGAAAAAAATCACAAAATGATTTATTTTTTCAATTTGCTATAACTTTTGGCCGATTACTTAATTTAAAAAAAAATCATGATGGCGGATAGTTTTAAAAAGAGTTAGGTTTTACACGCCTTATTTTTTTTTAAGTAAGACACTGGACAAAATATAAATTAGTATTTCCAAATCTCCATTTCTTTTCTTCGAGGTATCACGGTATCACCCAATTAAATCGGATAAGAAATTAAAAAGTAGTGGGTATTTAGATGTATTTTCTTAATTAAATAATTATGTCAAAAGATGTAGCAAATGGAAAATGTATGTAATTTTGTAATTCTTTTTTCAATGCGAAGCCAAAACACACATAGTCAAAAAAAAACTTTTTTATTTCCCAACTGATTTAAGCAAATGATACTTCAATATACACAGAAACAATGAGCGTTTGTAGTAAAAGCTTCAGAGTCTGTTCAGTGTCGCACATAAATTTTTTTCAGGGGGGGTGAAAATTACATATTTCTTAAGTTTTAAATTTTTAACCGAATCGAAAATCTCTCACGTTTTATCTTTCCAAAAAGTCAATGTATTTCAAAATTGAGTAATCAAGTCAAAAGTTATAACCAATCCAAAAAGTGCGGAATTTTGTGGCCCACCCTATATAAAGACTCTTATGACCTATATTTTGTTACTCCTTTCTTTACAATAAAACATGGAACTATCATTGCCAACACACAATTTTAAGCATTTCCCTAACAAGTGTCAAATCCAGTTGCTCATCTCTGGTAAAACAATAACTGTCAAAAATCGTATACAGGGCCTCTAATCTTGACTAAGAGAATTACTTTTGATCAATATGACTCCCTGGGAGCAGAATGTCTATCAGTTCGAGAATAAGGGCACAGGGCCGATAAAGACGGTAGAAATTGCTTCTCGCCCTTGTCGATCTGGGTGCCGATTCTTGAATTTCGAGAGAATGGTCGCCTGGGAACGTTCCCATCCTTGGTTTCGACCAATAAGAAGGCTCAGAAGCTGCCAAGCTTGTACGCGCAAAGCTGACTTGATTAGCGATTTTCAAGAACGCCCGTTCTCCTGCTCAGAGGCAGGTGTATGAAAGTGTATGACCGTTGCTTCGATACACGGCAATCGGGTGAATTTCGGCCGTGGTCGGATAGGTTTCGGATAACTCGTAATAGCTTTAAAGCTTGTTATTGGTCGATATCAGGGAGGTGACCGTTCCCGTGCGACCTTTCCTACGGAATCCAAGAATCGGCACCCTGCGAATTTATTTCCCGCATGTCCAGAATGTCCGGAAATCCATACGAGTGGCACAATGTTAACTTTCGAAGTAAAAGTAACGACCGGACGAATCAAAAGTTAATAAAAACATCTAATTTACGATGGCAAATTTTAGTGTGCGCGTCTAATTGCGAAATATTTATGACCACTATTATTCAGTGAAAACGACCTGCTACAGATAAAAGTCTATGACTTGGTGGGGAATAAACGAACCTGTACCCAGTTAGTGACAATCACAGCATTTTAGCATTGAGGATAGAAAAGTACCCAGCAAACACAGGGCTGCGTTCAGAAAGCCCACACCATGGTATGGGTGCGCGCATCCGCTGTGTCTCACTATCTATTATCAGTCATTCTTTTCTAATGTCAGCTCATTTTTTGGGTTTTCTAGAATAAATGAACAATATAATTTACAAAAAGTGACAAGAGAAAGAGGGGGGGGGGAGGGGTCGGTGGTCATGTGAAGTCACAATTTTTCTCCTAAAAAAAAGTTGTTATAAACGATAAAAATAGGCTGTTTTTGCTTCTTACTTTCGAAAGTTAGGTTGGGATGGTTTTCACCTAAATCACATAATAAATTCACAATGGAGTTGGAGCAAAATTGTCAAATTCCTTTTCTTGGTGTACTTGTAAAACCCATTTTTAATAAAACCCGGAATTTGTCAAACCAATATTTTTCAAAACCGGAATTCGTAAACCCGTTGTTTATCAGAAAATGTTTGCTAAATTGATTGTGCATTCGCCAATAATACATGAACCGGAGGCGTACACGCAGGTGGCGCGGTGTTTCGATGCACTTGTCGTTCTATGTGCGCACACATGGCTAAAAGTATTCACAGGTACTGTTCAATACTGTGTGTGTAGATGTCACTATTTTTCTTATCTGGAACGCAAGTGACATCTAGTATGCGCGCGTAGCAGCGACAAATGCATCAAAACGCCGCGCCGCCGCGCCACCTGCGTGTACGCCTCCGTTGCATGTATTATTGATGAATGCGCAATCAATTTAGCAAATGATAAACGGGTTTTACGAATTCCGGGTCTTGTAAATGTCGAATTTGTTATTGAATGCGTTTGAAGAAATAGGGTTCGGTTAAAAAATTGGTTTAACGAATTGCAGTTTCTATAGTGAATGAAATTCTGATAAACTGTGGGCGTCCAGTCAGATTGCCCCTAAAGAGGACACAAAAAAACTTATACTAGAAAAATCAAGGAAAGACGGCATCAAAAACTGTTAGTCATTTTAATAATTATGATGAAACTTGCTAATTGCATATCCTTCAAATAACAGTTCGCCTTCCGTATTAAATATCTGTCACCATCATTTGCTCGTCTCTAAATTGCCAGAATGGGAAAAATTTTATAGCGCGTCTAGGCGGAAAAGGTTTAAATTTTCAAACTTGAAATTTAATTAGGATGACGATTAAAGCGTTGAGCAACATAATTTACTGCACCCCCTAAAAAAAAATCGAACGAATGCAACTTGCTTCGAACTAACGAAACTTGCTGCCTTTTAATACATCAAGCCAAAATTTTCTTCATTGGAAATCGGTTTTTAGCCATCCATACATAGTATTTGTAACACGATTACTCAAATACCGCCTAACCGATTTTTATCAAAT
This sequence comes from Oxystoma pomonae, assembly GCA_963921995.1. Lineage (NCBI taxonomy): Eukaryota > Metazoa > Arthropoda > Insecta > Coleoptera > Brentidae > Oxystoma > Oxystoma pomonae. Next base: position 56,559,325 of record OY998172.1, read on the forward strand.
TTGGCACAAAAATTCTTTGTAACCAGACGCAGAGCGGATTAGGTTTTGATAGGGGTGGGGAGGTTGGCAAGAGGGTAGGGGGGATTAAAATTTTAAAAAATGTAACTCACAAACCGTAGCATCTAGCGACACGCGGTTGTATTTTCAACCAAAAAGAATTGGAACATTTTTATGGATGGCTATACGTGCCTGCTGGCGCCATTTTTTAACTAGTGTGGAAAGTGAAACTTTTCGGCTAGGGATAATTTCGTCAGGAAGTTTTACTTTAACAAAACTTTTACAGTGGGATTTACTAAAAGGGTTTAGTCTATTTTAGACAGGTCCTAAGTTTAAGTGAAATTGTTGGTTTTAAGCATTTTATGCTAACTTCCTTGAGTTTTGGACATAGTTTTCAGTCAATTTATAAGAATAATCTTAATTATTTTTTTTTAGTGAAGAATCATCTTAGCACACTCTTATCAAAACTTACCCTTGTTTATTGATTTTCGCGATTAATACTCACTGTCATAAAAACATTTCGATATGTAATCATAAAATAGGGATTAGATTAACTTTGTATTTATTTAAAAGGACTTTTTATCTCTCAAAAGTATGAAAAAACTTTACAAACACTAATTCGTCGCAATCGCAAACCACGAATAAAAATATTTTATCAAAGGAGTTCATGTAAACAAATGCGGCTAAAAACAGACCTGAATCCAACGATCATTCACTGAAGCGTTCACAAAAGAGTCATGTCGGCTTAACGAACTGGACGGTGCCCGGTTCTCTGGTAGAACATGAGAAAATCGCCATTTGCGAATTACCGATTAAAACTGCAGCTTTGAGACTTTTGAGTGTGATCTTTCAGTGGAAAGTCTAATTTGATGATTAAGCTTTTAGAAAAAGCAAATGTTTTAATTTCAGTTTGTAACGAAATGAATATGTACAGTTGTTTTGGATTTTTTTCATTGGAAACAGTTTTCATGCATAATCAGTGATCTTTTGTCTTGTAGTGTTCTCATAAATATATTTTTTGTTCTGACGGCAGGTTCAAAATATGGCGCTTTTCTGGACAAAATTGGAGGTGTTTTATTGATTAGTGAACAACTTGGGATATTAAATAAGATAAATTAATTCTTGTAAAAACGGTTACTTAGGGAAATTTTAAACGAACTTATTACCAATTGCCATAAAACATCCTTGCTGGGGGCTATAAATTTAAACTACCGCCCGGAGGTGGTCTAAAAAATCACCAACTTTATAACCTCAAACACAGATAATGAAGCTATTATGCTACAAATTTTTGGCCTATTCACCATTTGCCATTTTGAAACCTGTCAAAAAAAATGAGTTTTAGGGCATTTTTTCCTAAAATATGGTATATTTCGAAAACAAAAGCAGTTTTTCAGTGGTATTTTGAAATAAAAATACAAAATAATCAATAACTTTGTGTCTTTTCTGTATGGGTAAATGTTTTTTGAAAATGGGTTTTAAAATTTAGTACCTCCCACAGGTGTAAATATTTAGACCTGTGGGGGGTACTAATTTAGATCTTAGTAAATCCCACTGTTATTTTTCACACCTACACACCGTGGCCTACCCCCACTGCCACTAGCGGCACAATAATTGCACATTGGGGCATGGGAGCATTAATCGAGGCCCGTGTTACTTTGTAAACCTGTAAGTGGCCATATTTTTAGGAAACGTTGAAAATTTTTACAAAATTTGTCAATATTTCCGATATCCTCCGTAATTATGCACATTCTGTATCACATAATGTCAGGTTTCATGTCGTAATTAGAGCAATTATAATATTCTAATTGAATCCGTTTTGACTTATTTTAATATTAATGTACACCGTGCAAGAAAAACAAATCGGCACTATCCTATGGTAAAATCTTGGAATATGCACATCTTGGTTACGCTATAGGAACAACGACTCTTATTATTTCAACAAATCTCTTTCAATTACTTTTTATAGTACAGGATGTTCCAAATTCGGCACTTTTGGAAGTTTTAAGAAGTGGCACACCGAGGGGGGGGAGTTTTGGGGTTAACCCCCCCCCCTGAGAAGTCTGCTTATATAGAATTGTCACAATTAAATAACAACAGAAATAAAATATATAGGAAATAAAATACAAGAGCCTGGACTCTAAATTTATAACAAAAATCTTTAAAAAATCATAAATTTTAAGATTTTTCCCCTGCGGCGCTATAACACCTTTCAGTTTTACGATTGGGTTCGTTCATGACCGCTACAAAAATATTTGATTTTTTTATTTGTTTTCAATTTGGATCATCATAAATGGTCTTTTTAATGTAATTTTATCAAAACATTTTTTCTGCGATTTGATTTCATTTTCGCAAAAACTCAAATTCCCAATACCCATCAATATTTACGATTTTGGTTTAATTTTAAGTCAAAAATTTTTGAATCATGATTTTAAGATCGGATTTTGGATAAATAAATAATTTTAAATTTGGTTAACCCCGCAAATCCTTTACATTTGAACCCAGGTCAGCGCTTGCAAGCATTTGTTTCCTTGTATCAATTATGTTCACATTTTGTCTCCCCCCCTCCTCCCCCGCCCGAAGACAATTCCTATGTGAGCAACTGTTTTAAGGTACTTCCAGGCGAGATAGAAAAAAAAGACCCCCATTAGCGAGGCTAAATTTTCAGAGAAGTTTAAGGGTGAAAACCGCATCTTGGTATGTCAAGCCATTTTTGAGCTGTGAGGGTGAAAAGTCTGCATTTTGGTGGTTTGGTGTTAATTGAGTTTTTGTAGATTTTTTAAAGCAAAATTTAACTGTCAAACTGGATTTTTTTTATGTGATTTTTAAAATCACCCCAAAGTTTATTTTATTTTTTTTATTTTCATAAAATTATTACCTTTTTTTTATTACTTACTTTTAATATTTTTAATTTTTTGTGAACTTTTTATTTTCTAATATTGTAAAAAGTAGGTGAAAAAAGTAAATAAAGTAGTAATTGAAAAAAATAAGTAATAAAAAAAAATATAAAAAATAAAACACAAACAATTTAAAAAATCGTATAAAAGAAGAGTAATTCCATAAGAAAAATACCATCTTCGTATTATATCTTAAAAACTAAAAGTGACAGATAAAGTTACAGTCGAATTCTCTTTAAAAAATTTACACCAAACAGGAATTTTCACAAGTAAAAAAGTTATAGACCCCATTCCAAAATGCAGACTTTTCAAGAAGCCTCCGTAGTTCGAAAATGGATTGACATATCAAGACGCGGAAGTACCTTAAACCCCCAAAAGTGCCTAATTTGAACCACACTGTACAAGCTGCTAAGATGTGCATTTTTCCATTCCCAATACGAAATAAACCTTGCATCCCAAAATTGGTGCATGGCACACCTACTATGAATAAAAATAAAATACAAAAAAAATAAAAATGAAATAAAAATAAAAATAAAAATAAAAATAAAAATAAAAATAAAAATGAAAATGAAAATGAAAATGAGAATGAAAATGAGAATGAGAATGAGAATGGGAATGAACATAAACATAAACATAAACATAAACATAAACATAAACATAAACATAAACATAAACATAAACATAAACATAAACATAAACATAAACATAAACATAAACATAAACATAAACATAAACATAAACATAAACATAAACATAAACATAAACATAAACATAAACATAAACATAAACATAAACATAAACATAAACATAAACATAAACATAAACATAAACATAAACATAAACATAAACATAAACATAAACATAAACATAAATAAAACAAAAAATAAACCCCTACTATGAGACAATTTCTAGATTTTTTTCCCCCCACCCCACCATACTTTTTTGGGCATAGCTCCCCTCTGCCACCCCTGCGAGCTATCCATCATCCCAAACCGTAATCTACTGAATCGCATACCGTGGCTACACTAGTTTCTCTATTCCATTTATTTTACTAATAGAAATGCATAATTAAATTTTAAGGGAATTATGATGATAATGAATAATTTAAGCACATAGGTGATTATCGTGAGAATCTAATGGCCTCAAACAGAGATCTAAATTATTACATTAAAACAGCAAGAAATACACCTGATCATGGAAATATATTAAGTTCCTGAAGTAACTGACAGGCTCACGGGCCGCCCCCTACTACTATTACTACTACTAAGTTATTAGGGACATTTTGGACCATCTAAAATAACGGCAAAAATAACTACTTTTCTGGTTATAGTAATTAACGAAAAGAATAACAAATGTCAAATTTAAAAGAGTTTTTGGAATGTAAAAGGAGATAACGTAAAACTTCGGTAAATTAAACATAACCTAACTTTTGTGAGGTCAGTGCGTGGTGTGAATTTTATGGATTTTTTCTTTTTATTTAGAATATTTGTATGGCTAGAAAATGTAATTACAGTTCGTAATTAGAAAATGATGAAAAATATCTGTTCTTACGAAAAAAAAATGAATTAACCAACCATTTTTTAGTCTGTGATAAAGATAACTAAATAGTAAAAATCGTTATTTCTATTTGTCGTATATAAAGTCCGTCGTTATTCTTATTTGATTATCTTCTCCTCTTTTCCTTTAGTGCGCAGCCGCACAAATAACGATAACCACAAAAAATGTTATTTTAATTGGTCCAAAATGTCCCTATTTTTCATCAAAAATGTTTAAATCAAGTTTTTACAGATTTTAGCAAACATTTGGATAACAATACTATACAGTTTTGATAAAATGAAGTTGGGCTGGTTGCGTGCTGCTTTCGGCCATTCTAAGCCATCATCAGATCAATAATTATAAGGGTCATGGACGTTCAGTCGATCACTACAAGATATATTTTAATATTTTAGAAGACTTTTTTGTTTACGTAAAAAAAATACAAATCAAAAATTAAAAAAAATACAAATCAACAACGTCGGCAGTGTGCGACATCGGCAACTACACGCTGGCCCGATGTTGAATAGATTGCGATTTTCAGTTTTCGGTCAATAATCGGCAACTGACGGAGGTCCACATTACTATAGTCGACTTTATGCCGACACCACTTTAGGACCGACGATGCTCCGATTAGAACTTTGTTTAATCGGTCAAAAATCGGCAACTGACGATGTCCCAATTTACTATAGTCGACTTTATGCCGACGCCCACTTTATCTGCTTTAGGACCGACGACGATCCGATTGGAACTTTGTTTCATCGAATGAGAATCGACAACTGACGATGGTCCGATTTACTATAATCGACATTATGCCAACGCAAACCTTATCTGCTTTAGGGCCGATGATGGTCCGATTGCAACTTTGTTTAATCGGTCGAAAATCGGCAACTGACGATGGTCCGATATACTATAGTCGACTTTATGCCGACGCCCATTTTATCTGCTTTAGGGCCGATGATGGTCGAACTTTGTTTAATCGGTCGAGAACCGGCAACTGTTGATGGCCCGATTTACTATAGTCGACTTTATGCCGACGACCACTTTATCTGCTTTAGGGCCGACGATGGTCCGATTGGAACTTTGTTTGATTGGTCGAGAATCGGCAACTGACTATGGTCCGATTTACTATAGTAGACTTTATGCCGAAACGCACTGTATCTGAAATTTTTGTTCGATTGATCGATAACCGGCAACACACGGATGGTACGTCACATTAAAATTTTTAAACTGCTTAATAGAGATGGCGCTAATATCACTATGTTCCCTGTACAGTGGAAGATAATATTGTATAATGATAAAAGATATTTCAAAACTAGAATGCGGACTTGACAAGATGGTGGTACTTCTCTACAAGAATCACCTCTTCCGCCACTTAAACCACCCCGACTGGTTAAGCACCCGCATTATCGAAACTTTGTAGTTTTCGAATGTCGGATCATGTCAAGCAACCACCGACGGACCTTCGTCAATCACTGACGTCGGCCGATGTCGTAAATCGACGTCATGCCGATGATGAAATTCGGCAATCTACATCGGGCCGCCGAAGGCCCGAGGGAACCGTGTTTGCTGGGTTATGCCCTTAAAAATGTTTAAACTTATTACAATTGATCAATTTTTAAAAAAGTTATTGCTATTTAAACAAGTAAATTTTTTCTTAATAAGATTGATTTTGCAGGTAATCTTTGGTCCATTTAAAAATTGCAAACTTCCTTATTTCTGGTCCGAATTTTTAAAATGATAAATCGAAGTGTCGCACAAAAAAAATATCTAGGGGGGTTAAAAATGCCTATTTTTTAAATATGTCCGCCATCTAGAATTTTTAGGAAATGTCAAGTTTTACATTGGTCCTATATATTTTGAAGCTTTGGATTTCTAAAAAGCTAAATATTATTAAAATCAGACGATTTTCCGTTAAGTTATAACCATTTAAAAAATGCGGTTTTTTTTGACACACCCAAATTTGATTTGGAATTAAGTTACAGCATGTACTTACATCGTTGGTTTAGTTTAGTTTACACAAAATGCGCGCGCGATAGTTATGCTAAACCAGCGCAATTACCACACGGCATTAACTGTGGTTTTTAATTGTAGATAATCATGCCGAAGAAACTGTAAGTAATAGAATACAAAAGAGAAGAATGAACTCTTCTTCTAGGCCTCAGTAGTATTTATTATTTTTACGAAGCCATTGTTGGTTTCCGGAAAGCTATCTTTTTTAGAGTAGTCGTTCTGTTGATATTTTATTGTCGTCGTTCTTTGGACGGCACACGAAAGCTCAGAATATATCAAAAAGGAGAAATTTAAACTCACTGGTAAAATAGATTGGTGAATTTACACAATCAATCATTGGCTACCATGTTTCCACATTAGATATTGTAAAATTACTTCCCGCAAGCGATTTTACAAAAAGCTTGTGAATTTACCTAGTAATTTTTCAACTTTTATTTTTAAATTTATATTATAATTTTAATTTATATAAATTAAAGTTAAACCCGTATTGAAATTATGATGCAGTAATTTTTATTCAGATATAACCCCAACATAAAAAAGTACAAACTAATTAGTATATTACAGGAAGTAAAAAAAATATTTTTTTCAACAATTATTAACGAGCCGCAGTTTTACTTTATTTAGAGGTTTCTGGTGAAAGAAACATTAGATCGTTGACAGAATTTTTATCAAGTTTGCGGAGACCCTTTATTTAAAATTTCGAAAAAAACCTAAGGGCTTTACACTCAAATCTAATTTTCTGAAAATTAAAAAGAAATTCACAACCAATTTTCTCGTAAAGGGCAATACACTTAATAATAACTGCAGTTTTTTCCACATTTTGCTAATAGTAAACACTGATATGTTCTAAATTGTATCCCACGGTTTCGTCGATAGCCATAAAACATATCAAAGTTATCATTTTGATGAAAATATACTTTTTTACTAAAATAAATATTTTTCACATAACTTAGACGTAAGCATTCTTATTTATCTACTTTCCCAATCGTCTTTTATTAAAAAACTCACTAAAAAAGAAAAGAACTTGCCCGAGATGCCAACATATGCACCACCACTAGACACCTTATGCCTACTTACACCGTAAGGTTAACAGTGGGTTAAATTTTAACAGTAGCTTAAAATTGATTTTTGTCTTGCACCGCTAATTAAGCCAAGTTTAAGTGGTGTTAAACTACTATTAAATTAAACCCCCAATTTCGGCCCATCAGTAGTAGTTTAGGATTTATTTACGTTTAATTAATATTTATTTTCTTAAAAATATAGAAAAATAATTCACATTTTTCACATTTTCACAATTAGTGCTCTTGTAAAATAAAGTTTCATCGCTTGTCACGCCATCTTGTGGTTTACGTCTAAGCTTCATTATTATCCTAGGACCATAAATTTTTTAGTTTACTTAAATCTTGTTGAGATGATCGCAGAATTAGTATTATTAGTTAGTCGTAGGTAAATGTCTTTAAACCATAAGTTAGACACTTCTAACCTAAAAAAAATTGTTGTTGTTGTCATAAATAAATATTAAAAAAGTGTCGGGTGAGATTCCGGTGTTTTTCGTGTGCGCGCCATTTCTTTTGTTGAAGCCTACAGTGCTCAACATTCAGGACCTTGAGAATAAACTAGAGTTTAGAACTTCCATCGTATCTATTTTTATTTTTTTTACAACGTTTCGAATGTTTATGTATCTGCAATCGTCATCAGGTGAATACTGAGTTCTTTAATCAACCCTTATTGACAAACCTATTAAGCACACCTCTAACATAAGCAAGACAGAGGAAATTGCGTTGAAGAATCTTCGAAAGAACAAATCAGTTAAAATTTTACCGGCAGACAAGGGCAATGCAACAGTGATTTTGGACATGGAAACCCATGACCACAAAGTTGAAGAGGTACTTGCCAAAGGAAACTATAAACTTCTCCCGAAAGACCCGACACAATCAATCGAAAGTAAGGTTCATAGAACTTTAAAAGAGTATTCCAGATATATTCCGGACAACACAAGGTCTCAACTTACACCACATTATTGCAAGCCTCCTCATCTATACGGACTTCCCAAAATTCACAAAGATGCAATGCCCTTACGCCCAATCACAAGTTCCAGAAATTCCAAGCAATCTGTCTAAATTCCTTTTGAAAATTATTCAACCTCTTGCAAGCAACACCGCTTCATTTGTAGAAAATTCCAACCATTTTGTTGATATTTTTAAATCTTTTGTTTTAGGACCCGAGGATAGATTTTTCAGTTTGGATGTCGAATACCAGTGCCCCGATAAAGGAATCGCTAGATATTATTAGACAGAGACTGGTTGATGATGAATTCCTTTGTGAACGTGCCAGCCTGCCGCTGGAGGGAGTGATGGAGTTGTCGGAGTGCTGTCTACATAAGTCTTTGAGGTGAAAGATAGGTTTTATGCTCAGGATGACGGTCTGTGGTGGCTCATATTTACATGAAGTGGTTCGAATCACACGCGGTTGATACCGCAACATATAAACCTAAGCTTTGGCTAAGATATGTTGATGATACTTTTATTGTATGAACCGGGAATGACCAACAACTTTCAGAATTTCTTCACCACCTAAATAACATAAAACCAACCATTAAATTCACAATGGAGTTGGAGCAAAATTATCAAATTCCTTTTCTTGATGTAGTTGTCAAACGAGTAGAAAGCGACATCAGAACAACAGTCTATGGTAAACCCACTCACACAGGACAATATTTAAATCAATGTTCAAATCATTCTGCTACAACCAAACGAGGCATAATAAGAACTTTGTATAACAGAGCCGTTCAAATTTATAACAATTCTCATGACGTGGAAATCGAAATAAGAAACATTAAGAAGGATCTGCAGCACAATAGTTACAGCCTGAAACTTATAACAGATACTATTTCTAAATTTCAGCAAACAGGACGCAGATTAGAAGACCAAAACCTGGCAAATTCATTCCTTACAGTTCCATACATGAAAGGAGTATCAGAGAAAATTCGAAGAGTAGCGAACAACTTTAATATTAAAATAGCTTTTAAATCTAATTTTACAATTCGAAGCCTTCTTCGTAAACAAAACCGGAGAACAAACAAAATAAGGAATGCATTTACCAAGTTCCTTGTAAGTGTGGTAAATCATACATAGGCGAAACAAAAAGACCACTATCTGTTAGGCTTAAGGAACATCAGGTGAACACCCAAGAGGTGAAACAATGAAATCAGGAATCGCCGAACATGCATGGTCAAAACAACAACGAATGAAGTGGACAGAAACAAAGGTTTTGCACAAGGAGTCACACAAAAAGAAACGAAAATTCCTTGAAGCTGTCTTTATTGGGCAACAAATATCTGGAAGCCCCTTCTTGGGCGGAGCCATTTCTTAAACTTCACGGTTGAGTGATTTCACATAGTATATAAGTACGTAGCCTTAGGATATAGATTTAGTTTGCACCTGAAGACGATCAGAGATTGTACTGATCGAAACGTCTTGTACAAATAAAATATAGACAATGGAAGTCTTAAACACAGAGTTTATTGTTCTCGATTGTGATAATTAATCCTATTAAAATGGTTTAATGTGTGGTTGTATTGGGAGGCCACCACTAGTTTTTTTTGCGTTTCTGCACCAGCAACTTTTTTTCTCAATTGTTTTAATAATGGTAGGCAGTTATGTAGAATTAAACTCTGAAATGATCTGGTTCAGTGCTGCATTTTTGTCAGAGTTTGTGCTTTTACCTTGTTTCCAATTAGTATGTTTTCACCGTGTTCTCTTTTCTGAAAAAGATGGATTTATTTTTTTTTAAATTAATTTAAGTTACTCCCCAATATTGCGGTAGAGCAGATTTGACTTTGTGGCAATAGTAACTGAGACTAACGTTTTATAAATTTTTTTAATCTGAATAAAATATTTCAAAGGCATATGGAGATAAATAATGAAAACATCGAACAGACTATGTAAAACATAATATTTTTAGCACGTTCTATTTGGGTTTAGGATTTTCCACATATACAATGCCCTTAAACATTCTTCAGAAACGTGTATATCATCTTCACCAACCGTTTTCAATAAATTTCAAAATACTCCCATTTTTTTTTCAATTCAATAATAATTCTGGCTGCCCCGATACTCTGTGATTATAGCTGGTGGTCTGGGCAATAAATCAAAAATTACTTTAATAACTACCCTCGATAATGATCGTATGTACCGAACAAGTGATGAAAATGGGCTTGCGTATCGTAAAGGTCAATTTATTAATTTGCTTTTTGATTGGAAAATTAGGTATCGAGAAGTATTTAAGGACATGGTAATTATACGGGGTAATTTTTTATAAATGCAAATCCTCACTAGCTTTTTTATTAATTGCTGTAAAGACACAAAAAAAAGGTAGACATATTACATATTATAACATTAATATAAGGTGAGCCAAAAAAACTGTAGTTATACCACCGTAAAAAAGCTAAGGCTTTGGCCTATATTCGCTATCTGTCAAATTTGACATTTTATCAAAATCCGTAATGGCGCATGCGCATTCATTAGACCTTTTGTAAAACATTGGTCTAAAAACGTCTAGTTTTTGCTCTACTAGGCATTTGTCAACGGATTTTCATAAAATGTCAAATTTGACAGATAGGGTATATAGGCCAGAGCCTTAGCTTCCCGCAGAGCTCAAAATCTAAAGAATCGAACGAGATTTAACAAATCCTTAGTAGAAAAACCACACACCACTTACTTCGTTGGCGTTGAGCTCTATTATTTCTTGTCAGATTTTTAGAAGTGATACCTCTCTGTGTACGACAAAGACGTGTCTTTATGGCAAATGTCTAAAATCGAGTACAGTGGCGCACATAAATTTTGGCGGGGGGGGGGAGGGGGTTGTTAAAAATGGGGAATTTTAAAAATTATGCGCCATCTTGGATTTTAACGATATGTCAATTTTGACAAAAGTTTCATATAGTCTGAAGCTTTTTTGCAGAAGCTAAAATCACAAAAATAAAACTTAGTTAGCAAAACTACAGCCGAAAAAAAAATGTAGGGTTTTTTTGGCACATCTTATATTACAGTAAAAAATGAACTTGACAGGGCTTCTGTTACACTGAAATGTCAAATCGCAAAAACGGACCTGTCATTTTAGATTTTCAAAAAGTGCCTGTAGAAAGTATTAATAGTAGGGTCGTTTTAATTTGATATTTTTTATGTGTAAGTAGATATTTGCTGATTTTGTTATAACTTGGTACAGTCCTAGATATGGCTCTGCAAATCACTAAATGGATATTGTTTTGTTCGGCGTCGGCGTCGGTTAGGCGTCGCGACGCCTTTTACTTTTTTTCTGTCAATGCCCCAGTTTGACAGGTATATCTTTGTCAAATTTCAATATTTTAAAACTCCGATAAAACCAATAGAAATCACACGAAAATCTCTTTATAATAACGTGTGCAACATTTTTTACCATTTAGAAACTTTTGTATAAAGAGGTGTTTAATTTAAAATTAGAAAAAAAATTGCAATGTGAAATTTCCCTATCTAAAATTTACCTGTTCAGGGGATTTTGATATTTTTGCTCTTTTTAAGTTCATTAGGCTCATCCATACTGACAAACATAAAAAAAAGTAAAAATGAACGGCACGTAAATTTTACAGGGGATTCCTGAAATTTTTATATGTTTTTGTGGGCAATGAAATGTACTTTCAAAAACATCTAACTCGAGTTTCAGATTCCATCAGGTTTCTTTGAAATAATTTAAATAAAAAAGTTTATACATATCCTTTCCCCCCTCCATTCATCCCCTTCCCCACCAACATCTTTTTATATATGGTTTAAGCGAAATGAATAATCTAATAACATATAAGTGTCTAGTGAGATCCTGCAGAGAATCTGCGAATACCATTACCTTTCTAAGTATTACTTAGCAAGGTACTAGAAGTCGTGGTAGATTGGCTGAGAAGAAAGAAACTAAGACTGGCTCCACAAAAGACGGAGGTAGTAATCTTAGCAGGGGGTCGTACCGTTAAGGAGATCGAGGTAAAAGTGGAAGATCTGACCATCAGAAGTCAAGAACACCTAAAATATATAGGTATTTCCCTGGATAGAAATATGAGAATGGGAGAGCATGTTAGAAGCACTGCAAAAAAAGCCGGAAAAGCCATAGGAAACATTAGCAGAATCCTATCAAACATCGAAGGATCTAAAGAAAGAAATAGGAAAATACTATGCACTGTTGCCCAGTCAATCATCCTCTATGGTGCACCGATATGGAAAAGGGCCATGGAGAAAAAAAATTATAGAAACATCTTACTAAGTGTGCAAAGAAAAGCAGCAATCAGAATCGTGAGTGCGTACAGAACGACATCGACTACTGCACTGCTTGCAATATCTAGAACACCGCCAATCTACCTTCTGGTCGAAGAGAGTTGTGCCATACAGGAGGGGACTGACAAAAAAACCGCTATGGAAACAACTCTAAGGAAATGGCAACAAGAATGGCAAGAAAATACGCTAAAAGGACTAGGAACCTGGAGACATGGATTAATAGAAAACACCGAGAAGTGACTTACCACTTAACACAGTTAATCTCAGGTCATGGGTGTTTTCAAGCCTATAGATACCGCTTCAAGGTCACGGAAACCGAAATGTGCATGTACTGTGAAAACACAGACACTGTAGAACATACATTCTTTGAATGTACGAAATGGTAAGAGTATAGAAGGACAGTGGAAAATATAATGGGAGAGATAACACCGGAAAATATAGTGGAAAAGATGCTGGAAAAGATGGAGAATTGGGAAGCTATCTGCAACTTCACAAAAAAGGTCATTGGACAAAAAGAGAGAGATGTTAGAATAAGGGAAGTCGTACAACCCTAAAAAAAAAGAAAAAAGAAAGAGTTCGGATCAACCATCCTAATACAGTGTCTCTTCCCGAAGTAATGCCAAAGCAGTTCCAGGGGAAACACACACAGATTTTCATATGAGGTGGTTTTGGTGGGTAGGCGATGTCACGAAAGTGGCACTGAGTCCCACACTGCCCGTGGCTCGATCCTGTCTGGGCGGACATGAGTTTCCCACCCGTCAAAAAAAAAAACTTAGTATAGGTGCCTATTCTCTTGAGGTCTTTTTTCTCAATTTTGAACCAAAAAAAAAATTTTTAATTTTTAGGAAACTTTTTAATAAATGATTATTTCAGGATGTTTGGATGAATATGCAAAGAAGTGTCACCACATTTTATTGAAACGCGTCAAGATTTCATGAAGAAGCTGACAAGCGCATTATATTCTTTTCCTACGACCACACACGAAAGTAACCAAATCTGCATTCTATAACGCCTCAGAAAGTTTTATATTTCACACGCATATTAATTTTATACTTTCTTCTCTCGAGATGAAAATGAAAAAAATTTAATAATAATAAAAAATAAGAATTAAATCCTAAAGTGGTCGTAGGAAAAATAAATAGCCTACACAACTCAATAGAAAGCAACTTTCTTACACTCGCGTGTTGTTTCACTCGGCTAGCGCCTCGTTCACAACTAACACGGCCCATTTTCCGTGATGTTATTTTAACTTTTTTTCTATTTGTGACTGTGAACGGGCCTAATTAACTTAAAAAGAGCTAAAATATCAAAATCTCTTATGCCCGTGTGCACCACTTCCCCTTACTTCTTCCACTTATTCTTGAACTGAGGGTTGAGATTTACTTGGTTTGCAAAAGTTCCGAATATGTTCCACTTGAAAAAAGTAAGGAAATTATTGGCAACGTGGCAGTTATCTGCATTTTTTTGTGTTTTTTGTGTGGTGATGATTGTTACCTGTCCGCTGTCAAAAAAACACGTAAAATTTGAGGTTATTTAAAAAAAAAATATTGATGATTTATGATTGTATGGCAAATAAAACTACTATAATTGGTTAACTGCACCTAAAGAAATAAATAATTAGTCAATACAAAAACTTTTACTTTAAAAATTGGGGAATGGGTAAAATAAAATATCAACTACATAAAAAGCAAATTTAATATATTTTAATAGCTATAGCTAAGTACATAAAATACTAGAAAATAGGTTCAGACGCAACTGCCCCGATGGTGTTCTCAAATTCATGATGTATATAGGTACTCGACACCCTATTCTGGGCATAACACATGTATTTTCCTTTAAAATTTCTTTGTGTGTAAGCGTTTTATATTAGCATAAAATATTATGTTATTAATTGTGATAAGCTTTATTTAAGATAAAGTGAAATTTTTTTAAATATTTTTAAGATTTAATTAGTAAATAGGTCACTTGTGACTTAGGGAGGAGGTTTTGACGATTTGTAATTTGGTACTTTTTGTAAACTTTAAACGAAACTTGAAACTATAAAACCTGACTATTTATTTTGTATGTTTTCACATAGTACTCAATACGTATTGAACGGATTGTCTTCTTTTTCTTTCATAGAGCATGTTCTCTGTTCCGACAAAAAGCGTGACATATGAAGAACAAGATGCTTGATTTTCGATACGTATTGAATACGATGTGAAAACATACTAATTATTACACCACCAGACCAACCCAACCCATTTTTCAGTTTCTTTGCAACGAATTTGCGAAAAAATTTTTGGACATTCTAAACTTTTTGTAAAAGGTATCTTCATCTTATTCTTTGAAAAATCCTTCTTGGTAGGTATTTCATTAATTACAAAGTCTAAATTCTTCATCTTCTTCGTCATTCCCAAGAAGTTCCATTTTAAGCACAGACCACGATTATAATCACAGAAAGATTTTAAGGCAACGGAACAGTTTTATAATCTGATTAAATTAATGGCTTTTGTTTAAAAACATAACCAAAAAAATACCTCACATAACCTCAAAATGCGCTTAAGCCGAAGTAATTCTACAGCTTATCTTAACTGTAGTTTAAGTGTCACTTACATGATATTCCACATCATTGCAAACCAAAACTAAAGCTTAAGATCGACTTACATGTCAAGCCAAACCCGTGCACACGGGCATTAAACAGGTGGAAGACAGGAATATTTTTTGTAAATTTTAGATAGGGAAATTTTACAATTTTTTTTCTAATTTTAACTTAAAAACCTCTGCATACAAAAGTTTCTAAATGGTAAAAAATGTTGCACACGTCATTTTAAAGAGCTTTTCGTGTGCTTTCCATTGAATTGAAATTTGACAGAGATATACCTATCAAACTGAGGCATTGACAGAAAGAAAAATTAAAGGTGTCGCGACGCCTAACCGACGCCGATGAAAACTATATCCATTTGGTGGTCCCCAGACCCATACCTAGGTGTGTACCAAATTAAAACAAAATCAGCAAAAATCTTCCTATTGATTTGAAAAACGAACCGACTATAAGCGTTTTTTAACAGCTTTAGAATAAAACTAAAAATAAAAATTTCGGGTTTTTTCGCCTATCTCTGGAACTACCCAGATTTTGTAAACTTTTTTTAGTTGTGAGCAAAGCATCAAATCGCGCTACTTCGCCCTAATTTAAACCTTTTCGTATCTCCTACCGTTTAAGAGATCCCCATGGTGAGCATCGAATTTGGAACACTCTGCATACTTCTCTTTTTAATAAGTAAAATTGCCCATACCAACTTTGGCCCTAATGGTACTTCAACAATTAAAACTTGTCATTTCATTAATGAGATCCCAGTAAACACCGTTATGTAGAAATTACGTAAAATTTACATAACAGATTTACCTTGTTACGTAAATTTAAGGTTACTCAGAGGTCACAATAGGGTAAAATTTAAGTTACATTAAGGTGCGAAAACTCTGCATAATTCCATGCGCAAAGCCTTTTACATAAATATTACATCCATGTTACGTAAGAGTTAAGTATAAACTACGTATATTTTACATAACAGGTTTACCTTGTTATGTAAATTTAAGGCTACATAGAGGTCACAATTATTTATTAATAAGGTAAAAATTGGGTCAATGCCATGCGCAGAGCCCACCTAATTCTTACATAAATGTGAGGTAAATTAAATCACATACCTTTTACATAAATATTATATCCACGTTAAGTAAAAACTACGGATATTTTACATAACAGGTTTACCTTGTTATGTAAATTTAAGGCCACATAGAGGTCACAATTATTTATTAAAAAGGTAAAATTTGGGTCACCTAATTATTACATAAATGTGAGGTAAATAAACTGACATACCTTTTACATAAATATTACATCCATATTCGGTGAGGCTTAAGTAAAAACTATGTATATTTTACATAACAGATTTAACTTGGTATGTAAATTTAAGGTAACAATAAGTAATAAGGTAAAATTTAAGTCACATGCGCAAAGCGTCAACTATCTAAGTCTGACATGAGCATGCAGCTTGAGGCGGGATAACGTCGGTAATTTACGAAGTTCCGTCGGTAGTTGGTTGACACGGTCCGACATTCGCAAACTACAAAGTTAACCAGACGGGCTGGTTTAAGTCGCGGAAGAGGTGATTCTTATAGAGAAGTACCACCATATTGTCAAGTCCGTATTCTAATTTTGAAATATCTTTGCTCTTTATATATATAATATTATCATCCACTGTACAGGGAACATACTGACATTAGCGCCATCTCTACCTACTAGGAAGAAACTATTAAGCCGTGGTAATTTCTTTAATTTTCATAATATTTTTGTACATTTTAATGTGACGTAAATCGCGTTATAGAGCGTTTACCTCATTTAGACGATATAAATATTACATAAAATGTTTTATATAATAGTTATCTAACATTTGAAATGTAAACTTACGGTTCAACTGACCATATAATAATTATGTAAAATTTAGAACTTTAATTTGACGTAAAAAGTTTTACAGGGAAATTACATAACTTAGATGACATAATTAATACATACAAATTTAGTTTAGATGATATAAATATTACATAAAATATTTTTTATAATAGTTATGTAAAATTTTAAATGTAAACGTAATGTCTAAATTGTTACATAATAGTTATGTAAATTTTATTACTTTCATTTAAAGTAAATAATTTTATGTAACGTTTACGTAAATTAGATTACTGAAATATTACATATATTTTTTTTATATAATAGGTATGTAATATTTTTTTATGTAAAATTAAGATCCCACTATTTACGTAATATTTATGTAAAATTTAAGAATAATATTATTCACGTAAAATTAACATGATGACTTAACTTTAGTGTCAAAGTTTTGACGTAATGTTTACATAATTCTTTTTATAAAAATATTTTTATGTGATATTTACGTAAATATGATGTAAGATATTTTAAAAGTCACAGGTGTGTTTACGGGGATCCTTATTTTGATAAATTAAAATTCTTAAAAATATAAAAATATATATATATATTTTGCGCATTGTAAAAGGAGAGAGCAAGGAATAATTAGACCGAAAATTATAACTGAAAACGAAAAGAGCGAAGATAATCTCGAAACTGGAGAAAAAGCTGCAGACTGAGAAAGTGATCGGCAAAACCGAACCGAGTCAAGAAATATGAAAGATAATTTCAAAAGCCAAGAAAACTTCCTGCTGAATTAGAGCGCAAATTACACCAAAGTCATGCGGAGGCAATAAAAATAATGAGAAATATTAAAATCTAACTCTGTTATTAGCGTTAGTTGCGGAATAAACGCCCTGAAAAAAAATTACAATGCGGATCATCCTGGGAAGTTCACCTCAGATTTCTATCGGAATTAAAGCGGTACCCACGACGACGACGGTACCCGATAGATAGTGCACTTTCATAGAGAACGGCTCGTTTTGAAACAACGATATCATCATGACACAAAGTTTGGGCAACTGACCTTAAAAGTCAAAAATTGAGCAATTCGAAACTGAAACTATACTACACCTTTTCCAATTGTAATTCGGAGTGTAAGAAGTTTTTTTTTGAAATATATAAAATGAAATTTGGAAATGTCAATTTAATATTAGAAATTTTACCTTAATTTCAGACAGGAATAATTGAAAATTGCATTTCTAAATTCAACATGAGAAAGCGTAAAGTATATTTCCGAAAATACGATTTGTGTTTCGGAAAATGCAAAATCATTTCTGGAAGCTCGAATATTTCAGTTCTAATTTAGAATTTAAAAACTCGATTTAGATAGCATAAAAGGAATATCAGAAATATCACTTAAATTTTGGATAAGAAGATATGAATGTTAGAAATATCACTTTAATTTCGGACAGGGAAAGGTGAAATTTGGAAATGTCAATTTAATATTAGAAATTTTACCTTAATTTCAGACAGGAATAATTGAAAATTGGATTTGTAAATTCAACATGAGAAAGCGTAAAGTATATTTCCGAAAACGATTTGTGTTTCTGGAAGCTCGAATATTTCAGTTCTAATTTAGAATTTAAAAACTCGATTTAGATAGCATAAAAGGAATATAAGAAATATCACTTTAATTTTGGATAAGAAAATATGAATGTTAGAAATATCACTTTAATTTCGGACAGGGAAAGGTGAAATTTGGAAATGTCAATTTAATATTAGAAATTTTACCTTAATTTCAGACAGGAATAATTGAAAATTGGATTTGTAAATTCAACATGAGAAAGCGTAAAGTATATTTCCGAAAACGATTTGTGTTTCGGAAAATGCAAAATCATTTCTGGAAGCTCGAATATTTCAGTTCTAATTCAGAATTTAAAAACTCGATTTAGATAGCATAAAAGGAATATCAGAAATATCACTTAAATTTTGGATAAGAAGATATGATTGTTAGAAATATCACTTTAATTTCGGACAGGGAAAGGTGAAATTTGGAAATGTCAATTTAATATTAGAAATTTTACATTAATTTCAGACAGGAATAATTGAAAATTGGATTTGTAAATTGAACATGAGAAAGCGTAAAGTATATTTCCGAAAATACGATTTGTGTTTCGGAAAATGCAAAATCATTTCTGGAAGCTCGAATATTTCAGTTCTAATTTAGAATTTAAAAACTCGATTTAGATAGCATAAAAGGAATATCAGAAATATCACTTTAATTTTGGATAAGAAGATATGAATGTTAGAAATATCACTTTAATTTCGGACAGGGAAAGGTGAAAATTGGAAATGTCAATTTAATATTAGAAATTTTACATTAATTTCAGACAGGAATAATTGAAAATTGGATTTGTAAATTCAACATGAGAAAGCGTAAAGTATATTTCCGAAAATACGATTTGTGTTTCGGAAAATGCAAAATCATTTCTGGAAGCTCGAATATTTCAGTTCTAATTCAGAATTTAAAAACTCGATTTAGATAGCATAAAAGGAATATCAGAAATATCACTTAAATTTTGGATAAGAAGATATGATTGTTAGAAATATCA
The DNA here is from genome assembly GCA_963921995.1 of Oxystoma pomonae. NCBI lineage: Eukaryota > Metazoa > Arthropoda > Insecta > Coleoptera > Brentidae > Oxystoma > Oxystoma pomonae. The sequence goes on from OY998172.1 coordinate 56,579,069, forward strand.
CTTTAATTTCGGACAGGGAAAGGTGAAATTTGGAAATGTCAATTTAATATTAGAAATTTTACATTAATTTCAGACAGGAATAATTGAAAATTGGATTTGTAAATTGAACATGAGAAAGCGTAAAGTATATTTCCGAAAATACGATTTGTGTTTCGGAAAATGCAAAATCATTTCTGGAAGCTCGAATATTTCAGTTCTAATTTAGAATTTAAAAACTCGATTTAGATAGCATAAAAGGAATATCAGAAATATCACTTAAATTTTGGATAAGAAGATATGAATGTTAGAAATATCACTTTAATTTCGGACAGGGAAAGGTGAAATTTGGAAATGTCAATTTAATATTAGAAATTTTACCTTAATTTCAGACAGGAATAATTGAAAATTGGATTTGTAAATTGAACATGAGAAAGCGTAAAGTATATTTCCGAAAATACGATTTGTGTTTCGGAAAATGCAAAATCATTTCTGGAAGCTCGAATATTTCAGTTCTAATTTAGAACTTAAAAACTCGATTTAGATAGCATAAAAGGAATATCAGAAATATCACTTTAATTTTGGATAAGAAGATATGAATGTTAGAAATATCACTTTAATTTCGGACAGGGAAAGGTGAAAATTGGAAATGTCAATTTAATATTAGAAATTTTACCTTAATTTCAGACAGGAATAATTGAAAATTGGATTTGTAAATTCAACATGAGAAAGCGTAAAGTATATTTCCGAAAACGATTTGTGTTTCGGAAAATGCAAAATCATTTCTGGAAGCTCGAATATTTCAGTTCTAATTCAGAATTTAAAAACTCGATTTAGATAGCATAAAAGGAATATCAGAAATATCACTTAAATTTTGGATAAGAAGATATGATTGTTAGAAATATCACTTTAATTTCGGACAGGGAAAGGTGAAATTTGGAAATGTCAATTTAATATTAGAAATTTTACATTAATTTCAGACAGGAATAATTGAAAATTGGATTTGTAAATTGAACATGAGAAAGCGTAAAGTATATTTCCGAAAATACGATTTGTGTTTCGGAAAATGCAAAATCATTTCTGGAAGCTCGAATATTTCAGTTCTAATTTAGAATTTAAAAACTCGATTTAGATAGCATAAAAGGAATATCAGAAATATCACTTAAATTTTGGATAAGAAGATATGAATGTTAGAAATATCACTTTAATTTCGGACAGGGAAAGGTGAAATTTGGAAATGTCAATTTAATATTAGAAATTTTACCTTAATTTCAGACAGGAATAATTGAAAATTGGATTTGTAAATTCAACATGAGAAAGCGTAAAGTATATTTCCGAAAACGATTTGTGTTTCGGAAAATGCAAAATCATTTCTGGAAGCTCGAATATTTCAGTTCTAATTCAGAATTTAAAAACTCGATTTAGATAGCATAAAAGGAATATCAGAAATATCACTTAAATTTTGGATAAGAAGATATGATTGTTAGAAATATCACTTTAATTTCGGACAGGGAAAGGTGAAATTTGGAAATGTCAATTTAATATTAGAAATTTTACATTAATTTCAGACAGGAATAATTGAAAATTGGATTTGTAAATTGAACATGAGAAAGCGTAAAGTATATTTCCGAAAATACGATTTGTGTTTCGGAAAATGCAAAATCATTTCTGGAAGCTCGAATATTTCAGTTCTAATTTAGAATTTAAAAACTCGATTTAGATAGCATAAAAGGAATATCAGAAATATCACTTTAATTTTTGATAAGAAAATATGAATGTTAGAAATATCACTTTAATTTCGGACAGGGAAAGGTGAAATTTGGAAATGTCAATTTAATATTAGAAATTTTACCTTAATTTCAGACAGGAATAATTGAAAATTGGATTTGTAAATTCAACATGAGAAAGCGTAAAGTATATTTCCGAAAATACGATTTGTGTTTCGGAAAATGCAAAATCATTTCTGGAAGCTCGAATATTTCAGTTCTAATTTAGAATTTAAAAACTCGATTTAGATAGCATAAAAGGAATATCAGAAATATCACTTAAATTTTGGATAAGAAGATATGAATGTTAGAAATATCACTTTAATTTCGGACAGGGAAAGGTGAAATTTGGAAATGTCAATTTAATATTAGAAATTTTACCTTAATTTCAGACAGGAATAATTGAAAATTGGATTTGTAAATTCAACATGAGAAAGCGTAAAGTATATTTCCGAAAATACGATTTGTGTTTCGGAAAATGCAAAATTATTTCTGGAAGCTCGAATATTTCAGTTCTAATTTAGAATTTAAAAACTCGATTTAGATAGCATAAAAGGAATATCAGAAATATCACTTTAATTTGGGATAAGAAAATATGAATGTTAGAAATATCACTTTAATTTCGGACAGGGAAAGGTGAAATTTGGAAACGTCAATTTAATTTTAGAAAGGAATAATTGTAAACTAGAAAAGTGATTTGAATATTAGAAACCACAAATTTTATTTTAAAAATAGTGAAACGTAAGGTAGGTATTTTAATGTTTCTCAATTTTCTGCCGGGTCAGAAAGTTTCGGAACTCCGAAACGCGATAGAAAAACAAATTTTCTCCGGTTTAGATTACAAAGAGCCAGAGCAAAGTTTGGATAAACTGTGAATGCGGAAAAAGCAATATTTTTAGGAATTATTCATGTAACAACTGTTAAGAGTGAAGATTCTTTTTTTCCCATTAGTGACCTTAGCTCAAGAACTGTCGAAGTAACGTTCAAAACGGGTCGTGTGATATCCATACTTTTTGGACTCAAATAAACATCAGAATTGGCTGAACTTTGTATGGAAGGCGCATTTTGCAAATACTCAGACACGGCTCGGAGCACTTTTTGGCTTCTGTTTTGGACCCTATATTCTGATTTCTAAAATACAATTCTTGGTTTCTAATATTCAAATCGCTCTTCTTATTTACAATAACTTTTTTCCAAAATTAAATTGACGTTTCCAAATTTCATTTTTTCTTATCCGAAAATAAATTAACCCTTTAAAACTTAATTATTTCTCATCCAAAATTAAAGTGACATTTCTACTTTTCATTTTACGCAATCCAAAATTAATCTGATAATTCCAAAAATCAATTTGCACTGTCTAATATTAAATTAAAATTTCCAAATTTCATTTTTTTTCTTTCAAAGAAAACTTCTTACACTCCGAATTAGAACTGGAAAAGGATAGTTATCAAATAACCTCTAAAACTGGGAACCTATCTTAAATTTTTTTAAGGGGAAATGAATATAAATTTTTGACTTCTATTCTTCTTTAATTTTAGTTTAGTCTATGTTAAAAAACTTTTCAAGCTTGACGCACTACTCTGGACGTTTCAACTTTTTTCGCTTTCAATCTTTTAGAAATTTGTTTCTAACATGCTTAAAAAAATCACACATTTTTGCAAAATAATCCTTTCTGGAAAGGTTGAATCACATCATAGTCATCGAGCGTTTATACCATATACTATTAGCTAAAATGTACAGGGTGAGTGTTTAGTTCCAGTTGGGAACACTTTTTTATTATTCGTCACAAGATAAACAAAAAAGTGAATTAGTCATGAAATTATGTAGATTTCTATTACAGTTTACACCCTGTTTATTTTTTCAAATGTCGATAGATCTTTCTTTTCATGCATTGTCTAGAATAGCAAATTCACAACAACGTTGCCATAAGAGTAATGCGTTGAACAAAGAACCAACTAAACTATTTTTCCTTGGCTAACACATTGCTCTTATGGCAAAATAATATGATATATTTTTGGAATCAGAAAGAAAATATCTATCAAAATACACTCCCTCTTCATACACCTCCCATTTTTGTGAAAACCAAAAAAGCGGCTAGAACTAGTATTCTTTGGCCTCAAAGACATGTATTTTTTACACAAAATGGATCGGATTGACTGGAAATTATTCTTCAAGTATGATGAAACTTCTCGATTTCTTGGTTTTAGTGTCTGGCAAAACTACTTGAAAATATTTCCCTTTGTCTTGAATATGTTCTATTTTAAAATTGACCAATTCATCGCATGTACAAGCACCGCTAATCCCATTATCAAAGCCACTTTCATCAACAGGTACTCGTCGTCGGGAGCTTCGTTCAAAAACTTCTCTATTTCAGGTCATTTTAATGTCTTGGACTTCTTTGGTTTGTATCCTGTGATTTGCTTTTTAAAAAGCTCGTTAGTTTTCCATATTTTTTTTTATAAACGGGAATAGTCGAGCAAAGCATCAAGTATTTGGTCCGTAGCGACGATGAGGCTAATTTTTTGCAAATGCAAAAAATAAGCCAATAGAACATTTTTATCGATACCTTTTATCTTCCGTGAATTCATACAAGACCCAAACATTTTGAACTCCTTGTTCGTAAGCATCTCGGGACTCTTCTGGCAAAATCTGCATCGCTGCTTCTTCCGCTTCCGTAAGGATATCCTCAGGAACGTTATTTTCATCGATTTTCTCCATTTTCTATACGTTTTTTTCTTCAAAAAAGCTTCCCTTTTCTGCAGGGAAAACTGACAAGTGTCAAAATTTATTTAAACATTTGCTAACAATGTATCATGCCCGTGGCAACCAAACAAACAACCTACTTTGACCAAAATGTAAAAAGTCACTGTCAAGTCATTCTGACATTTATAGGATACTGAGACGCAAGCTTTGATTTAATCACAAAGCTTATTAATTATTATCTCATAAAAAAACGATTTCTTGCACTTGTTGGATAAAACATTGTGTGCCACTCGTGTGTTATGTTTCCTAAGGGCCAAATTTATAGTCGTCTTGGCTCCCTTGTTCCTTCAAGGAGGCCTTCGGGCCAATTTGGTATTTATAGTGGTGAAAAGCGCCCTTGAAGGAATCCTTACATCAAGGTAGCTAAAGAGCTACCTTGGACTTTCCTTGGCAAATAATAAGGTTAAAAAACAAAAATATTGTTGGGTTTGTTTTGATAATTGGTTTTTTGTCACTTTGTGGGTGCTTTTTAAGATATCCTGAAAATAATGGATGATTTTTTGGAATTTATTGATCGGGTGGAAGAAAAAGTCCCTGATCATCATGGTCGTCTTCCAAAGGGATACATACGGGACATGCAAAGTCCCTTTGAGTTCTTTAGTGGTAGAACTTTATTCTTGTATTGATGCATATGTTTATTATATTTTAAATAAGACACTTTAAAATCAGCAAGGGTTTTTATATTTACCTATATTGTTATAATATCAACTTATTTCTACAGAGGCTCGACACAGAGAGACCGCAAAAATGTTCCTGGGTACCAAAAGCTACCTACCTGCATATGCAAAAAGAAAAAAAAAGGAGTTTTTGGTCAGATATATATTTTCAAAAAACACCACACTGCACATTATACTAAAAACCGGGGTCTTTTCCAGTATCCCCCCCTGTTGGCCTTAATTGATATGTACCCTACGGTATATGGCACTGGAAGGTAGCTAGGTAATGTAAGTAACACGTACGACAGAAAACTAACCTGCTTACAGAAAAGACAAACTACACATTTATTCAAAATTCGGTAAAAAACAACATTATTAAAATCTGGAACAACCTTCCTCAATTAGTCAAAGATTTGCCCGAAAAAACCTACTAATTAAATTTACTTTTTTATCTTTCTGACAGTTCTTTTCTTGATAAGGAAAACATACATGATTTGTACTTATATTTTTATTTATATACATATATATTATAGTTATTTATTATTTCTTTTTTTTAATTGACAAGTTCAACACCTATGTAAGGTAAATAAAATAAATAAAATGTATTGTGTTCATAGTTATGAAAATTATGAAATATGAAGTAAGATGCAAATAAAATAAACTATCGTAGATACATTTTTTTTGTTGATACATAAGATCAACTTATTCTTATATCTTTGAATCAGTTCAGCGAGGAAAACCTTTTCCTGGCTAGTGTAGGGTGTTAAGAGGCCCACAGACTGCGTTTTTGTTTGACGAGCAAACCTGGTCGAGCAAAAACGACGCAAGACCGAAGTGTCTGTGCGAAAAATTGTAATTTTTGCCGGCGCACAAAACCGATGCAAATATTTGGCTTCGCCTGATTTGGTCCATCGGAGATGTTCGATTTATTAATATAATAAAACTAAACCGAAGTCTGTGTGCAACTCGCGTCCGTCTTTTTTGCTCGACCAGATTTGCTCGTCGAACATAACAATCCAAAAAAACGCAGTCTGTGGGCCCCTTTATAGTGCCCTCCTTTTGAATTTTATCTTCATTAGTTTTTTTTGTCAAAAAAAAAAAAAATTAAAAATAACAAAACCTTAACCACACAAATTATAACAATGAAGTTATCAGTAGTTTATTTGCACCAACCCACCATCATTTTTGCGACGTTGCCGATGCAACCCTACCTTGAAATATTCCTTCCCGAAGGATGGGACCATAAATAAGAAATGAAAGGACGCCTTGAAGGAAACCTTCGTAAAGGAGGCCTTGAGGCTTCCTTCGACGTCGGACTATAAATTTGGCCCTTGAGTGACTTATTTTCAACATAATATACTACTACGATAAATAACTATTCATAAATAAAAAGAAGTTTTAAAAAAATACAAAAGACAATTTAATCCTTATTTTAATATTGCACATCTAAATCGTTGTGTGACATCGAGTATTAATCGGAAAAATCAATTAACAAAGGAATGTAACTTTTTTTTCTAAACTAAAACTATCGAACAAAATACTGAGTTAAGATAGTTATTCAAAATTCAAGGAAAGTTGGTTTAAAATGCTTAAAACCAAAAATTTCACTTCACCGTCCTAAAACAGGTTAAACCCTTTTAGTTAGTTCCTCTGTGAGTGTTTGTTTGCCCGCTTAATGAGAACTGGGACAACATGCAAGATGTCCCTCTCCGAATTTGTGTGCTGATAATAGCGAAGAGAGCGTGGCACTTAAACAAGAAAGAAGTTGTTTTTTTTTTCGTTTTTTCGGCAGACCACTGTAGGAGTCATTCTCTCACTTTCAAACATTTAAGCACACAGGGCAAAAAAAATAATGCTCTCCTAGTAGAAAAGGAAATTACACACATTAGACGGCGTATATGTTTGTGCTCGAGTCTAGTTAGCAATTAAAAGAAAATAATACACATATAAAAACGAAGAACGTGAAAAATGAGAGACCGCGCTGATGGTTGTTCAAGCTTTTTTCCCATAGATCAAACAGCAGATCTTGTTGTCGATTTGTAACCACGCAAGTTCGTATGTGCACTAGGAATAGTTTTATTACCAAGTGATTGATGAGCAGATAAAATTTTCCAAATTGCCCAAGGAGCGTTAGTTAGTTAGTAGGTACTCGTGGACTGTTTCCTTCGTAAAAAACGATTCACACAGTCTAATAGGGTAAAGTATATAGTCGAGCGTTGAGAATTTATTGACTCTTAAATCACCCTCACTAGTAGTATAAGAGAATTTGCTCTTCAGAAGGTGTTCCGACCGGAATTCTTCATCCTTGAGGATTCCTCTTCTGGTTCCTCTGTAGCAGTGACGGTTCCTCTGTAGGAGCACATGAGCACGTGCACCCCCACACAGAATAAGGAAGTTGTTGTAATTTTTCCGAAACTTCCTATTATTATCAGCGCTGATTATTATGACACCGTGTCAAAATTAGATGACTATTTATAATTTAACACAGTCAGGTCTGTTTCCGTCTCGCGCGCTCTCATTGACGCGTCCGACTTTTCAACGCAGTTCCTGCTACCAGCGGCTCGATCTCGCCGCCGAATGAAATGAACCTCTGCTTGATGAAGCGAAACAGTCGTACACTTGATTTAAAAAAAAACATGCATACATGCATTTTCTCCTATGCCACAAAATTTAGCTTTCCATTAGTGTATACTATTATAAGGCAACACCAGCTTAGTATGCCTGACAGCAATTCAGTGTGACATCCTTAAAAATGCCACAGATATCAACATTTACAAAAGTTCAAATTATCACTCGAGTTATAGAAGACGGCTGGTCTATAAGAAGAGCGGCCACCCATTTTGGAGTTGATAAAATGACGATAATGCCATGGAAAAAGCGCTGGATTGAAAATAATTCTACGGATAGGAAAGACGGATCAGGACGACCAAAAGTAAGTTCTGAAGTGCAAGATGAGAGACTTATTGACCATCTCAGACAAAATCCTTTTTCAACGTTGGTTGAAGCAGCTAATGTAACATAATTTCCGGGTTCTTTAGCAACAGTAAATAGAAAAGTAATGAAATCAGAAGTCTCTTGTCGAGTTGCTGCAAAGAAGCCTTTTCTAACACAAGAACAAAAAACAGGCCAGAGTGATTTTTGCACTAAACAACGTTCTTCGTGATAATGACTTCTGGGAGAAGGTGGTTTTCACTGACGAAAAAATTTTTCAATCATCTTCAAGCAGCAGGAGAATTTTAGTTTATCGTCCACCAAATTCTAAATTTGAACCCGAATATACAAACCAAATTAAAAAAGCTGGACATTTTTCTGTAAACATGTGGGGCTGGTTTAGTGCTAGAGGTTTGGGTTTTTTTTTGGAGAATCGAAGAAAGATTCAATAGTGAACGATATATTGAAATCCTTGAAAACGTTATGCTGCCATCTGTACAGGCTTTATATGAAAATAATGACTTCGTTTATCAGCAGGACAACTGTCCAGTACACATGGCTAATGTTGTTCGGCAATGGTTTCAGAATAATAATATAAAAACACTTCCTTGGCCAGCCAACAGTCCTGACCTTAACCCAATGGTAAATATATGGGGTCGAATCGTTAAAATGATATACCAAAGGAATTGGATTGGATTGGATAAGCGATGCTATTTATCGCGAATTAGATCAGCTCTCAGAAGACCATCAATATTTTCAAAATTTAACCTTTTCAATGCCCAGACGTTTGCAGCTGGTAATAGAGAAAAATGGTGATCCTATTAAATACTAAATTATTTATTTTGGTTCTTTTTTAAGTTAAAATAATTAGTATTAAGTTTACCATCGTTTTTATCCTAATCCAAGTTTCCTATTCGTCGAATTGTTTTCAATCCAGCGCTGTTTCCATCGTATTATTGTTATTTTATCAACTCCAAAATGGGTTTCCGCCCTCTTTATAGAACAGTCTTCGTCTGTTACTCGAGTGATAATTTGATATTGTTCAATAAAGACTTTTATTTTTGCTGATTTTGTAGTATTATGCAAAATTTAATATAAAAATAAGGTTGACTTTAGGTAAATAATATTTTCAATTTTAGAGACCTTTTTTAAACAATATGGCAAATTGTCGTGCTTTTGAAGTTTTTAGGCATTTTAGTTGGTAGTCCGTATATATTATACACTTTTAGAAAGCCCAATTTTGTGACTGCATGTATGCGTTTTTTTTTTAATCAATTGTACATGCGATAAAGTAGGTCGAGCCTAGCAGGATATCTGTATGTTTTCAGTGGGCGAGTATCGAGGGCTATTGAGAATTTCAATAGAGAAAGTCGCACATATTTGGTGTGCTCCAGTCCGCTTGCTTGCTTTGTTGCTGTGGTTCGTGATGCATTCGCGATTTTATAAGGGCGTTTGTTTATACTTTTTCTGTTGTATTATTTTAACAATTGTTATAATGAACATTTTCACGGTAGAGTACTTGAAAAATAATTTTAGCTCTTTGCGTATGGAGCAAAATATTGAAAAAAAATGCCGGTAGACCTAAACCCGAAATTGACTTGGCGCAAACCACCAAGGGCAAATCTAGGGACTTTAACAGAAAATTTAAAATAAACATGACTTTTAGTCGTGCAACCTACAAAAAAAATTAATTGTCAATTTTTCAAATTTGTTGTGATACACCCCACACTGACATCAAGTTGTGATGCACTATACTTTATTTTCTGTCTCTTTTTAACTTTCTGAGCAAATTTCCAAATTTAAATAATTTTATAATCATCGTTTCAGATTGGTCTTATTGAAAGGTGCCACAATATTCTTTTCTTTTACTTAGGGGTTCGGAGTTTTAGTTGTGCACTATAGTCTTCAAAAGAATCAAATGCTTGTAGCATTTGAGTGGTTCACCGTAAATATAAAGATCTTTCTTAGCGACCTGGCCTGGAATTTTTATGACCAAAATTTCCTTCTATGAGAAGACCATAGATGAATAACGACACTGGATATAAGATACAATTGTCTCAGGTTTTTATTGGATCAAATTTGACATATTATAACTTTTTTTTTTAAATGGTCAATAATAAAAATGTACCTTATTCCAAAATCCTTCCAATACAATAACGTTACCCCTACTCTTTATCGCAAACTAACTTTTCAGAATTTTAACTTTTAATAGTAGTTTTAAGTGGCTAAAATGGTGCTTTTTTACAAGCGTTGGTTTAAATAACGAGCACAGCGAGTAAAAAAAGCAGAGTTTAGCCGCAAGTTGTTAACACTATTTTTTTTATTACCTTTATCAAAAAAATCCATCGAACGAAAAGCTCTTCTCGCAACACACCATATTTACACTATATAATGAAGGGGCATGTGTAAGTCCGTGGGATTTTAAATGAAGGAGTTTTGTGACTATGTGGGATTGATATCTCTTTAGTCACACAATCGAGTGTTACTGGATGTTTTGTTCGCATTCGTGTAGAAGGGGTTGATATGACGTCATCTTTCAAGATGGCGGTCAAAAATCATAAAAAATATAACTTTCACAACCGGGGCATGATTATATTCGATTCTATATAATTCAAGAATGAGGATTCCAAAAAATTTACTTTAAAGATCATCCGACCTTAAATGACCTTGAAAATAGCAAAAATCAATATTTTTGCCATTTTATCTTCAAAAAATCTTAATAATTCGAGGTTTTGTCAGTCCAACTTCAAATCTACCTTGAACTATTAGACATGCATGCCAAATTCGATCTTTAGAGTTTGATGCAGTTTAAAGCTTCATGATTTTGAAAAATACCCCAGTAAAATTAACTCATTGCAAAAATAACATACTAAAGGGCGCTATTCATCAACTATTAAAGCGAAGTGGACCAAATTTGGTAAGAAAGATAAGAAGGGCAAGTTCAAACAATATTGTTAAAAAAAATTTGGTTCAGCCATGACGCGTTTCAATATGGCGGCTGATATATCAAAATGGCGGCAAAAACGACAAGTTGGCCATTAATTTTCGTTGACTTATCGCCGCTTACTATGAAAAAAAGTTTAGTTGATGAATGACCTTGATTCACCTTGAAAATACCATTTACAAGTGAAAAACCAGCTTTCTGTGATGTTCTTTTCAATTTTCCACTACGCAAAAACTTTAAGTGCCGGAGATGAAATTAACATCTTAGCCATAAATAAACACTTTTTTTTGATATGGCGTCCCAGATGTTTATGCTATACCCCGGTAAAATTGACCTATATGCATGTCGTTTTTATTAAGTTTCGGAACTGTGAATTTTATGTTCTACTCACTTGTCTAGCCAAAAAAGTCATTTAAATAACCTATAAGAGAGTTAGCAGAAGTTAGATATAAAATACCATATACTGGACCAGTGGTTTTAGATTCCATTTTTCAAAATAGCGGTCGAAAAAGCATAAAAAATTCTGATTATGCCAGTAGAGCATGACTACACTTGTTTATTAACATTCATAAGAAAATTCAAATATGAGGATTTAACAGCTTCATGTGCCACCGCATCCCTGTAGAAGCTCCGAAACTTAATAAAAACGACAGACATATAGGTCATTTTTACCGGGATATAGCATAAACATCTGGGACGTCATATCAAAAAAAAATGGTAGGGAGATTTAAAATGAAGTGTTTGTTTATGGTTAAGATGTTAATTTCATCTCCGGCGCTTAAAGTTTTTGCGTAGTGGTAAATTGGAAAAAAACATTACAAAAAGCTGGTTTTTCATTTGAACATGGTATTTTCAAAGTCAATCAAGGTCATGCATTAACTAAATTTTTTTCTTAGTAAGCGGCAACAATTCAACAAGAATTGGCCATTTGTCATTTTTGCTTTTTTATGAAATTGGATAAAATAAAATGTAATTATAGTTCGCCGTTTTGATATATCAGCCGCCAAATTGAAACGCGTCATAGCTGAACCAATTTTTTTAACAGTATTGTTTTTTCCTTTTTGCTTTAATAGTTGATGAATAGCGCCCTTTAGTATGTTATTTTTTGCAATTTGTTAATTTTACTGGGGTATTTTTCAAGGTCGTGAAGCTTCAAACTGCATCAAACTCTCAGGATCGAATATGGCATATATGCCTAATAGTTTGAGGTACATTTGAAGTTGAACTGACGAAACCTCGAATTATTAAGATTTTTTTAAGAGAAAATGGCAAAAAACTTGTTTTTTGCGACTTTCAAGGTCATTTAGAGTCGGATGACCTTAAAAGTGAATTTTTCGTAATCCCCGTTCTCGAATTATATGAAATCGAGTGTAATCATGCCCCAGTTGCGAAAGTTGTATCTTTTATGATTTTTGGCCGCCATCTTGAAAGATGTCGTCATATCAACTTCTTCTACAGGGATGCGAACAAAACACCCGGTTACACCTGATTATATGAGTAAAGAGCTATCAATCCCACATAGTCACAAAACTCCTTCATTGAAAATCCCACGAGATAGAAATTATCGACATATGCCCCTACACTAATAATATATTTAACAGTTTGATATTTTGACGATGTTTTTAAATGATTTTTTCGTAAATACTTGATGAAAACTGGCAGATATGTCTTAATTTTTAGGCAATAATAATTAGATTTCTATTTCTCTTTAATTTTGGGTAAAAAACGGACAGAAATCTTTTTTGCACCCGTGATCAAAACAGAAAGTTTTTTTGCATCGGTAACCAAATAAGCCATGCTTTAGTTATCTGCAGGCAGTTACTAAAATCATGTTTTTGATGAAGGTATAAAAAAAAATATTTTCTTGGCACTTTTGGAGTTTTTTAACTCTTACTTTTTCATATTTTTTTTTCTACTTGCTTCTACTTACGATTTTGTAACTCGTGAATCTCGAATTTAAAAGTACAACAATACACAACAACAATATGTTGGAAACCGAATAGAATTACATCAGTTACAGCCAAGACCTTTCTAAAGGTTGATCTTTAAAAAGACCAAAGAATAACTTCAAAAAACAAACTTTACCAAAAAAAATTATAGTTAAACATTTTAAAAATTTCTTCATATGACATATGACATTTTGCAATCACCTTCAAATGCAATTACCTTCAAATGTTTTACATATACAGCCAATTTAAAAAGTATCCACCCCAGGTATTACGAGAATCAATAAAGATATTTACCTAATTCCGAAAACAGTTCGAGGGATTGGAGGGAGAAAGTTATTTATGTATTCAATAACTTGGTCGCACCCACCATGTTGGCGCAGGCCACGCCCACCCGTTTTTCTTAAATTGAACCCCCCCTTGTGATACCTCTTTGGAAAGGTTTTTGCATCAGCTTTACAATGGTGCATGTTTTTCTCAATTTTAAATAGTCGTTTTTGAGATATTAGTGGTTAAAATGTAAAAACATTGAAATTTTTACCATCGAAATGATTTGATTAGCGTTTACGAAATACTCAAAAGTTAATTCAAGGCTTCATAGAAGAATGCAAATTATGCATTTAGAATGTATCCAGGCCTCACTCCCTCCGGAAAGTAAATTTAAAACCGTTTTCAACAATAATGGGCGTGGCCTGCACTGAGGAGGTGAGGCCCGCCAAGATTCTGAATGCATAATTTGCATTCTTCTATGAAATCTTAAATGAACTTTTGGGTATTTTGTAAACGGTAATCAGATCATTTTATTGGTAAAAATATCAATGTATTTACAATTTAACCTAATATCTCAAAAACTGCTACATCAAATTAAGAAAAACATACACCGTTTTAAAGCTGATGCAAAACCCTTTCCAAAGAGGTATCCCAAGGGGGGGTCCAATTTAAGAAAACCCGGTGGGCGTGGCCTGCGCCAACATGGTTGGTACGACCAAGGCATTGAATACATAAATAACGTTCCCCCTCCAATGCCTGGAACTGTTTTCGGAATTAGGTAAATATCTCTATCGGTTCTCGAAATACCTGGGGTGGATAGTTTTTACATTGTCACCCTATATAATATTCGCACTTGCTTTTAACATTTAACACAGATATTTTTAAGGAATACTTCATTACAAAGCAAAATCAACGCTCACGCGAGGGTTCGACAAAAAAACCCGCCGTCCTACAGCACCGGCTTCAATAGTTTTTTTAACCACAGCACATATTTTAAAACAATTTATATTAACCCATAAATTAACAATAAATTAAGCATAATACCCTGGGTATAAATATAGCTGTGAAACAGGACAAAAAAACGGTTGAAAAAGTGCAAAAATAGCTCCAACGTCCTTGCTTGTTAGCTCACTGGAATTTTATCTCTGTCCGAAGATACGTTAACTAAAAGTAGAAAATCAAAGAACTATGCAAAATGAGGAATAATAGTTATTTATGGTACTAGTGTGTTGAAAATAAGTCACGTGAGAAAGATTTATTATTTTTTTTAAATAATTTTTTAAGTGACTTAGGAAACATAACACACGAGTGACATACAATATTTTATCCAACAAGTGGAAGAAATCATTTTTTTAAGAGAAAATAATTAATAAGCTTTGTGATCAAATCAAAGCTACTTGCGTCTCAGTACCCTATAAATGTCAGAATGACTGGACAGTGTTGACAGTTTTACATTTTGGTCAAAGTAGGTTGTTTGTTCGGTTGCCACGGGCATGATACATTGTTATCAAATGTTTAAATAAATTTTAAAACTTGTCAGTTTTCCCTGCAGAAAAGGGAAGCTTTTTTAAAGAAAAAAACGTATAGAAAATGCGAGGAAACCGATGAAAAGTCTCGAGATGCTTACGACAAGGAGTTCAAAATGTTTGAATCTTGGATGAATTCACGGAAGATAAATGCCAAGAAAATTAGCCCCATCGTCGCTGTGGGCCAAATACTCGATGCTTTGCTCGACTATTCACCTTTATAAAAAAATCGACATTTCAAAATATGGCAAGCTAACTGAGTGAAAGAACATAATATACATTCCACGTGGTATGGCTATTCAAAAAGGCTGAATAAAATAATTTTTAGAAAATGAATCCTGCACTTGTATGTTGTTGAGAAATTATGAGAAAGGGGAATTCCAACAGAATGTTCTCTGTTTATTTAGATTTTCTTGAATTCTTTAGCCGCATTCATTCAAGATATCAACGTAACGTTTGAAAACAAGGTAATCGGCACAAATAAGTTAAATTTTTATCAATTGAAGATGAGACTGGTTTTCACAGAGTTAATCACAAATAATATGAAATTCATATTATTCGTCATATTTTATAGTAATTTTTACATATTATGCCTATACATAACATTACGCGTTAATTGTCTGTTTTGATTATTTCTCGAGTGGTTAATAATGAGCTCTAGTTTTCCATTTTTCATTAATTTAATTGACCTTTGGATCATTTATATCCACTTCCATTCCGAAATAATTTTATTACCTTCCTTCACAGTCCAACACCAAAAGGACATCTTTTCTTGCGTAGTCTCCAGGTAAACATTTTCATCTAACCTGGTAGTGTCGGTTTTCTTTTCGACCAAAACCATCCCGAGTCTCAAGTTAACCTGATTTGCTAGTAGAAGATGTTTCCTTAACCGGCTGAGTTCGGTTAGTATGCTTGTGACACGTCTTATGTTTTTGCAGCTTTTTCCAAGTAGCTGCTTCTGGCTGCATCTGGTTCGTCCACAAATTCCTTGGACCAATACCTTTTCCACATAGGCCAATCAACTCTAACCGGTTTCGACCTTCGCCGCCATATTGACAGAAAACGAATGGATTTTCTGTCACTCTTGAGTGAAAATGGCGGCGAAGGTGGATTAAAGGAAACTAAATCCGTAGGAGTTGACCGGCCTGTATGCAGAGGGTACTGCTTGGACTGTCTACGCTCTTGTTCTTGGCTCCATGACCCTCTGGATGCCTTAAACATTAAATCATTAAGTCTACTCTGCACTTCGTCGTCTTGTCATTTCTAGTGCAGGTTCAGATCCCACATAAGGGGTTTCGGTTCCAATCCTCGCGAGTTCATCCGCCTTCTCGTTGCCTGGAATCATATAACTATGAGATAATACAACGGACCCCTCTTGCTTTTCCCGCGAAAAATGCGTACTTATGCGCAATTTTACAACTCATAGTTCAACGTCAAACCTCAATTTAAACCACAGATGTCGACTTTTTTACGTTTTATAGGTGCAGTTTACCAACAAACTTCGGTTTAACCGTTACCGGCGGTCTGGGTTTTTGTTAAACTTCAGTTTAATAGTTACCAAAAGATTCTAACCTCAAAAAAGTTATTAAAAATTTGTTTTTGGTAAAAAGACTGTAAGTATTTAGTGAAATCGCTATGATCAATGACCTAAAATTTATTTTTGATCAACTGGATGAAGAATGACGAAATTATTGACATTGTCGAAGCACGAAGACCAAATATTATTTGTCCTAAAACAAATCCTTTGGAGGAGTCCGACGATATGTAGATTTTAAAAAGAGGTTTGAATTATCTAAAGAGATATGCGAAATTGTGCACAAGGAAATTCGACAACAGTTAATTGGAACATCCCACAGACCAGCAAGTTTTATTCTCACATCGAGCTCACACGTATATATATACTGTATATCTTTTTGACAAATCTGAACATTTTTGTTGTGTCGTCTGGCTGTATGTCTGTCTGTAACCAACGCTGATATCTCAAAAACTATTTGACTGATTTTTATCAAGTTTGGCTCTAGTTGGTGCCATTTTGGTTAAAATAATCAACCCTATATATGTAAAGAAAATGTAGTCTTTCTTCATGGCCGTGGTTTAACTCCGACTTATAAAATTGAGCAACTTGTTTACCGATGGATTAATCCAAAGATTAAACTGAAGTTTAAACTATGGTTTAATCTGGAGTTTTACCTTTGGTTGTAAAATTAGCCCTTATAATAACTCTCCCAATCGAGCTGGCCTGGAAAGACGAAGAGTGTAATGGGCAGGCGCGTCGATTGCGTCATTAGTGAAAGCAACTGACAACCATCTGACAGCAAAAATGTAGGTTTATGTTTAATATTTTTGTTTACTTTTGGAAAATCTATTAAAAGAGTAGACACTACCGTAAAAAAAATTGAAAAAGTGTTGTCTAGCGTTTCCCGTAATAATAACGCAAAACCGTACCTCGTCCAAAATGTAAACTTTTCGACAATGCCCAGTTTTCTCAGGAAGTGGGTTCGGCACTTGGGGCTATGTCCTCGTGTAACGGGTTTACCTTGTGGATTGAAACCCTCGAGTAAGGTTAAACCTGCGGTTGGAGATGTTTTATCCATAATATAATAAATAAATTCAATTAAATATAATTAAAGTTTTCGGACAGATGATGTCGTTTTCACTGTCACTCAAATAAATACCTTGTCATTAAATTATCGTAAGGTCACTACGACACCAGGCATGGATTTGTTAGTGCATGCGCAGTAGATTTTTGGTTTATGGCCTGGTGGCCCAAACAGTTTCAAAGCCAACCGCGATTTTGAATTTTCGTCTTTGTTTTTCAAAGTTATTTTCGTTACACATTTTGCGGCACTTGGGGTCTTTCACCAGTCCGTTCGCAATTTTTGGTGCCTTTAATCAGGTCAGAAGGTATAACTTTTATTTTGTCTTTCCCTTCTTATTTCCTCCCTCTTTATTTTTCTTATTCCTTATTTTCTATTCGCCTAATACCTAAATTTCTTGCAAGTCTCAACTTCGAAATGAAACTGCAAGTGAACGTAAATTCGTGACGTTATCTTGTTGACGCCTAACTGTTCATGTCATTTTCAGTTCTGGGCTATTGACGTGACAAATATGGCACGTGAAAAATGTCAAACTGGTTGTTTTAATTGGTCCCGCAAGAATCCGAAACCGTACAATGATTAGTTTTAATTAATTTGTATCCTTATGAGTTGCAATAATAAATAGAGTGTGTAGACGAGTGCAGCATTTATCAATTGCTTTGTTAATATGGGCTTTTGAAAGCTATTATACAGGGTTTCTAAACCAATCCTTAGGCAGAGAAAGACGGACATAGGGCAAGGTTGTCACTACATCTTACATGTAGTAAATCCATTTCAGGTTATTTTTATCTAATGTTTTCCATTTTCATTTCATAGGGCTGGAATAAAAAATGTGAAATGAAAGCTATCGTAAAAAATAACTTTTTTTACACTGTTTACACCGCGCAGGCTGAGAAAACTGCATATCCGCGACCTAAAGCGTGGTTACACTGCTCGACCGTTGTTCGTTCCCAAAATTACTGCTGTGGTAATTAACCACTACCACTGCCGTAAGCTACGAATCCATTTCGTTGTGGTTGTGGTTATTTTTCTAGTTAATTTTAGAGAATTTTGGTGCAATTAATTTTTAAAATAATAAAATATTACCACGTTCCAACATATAAAATACTTATTTTGTAAAATTAAGGCCAGTTTTTTGTTTTTTCTCGTCTCTAAATTTTGACAGTTTTTAATGTGTTCCAAAAACTCTGGTAAAATCGATGCGAGGTAGTGGTAGTGGTTGTTAAACACAACCACAACGGCTGTCAAAGTTGTCAAAATTTGAAGCTTTCCAAAATATCCCTATTACCTGATTTTTGAAAAAAAAACTTCTAATAATTTTGGGTACTTTGCACCCTAATTTAGTTGCAAAATTTTTGTCCAATATTGTATTGTAAGGAAATATTTCTTTCAAACATAATAGAGTATGAAAGTAAAACTCGTGGCATATCGGACAAAGCGTTTTTGTTTCTCACTTCATTACGACCATGCCTCCAATGTCTAATGGAGAATCCAGACACCTACAGACATGTTTCATCCTTATTAGAAATCATCAGGGAGTCATAGGATTATACCTGGCAGTTGAAGCTACACAGTGACATGCACACCTCTAGAATTTTCGCTGCTGCGAACGTTACCTCTTTTTAAGAGTCATGTTACAGTGACCTTATACTTTTACAGGTTTCTACTTTATAACCTGCTGAACGGTACAGGATTCTGTATTTACGGTGTCTTGCACTTTTCAATTTTGATGTTTTTGTTTCTCGGTTTATTCGACAGGTGGCGCACACAGTTACTACGTACCCAAGGATTACAAACTTTTTGTTTTAAATTCTAGAGGTGTGCATGGTCACTGTGGGGATGAAATAGGTCTGTAGGTGTCTGGATTCTCCATTAGACATTGGACGCCTGGTCGTACTGAAGTGAGAAACAAAAACGCTTTGTCCGATTTGCGGACACGAGATTCATTTTGTTGTTTTTTAAATAATAGAGTATGATGAAATTTTTGAGAAAGTTGAAGAAAAAAGAATTGTAAAAAAGTGGTAGAGCTTAATTTAAATTAAATCGAAGAATTAGAACTCCTGTTTATTTGACTCCAAAAAGTATGGATATCACATGATCCGTTTTAAACGTTGCTTCGACATTTCCTGAGCTAAAGTCACTGAAAACAAATCTCTACTCTAACAGGATTTGAAGTCCATGACAAGACGTTCCCAAACTCTTTTTTTATACCTTAATCAAAAACATGATTTTAGTAACTGTGTTAACTGTGATGTGAACTAAAGCATGGCTTTTTTGGTTACCCATGCCAAAAAAACTTTTTTTTATACCTTCGTCAAAAACATGTTTTATGCACTTTAGGGATTAAAAGTGCACTTTTAATCCCTCATTTTAGGGATAAATCCCTGGGGGATTTAAAGTACATTTTTCTAAATTAAACAATGATGTTATTGAAATTTTATTTATTTGTTAAAATGTATGAACGAAAAAAATTTTTAGCATATGCAATACTTAAATCTAGTTCGGTTATTCTGTCTCTTTAGAAATGCCGTGAGTTTACTATATTTGCTGATGTCGACGTTTGCTTCAGATATTATCGTAGCTTTGATCATCGAATATTGGCTCCATACAGAAGATGTCTTGAGATTCTTAGACTTCTGTAGGAAGTATGCCAGGAGCACCTTTTCATTAGTAAAATTCTCTGCATGCTGTTCAGCGCACCATTTTCGGTAATCACGAAACTGTTTCTTGTAAACCTCGCGAGATTTTTGTGAAAGAAGGCTAGCGATGGCCTCTTCCGCGGCCTCTTCAATGTTCATTTTCAGAAAAAAATGCTGTACGATTTTTCTGGAATCACCGTTTGGTGACGCCGTTTGATAACAATAACTGACTGACATTTGTTTTGTGCCATAGCAACACTTCCATGGCACAATAAATTTTGAGTAAATCCACCATGCCAACAACAATCAATGACAACTATCAGTAATACGAGCTGTCAATCTTGAAACTAGAGTACCGTTAAGTGGTCTACTGTGAGTTTTGTGATTTTTTATTTTTAGTTTCTCGCATTCTAAAGTGCATAAAATAGTATATAAACCTCGTGACTAAAGTGTATTTTAATCCCTAGATTTATAATGTACTATTAAGTAGGTGCCAGCAGCTAACTAAACCATGGCTTTTTTGGTTACCGATGCAAACCAACTTTTTTTTTTTTGATCACGGGAGCAAAAAAATATTTGTCCATTTTCTACCCAAAATGAAAGAGAAATAGCGGAATAAGTAATATTTAAAAAAATCTAATTATTCTTGACTAAAATTTAAGCCATTTCCGCCAGTTTTCATCAAGTATTTACGAAAATATCATTAAAAACATCGTCAAAATATCAAAATGTCGCAACAATGAACGTACCGAGTAAAAAGGAAAATCGCTATGGAAACCATAGTTATTTCATTTACCAGCCGCCTTGATTTATAGTGTAAAGATTGTGTGTTGCGAGAAGTGCTCTTCGTTCGAGATTTTTCGAAGTATTTTAATGATTTTCTTGTATTGTTTGATAAAGGTATTAAAAAAACTCGCGGCTAAAATGTGCTTTTTTTTACTAGCGTTTTTAAATACCTCGCTGCGCTTGTTATTTAAACCAACGCTTGTAAAAAAAGCACTATTTTAGCCACCAGTTGTGAAAACTACTATTTCGATTGATATGATTTCTAGTTTATCGTTAATTACTACTGCGTACGTTTATTTCGTCGAGAAATTGAGCGTGTTGAGTTTGAGCAGAAGTTTTAGAGTTCACGGAGCTCGCAACAAAACCATCACTTTTAATTTGCCAAATGGGCACATTTTTAGACAAGTATCTTCCATTTTTCTCCTAGCTTTATGTCATGACTAAAGCCAAAGCCACAATGGCCCTTCCCATCATTAATGAAAATAGGAAAACTAATAATTGAATTTTGAAGGATGACGAAAATAAAAAACCACTCTTACTTTCGATGAACTCGAAAAGTTCGCACAGGAAAAATATAAAACACCGCGCCATTATATAAGATGGAGTACTTATTTTTTGTTTAAATTTGTTACGCAGTGTTATTAAATCTCATGTATCCAAACGTGGGGGTTCGTACTTGTTTCTTTTCCATATCTTTTTCCTTAAGCCTTAAGGAATGACCTTGAAATTAGTTAATATTTAACTTTACGGAAAAAGAAAAAAAATCGTGTTGCTCAAGTGCGGCCGGCAATATGTTTCTTCCCAAAAAGGACTCTCAAAAGTCCAACATTAAAAGTTAAGGAAAAGGAAGTTTAGCATAAACCAGCTATTCACCTAAGGATAAGAAAAGATTAAAAGAAATAGTTATGCAAAAATAATTTTAGCATGAACCAGTCTTTCAGTGGCGTAGCCAGAAATCGACTCTGGGGGGAGGTTTAATAGGTCTTAACAAGAGATACTTTTTAAAAGCAAGTCTCATCTAGTCTCATTTGCAGATTTATAGCTCTCCCTGGGGTTGATCATAATTAATTTATTGTAGATTGGGTTAGACCTTATGGGGGGGGGGGGTTAACCCCCAAACGCCGCTGAGTCTTTAAATATTTTGGCTACATAACGAAAACTGACAAATATGAACTTATACTAATATAAAAAAAAACTGAAGGTAGAAGAAGTTTGAGTCGCAGATGAATATCATGGTTAAAATATCTCGGAAAATTAGTACTACGACAGTTTTCAGAAAGGCTGTAGATAAAGTTTGCACGAACCGTAAGTGTCAGGTCGTAAAAACTATCCAGCTATAAAATCAATTAGGTTTGTAACGTTTACAGCTTTCAATTTCCTTTGACGGTTCGCTGGAAAATCACAAGCTGCGAATGTAGAAACCGAAAAAAAAATATTGTAATCTACGTGAGTTAATATAAATAAAATGCAAGTGTTGAAAACGAATAATGACAGTTCCGAGAGGTTTTAATTACCTGAAATTTCGACTAGAGTAACTATAATTTAGAAATTAGTTTGGCGGAATTTACATCAAAGTTAGTAAAATTCCCTAAAGGCCTTCACACAGAAATTTGCATAAGGTTATACAACACCAACTCTACGGAAAGCCAATTATCGAAAAACAAGATGGCCGCCCATGAAACCGATACGTTTGACGGGCGTATGGCGGGATGTTTGTTATTTTAAGAGATAAAAATTATTTTTTTACAGTTTCTAGATCTGGTATAAAAGAAAACAGAATTAAATGTTAATACTTACCAATATTTTTTAAGAGTTCACAAAAATGGTATAAATCAATTTCAAATTAAATGTTAAATTTAGACCTGCTATAAAACTAACTAATTAAAATTAAAAAATATTTATTATTTTTTTTTTTAATTTCGAGGGTTTAATTCATTTGAGTTCGGGCATAATGGAGTTGTTTGAAGTAATTGTGGCGTTTTTTTTTCTTCTTAATTCTTAACGAGCAAATTTGCAAATTTAAACAAAATTCTATTAATAATGAAAATGGTTTCATGTCTTTTGCAATTGTGACCTAGAAATAAAGTCATGTCTGCCCCATTTATATTTTCCAAAGTGATTGTTGTTTAATTTTCCCGGATTTCTTCTTTGGCAAGAATTTTTTTCACAGTTAAATAAACAAATGTAGCACAAACTACAACATCATCTTTAAGATAAGATAATCTCCCCTCCTATCACTAGCGGATATTAGATTTGTAGAAAAATTATTGTCAACTGATAAACTTGTACCAGAATTCAATAAGTATTCTTTAGAGTATTCACTGTTTTAATAGAGAAAATGCGGCATATCCTGCGATATAATGGGAAGAGCGGGTTGGCAAATAAAGTTTTTGTAGAGAATGAAATTTTTTTTAAGGGGGGGTCAAAAAATTTTTGCAAAAAATTTGTTGAGGGGGTGTCAAAATCGCACTTCCGAATCCAGATAAGCACGTTGCCAGACGCCTCTGCGCCATTCTGTCGCGATGTCTTTGTAGCCACTGCGACTTAAAAAACCCCGCACCAATCATAACAACATTTTACATAACGAATAATTGTCTGTTGACCCCTATTGTTTTTAAGCTTTCCCCCATTACACCCTTTGAATCCGAGTAGGTAAAATTGTTGTCCGCCTTTTCTAATTAAATTACAAATCAATCAAATTTCATTATCTAGGTTGGCACTGTTGACAGTATAAAAACTTCCAAGAAAGTCAACGGTTTTAGGGATTTTTTTACAGACAAATTTAGTGACATTTGGTTAAACAACTATTTTACCCGAAAAAAATTGTCAATTGATGAGAAATGTTGTCAATGCAAAACGCAAAAGCTGGTCAAAGAGGAAAAGAAACAACTTGACAAAAAGAGACAAAACTAGAAATAAATAACTGGAGGACACAAGAAATATGAAAGAGCTCGAAATAAAGACAAAAATATAAAAAAAAGTGGGTGCCATCAGAAAAAACGTTATAGGGTTTTCTGACTTAATATTTTGTTGTAACAATGCGAAGTTTTATGTATTCATATCCAGTTTACAAACAAAGAAGTGTTGGCCGTTCCTCAATAGGAGCACATTATTATTATTATTCTTTGTAATGTTTCCGAAACTTCCTATTATTATGAGCACTGATTATTATGGCACCGCGTCAAAATTGGATGAGATTGGCAGTTCCTGCTCTACCAACTGCTCGACCTCTGAACCTCTGCTTGATGACACGGAACAGTCGCACATGCGATGAAGTAGGTGGAGCCTAGCAGGATATCTGTATATTTTCAGTGGGCGAGTACCGGAGGATATCGCGAATTTCAATAGAGAAAGACGCACACATTTGGTGTGCTCCAGTGTGGTCCGTGATAAATTCGAGCGTTTAACGAGGGCTTTTATTTACATTTTCTGTGGTATTATTTTTAACAATAATTGTTAAAATGAACATTTTTTCACGGTACTTGAAAAATAATATTAGCTCTTTGAGTATGGAGCAAAAAATTGAAATAAAAAATGCCGGTAGACCTAAACCCGAAATTGACTTTTCAATTTGTGAACTTCGTCTTCATAGATCACGAGCCGCCACTGCCTAAGAGGGATTACAAATCGGGAAATTTTGGAAATTATTCGGGATTTTGTTGAATAAAATCTTGCTACCACTCTGAAGTGGATATTAGAGAGCAGTAATAGTCGAAAACCCCATCAAAATACCATGTCGGCACTCTATAACTAGCCAAACACACATTCGAATGGAGATATCTATTTGATCGTAGGAGCCATTTCCGACTACTGTCAGAGTGTGTTTGATAGGCCAACGCTTAACCAAAGGCTCATTTCTACGTATTACTGAGAGCCGCGCTAAGCAAAACACCGTAATTGTAATTTTTCCTTTGCAAGTCTGTTGTAATTATTATTTTAGTTTAAATCCAATAATGTGAAACCGTTTAAACATTTTGGAGTTTTAGTAATTTGATTAAAAGGGAAAAACGTAACCGATCTAATTTGATTCACTAGCGCCGGGTCTTTTTACACTATTACTTATTACTACACTATTACACACTATTAAAAGTGTTTTTTTACTGTAGATCAATTATATTTTGAAAAGATTGATTGATTGCTTGATTTACTTTATACAGCAACCCCAAGAAACTATACCGGTTATACATGGCCATCATAAGACCGAGAATCCAATATGGGTCAGTGGTCTGGTGGCCTGTAGTAGAAAAACTGACCACTTCCAGAAAGCTCAAGAGTCTGCAGGGGCTCTTCTGCAGGGGAATAATAGGCGCAATGAGAGCTACCACCATTAGAGCCCTAGAAACCATCTTAGGTCTCCCCTCGCTTCCAACTTGGATCAAGAAGGAAGCGATGGCGCCGCACCTACGACTAAGGAACAAGGGCCTATGAAAGGGCAGAGGGGAAAAAGTAGGTCATGTGGTAATCGAGGAACTGGTAACAAAAGAGTTGCCTCTTCTAAAGATGCCGGTAGGGACTCCTTCGAAACCATAGAGGTTTGACAAAAAGTACAAAGTCACAATACCTGAACGGGATGGGTGGCAGAGAGAAGAATTCCGAAACGAATTAAACAGACATGCGACGGCCTACTACACTGACGGATCAAAACTATTAGCCAGGCAAACAATAGGCGCAGGAGTGTATGTGGAAGACCTAGAAGTTCAAGAAACCCTAGCGGAGGTCAGAAATGGCAGGAGAGACATTTGCATATGTTCCGACAGCCAGGCTGCCCTCAAGGCTCTTAGTTCACCAAAAATTGTCAGTAGCCTAGTGGAGGTGTGCATTAACGCGCTACAGACTTTAGCTGAAGACAAGAGGGTGACACTGATGTGGGTCCCAGGCCACGAGGGAATACCAGGGAACAAAAAGACGGACGAACTTGCCAGAGCTGGGGCCAAAACCCAATATATTGAACCCGAACCGCTCTTGGGCATCACAAGAAAACAGGTGCAAAGCGAACTCAATAAATGGGCGAGCGATCAACTGAAGTAGTAGGAATGCTGACAGGGCATAATTGGCTGCGTAAGCACTTGACATGCATCAGAGTGTTGGACGACTCCGCCTGCCCAGCATGTGGGTGGGCGGAGAAATTAGCGGTGCACCTGATAGGAGAGTGTGAAGGATACGCCAGATTGAGGCAGCAGACGTGGGGTTCCCCCACAATAGAAGAGGAGGAGCTACACTCTCTAAGATGGGCTGACGTGCTGATCTTCCTAAGGAAGGCAGAAAAGCCCGGAGAGAGAAAGGGCCCATGAAGAGGTCTAATTGCCAGGCCTGCGGGGCGGCCCTTACTACTACTACTACTACTACTTTATACAGCAAGGTAAGGTTTAGGGATTCCCTGACACTGCAGATTGATTATTGTATCCCTTGCTGTATTCTTTCACCTAAAAGAGGTTCGATGCCTTCGCTAGGTTCAGCACCCTGTTTACAAGTGTCCTCTGAGGAAAAGGCCTCTTCTAGAAGGTGCCGAGAGAAATATGATTGAGAGGCTGATTCGTAATCCTCACCACACAGCATACAAATGGGTTTTTCCTAGAAAATCCCCATTATGTGCAGGTGCTTCCTAAGTGCGCAGTGACCGGTTTTAGTCCCATAATTAATGGCAGCTGACCTCCAAGTTTAATTTTATGAAATATTATGAATATCTTTACTACACACCAAGTTTTCTTTTCTTGAGTACATGAATGTACACAGCTCAAACAAATATAGACTACATAATGTAAATAGTTTCAATTTAATAAATCTTTCGCGACAAGTTTGCATAACTGGAATTCCAAGTATGCATCTTATTACCCTTTTTTGTTTGATAAGTACTTCTTCTCAGTGAGTAGAAGCACCCTAGAAAATAACCCCATACCACTAACGGGATTTCACCTGACTGTGGTAAATAGTTTTAAGCTTGCTTTTATTCAAAAATGGTTTTAGAGTTTTAATAAGAAACTAAGCACTACTCAAAAAAGAAGACATTCTATCACAATGATTTTTCCAGTTTAGATTTAGTTATTTCTAAAAATTTAACCGTATCAGTACCTGTCATTGTTTTGCTGTTTACTGATATATTCAAACCCAAGACCTTTCTGTTTTGGGGAAAGTGAAATCGTAAGGAGTGCGTATTTTCCAGGTTAATGAACAATGAATTTCTGTTAAACCAATTAGTAATGTTTTGCATTGTTTCGTTGCATTTGGTTTTTAAGACCATTTCCACCTTGTCACTTACTGCGACGGATGAATCATCACAAAAACATACCAATTGACTATCACCCGTATTTAAATTTAGGTCCTCAATATATAGAACAAACAGTAGTGGTCCCAAAACCGACCCTTGAGGGACTCCGCAAGTAACACTGACTAAATCTGCAATGCTTATAACATTTTTCGGAGTAGTTATTTAAACATACATATTGATTTCTGGGAGTCAAAAACGAATTAATAAAATTTAGCGGACTCTTTACAATACAAAAACTTTCTAATTTTTTTAGTAATAAAGCATGATCGCAGAAGATGCCTACAAGACACTCTCCATTTTCCATTAAAGGCACTATATTTTCCACAAAACTATTAATTGCGTCCATTATGGAAACGCCATTCTGGTACCCAAACTGATTTGGAGAAATAAATTTTTGTCCAGGTATATCTCTAGTCTAAACAGAAAACCATACTCAAAAACCTTTAAAAAAAAACGAAGTAAGAGGCACTGTTCTATAGTTAGTAGGATCAGTTTGATCACCGACGGTGTCACACTTTCGTAACCGCACACACCAATTTTTCAGCCTCTATATGTCATGATCATTCCATCGTAGCTCGCAAATGTCATATTTAGAATATTATTATCATTCTAATAAATCAATTATGCATGTTCAAATAATTTCTTTCGTTTTATTGCCCGCGTCTATTTGATACTAAAACAACCAACAGAACATAAAATAAATTTATTAAATTAAACCTTAACCGACCGTAAAATTTGCTCAGATCGGACGTTTATACCTTTTAAGGTGACGCTTAACTGCGCGGTTTCGCTTATACAGACCGCTTCAAGCTACTGCGAACATAGGGCGAAAGAAGTCTAATTTGCCAGTGTACGTACATGCAGAGACACCGCACGCCTATCAGTGAAGCAACCAACACTCAGGCTTCCGATCGAGATTCTCTGCTTGTCGCCGCCGTTCGCCTTGTATTTAGTACGCCTCTAACCACGGTGCTGTGTGGAGCGTAGTCAATGAAACCGGAATTTGGTCAATAAATACGCAAATTTTTATAACGTAATTTTCTTATTTTTTGTCACTGATAAATAAGAGCGTTTTATTGTCAACTGCTCAGATTTATCAGTGACGACGTGTTACAATGAAAATAATAAGGAGAAACAAAATAAAAGCAAGTTCTCAAAATAAAATAATACATTCTAAAAACCAAAAAGATTCTCCCAGTCAAAAAAAAAATTAAATCAAATGTTCGAAAAGTCCTCCTTGCTCGGCTAGACAATATCCGAGCCTACTATAAAAACCCCTTCCAACGTTTCCAAGCATATTAGGGGTGATAATTTGAAAAGCTTCTTCAAAAACAGATAGAAGTCATTAGGAGCAAGATCGGGAGATCGACCTGGCCATAAAATAGTTCCCCGTGTACTTATAACCCGATTAGGAAATACATTATCAAGATATTCCCTAACAAGGCCAACATTGTGAGCGGAACAACCATCTTGTTGAAACCATGTTTCACCAAATCTTGCACCTAACAACTGCCTAGCAGTTGGAATAATGTGTTGCTGCAGTAGATCCAAGTATCTAGGACCATTCAAATTGCAATTGTCGTTAATAAAAAATGGCCCAATTACGTGTTCCCCTACAATACCCCCCCCCCAAACATTTAGTTTTTGGGGATACTGTATTCTTTCGTCAAAATACAAATGCAAATTTTCCCTCGACCAATATCGAACGTGTGTTGGGTTATGACGATTTGACCATTTGAACATCTGCACTTTTTCGGCAACTTCGTAGATATCCATTTTTAGTTTTAAAAATGTATTATTTCAATTAAGAACTTACCCATCTGTTTCTCGAGCAAGGCAGAAATAAAACAAAATGAATTTCCAAAAGATAACACTGCAGCGTGCTTCGAATCCACCTCGGTCGTACGGCACGGAGATCAAGTCAAAGGGGAATCAAGTCCAATTTACGACTTGATTCCCCCTATGTTCGCAGTAGCTTGAAGCGGTCTGTATACCTATTGGCAAAACAAAAAAAAAAGAATACTCGGATCCATAAACCCAAAAATTCTCTAATTTGGACACGAATTTTCCATACCATTTTTTTTTGGTTCTAAAACTAGATTTTTCAAGGTTAAATCAATATAAAAGACCATGTATAGCATAGGAAAATGAACCACGCTCGTTACCGAGGGCAAAACATCGTTTAATTGTCTCTCTTTTCGCTTTAATTCTCTGAGTGTTCCTTGCAGTATACCCATCCAATATTGAATTTCGTTAATTCTATCCATGATATTTTACTAGTTTTTTCTCTCTCTAAAATTTCGATTATAAATTTATATTTTAATTAGTTTATTAGACTTTCTACTTTTGAAGATGTTTGAACCTTTTGGTGGGTTTTGGCAAATTTGTTGATGAAAAACTTAATAAAAAATGACCAATCTTCTTGGAAAAAAGTTGTTTACTGTTTCAAACAATCCATTACCTGTGGAATATATAGGACGTCCCCCCTTTCCCCTCTAATTCAGTATGCTTCACGAGGGCATTTCAATCAACAATATGTAGCTAAGGGCTTGGTACCCCACCCTAAAGGTAGGCAATTTTGGAGTTCCTGTGATGTATTGTGTAACCCCCACCAGTATTACCCCCTGACCAACAATCAACTGGTGTGTCTGACCTCAATCTTGCAGGGCATAACGCTCTAAAGGTATATAAAAAAGAGAACCACACACGCTGTGAAATATGTTGCGATGCATGTATAGACTCTTCTGTACCACGATGCAAAAATCCATCAGTCCCCCTCTCTTGAGGGATCGTTCCTTCTCTTGAGATTCAAGAATTAGGCCCCTGGAGTCCATGCAATGCATGGCAACATGGTTTACAGTGTGTGGTCCCCTTAAAGCAAGTAGGCCTACTTCGGCTTCAGTCAACGCCTAAAAAATTAAAGGACTCTAAGCCCCACCTTAAAACTCTTTGAAGATAAAATCTTAAATGTAACGTATATTATACTGTCCGCAATAATAATAATATAAGGAAACATTTTCAACTCGTACTACAAACGCTTGAAAAGTATCAAAAAATAATAACACCTCAATGGGTTTTTGTGGTTGTCCACTGACACAAGAATGTTCTATATTTCCCTCTTAGATTCATTAAGCGACGCCATAGACAGGAAACGCCTGTGTATTACGCCATGTTAAAAAGCGTCTCGCCAACCTTGCGAAATATCAGGTTGGCCGAGACTCAATTACCAAATGAACCGCTCTAATGCGCATGCGTCAACTGGGAGTGCGCTGACTAAAGAAATGAGGTGTGTCGACGTCACAAACTCGAGCAGACTCAGATCTAGTCTTCATTGGATGGTATTCGAAGTCATGGCAATGTCGATGTGGACCGTGAGTGAGACGATTTTTTTGCGTCTTAGGCCTTTATATATCTTATAATGGGGTTCGTGCGTTAAAAAAAATGCCAACTTTATTCTTTTATTACATTTTTGGGACCCTTTAGGTGCAATTGCACCGTACTGTTAAAACTTAGTTCAAATTTAGTTAGAGCTTACAATGTAAAACATTCATGATGGAAGCACATTCTAAGCCCCGATTAAATTTAAACTAGGTTTAAGAGTGTGGTGCATTTGGCAGTAAATTACAGAAAAGATTTCTTTAAACATTTTCGGTGGAATTTACTAAAAGGGTTTAGTTTATTTTAGAACGGTCCTAAGTTTAAGTGAAATTTTAGGTTTTACGCATTTTAAACCAACCCTCCTTGAGTTTTAGATATAGTTGGATTTAAAGGAAGAATTTTAATGAATTTTTTTATTGAATAATCATCTTAACAGAATCTTTTGTTGGATTTAAAAATAAAGTTTCAATTTAGAAGAAAAGAAAATTAAAAAATTTAAACCCACGCGGGGTTTAAATAGTAAACACTCTGTAGAACAAATTAAAATTGGGGTTATGTGTCACTCTAATTAAAACTTACCCTTCTTAATTAATTTTTCCAATTAATACTTGTTGTCACACAACGAATTAAGATAGGTAATAATAAAATATAGAGTAGATTAATTTGCATTTATTTAAAAGATGTTTTTATTTATAAAATGTATTAAAAAACTTAAATGCAAGTTTTGTTTACATTTCTGTCACTGTCGAAACGTCAGTTTCAAAATATTAGCTGCGTTCAAATCATAAACAGCGAGTTCGGATCTCTTACCTCTGCTTGTACCTTGGCTTGCACCAACTTCTTTCTACTGATGAAAGCTACAGCTTTGAAATGAGTGGGCTTTGAGCAAGGAAAGTTTTCTTGACTAACCTCAATGGTTTAATTTCAGTTTGTAAATAAATTAATAAAGTTGTTTTGGGTTTTTTTGTTTGGTATATGTTTATTTTGCTTCGTAGTGCCCTCATAAATATATTTTTTGTGCTGAAAACGGGTTCAAAATATGGTGTTTTTCTGGACAAAATTGGAGGTGGTTTTTTGGTTAATGAACAACTTGCGATACTAAATAAGTTAAATTAATCCTTGTAAAAACGGTTACTTAGGGAAATTATAAACGAACTCATTACCAATTGCCAAAAAACAATCCTTTCTGGGGGCTATAAATTTAAAACACCTCCCAGAGGTGGTCTAAAAAATCACCAAATTTATAACCTCAAACACAGATAATGAAGCTATTATGTGACAAAATTTTGGCGTATTCACCATTTGCCATTTTGAAGCCTGTCAAAAAAAATTAGTTTTAAAGCATTTTCTCCTAAAATATGGAATATTTTCAGAAAGAAAGCAGTTTTTCAGTGTTATTTTGCAATAACAATACAAAATAATCAATATGACCGTTTTTTTTTCGCTAGCCGCTTGAAATTACGGTCAATCAACCAATTGATAGTTTCTGGTTAGCACAGGTTCATAACCTATATTTGTTTACCATTTTTTTTTGTTTTTGGAAGTATTTAAATTTTTATTTCATATATATAAATAATCCGTGGCTTTAAAATGCAGTGTTGTACTACTAGCGTTTTTTTACGTAGTTTCAAAATATTCATAGCTAAAAAATGTGCAAGAATCCGATTATATGGGTGGACCACAATATGAAAATATTACCAATCTATGGGGTACCTAGTCCAATACTTAAGAAAATTACCATAAAATCTGAAAGAGACAACATATTTATACAAGATGAGCCAAAAAATCAATAGCATTGCTTATCAGAAGTATTCTATAACTTTTAGGTCACCCTGCAAAATTATGATGTTACTTGCAAATATAACTTAATAGCTTAATTAGCTTCAAAATATACCTACTAAAAAATTAGTTTTTAGAAATACTGTCCTCTACAACTAGAAGGGTCTGCTATAACCAAAAAATGGTATATTTTCCTTATGCCAAAAATATATTAAAATTTTATTGTGGGCAAAATTTAAAAAAAAAATAAAAATCATTTGCTTTTAAGAATAACACTGCCCTAAAGACAAAATGTTGCAAGAAAATTTTTTGATATCATAGCCACCGTTGGTTTTCCCAAGTTGACTCGGTTTTGCAAATTTTAATTACAAAAATATTTTTTTGAAAATTTTGGGCCATAAACAGAAGATCAATAGCTGCATCTTTTAGTAAAATATAAAAACAATAAGCAGCAGTTTTATGGAGGTACAGCTAAATAAAAGTAAAAAAGCAGACACATTTTTAAAAAATCACCCCTAACTAAAAAATGTCTAAAATAAAAATAAAAGTTTGACCATTGTGCTTTCTTGAAAAGCTAACACTACTGGAGATAATTTACTTTAAAGTATAAAGAACACAATTATAATTTACTCTGAATTAAATGAAAAAGTGTGTTTTTTTGAAAGAAGACCTACTTTTTTTTCGGCATCGAGTATATCTACTAACCTAGACTAGAAGCTAACCACAAAAACTTTTTTAACCGATTGTCTTTGGTGTTCTGTGTTGGAACAGTCCCGTTGAAACCCCCAGCAGTAATCTGCCATCATGTGAATACACCGTCGACATTGATAGCGCTCTTCCATCGTTTTAATATCTTGGTGAAATCGCTCTTTTTGCTCTTCACTATAATCACCAAGATTAT
Organism: Oxystoma pomonae; assembly: GCA_963921995.1. NCBI lineage: Eukaryota > Metazoa > Arthropoda > Insecta > Coleoptera > Brentidae > Oxystoma > Oxystoma pomonae. Next base: position 56,612,192 of record OY998172.1, read on the forward strand.
CTGGAAATCTGTCTGGAAATCTGCATTTTTTTTTCTTAAAAATTTCAATTTTCATTTTTACCTACAAGACATTTTACTGTACTGTATTTAGAAATACACTTGTATACAGCGGAACTTTTTTGTTTGTTTAAAAGCCTGTACATTTATATGCTAATATTTTCTTTCATAAAAATACCCCTACGCCTTCTTTATAAAGTTATTAAATTTTGCTAATTTAGTGCCGAGCGTTTCAAAGTTACGCCAAAGTTTCTTCCTTAGCCAAAAAGTGCACTTAGTTAGTTTTTGGCGTCACTATTATGTGTCCTCTATGCCCATTTTTCGTTTTTAACTGGCTCCCACTGTACTACATCTGTAGGATTTTTAATCTAAGTTTTTTCCGACAATGTAATGTGAAATGTGTACCCGATTCGATTGTTATAAACGGTTTCAAATTACTGTTAAATGTAACTCAACTGTAATACGACTTTTTTTTCTTCAATTTTTATGGGATAACTGATTTAACCACAAAAATGTTCTAACACGACCTTGCTTTGAGTCACCTTTTTTTCTGGTCTGGGAACGGATTTTAAAAAACAATAACAGTTAGGAGCTCTCTCCAATAGAAAAAAAGTTTTGAGAAAACTTTCACAGTACGTATTTAATTTGGACCTTTTTGTCGTAAATTTTACAAGCTAATAATTTAGGGATAACGATAAGACTGTTAAGAATTAAAATAAAGCATATCTATCGATCTTAAAACATTTGCATCCCGAAGGGTAAGCAAAAATCAAATATAAACACTATTTATTTATTTGAATCTTTTTAGAAGGTACCGGCCGCAAGGTGCAGTTTTTGATTTTGGGCGCGGAAAGACTAGAAGTTCAGAAAAGTTATCCACTTGGAGAACACCCTACGGTGTTTCAAGCGGAGGTATATGCCATTATCATGGATCAACCGTATGGCAGAATGGACATATACATATGCTCAGACAGTCATGCTGCCCCCCCCCCAGTGCACCCAAAATAGTCACTAGTCTGGTGGAGGAGTGCGCTGAAGCACTTTAAATACTGGCTCAACATAAGAGGGTAACACTGATGTGGGTACCAGGCCTTCAGGGAATACCAAAGAACGAGAAAGCAGACTAACTTCCCAGACTAGGGACCGAAACTCACTACATTGGACCGGAACCTCTTCTGGGAATGACAAGGAAACATGTACAGAGTGAGCTCAACAAATGGGAGAATAATGAACTGAAGACGTCCTGGAGGCAAGATTCAGAGTGCAGATAGTCCAAGCTATTCGTGAATGATCCGAATGTAGCCAGAACTAAATGACTCTTAGGCAAGACCCGAAAGGACATTGGACTGCTGACAGAGATGCTGACTGGGCACAATCGGCAGAACAAACATCTGACACAAATGAGAGTAGCAGGAGATCCTGTGTGTCCTGCTTGCGGGCTCAAAGAGGAATCAGCACAGCACTTAATATCAGAGTGCGATATCCATATGCCAGATCAAGGCAGCTGAAGTGGGAATTTCCCACGATAGAGGAAGAAGAGCTGCACGCGCTCAAATTTGCGGACATATTGAACTTCGTAAAGAAGACAAGGAGGCCCGAAGAGAGAGAGTTGCAACTACTACTACTTTTGATTTTGGGGGCATTTTTGAATTTTTATTTTTTAACAAATTTTTTAAGCAAAATTAAAAACTTAATTTTTGTTCTAATTTTCGTAAACTTTTACAAGCTCCTACTGGACAGTAGACTGCTGATAGAAATGCTGAATGATTAGGGGTGCAAAATGGGGTGTGGCAGAATTGCCAAACCCAAGGGGCCGCTTTTTACTATTAACACAACTACTAAATCTATTTTAAGAAATTTTCGATCCCGAAACCGTATATGTAATTTAAATTTAAAAAAATGCTTGCCCTGTTTATTTATAGCTTACTTTTCACGCTTGGTTTGCCATCTTCAAATGAAACTTTTATAAACCTTTATTCAATGAGCTTTGTGCCAAAGAATCTATAACTAGATTTTTAGAGGTGCAGAACTGAAAAACAAAAATAGTTTGAAAGTGCGTGCAAGAATATTTTAATAATGGTATAGGCTCATTCATGCTACTCCTCCGAGAGCTGCATTAAGTCTTATGATAAAAACTTGCCTTCTTTATAGGGGAACAACCATATAACTACGAGATACTATAATAACTATAAAAAACAAAAAAAATAATGTAAAAATCAGGGTTGACCTGGGCAAGGCCAAAGGCTAAAAGGTATAACTAAAAGAGAGACATTATGTTTACCACAGTTGCGATCAGACATAAGGTAAAAAATTTGGCGACGATGCCAGATTGTGTTAAAAGTATTATCCCTACTACACGTAATTTTTTTACAAACATATTATTTTTATAACATATCATTTACCTGCAATTATGCAACTTCTCTGGTTTGCTTTTTCAAACATGGAGAAACACCTTATTTGTATTCAAAGCGCCTATAGTCGCATTTGACTGTTCGCCATATTGAAACGTAACCTGGGTACTATAAACGCATTTTTATTAGCAAAAACTTGCCGAAGTGAACCTCAAGTGCTTTTTTAGACAAACTGACTATTTTAATTAAATATGAATTTAAATAAACTTTATTATTATTAAAAGTATTAAAAGCCAAAAAGAAACACCAAACTATAAAAAAACTGGATACAGTATCAATCGGTACACACGTGACGCCACAACGTTATATTGTAAATGGGCTCACCTGTGAGTATAGGCGCCCTGATTATTATTCACACATTCACAAATCTACACAATTTTAATTCAATAAATAATAATTCATAAATTGTAGGTACAGATCTGTTAATAAAAAAAGGTACGTAGAGCCTCCTCATTTTTTCGTTTGAATTATCAGATTTTTGTCCAAAAAAATCATTAGTTTAATTTTCCAATATATATTGGGAATAAAACCTATACAATGTGACAACCTTGCATTTGTAGCGGGTCACCTATAAAACCGTGTACTACCTTGCCTCATTCATTATTTTCCGTCGGAGTTGCCTTGGTATTGCCTGATGCAGCGTTGCCAGTGGAGAGGACATTGGTTTTCCTTAAATCTAACCACTGATCGCGTTTCAAAGCGATTTATGAATGACTTGATGGGTCTATTTTAGTCGAATGTCTTTGATTATTATATACAGTATCTCATAGTTATATGGGAACAGCATTTCCTCCCTATTCTTCAAATACGAGAAATTCTGCTCCCAGGGAGGTAAATTATCTCGCTACTATGGATCTCATTGGTCCAAATCTTCGGTTTAAATCGGTTTCTCTCACTTTTGCCTCATATTGATCGAAAGTAATTCTCTTAGTCAACAGCAATAGAATTAATTTCTAGCAATATCAGGCAAAAGTGAGAGAAACCGATTTAAGCCGAAGATTTGGACCAATGAGAAGCATAGTAGCGAGAGAATTTGAGTCCCTGGGGCTCTATTCTGGGCGTAATAGAACGATCATACCCTGAGAAGTGATCAATCGCACAAAAGTCATTGGAACGACGCACGGTGGTCGATTTTCCGGAAAACACGTACATAAATTGAAAAATTAAAAAATTCAAAATGTATCTAAATTTGCCCCTATATGGTTGTCAAGATACTAGGCGAATAGTTGGCCAAAGAATAAACTATGCTTTTTACGAGTTTGACATTACGTATCAGTATTCAACATCAAATTTCATATAGAAGACCCAGAGTATGACAGTATTCAACTGTTAATATCTCGAAAACAGTTGAAGATCGACATGCAAAATGCAATAATATACTGGGTGTTATATATATATATATATATATATATTATACATAAAAATATTCTAGTATACTGTAACATTGATATATTGTATCAATTACTTTAAAGTAAATTTTATTCTTCTACACTAACATTTTTAGTTTAATTTTGTGAAGTGAGCTTAAAATTAAAATATCATGTGACTTTAACAGTAACCAAAATTAGCACGTGACTGGACACTTTCAAATAGTCACGTGATCATTAGTGCTATACTCAAACTGTATTTGACATTCCAACATTTTTTTCTAAATAAAACCCATTCAAGCTCCAATCGTCTTTCAATCTACATGTCCTTCGTAGATCCCCCCTCACACCACCATCACAAATTTAGCTAATTAATAAATATATATCTTTTACTTCTTAAAAATGTCTTAAGATAAATGCGAAAATTCACACGATCATCTTGTGTATCAGCTAAATACGAATAAATTTATCTTTTTATTAAAACTAAATATTTTGTACGATTCAATTACAAAGTGGAAGTTTTTTTTAATATCCGCGTTTTTACAAAAATCGACCACTGTGCGAGTCCTACTCTAAAAGACGGTCAAGTTTGCCGTAGCATGCGCATTAGCGAGTTCGGTCACGGGATGGTTTCGTCCAATAGCGTGCTCTTAAATAATACGAGTGACGTTTTATCACGCGACCTTTCCTACAACTCCCAACTACTGGGTCTAGTCGAGAGAACGGCTTCGCTCAAAAATTGTTGTTCGAGGCAGATCTGCGCGTGCCCATAATAGTTTGGTGATTATTCGATCGGCTCGTCACTGCTTTTAAGCGCATTTATTGGTTGAACGATCACTTCCTATGACTTCCAGAATCGGTACCCTGGGAGCAAAATTTCTATCAGCGCACAAATAGGAGCAATTACGACCAATTAAAAAAAAAAACAAATTTTAGTGCTTATATCTGGTTCCCGTTAAACGTTATTATATCTTTAATTTTATTAATTTAAGCCCAAACATGCCGCGCCGCCGCCGGTCTTTCAAAATAAAACCATTTTTACTCAAATCTCTTTATGTTCCCGCTTTTATGCATGTACAAGTTTTAAAATTGCATTTATAACTAGAAATAACACTGGCGAAATTTTTCATTAACCAAGGCCCATTCACGGTGGTCCTCTAGAGCTGGGTCCTTGGCCTGTGAAGGCATATGAATATTATACATTTTTAAAATCAGAACCTTTAACTGCAAGAAAAATTTTTTTAAGAACAATTTATTATAAGAACCTTGATTCAGAATTAAACAATCACCACCCTTACCGTGATATGCCTCAGGTAAACGTGACCCCGGCATCAAATCAAAATTTAAGAAGATTCTAGTCTTACACAAAAAAAAGTTAAGGGAACAAAAAATATCTAATGGGCTGGATTGGGTTATGAATAAAATCTTACTTTATTGTCGAAAGAAGTACTACCAGTATTAGTTTCTTATTGAAAAAGCTTAATTAATTAAACTACAAAAATTTGAAAGCAATTAAATGGTATTATCTATGAAGGGGAAATTCAGCGCCTTAATAAATTTGCAGAAAAGATTTGTGGCGTAGAAGGCAAGATAAATAGAAATTTCGTTCAACTGATAATCATGAATGTATTCCTCCTCGTCTTTATAACATCTTTAGGTTTTTAAAGCCGCAGTAGGTTTCGCCACTACTAACAAATGAATTGGACGAAAGGATTTCCGAATAGCCAATCAAAATCCCGAGTTCCTCGGTATCTCAGTTGGTAGAGCATTAGACTGGCACTCTAGAGGTCCCGGGTTCAAATCCTGGTCGAGGGAAAAACTTTTTTCCGATTTATTTCCTCACCCTTTGGCCTCTACGCTACAAATATTTTCGGTATTATCTATCTTCTACGTCACACAATACATTGGAAAAAAATTATACTAAATTTTTATTTTAACCCTTTACAGTCAATCAAAAAACCAAATTCGTTTATACTGTAAAAATCTTTACCTAGCAAGTATTTTTTTGGGGACTTACTGAAGTAGTTTATGATCTGGATATTTCTTAATTTCAAAGTAAGATGATTGTATATTTTATTACCATTGTAAATGAATGAATCCTAACCAAACTGGAGCGGGGGATTGGAACGGGAATATTATTTCTTTGACGGGCGATGTAAGCTTGTTGGTGGTTGGAAGATTGGCCTCAATTTTTATGAATCAAACATGCAGTTTCTAAAATAAAGAGACATGTAAGACTTAAGATGATATTTCTAATAAAAAGCGGCCTGCAGTGAGCTCTGGAATGAGCGTTACACAAATTTCTAACTGCCCTATTTTGCAGATTAAACGCGATCTGAAACAGATGTTGAGAACATGCTCCCCAGAATGGTAATGCATATCTGAGATGTGACTCTACATTTACAATAAACATTTCGTGCTATTGCATTTGAAAATTCCTGAAAAGTTACAATTTTAAGATGTGCTGTTCAAACTTAAGTTTAATCTCCACAAACCATCCCAAAAATTTGCTACTGCCAACTGAGGTAACCAATTAACTGTGCAATTAAATCCAGTTACGTTTGTTTTACTCATATTAAGACAAAGTTGATTATTCTAATTTTTTGAAGATCAGATGACATGTTTGCAGTAAGTTGGTTGACATCTTCTTCAGATCACGAAACTGTGCAATTGTCAGCGGACACTGAAAAGAAACCTGTGACGTCAATCTGAATAAGGTTATTAATAATCTAACAAAAATAAGATCGGACCCAACACGGATCCCTGAGGCACGCCACAAGATTTTAGTTAGATCATGTTGGTTGGTTGACTTTGTCAGTTTTGTTATATTACCTGCTTCAACGTTAACTGGAAATACCGGGATACATCGCACACGCTAACCGTACCGATAAACGGTAAGGGTTCTGAACTGGGACCGCCTTTGCTAGGCCCCGTGAGCGGAGTCGAAGTAGTCACGTGATCTCGTTGAGACAGACATATAAAAGGGTAAAAGCGTTACTGATCCGCATGACGTCGAGGGAGATGAATGAGATGATTCATTCTGATACATTACGAAAAAATGGTTTTACGAAGAATTCATTCTATAAATTATGCTTCTGATGAAAAATGGGTGTGACAAATTAGGTTTCTTGTGAATTGGACTTACGATCAAAATTCCCATAAAAACGGTATGACAAAGGCCATGCGTCGATTTGCATACGATTTCGTCGCTCGATTTAAACCCTAAGTGGATATAATTTTATGGCACCAGTTAATAGCTCGTGCGCCATATTAGGACTAGCACATATACACGGCTAGTTTATCTATTACGAATCTGTCCGTTTGTAAGTCTGTTCTGTGCCAGGGTGAGTAATTAGGTGAAGAAAGGCATTTGTCAAAATGTATACAGTACGAGGTGTTATGGAGCTGGAGAGTCCTAGCTTCAAATGAATAATAGCACCTGCGACTCATAAGCATATCTTTTTTCTGCATACCATGCATTGTCTAAGATTTTAAAGCCATAATATTCGTCTGTGTCTGGACCTCCTTTGCTTTTAGTTTTTCCTTCCTTAATTTAAAGCCAAAATACGCGAATTGAAGTATTTTGATGTGGAATAAAACTTCAAGATCCTTATCTAATTTGAGAATTTTGTTTCTTAAACTTTCAAGTTAAACTAAATTGCGAACTTTTGACTGCAATTTGATTCAAAAACTCTTGCAGACCTTCCAGAGGGACTATGACAGTGTCGTCAGCATATCTAAGGTTGCCGTTGTAAATTGCATTTTTCAGAGTCTCGTTCCAGTATAGGTTGGCAATTATTTTTAGATCTCGGTTCTAGACCAACTTCTTTTAGCGATTCTATGAGCTTTTCGAGTTAGACTTGATCAAAATCTTTCTCATAGTCTATAAACCCGAAATGTACTCACACTGACACATCTCCAGATCTTTGAAATAAGACTTACAATACCAAATAATTAAAGCTTCTCTTCTTCCGATACCCCCACAAAATCCAAACTGTGTGACGTCAATAAAGATTCCGTTCTTGAATGAAAACATGAAGCTAAAAACACATAGAATTATTAATTCACCTAAGCACTAAAAGGAAATCAGTAAATGAATACAGTTTTTGTCATATCTTAAATTAGATTATTTACATATTAAAAAATATTTATAACTGTATAGGTAAGTCTTTGCCCATATATTATATAAATGTATAATCGCATCCTCAACCAAACTTAATTTTAATTTACATTTAAAAAAGTTAAAAAGCTCATAACGTAGGTGGGACTCTACAACTGCAAAGTAAACTGAGCGAGATATTTATTTTCCCAACTCTTTACCCTATAACAACCAGAATTTTGATTCCCAAAAGTATGGTAGTAGTAGTAACTAGGGGGCGGCTCAAGACCTGGCAAGTAGGCCCAAGCGGCCCCATTTTACCTTACCCCAGCCCAGCCCCCTAATCCACCACCTGTACCGCTTGTACGGTAGTGGGCCCTCCGGGCCTTCCTCGTGTGGTACTTTCTAAGCTTTCAATAGACTCAGTAGTGATAGAAAGATTTTTCAGATTGCATTGAAAATTTAAAAGGTGAGTTTTTATCATACTGAAACATAGATGATTAGCATCACACCATTTCTTTATGTTTATAATGTCATGTGGCAATGTACTAATATATTTTGTTATCCATGAAATGGCGTTGTCTTCTGCAAATGTTGTAAATTTTCCTGCTATATCCAAACTGAGCAAATCATTAACGTAAATTATAAAAAGAATTGGGCCAAGAACAGACCCTTGAGGAACACCACAAGATACCTCTATTCTCTCCGAGGAGACGCCATTTATATAAACTGACTGGCGACGTTAATACAAATATGAACGAAGCCATTTCAGAGCTTTCCCTCTTATACCATAAAGGTAGAGCTTCTGGAGGAGAATTCGCATTTTCCATAAATTCTCTTATGAATACCTTACCTAATAACATAAAGTATTTGCTAACTGTTGGCAATGGCTAAAATATTTTTTAGTCAGCATAATAAATGTTTATTTTAGCCAGTCAGCTGGAATTTTATCGCTGCTATTATCAAATTAAAAAGTTTGACATGAATACTCATCGAGTCTTCGTTTTTTATGAGTTTTTAAAACTTCGTCTTGCTCTACCGCTTTACTATCTTTAGCTGAAGATATTTCGTACTGTACTTCTTCCGGTGTTATTTCTATGCCTTGGCTTGAGAATTCCTCTGGATGTTTGGACCGATTATCGCCTCATTCTTTTAGTTTTTCTTTAGTATCAAATACGATTTTGTCTTAGTTGTCAACAAGGATTACTGCTCGTAGTTCTTCCGGTGTTACTTCTATGCCTTGGCTTGAGAATCCCTCTGGATATTTGGACCGATCATCGCCTCATTCTTTTAGTTTTTATTTAGTATCAAATACGATTTTGTCTTAGTTTTCAACAAGGATTTCTGCTCGTCTTTTATTAAATAATTCGGCCGCTTCTCTTATGCGTCCGTGTAAATAAAAAGTGTCATGATTGATTGATCTTCTATATCTTTGGCGGCGAAAATTCGCTATTCAATGATTTTGTTACTTATTCACCCTCACTAAATCCCTTTTTAAATTTATCAACTCCAGAGCTTAGGATATCTGTAAAGATAATTATATCTGTCTCCGTAGAGACGCTTATTTTCCTTCAAATTGAAGGTACATCTGCCGATTCTGCAATTTTACAGATATTTGTCTTTTACATAAATCCTGTACAGATTTTTTCATCATCATTTCATCTCCTAATTCCTAGCACCGTACTGATGAGCACCACAAGTGCAAAATTCGGATCTACGGTTACCATTACCTTTTTTGAGGGAAAGCTCGCTATTCATTGATTTTGTTATTTATTCACCCTCACTAAATCCCTTTTTAAATTCCTCTGGATGTTTGGACCGATTATCGCCTCATTCTTTTAGTTTTTCTTTAGTATCAAATACGATTTTGTCTTAGTTGTCAACAAGGATTACTGCTCGTACTTCTTCCGGTGTTATTTCTATGCCTTGGCTTGAGAATTCCTCTGGATGTTTGGACCGATCATCGCCTCATTCTTTTAGTTTTTATTTAGTATCAAATACGATTTTGTCTTAGTTTTCAACAAGGATTTCTGCTCGTCTTTTATTAAATAATTCGGCCGCTTCTCTTATGCGTTCGTGTAAATAAAAAGTGTCTATTTAGCATCCAGATCTTCTATATCTTTGGCGGCCATAATTTACAGCGTTGTAAAACTTGAAAAGTATCTATCTCGAAAACGGTTGCGACCTCAATTTTCTATAAACTTTTGATCTTGTTTTGCTCTAATTTATGATTACTTATACCTTTTAAAACCTCTATTTTTTTAACGAAGCTTTTGGAACGAACTAAACCATACCACTCTTAAACAAAAGAAAAAAGTTGTAATCCTACTAATATTTTAAATGCGAAAGTTTGTGAATGTGTGTATGTTTGTCCTTCAATCGCAAAAACGGCGGCACCGATTTGAATGAAATTTGGTAGAAAGATAGGGTGTGACCTGGATTAATTCATAGGCTACTTCTTATTTGACAGCTGTCAAATAACATTAGTTTTGTTTATAAAATGTCAAAAATTGTGATTGCCGCCCTTAATTTTATATGCCGCTCATTATATAACCCGATTAAAATAACACCCAGTATCTATTGAAGAACGCGCTCTCGCTATTCTTGGGGTCATAAATTTTTGGCCCCGCGGCCCTTGCCTTACCGGCCTTACATGTCCGCGTAGATTTCGTAATAAAACTCCGCGAAATGGATACTAATGTATGCCTAGAAAATCCTAGCTAAATAGACCAAGTTTAAACGCAAATTCTTTGGCTACAAATAAAATTAAAACATTTTAAAACCTCTGATAACCATGCCAATTTTTCTAAAATATTCCCCTTTTTGTCCGCCTCTGATTGACATCTGCGTCTAGAAAACTACTTTGCGTATTTTTATGAAACCTAACTTGTTTGGTCAGGGCTTAAAAGGCAAAAAAAATCCAGATTATCCAATTCAAAATAAAAGATCGTGTAAAACCAGTTTGTCATAAAAATCGTCATTAAAGTAAAATAAATCAAAACTGTCCTTTAAAGGAACAGGACAAAATTGGAAAATGTTAGCAAAACCTTGATTTCACCCTCTCCTATTTTTCTTTCTTCCTCCCCTATTTTGTTTTTGGGGGGGAGCGAGCTATATTCACACAAATTAATTAATTAATTATTATTAAAATTAATAATCATTACAACGTATTCAACGTATGATTTTAATTTTACAACATTCGAGAGAAATTTTGTTTCTGCTAAGAGCTTAAGATTAACAGTCTAAATTTAATGGCTGATAACTTTTAAAATTCTTAACCGATTCACATTGTTAATACCTCACATTACGTAGAAAGCATATTTAAAGTTGTACTTTAACTAAGGGCAAAAGGTAAAATCCACCAACTTGGATTTTTTTTTAAAATCTCAAGTTTTTAACTGAAAGCTAAAATTAAGGTCAGGCAAAAAGAGACTGCTATAGGCGGCCTACTTTCCAGGCTTTGCCCCCTCTGTCTACTACTACTGCTAAAGCTAAAATTTGGATCTTTTCTCCAAATCCAAAATCTCAGATCCCATAGCTAAATCAAAAGTAAGTAGAGGGTTCAAAAAGTCCTAAATTTTGTGATCCAGCCTATAATTTTAATAATAATAATTTCAGTTATTTTACGTTTTTGAAGAATCGACACTAATGTCTTGCTTTTTCATTTCATTAGAGACATTTTTTAGCTTCCTAGACATGGAAGGAGCTTTTAACAATGCCATGACCGACTCTCTCGTAAACGTCTGTATTAGAAGGGGAGTCGAGCCACGAATTAGCAACTGGATCAGAATGATTCTTGAGATCCGCGTCATCAAGACTACCCTTGGAGATGAGGAGCTAAGAGTAAGTACGAACAGGGGTTGTCCGCAGGGCGGGGTTCTTTCCCCCTTGCTATGGGCACTTCTGGTTAAAGAACTACTCGATCTTTTGCGAGCGGAGGGAATTGAGGCGCAGGCTTATTCTGACGACGTTGTCGTGACAGTAAGAGGCAAATTTGACGGGGTGGTATCCAACTGCAGCAGGTCCACGGACTAAGATCTCAGTAGGATTTGGAAAGCTAGCAACCATATTTCAGGCCGAAATGCATCCCATAGAACTATGCGCCAGAGAGGGGTCTCTCCAACAAGACCATTAAGATAATGTCGGATAGCTTAGCTGCTTTGAAAGCATTAAGCGCTCCCAGAATTGAGTCCAGACTAGTCTGGAACTGCCGAACTGCTCTACTTCAAGTAAGCAGAATCAACAGGATCACACTTATGTGGGTTCCAGGTCATACAGGGATAGAGGGCAATGAAAAAGCAGATTCTCTGGTCAGAGCGGGGGCTGAGACATCGCTCCAGGGATCTGAGCCCTGCTTCGGCATACCAAGGGCCACCATTGACAAAGAAATCAAAGAGTGGGTGGCTAGAAAAGCGTTGCAGAACTGGCTCTCAACGCCTGGGCAACGACAACCCAAGAAGTTCCTAAACAAGCCAGATAGACGCAGAATAGATCAGCTCTTAGACCTCTATAGGAATAGCCTGAGAATAATCACGGGACTATACACGGGGCAGTGCAGACTGAACAAGCACATGAACAGACTGGGAGTAGGTTCTGTGGCTGGGAGGGGGAAACTCCAGAACACATCATAGATCAGTGCGTAGCGCTGCAAAGGGCAATAATAAGGATACTCGGCCCAGGCTTAACTGAAAAATAGTCTCACCGAACAGACTGATCTCTTTTATCAGGGAGATTGGGCTGGGTGACATTTAAGTAGGGATGAGCCACAATAGACCTTCAAGCAGGTCTCAGTGGAGGGACGAGAGCGCACGACTCATAATAAACCTCAGCTAGCTATTATTTAAACGCATCGGAATACTTAACACGTTCAAAACAAAGCCAAAGAACGAGGCTCGATTTTATGGTGGATGCGATAGTATAACAGCTGACTGGTTAGGTTGTGAGCACAGCCACGCTCGCATCGATTGCAGTCAGCGGTTCGGTCAGCGCCTCCACCATAAAATCGAGCCTCGTTCGAAAAATGGCGTAAATAAGTCAAAAATGCAGTTCTATTTGGCTTTGTTTTGAACACGGTCATATTGAATTCAACACATTTTCACAAACCCATGAAAATTAAGCTTCCAAAAAAAAATCCTTTTTTTTATTAAGGTTTTACAAAAATTGTCCAAAAGGATTTTTCTAAATTTTGTATTTTTTTGCAATGGAATAAAATAGAAAGTTTTGTGCAGTCCACACAATGCTGGGTAAGTCCAAGCCATAGTTTATTTTACTTTTGGAACAGAACAAATAACACTAATAGGGGTTTCCATTGGCAAAATTGGTGCATCACTCGTAGTGCAAGTGCACTACAACTAACTTGGTGCTATCAAAAAATTGCGTCAGTGCAGTCCGAGTGCAGATTGAATGGAACATGAAAAAGCTGCACCCAAAGCAGAACACTCGTTTCATTCAAACACTTAACTCAATGAATATAAAAATAGCTTAGGACCATTGAAAAACTCTTTTTGAGGTTGATTAGTGGGTTTTGACTAAAAATATAAAGGCGGGAAAAAGTTTTTGGTGTGCCACGAGCCCTCAGAGTAGTTGCGGAAAAAGTTGCACTCAGTGCACCCCAAAGGACCAGCAGCACTGGTGGCGTACCAGTTTTACCAATGGAATTTGCTATTAAATAAACAATCCTGATGAATTTCAAGGCACTGTATTGTGTTTCCCACAAAAGATTAGGCTAAAATTGGGACTCGACTCGTAATTAAAAAATACTGTTTCTTCCGGTACTCTCTCCAGTATTTCATATAGAGAGCCTACTTTTTTAATTCATTCATTTTTGTTTTTCTTTTGTATGCAAATTATCGAAAGTCAAAATATTTGAGAATTGTTTTTACAGATATCTACATATAGCCTTTTCATTTCTCAGCCAGATTCTAAAAGGCTAATGGTTTTGTTCAGAATAGGAACATTTGACTATTATTTAAACGTATCCGTAGTTATACCTAACCCGTTCAAAACAAATTCTGATGGCACTAAATTTTTGACTTGTTTATGAAATGTTTCGAACGTTGCTTGATTATATGGTGAATGCGACAGTAGAACAGCTGACTGAATTCAAGACGTTTTTATAAAATCATCAAAAGTAAGCTTCCAAAAAAAATCCTTTTTTTTGTTATTTTTTTTTAATAATTTTAGGATTTACAAAAATTGTCCAAAAGGATTTTTCCAAATTTTGTATTTTTTTTTGCAATAGTTGGAATAAAATAATTATTATCCACACAATGACGGATAAGGACAAGCCATAGTTTATTTTATTTTTGGAACAGAACAAATTTTTGCAAAACTGTTACGATTCGGTTTTAACATACTTAAATACACAATCCTGATAAAGTTGTATTGTTTTTCCCATAAAAGATTAGTCTAAAATTAAGATAGCAGGGTCATTTCAAATCAAATCAACCAGAGGTTTGTCAGACCATTTCCCCGATTTCGATAATATTTGGTACATTTATTCTATCCATAAGAGGAATAAAAAATCCCAAATTTAAAATATTTTTGGCCATTAGTTTTTTTTTATTAATTCTTGAAAATCCAAACAAACTACCATTTTGCTCAAACATTACCTAAAGAAATGAAAGTATCTCGATAACTACTTAAACCAGGACAGTGATTTATAGGTCGTTTTAAAGGTAGGTAATACCTTTCGAATGATGTATTACATGATTTACTTTTTGTTTTAAAAAAAATTGAAATTAAAAAATCTTTTTTTTTTAATTTTTGAAAAACATTATTTTAAATTTAAAAAAAATATATTTTGTTTCTGGATATTTTGCCAAACTATTCACAAAATTTCAAGATGGAGACATGATAGGTTCATCGAAAAAAAATTATTTTAAAAATTTCGAAAATAATTTAAAAAAAAAGGTTATGTGATATTTTATCAAAATGGGCTTTACATATCTATAAAACAAGATATTACTCGCTTTTTTACGTTACACAGTATTCAAGATATTACTCTTTTTGTGTACCTGCACATTTGGTTAAAATTGACTGTCTTTACAGGCATTTATAAAAATATTACTATCTTGAGAACTATACATACTACAAAAGCGAGTGATAGCTTCTTTTAAAGGTATTTTAAGTATAATCTTTTAAAAAAAAAAAATCAAAATTTGAACCCATCATGGGTTCATCTTCTTGTAAATAGTTTGGCGAAATATCCAGAAACTAAATATATTTTTATAAAAAAAAAAATAAAAAACACTTCAAAATGCACAAAAATTAAAAAAAAAACAATTTAATTTCAATTTTGTTTTAAAACAAAAAGTATATCATGTGATACATCATTCGAAAAGTTTTTAAAATACCTTTAAGGCCACAAAAACGACATAGATTTGACAACACTGCTTTGCTCTTTTTGGGCCAATCTTTACTGGGCAGAATATCGGAAACGAGAAAACGAAATCTGTTGAAATTTGTGTTATTTTTGAATTCCTCACAACCGTATCCAGACAGTTTTTTGCTGGATTCTTTCATTTCCGAAATAAAATTAACACGGCTAACAATATTCAAAAATCTTACCTGGTTTTTCGTTAGCCTCGTCGATAATACAGTAATCTGTAACAACAATTTTTGGACTTTTTTCTTTTTTGAAAAAAATTCACCAAATTTTGAAAAATTCTTTAGATACGGTTGTACATTTTTATAAATCCTTTTATCTGATAACAAAAAAATTATATTTTTTTTCTTTATAAGCGAGATTCTGCCGTAATTCTGAAAACGCCAAGGTCACGTAATTTGGTAGGCCGAAGGAAACTGAGTGAGTTCGATTGTAGTATTGGAATTCAGGTTCCGCATAGCCACCGGCCACTTGTCTAATAGAATATTCGGACAATAAATTGACACATGTCAAGTGACAAAAATAAGAATACGGATATTTGTTACTTTCCTTATAAGTCCTAATAAGTTATACTTTTCCCCACATGGAGTTCGCACCGTGTTCTGAACACTGTACGAGCTCACTCGAAACGGCATTAGATGATGATGATGATGCCTATTGTTAATCTTTCAAAAAAATAGGAAAGCAGTGTTGTCAAATCTATGCCGTTTTTGTGGCCTTAAAACGAGCTATAAACCACTGTCCAAGTTTAACTAGTTATCGAGATATTTCAATTTCTTTAAGTACATACATGTTTGATCAAAATTGGTAGTTTTTGTGATTTTCAAGAATTAATTAAAAAAAAAAATAATGGTCCAAAAATTTCAAATTTGGAATATTTCATCCCCTTTATGGATAGAATAAATAAAATTACCCTTGTTTTGAACACGTTAGGTATAAAATAGCGAAAAGTACCCATTGTCTTCACTTATCTACACTCTACACCCCGCTTTCACTGTTACATTTAAATTTTATGACGGCCGTTTCCTTATCTCTCCAGTTTCATAGAGTATGCGAGTCTCGAAAGAAAGATTCCAAGATCCACAACTAGATCTTATTTCTGTGCATTATAAATTTCTATAAATAAACGTTAATATTATACCGCCGTTGTTCTCTGTGCATGCGATATACGGCATGGCGGCTTTCTTTGCCGCAAAGGAGTCGATTTAAGCACGCGCAACCAACTATAACCGGTAATTTTTGGTTAAAAACAGCGCATAGGTTGTACGTCATCAATCAGCTGTTTGATTTTTGGTTTGAGCCAAAGATAGTCGCACTCTGTACGAGGGAACTGTTAAAAGGAATATTTTTTTGTAAAAAATTAATTTGAAGCAGTTTTAGCCACGATCTTTTCATGCAAATTTTAAGGTTGGGTTAAGAAGAATCTTTTCAGTTTCATAGAATATGCAGTCTCAAAAGAATGATTCCTAGATCCACAACTAGATCTAATTTCTGTGTTTTATAAATTTCTATATAAACGTTATTATTATACTATAGGGTGGGCCAAAAAACCTTGCACAATTTGCTATAACTTTTGATCGAATAGCTTGATTTCAAAATGTTGTAACTTTTTGGAAAGACAAGACATTGCGCGATTGCTTGCTGATGCCTTAAAATTAGGGCCACGTAGTATGAAACTCCAATTGGGGGCGGTGCTGCTGCGAACGTTACCTCTTTTTAAGAGTCATGTTACAGTGACCTTATACTTTTACAGGTTTCTACTTTATAACCTGCTCAAAGGTACAGGATTCAGTATTTACGGTGTTCTGCACTTTTCAATTTTTATGTTTTTGTTTCTCGGTTTATTCGACAAGTGGCGCACACAGTTACTTTGTCCCCACGGATTACAAACTTTTTGTTTTAAATTCGAGAGGTGTGCATGGTCACTGTGTAGCTTCAACTGCCAGGTACAATTCTATGACTCCCTGATGATTCCTAATAAGGATGAAACAGGTCTGTAGGTGTCTGGATTCTCCATTAGGTATTGGAGGCCTGGTCGTCATGTTACAGTGACCTTATACTTTTACAGGTTTCTACTTTATAACCTGCTAAAAGGTACAGGATTCAGTATTTATAGTGTTCTGCACTTTTCAATTTTTATATTTTTGTTTCTCGGTTTATTCGACAGGTGGCGCACACAGTTACTTTGTCCCCACGGATTACAAACTCTTTGTTTTAAATTCGAAAGGTGTGCATGGTCACTGTGTAGCTTCAACTGCCAGGTACAATCCTATGACTCACTGATGATTCCTAATAAGGATGAAACAGGTCTGTAGGTGTCTGGATTCTCCATTAGACATTGGAGGCCTGGTCGTCATGTTACAGTGACCTTATACTTTTACAGGTTTCTACTTTATAACCTGCTAAAAGGTACAGGATTCAGTATTTACAGTGTTCTGCACTTTTCAATTTTTATATTTTTGTTTCTCGGTTTATTCGACAGGTGGCGCACACAGTTACTTTGTCCCCACGGATTACCAACTCTTTGTTTTAAATTCGAAAGGTGTGCATGGTCACTGTGTAGCTTCAACTGCCAGGTACAATCCTATGACTCACTGATGATTTCTAATAAGGATGAAACAGGTCTGTAGGTGTCTGGATTCTCCATTAGACATTGGAGGCCTGGTCGTCATGTTACAGTGACCTTATACTTTTACAGGTTTCTACTTTATAACCTGCTAAAAGGTACAGGATTCAGTATTTACGGTGTTCTGCACTTTTCAATTTTGATGTTTTTGTTTCTCGGTTTGTTCGACAGGTGGCGCACACAGTTACTTTGTCCCCACGGGTTACAAACTTTTTGTTTTAAATTCGAGAGATGTGCATGGTCACTGTGTAGCTTCAACTGCCAGGTACAATCCTATGACTCCCTGATGATTCCTAATAAGGATGAAACAGGTCTGTAGGTGTCTGGATTCTCCATTAGACATTGGAGGCCTGGTCGTAATGAAGTGAGAAACAAAAACGCTTTGTCCGATATGCCACGAGTATTACTTTAAGTTAATATTTTCGCATTTTTTGCGTTTGCTGTAAGATGGAGGACATTTGCAAATGAATTTAGGAAAAAAAATCGAAAAAAAAACCCCGGACAAGAAAACCCAGCAAAAAAACCCTGGAATAAAAACTCCTGAGATAAAATTATTTTAACTAACCCAAATCAAACCCAACTCAAGCTAGACCCACCCAACGGAACCCAAAATAAAATTTTTTTTATGTTAACTTATTTTTGATAGATATACTTTTCCGGGGGTTTTTTGCCAGATTCAAATATATTTATTTAAAACGGAAGAAACACACTAAAAAAAACCGTCCAGAAGAAATTGATTTTTATGTATTAAAAATAAGTTAAAACAAAAAAATATTATTTTGGGTTAGGTTGGGTGGGTCTTTTCAGGCATTTTTTTCCGGGGTTTTCTTTTCCGGAAGATTTTTTCCGAAGTTTTTCTTTCTAGATTGATTTAAAGATGTCCTCCATCATGGATTTTTGAGAAATGTTAAATTTTAAACAACCAAAAGTTACAGAAAACGCAAAAAATGCGAAATGGTATGTCAACTACAATTGTAAAGTAACACCAGCCAATATTCAAAAGCACATAATATTTTTATTTTTTAACCTATTTAAATAAATATACCTTTAAATTAAGAGAAAGGACGGACCTTGTGTCCCCATTAGTTGAATTTTCTCCAGTGTCGCACACAAATTTTTGCAGGGGGGGGGAATCAAAATTTGCCGTTATTCAAAACAGTCCGCCCTCTTGGATTTTTGCGAAATGTCAAATTTTGATCCGGATCGGAAGTCTCATGTCTTGTCTTTCCAATAAATTACAAAATTTGGTCGTTCCAATTTACAGCCCGATAGCTTCACCGACAATGATAACATAACCTGCCTGCTCGGTGTCGGGATTAACGCCGCGACTTTCAAGCAGGAGATGCCGGGTTCAAGCCCCGGGTCTTGCAGGTAGTCTACTTGACTTTTTCTTATAAAATTATAGAATTTTGTAAGAATAAGGTAAAACGCAGTATGAAGCGGAGTAGGCCGACTTAGCTAGAAGGCAGGCTAATTCGATTCCATACCGTTCCTCGGAGAGGACGTTAAGAGAATGGTGTTTAGGCTGAATTAAATCCTTCTAGGAAAAGAAAACTGCCTACTTAGGGGGTGCTCATCAGACCGGTTTGATGAGCGGGGTAAGGGGGAAACACAGGGAAAATAAGTGTAAAAGGTATCTTAGGACCTACCCCTCTATTCACGCCGGTATCTAGGCCGGATGGGATCGGATATCACGTGGAGGCGGACCTAGATACACATTCCCTAAGTCGGTAGACTACGAAAGTAGTTGAGGACCCGTCCGATTAAGTTAATAGTGCCTACGGCATTCAAAAAAGTGACGGTAATCAAATGAGAAGAGAGAGAGAGAGACAACGATAACGTTAACAATATTAGCACGTGCAACCATCTACAACCAATAATCTTTGGTTAAAGACCAGAGCAGGGATTTAGCTAAAAGTGCCGCCATCGACCAGGTTTAAACCAAAGATCGTCTTGCTCTGAAGGGGTGTCAAAAGTGTTTAAAAATTAATTTTTAAAGAGGATTTTAAGAAGCTTTTGCCGCAGTTCTTTAGATTATTTTTAAGGTCTACGGAGTCTACATTTGAGTGATTAAAATCGAGGATTACATAAAGGTCAGTCCAATTTCTTTTTCCTTGCGAATTTTAAGCCTTCTACTTATTTGAATATCTTCGGGTGACAAATATTGTTTGCTGTCCACATTCTAATGTTTGTTGACATTTTTCGTACATTTAAGGCACGATATTTACAGTTAAATTTCGAAAGTAAGATGAGTGTGTTTTGGCCCCTAGAGGAGGATAATTTTTAAACATCATCTCTCGTGCCTCCAGAGAAAATTCCACTGTATGCTTTCTCGTGCTAATACCACACATTTAAAATATTTACGTGCAAAAGGTTCACTTCGGGCAGAGGTTCAGTCAGAGATACGAAATCCTCGGTAGAATGCTTCGATGGGGCATAACTTTTGAATCCGGGGGAGAGATCAAACACGCGACAGCCAATGCACACCAGTTACAGTTTTAGTTTTGTATTGTTTTTTTGATGCTTAAGGTCGTAGTTAGCAACACTGTATGGGAAATCAATTTAACTATGTCGACCTGATTTTATTGCAAAATTTTACGTCATTCAATTTGTTTTCCATGGCAACGCGGAGACTTAATTTATATTTGTCCACAGTGGGACACCAGAGATTTTTTAGCACCGTGTCAAAAATTTGGGTTTAGGTTACTTATTTTGACTTTTCGCGTTTTGCGATCAACCTTAAAATAATTTTCTTAAATACCTGTTAATTTATTTTTAGATGTGCTAAAATACACTTTAGTAGGACACATTTTTTGATAAATTTAAAGACTGTAAAGAACTTTGATTGAAAGAAATTAATACCACCGGAACTAAACCACCCAAACCCTGAACTCAAACCAACCCAGCACTTTTTTTAGAAATTCCAGCGCCCATAGATTTGAATTCTTTAGGGACCCTACATACCTACAAGATTTTTTTATGAAAAACCAAGTAAAATACTAAAATAAAAGACCATTTTTGCAGAATCACCTGCTAAAAAAACGCTACCCAACTACGTATTAAACTAACTGGCTGTAATGTTTAAGGTTGCATTTACAGGTGCATTTATAATTGAATTGGAAACACTTTCGCTAGCTGATATCGACAACAGGTTAACTTAACAACGCTAAAACAAAATTATGATTGTTTTCCACAAACCAAAACTACACTTTTTTGCACTCGACGCGCGTTTCGCTAACAACGTTAGCATCATCAGGAGACGATAAACAATGAACTAAATAAATCTACGCTCTATCTTATATACAATCCTTTAGTGGGCGGAGATAAGACTAATAAATTGTGATTGATCACGATTTTTAATCCTACCTCCCCTCAACCAAAGAATAAAGTGTACTAAACGGGATAGGTCCTCTATCTTTATTTAAACTATTTCTGGATACAATTTATTAGTCTTATCTCCGCCCACTAAAGGATTGTATATAAGATAGAGCGTAGATTTATTTAGTTCATTGTTTATCGTCTCCTGATGATGCTAACGTTGTTAGCGAAACGCGCGTCGAGTGCAAAAAAGTGTAGTTTTGGTTTGTGGAAAACAATCATAATTTTGTTTTAGTGCAACCAAAGGTTCCAAATTCCCAACATAGTTAACAACGCTAGACAAAATAATCGTATTCTAGCCGTCAACGACTAGCAAGACTCTTCCAACCTCTAAATGGAGCTTTAGTGACCTGTTTTGTTAGCACTCAATTATCCGTGTGTTTTTGAAACTGAGGTTGGGATCAAAAAACTTTCCTTAGCACTCCAAGATTTCACTAGTACACTTGCACAAAACTATGCCGCAATAATTTAAATTAAAAAAAAAATGGTTACATCAAAATAAAAACAAAATTATGTGGGGTTATGGCCGCCGAATGTTTCTATGCGAATTCCTAGTAATCCCAGCGAGCCAGTAAAGTTATTTTGGTTTTTTGATAGACTCGGGTAATACACGCGCAGCGCTAGGCCTTTTCCGGCAGGCGACCGCACACGCGGAGTGGTTTCATATTTATTTTAGAACAATGTTTTTAAAAACACATTTTTGAAAGACAAACATAACCTCGAATGGTTTTCTGTCAGAAAACGTAAAAATACTCTTCTGTCCCAATGCGGCCCGATTTAGTTTGTTGGAAAAACACCTGCAGTTACCATGGAATCGTATAAATTCTGCGATCTATCGGCCAACACTTAAACTGCGTGTGTCTCCCAAATTCAATGAAAGTGATTGATTGATCGGTTTTCTTTTCCGGAGTGCACTGGCTTTTAGAAAAATTTATTTTCGCTAAAGCAAGAAAATATACAAAGGAAAAATGTAATCCAGAGGAAATTGTGAGTATTTCTCTATTTTTTTTTATAAATCGGGTTTGTTTTAAACCGCAATTATTTTGAGGCTTTTGGGATAGATGACAGCACCAGAGCTTTTATTTTGAAGAAAAAATAATTTTTTAGAGAGTTTTGAAAAATCCTTCAGATATTTTTGTTAAGCATTTAAAAATGATCACCGCTGCAAAATTTCAGCTAATTCTGATGTTTAGTTTTCCCTGTGCACTCTGGCAAAAGATTAAAAAAATTAAAGAACAAGGCGTTGCCAGTTGTACTTTTTTTTACTGAAAATCTGGGAAGAAACTATAGCCTTAATAAATTTAGAACAAGGAATAGGCGTAATACAAAATGAAATGTCAAATCTTATGTCTAGAATTTTTTGACACTCCAACTTAAAACCTAAATTAAAACGTAAGTATTTAGCAAAACAGAATAAAATATCTATAAACTCGTACATATGGACGATCACAGTTAAATAAGCCAGCCCCAACGAACGGCGGCGCGTTTTCTCGTTCATTTAAGCCAGCATAACTAATCCATCTCCCAATATGTCTCCGTTTGGAACTATTTGGAACTCATATTGCACCTCAGTGTTTTGGTTTTGTTTAGTGTGTGCAAAATTTGTAAACAACCGTAGTTATTTGCCACGTACACAGAAAAAAGTACTTGATTTAAAAAAATAAATAGTTCATTCAAGTAAATAAGTTGTTAAAATAGAGCAAATACACATTTTGTTGACTTTATTATACCATGTTCTACGTAATAAGTAAGAAAATTTTAAGTCATTGTGTTTTATTTTAATAGAATGGATTGTTATTACAAGAGCATATTTGGTTGAGCGCATTGATTGGCAATAGCATCAACGAGTTAAGTGGCCACTTAGTTAAATAGGCGGTTGGAGTGTGACTTGCAATTTCTCGCGAAAATTCGGCAAGTCACATTCTAACCGCCTACTTAACTGAGTGGCCACTTAGCTCATTGGTACAAATGGTCCCGGCACAGCAAAATATCTACTTATATGAGTTCAATTTTGAATTAGATATGTGCAAAGCTCGTACGAAATCAAGGTGTATTATTAGACACTTGTTCATGCCATGTTTCGAACGATGCCTGCTTCTTTGGCGGGTGTGATGACAGAATCTCGTTGCGTATGGAACATACGCAACGATTTCAATCAGCAGTTCTGTCATCGCAACCTTCAAGAAAGCAGGCATCGTTCGAAATATCGTATAAAAAAGTCAAAAATGTAGTGTATTTTGACTTTGTTTCGAATATTTACTTTAAGTGTCTATTATCTATTAGTGTCATAGTGTAATATTGTGTATAATAGTGTATAATATATAGTAACTATAGTTTAGGATAGGTGTGTTGTTTAAAATTAATTTAAAGCTTTATATTACATATGATATCGAGGAAGAAAATCTAAATTGAAGAATAAGCGGTTTTGCTGTAAAGATAAAACATTTTTAAAAGTAAGCTACCACTTCTCATTAATTATTATTTAATTATTTGCTATTGATCCAAACTAACAAGCGTTTTAAATCTACCCCAAACTAATTACTCGTGTAAGTATAGTTTATTCTTAGAATAAAGTTAACCCAGTAGTTATTAAATAAAGTTTAATTTACTATGACCAATGTTGCTTAACTTAGGTTTGTTTCGTCCTGAAGAACACTGATTCCAATTTATTCTTGAATAAAGATATTATATTGATATTAGATGACCTTTGCAGATCTATTGTGTTCCCCATTTTCCCCTTGTATCTCAAGCGGACACAAAAAAATAAAAAAACGCCTTAGGTTAATTAAAACCACGTGTAAATAAAAAAATAAAACTGAATATGTAGCCAAAACCAAAATGCTCTCTCTACCCGCCGCAACATATCTCTGGGTTTAATTCCTGGTTACTAAGCCAGATATTAATTTTGAGAAAAGACACCATTTTCCGTTTTGGTGGGCATTGCTGCTCACGAATCAGGTGATCGCCCAGGGCCCTCTAGATCTTCTCTCTAAGGGCAAAGCAGTCTTAATTTTAGAATCTAGAATGCAAGCCTTTTTCCTTAAATTTTTATCTTGTCCGGAAGGTAAAATAAGTGGTTTTACCCGGATGGGTATCTTTGAAATGGGTGTATGAAGAAGTTAGGATTTTAAAAATACCAGTGCGGGGGTGAAGCTGTCGAAAATCAACCCAACACGACCTTATTCAGATTACTATTTATCAGGAGAAATTTCTAGAATTCCTTTCTATTGGTTTTGGCCTGGTAGGAAAACATTTTATTTTTAATTTAAAAAATAGTCTAACTATAGTACTAATAACATGTACTTAGGTACACTTGATTTAAAAAAAAAAATCATACATGCAGTCACAAAATTGACCTTTCTAAAAGTGTATAATATATACGGACTACCAGCTAAAATGCCTAAAAACTTCAAAAGTACGACAATTTGTCATATTGTTTAAAAAAGGTCTTTAAAACAGAAAATATTTTTATACTTAAATTAAAGGCAACCTATTTTTATATTAAATTTTGCATAATACTAAAAAATCAGCAAAAATAATGTTTTAGTAAAGTCTTTATTGAACAATATCAAATTATCACTCGAGTAACGGACGAAGGCTGTTCTATAAAGAGGGCGGTAACCCATTTTGGAGTTGATAAAATAACAATAATACGATGGAAACAGCGCTGGATTGAAAACAATTCGACGAATAGGAAACTTGGATTAGGACAAAAACGATGGTAAACTTAATACTAATTATTTTAATTTAAAAAAGAACTAAAATAAATAATTTAGGATCACCATTTTTCTCTATTACAAGCTGCAAACGTCTGGGCATTGAAAAGGTTAAATTTTGAAAATACTGATGGTCTTCTGAGAGCTGATCCAATGCGCGATAAATAGCATCGCTTAACTCTTCAGAATTTCGTGGTCTCCAATTCCTTGGGTATATTATTTTAACGATTCGACCCCATATATTTTCCATTGGGTTAAGGTCAGGGCTGTTGGCTGGCCAAGGAAGTGTTTCTATATTATTATTCTGAAACCATTGACAAACAACACTAGCCGTGTGTACTGGACAGTTGTCCTGCTGATAAACGAAGTCATTAATTTCATGTAAAGCCTGTGGAGATGGCAGCATAATGTTTTCAAGGATTTCAATATATCGTTCACCATTGAATCTTCCTTCAATTCTCCAAAAAAAAACCCAAACCTCTAGCACTAAACCAGCCCCACATGTTTACAGAAAAATGTCCAGCTTTTTTAATTTGGTTTGTATATTCGGGTTCAAATCTAGAATTTGGTGGACGATAAACTAAAATTCTCCTGCTGCTTGAAGATGATTGAAAAATTTTTTCGTCAGTGAAAACCACCCTGTCCTAGAAGTCATTATCACGAAGAACGTTGTTCAGTGCAAAAATCATTCTGGCCTGTTTTTGTTCTTCTGTTAGAAAAGGCTTCTTTGCAGCAACTCGACAAGACAGTTCTGATTTCGTTACTCTTCTGTTTACTGTTGCTAAAGAACTCGGAAATAATGTTATATTAGCTGCTTCAACCGACGTTGAAAAAGGATTTTGTCTGAAATGGTCAATAAGTCTCTCATCTTGCACTTCAAAACTTACTTTTGGTCGTCCTGATCCCTCTTTCCTATCCGTAGAAATATTTTCAATCCAGCGCTTTTTCCATCGCATTATCGTCATTTTATCAACTCCAAAATTGATGGCCGCTCTTCTTATAGACCAGCCGTCTTCTATAACTCGAGTGATAATTTAAACTTTTGTAAATGTTGATATCTGTGGCATTTTTAAGGATGTCACACTAAATTTTAAGCTGTGGCCTTATAGTATATACTAATGAAAAGCTAAATTTTGTGGCATAGGAAAAAATGCACGTGTGAGTTTTTTTTGAAATTAGGTGTAACTTTAATATTTGTGCATAGTAAACTTATAAAAGAAACTGATATAACTTAAGGTTTGATAGTATACAATCTAGACGTCTTCAACCCAAAGGAATCCCACATAAACAGTTGTCGAATATAAATAATATAATTCACAACTATTTCTTGTGGATTTTTGACTTCGATTATTGCAGAAAATCGAAAACACATAATTAAGCAAAGGTCACACCGCAATATGCAGGCTGGCAAGAGGCCTTAAGGTAAGTTTACACTGAAGTGTAAGTGGGTTAAAGTAGACTGCCTAATTGATGGTAAATATTGAGGCGAGGAAAACATGTCGTTTAAGTGCAACAGGAAACAACCTTTAACAAAAAAATATTTTGGATTTTTCTTATAAAATTTAAAAACAATCTTCTTTAAAATAATTGAAATAAGTTTGATTATACTCCTATAGTATCAATAATAGAATTATAAAGTTTTATTAAAATTTTGTTCTCTACTAAATAGTGCGGTAGAAAATTGGGTTAGAGACTGAGTCAAAGAAGAACTACTCGCATTAAGGACTCCTTAGTGGTTCACAAGAGAACCCCTTAATAAAATGAAGCTGAGCAACGGAAACCTAAGCTGCAGACAATGCAGCAAGGAAACAGCTCTACACATCTTATGTAAATATGAGGCTCAGGACTGTATAAACCAGAGAATATATCGAAAAACACAAATGGACCGAGATTTCTGCACACAAATGTAAAGAACCTACACAAACTAGCGTAAGGTACCAGATTACTTAAATATCTGTAGTAGAAAACCCGGAAGATATTCCACAATAAGCGCACCAGCTTTCAGTGGATTTGGATAGAAAAAAAAAACGACTTTTTAGCAGGGAAAATATTAAATTTCGATCACCCATGTTAAATCAATTTTTTATCCTAATAAGCTTGCCCCGTCATCCATTAAAATACCTTTCACACCTTGTAGTTTATTTTTTACTTGTTTCCTCAGTGTCAGTGTAGTACTTTCCACTGTACGTCATCTGGTGGTGTGGGTAAATAATGATTTTCTATTAATCTTAAATATTTTGACCAAATACTCTCTATAAGAAGGTTTGTTTCCTCAAGATCACTCCTAAAATTTTCTCTGCAAATTTGGTTTAAATCTAGTAGGCTCAAATAAACCTAAAAGTCGCTTTGCTTTAGCGCTACCTTAATAAAAAAAATATACGGAATCTTCTTGTGGTGTGGGTAAATAATGATACTTTGTGTAAGAAGGTTGGTTTTCGTAAAATCATTCCTGAATTTAGTAGGCTTAGGTAAACCTAAACGCAGCTTTCCTTAAGCCCCACCTTAATCGAAATTTGTACGTATTTCTACTGAATTTTGATCAGAAAATTCGAAAAAGTTCATTACAGAATTCTTCAGGAAGAGGGTCGAGAAACTTATTAAGCTCACCAGGCAAGAGATTCGGACAATGGTTGATCTATATACCGGACATTGCAAGCTGAGAGTACCATTAACGAGGATGGGTCTAAGCGAGGAAAGAGAGGTGCAGTGGTATGAATTTCGGTTCATTCTGACTGGCACGCGAAGCAGCTTCCACCGTCTCCCAAGCCAGCCCTTGGAATAGCATACAAAATGGTCAACAGTGCACTCTCAAACTAGATACAATAAGTTCCACCAGTACTGGAGAGAATTGTCAGGACTGGCACATTCCAAAAAGTTTATTACAGAATCCTGCATGAGCAGGGTCAGGATCACTCCTGAATTTAGTAGGCTCAAATAAACCTAAATGGCGCCTTGCTTTAGCCTTACCTTAATCACAATTTTTTACAGAATCTTCTTATGGTGTGGGTAAATCTTTAGACCAGATACTCTCTGGGAGAATGTAGGTTTTCGTAAGATTACTCCTGAATTTAGTAGTTTAAACCCCCCCTTAATAGAAATTTGTACGGAATCTTCTTATGTTGGTAAATAATGATTTTTTATGAATCTTACATCTTTTGACCAGATACTTTCTACAAGAGGATTTGATTCCTTAAAATCATTCATGGCGATCTTTGTTAAGTCTGGTAGACTAAGGTGAACCTAAACTCCGCTGCGCTGTAGCCCCACCTTAATCATTGATCACAATTTGTATGGAATCTTCTTGTGGTGTTGGTAAATAATGATTTCCCTTGAATCTTAAATCTTTCGACCAGATACTCTCTATAAGGAGGTTAAAAACGCTCTCGCCCATATTTTACCGGATTTTTCCGAATAAATATCGCGCGCGATGTTTTAAGGTCACTCTATGCACACAAGCGATATGGCCATTGTTATTGTTTTATACTCTATAGAAATTGATTAAATTATCAAGATTTATTAGGGTCAGGTTGCCGAGATGGCACAAGTTTATTGGGTTAGATTCCTCGGGCGTTCGTGATCCTACAACCTTCGTGTAAACTATAACCAGAGGTTACATATTAAACAAGAAGTTTGGATTAGATCGGAGATATTTGTTTTTACCAAAAATGGACTTAGCCTAAATGATATATTTTAAAGTGATCTTAGAAGATCTGATACTGGAATTTATTTACCTTGCATTTCACAAACAACGTACTAGAGCAAATGGGAAATTGTTAAACTACATGAAACAATAACAAACGGAAAAAAATTAATGCCTCCTTAACCTACCTGCTTTATATTTTGTCTTGAAGACAGAGGGGTGCAGTGGTATGGATTTCGGGACATTCTGACTGGCACGCAAAGCAGCTTCCACCATCTCCCAAACCAGTACTGGACAAAATTTCTAGGACTGGCACATTCCAAAAAGTTCATTACATAATTCTGCAGGAAGAGGGTCGAGAAACCTATTAAGCTCACCAGGCAAGAGATTCGGACAACGGTTGATCTATATACCGGACATTGCAAGCTGAGAGTACCGTTAACGAGGATGGGTCTAAGCGAGGAAAGAGGGATGCAGTGGTATGAATTTCGGGACATTCTGACTGGCACGCGAAGCAGCTTCCACCGTCTCCCAAGAGGTCCCTTGGAAAAGCATACAAAATGGTCAACAGTGTACTCTCAAACTGGATACAATAAGTTCCACCAGTACTGGAGAGAATTGTCAGGACTTGACTGGACTGGATTTCGAGACATTCTGACTGGCACGCGAAGCAGCTTCCACCGTCTCCCAAGCCAGCCCTTGGAATAGCATACAAAATGGTCAAAGGTGCACTCTCAAACTGGATACAATAAGTTCCACCAGTACGGGAGAGAATTGTTAGGACTGGCACATTTCAAAAAGTTTATTACAGAATCCTGCAGGAACAGGGTCAGGAAACTCATTAAGTTCACCAGGCAAGAGATCCGGACAATGGTTGATCTATATACCGGACATTGCAAGCTAAGAGTGGATGAGTCTATGCGAGGAAAAAGAGGTGCAGTGGTATGAATTTCGGGACGTTCTGACTGGCACGCGAAGCAGATTCCATCATCACCATTGGTTCCAAGACAGTGACCAATACTTGAGAGAATTCCCAGGACTGGCACATTTCAAAAAGTTCATGACATAATTCTGCAGAAAAAGGGCCGAGAAACTCATTAAGCTCACCAGGCAAGAGATCCCGACAATGGTATATAACGGACATTGCAAGCTGAGAGTACCATTGCCCAGCGAGGAAACCAAATGCCAACTGCACATCAGTGTCAGCTTTTATTCGGCCAGCCACATAAAATAAATCAATCAAACGGATGAAGAAAAAATACATATCTAACACAGATTTATCTCTATCTTGTCAGCAGAAGTATGGGTCTTACATACTGCAAGTTATTAAAAGTCATAGCAAAAGAAAATAATCAGAAACGGATAATGAACCGAATCTAAATAGCCAATGTAGAATGAAACCAGCTCAAATCAACCTAATACAAGAAAAACATTTTAAACATGAAGTAGCTGATATAGGAGTACGTCTTCACATACATTACAGAAAACTCACACAGTATAATTCACAAGAACGCCTTAGTTGGATAAGGAAAAACTATAATTCTATACCAAAAGAATATAACTTATTCTCTAAAAGGGATCTAGTTTTTAAACATGTTCACATACACCGAATGCTGAACAATTTAAATATTGCTTTATTCATAGAAAGATTCAAAACCCTCATTTTGATCATTTAAAAAATGTTATACTAGTTACATAACATAACCTTGCTCCTTAGTTGATTAGATTTATAAGTATTTTTCAACAAAGAAGCAACAAGTTACACATTTTGGCATTAGTGTGTCTCCAATCAGCATAAAAATGTAAATCTTCATATACTTAACCGTAAAAGCTTTGTAAAAAATTAAAAGCCTTATTGTTTTTGTATAATTTACATATTTTGAAACCGGTAACAGCAAAAGGATTCCATGGCCATTTTTGACTTAGTCAATTGATTTGTTAAGAATAATAAATAAGACAACGTTTTTAAAAGCGAAGTTTTTGAGAAATCCGAATAATTATATTAAAAAATGTAAAAAACTAAATTTAGTGAGTCTAGTATATTAAGTAAGCCTAGTATAAGAAATTACAGAAAAACAGATATCTGACTATTTAGGCGGCGCTTCTAAAACGTCTTTATCAATAAGAGACCACATTAAGTAGCAATAAATAATGAAATATGCAGAGTTAAAACCAAGATGGCAATTAAAATATTATTCAAAATAAACCGCATCAATTTGCCAAATATAGTAAATAGACAAACCATTAAACCAAACAAGTTTTACTATTTTACTTGCAAACAGATTTAAGTTTATACAGAGTGGCGCAAGTATATCTAGAACAAACTCAAAATACTTGAAAAAAAAAGGAAAAGATCAAAAGATTGGGTGAAATAAATTTAAAATTGGATGGGTATTCCACAAAGAACACCCAAAGGACCAAAGCAAACAGATCAATAATTATAATTAAACAATCTTTCGCCCCGGAAACCAGCGTGGGCTCATCAGTGGTACACTGGTCACTCCCCCTAAACATCATACACTTTGATTTCCAACTTTCAATCATTTACAAATAGGCATCCTTCCGCACTTGTACTTAATATAACTCACCTAAAATACGAATTCGTCCTGGAGTATTTCCTTTGAGTGTTCCTTGTGGGATATCCATTCAATTTTGAATTTTCATTGTTCAACCCAAGATCTTTTGATCTTTTCTTTTTTAGATTCTTTTCAGTTTAAGTAACTGATTCGGAGTTTTTTTTTTCTCCCTTGTAAAATACTTAGTTGGGTCCTGAAATATTTAAGTTATAAATTTTTTAATTCGTAATAACTTCCAGTATTGATTCCAATGATAAATGAAAATAAATCAAACTCAGAAATAGTAATACTATAAAAAAAACAGAAGTATTTAAAGAAATTAAGCTAATGTGAAAGACCACAGGTTCTTATGATGAAAATACTGTGTAGTTAATTAAACTGAAAGTTGTTAAAAAATAATCTTATGTATGTATATCCCTAAATTCAAATTATAATGATAATAGGATTTAATGTTTGAGACACCATGTAGTTATTTAAATAATTCATGTAAGTTTCAAACAAAAACAAAATGGTCATGTGGTGGACAATTATATAACTTAGTACGATAAATCTACTAACTCATCAGAATTGCGGTAAAGTAAATCACAAATATAACAGCCTCTAATGTTCGGGACACTGTGTAGTTAATTGAACCGAATACACAATGTGTGACAATGTATTTTATAATTTTACATCAATACCGGAAGCCATATATAGACATAACTGTGCTCTAACGTACACCATAGGGATTATTTAGCCATGTTCAGTTATTAAATTGGCAAAATTACAAGAGGAATTCCTGATACATATAATTTTTGTCGACGAAATATTAATAACTTTATTAGGATCAAGAATAGTTCGCAATGTAGTTTATCAACTAGTGATCTGGTATTGTGACAACCAGAGTAAAATATTGAGAATGAAGTCAATAGTGAAACAGATAAAATTCCTTAGTTATCCAAGTCTATTTTGGAATCTTATTAAATATTAGTACGCAACCTAACGGACCTAAAGAATTTCGCTTACAATAGATTAGTACTGCTTCTTTATATTACATATTATAAGTTGATCACATTCTTGTTTTGTCACTTATTTTCAATAGTTTTTCTAATCCCTATTATTGGGTTATCATTACACTGTGTGGTTTTTAAAAACGAGCAAAAAGTCGGCTTACGTTTTTCTGAAGAAGCGAGACTAATTTCAACCGTTACCAAGTGACAAAAGACAAATGTTTTTTGAAATTCTAATAATATTTAAATGGACCTGTTTTGAATATTAAAAAAATTTTTATTGTGCCTTTTTAAACAGACCTTTTATTAGACAGCAAACTAAATAGCTTTGTTTTGCAAGGAGTTTATTTGAAAAACATAATAATAACATTAAGGTGGAGGAAAAGGTTAAAATTTTGTGTTGTAATGTCAAACCACGTGCACTATGGAAAAACCTCAAGTTTTTCATAAATTTTTGATACCATAAGAAGGCTGTGTTCACTACCATAGTGTCCACTATTAATAAAATTAATCCATACATAGAAAAAATATGCAGAAACAAGAAAAAACAATTATACGTAAATTATATTTTCAGCTCTTTACTATGACGCAATCGCCACCTAGATGAGACATTTTTCGTTCAAGAGAAACATTATTTGCCCCTGCTGCTAACTTGATTTGTAAGGCGGTTGTGTCTACAAATCGAGCTGTTTTTTTCCGGATTCAGACCCATTTTCCTTTGTTTGTACCCCACTGCCTACGGTACGATGGTAATGTTTTTTGAATATGTTTGCATGTATGTTTATATGTACCACGATAGAGACCACATGGCTGAACCGATTTTGATTAAAGTGGTATTGTCGGACAGCTGAGAGTCCCGAAAGTGCTATAGGCTATATTTTATTTAAAAAAATATTGTCAAAATTGATTTGCTTTTGGAGGCATAACTTCCTCATATATAAAGCAATTTTGTTTTTTTTACTTTATTGACAGTGACCTTCCGATTTATCTCACTCCTTTCCTCCCCCAGCCCTAAGGAGTTTCAGATCATGTTTTGCTTAGTATACAGAATAGAGAAAAAATTTGCAGTCGCATGCCTATATAGTCACACTAACGAAGTCACACTGAAAAAAAGGATCTCTTAGTGTTACGAAATACGAGGTTAATTTAAGAGAATTGTGACCTTCGATATGCGCAAAGTCCCCAAAGCTCCTGTCAAAAAAGATAAATTTAAAACTAAATAACTTCAATAGCCGACAACGAAAATGCAACCAAATCCAAAATCCAAACCCCTTTGCTGGACACACATCATCTTAGAGAGGTGGAATAGAGTGGAACACTAAAACCACTGGAACCAGACACCGAGGCATCAATAGCAAAGGAATGGCAAAATCCTCCTTGAAACAAGACACAAAACGGAAATATACCGACATGAAATGAGGAGGACCAATCAGCCCTTTAGATTTAATAAAAATACGCATACTAAAAAACTTAATACTTCTGATGGAAAACGATAATACCCAGGCGACAATTCTCCAGAAAGAACTGATGCACTTAGCAGAGGTGTCAAATCTGTTCAATTACAAGACATTTGCAAGAATTCTAATAAGTAAACCAGCTGCTACGTCAACCTTGCTAAAAAAAATAAATCAATCCAGGCTAAAGAAAACGGGTAAAGCAGACTCATCGTCCCCTTAATAATTTTTCGACACAAAACCGTTGTAATTGCTAAGAAAAAATCCGCTACATCTAAAAACAAGACCGCAAAAAATTGGCGGAAGTTAAAATTGCGTGCTGCCAAAAATTTGGTACCCAAAAACTTCTCAGCAATCTGACTACTTAAAAATTAATTTTTGAGCTCTATTAGGGTTTTCTTAATTTCTTTTATAACGGTGGTAATAGCGTATTATAAAGTAATAACCAGTTATTATTCTGTCAAAATCTAAGACACATTACGTAACGTGATGATGTGATATATCATCATAGCGTGGCTTTGATTTAAAAATAATAGGTTTTATTTTGAACGGCCAAAACACTTTATACAAAAAAGAAACAGATTATGGGTAATTTTCTCTAAAAAGAAATACATCAAAAATAAAACGCATACCCAAAAAATATAAAAGGATCATTTGACTCGAGGAACCAAAAACTGAATTTGCTTTCAAAATTTTTACATAGAACATTTATTGTAATAAATCAAAGAACATGAAACTAATAACACATAATCTGTCATCACGTGCTTAAGTAAAAGTAGAAGAGGGAATATTCGTATTATAATTTATTATATTTCATAATACTGCCAAATATCAAATTTGTATAGACATTTCCCTTCATCTTCTGTAGTGATAAATCAAAGAGCAATAAACCAATAACACAGCAGCCAATCCATCATCGCGTACTACAGTAAAAGTGGAAGAGGGCTTTCATTCTTTTAGCCGATCGACCGATGGACGCGTTCCATCAACAAAAATGCATCAATAAATCTAAAATGCCATCGGCTGAAACAAACAATGCGAACTCCTTTGATTACGTGTTGTAATGTCAATCGCTAAACACTCAGTAGATAAAACAATATTTCTATGATTCGTTATGATACGTCATCTGTATATAAACATGGTATTCAACCTAAACCATCTCAATGTATGTTTGTTTTTCAGGATGATTCAATAGCCATGTAATTGATGCATACATACAAGACATAAGTATAATTCACTGGCGTCTTTTGCCCAGCCCTAGTATTACGTTTTCTTTTGCCGAGATATTTTCTAAAAGCTAAGTATCCTCCCGCTTAAGCTCCTCAGAAGAAAACTGCTACAGAAAAGGCATTTTGCTTAATTTAACTTTTTTTCTGGAAAACTGTGCAAAAAGGGTTTGAACTTAGATAATCAAGCCACATAACACATAAACCCTTGTCTTAATCTAATATAAATTTAGTTCATTAAGATTTAACTATAAAATCAGAATGATAAAACAATTTTTATTTACCTATTTTCTTCTAATGACACATTTTTAAGCTTACACTTATAAATTAGATTACCCAGGCTTAACGAACTTCAAGATAACATGGTAGCAACTGAACTTATAGTCGAACTAAGAAAAAGTGTTAAAGATATTAATGAATTTACCGAACAAGATGCAGATATAATTTGAGCAGATGTCAAAAGTGCCATAGTTCAAAGCACAACACTTTTATGCATAGTAAACCAACGAAAAAAAGTTTTACCCACTGACAAAATCTTGGATTTGATCGATAAAAGACGCAGGAAAAGAGGTGCTGCCAGTACAACTAAATCAATAACGCAATAAAAAACAAAATGGATAACACCACAAAGAACATAACTATGGAAAACACTTACAAATATGACACTTTTCATTTTCACAAACGCATAAAGAAACCGTACCTGATACTAAAGAAAAAATAGAAGAAAAATAAAGATTGGCGAATCGCTATGGCAATAGAGACTTTTGTTAACGCACTAAGCCTGGATCCACATCCATAGGTGATACGCATCCGTTTTGTAGCACGTGATGAATATCAACCAATTGAAACGACCGTCATTTTATTCCCTTCAAAGTATATTGGTCAGAATTGGTCACGTTGTACAAAACGGATGCGTATCACGCATGCATGTGGATCCAGCCCAATAGTAGCAGGCCGTATTCCAATAACTCCCTAATGACAAAACCGGCCGCGTAAAAGTCACCTGTATATTTCTTTAATCTATAACCATTTCTTACTCTGAAACTGGCCTGCCGCCAATCTCATCTGCAAGCGAAAAGAAAGAGACCGATTAAGGAAGAAAGAGCGAGACTTCTGCTGCCGCTGCTACCTTCACCTTGCCAGCCTGCACTTGGCTTACTACTAATATAATAGTGGCAAGAGGAAAATCGCGCATTTCTAAGCGGGCAAGAGCGAGCGGCTCAGTCAGTTCATTACCAAGGTCGCCGGTTTAGATCGCGTAACAGGTCGCCGAACCTCTTAGTACGCGATGAAGAACGGTAAGTTCTAAACGATCAGTAGATCCATGTACTGCTACTACTTTTGCAAAAATATGGAAGGTGTCTTAAAAGTCCCTTCCTAAAAGTTCTTTAATTAAGATTAAACTTTTTTTGTCTTTAGTTTCTACTTCTTTACAACGTTTGGATTGCTTATGCATCTGCAATCGTCATCATATAAATACCTTCAGAAGAGTACCTAATCTTACGTTCTTGAAGTAACAGTTATTTAGTAAACCGTAGAGGTCACAATTGGTTGGATTTGCTGTTTCTCAGATAAAATCTATTACCTTCGAAAAGTATGGGTTTCTAAATATGTTGTGTCTCTGAACTTGCGTTTGGCGATGATCGTTGCCTCTTCCATATTGTGTTGATTGTCCCAGCAATGCTATGCTATTTTCGATCCATTCGTGGGTCGATCAGCTTGTTCTTTCGATGTAGAAATCCTTACACTTGCACGGTACCTGAGCTAGGTTCGAACTTAAGTGCAACTAGCCCCTAAAATTTTGATAAGGCTTTAGTGACTTGCCATGAAAAAAAAGAGATAACAATATTGAGTGTAACGGGGATCTGAGCTTTAGAGAAAAAGCCCCATGGAAGGGACCGAATATTCGCCATCTTTAAACCATCGTTTAATAACTGTTGGTTGGAAACCGGTGTTATAAAACTCCAAGAATTAGGTAGGGGCAGATGCGGAGAACAGGCGGACGTAATTGTGGCACATGGTGAGTAAGGAATACTGATGCGAATATAACGTAACCTTCATATCTGCTCGGAACAGTTGGCGATCGATGCGAATACATCCAACCTCTCTTTCTCGTGGTGCTTCAGGGGAAGTTAAAATAGACCCAATAACCACTAGGAACTGCTTCATTAAGGACCTGTACAAACTCGTACAAGGGATAAATCTAATGGAGCGGTTAAACTGGAATCAAAGGGTGCACAATAAGCCAATAATGGCTGCAGAGCAGTGTCTCTGGCCAGCCATCGGGCTGGTTTTAGTCGGTAGGAATCCGACACTACCCGGACTGTCCTGACAGAAGGATGAGACTCTGTCGGGGGAGTGGAGTGAACGCTTGCACCGGGCGTCTTATGCAAGATTTTCCCTCGATACCCTTGGAAACAAATTGTGGTACATGTTTTCGCGTGCGCAAACAAAGATTGATCAAAGACGGATGTCTACTGCGTGTTTCAGACATACGAAGTTTATGACCGCGATTAAAATAATGTGTTTTCTTATTATTTGTCGTAAATTTTATTTATAAACCAGAAAAAAAAGGTTACTACGTTAATTTATTATGGGGTTGTGTCCTCGCCCGAAAAGAACGTGACTGTCCTAGCTTGAACGCGCCTCTGGTAGAAGCAATTATTGATGTCATGTCGTTGTCATTCTTGTGGTCGTTTTGATACAGTTAGAAGATGGTATTAGTTGATTATTTTTCTTATCTTACCCAAGATTCTGGTTAAAATATAATAGAAGGAAAAAACTTTGATGCATAAACTCGGCGTAGGAAAAAATACTCTGTTTGTTCGAAAATGCCCATCACTACTGGAAACCAAATCGCAGGCAGCAAGGGCGCTTCCCAATTGCACCGAGGAGCAAGCAGTACATAGGCTTAAATTCTTTACGTTAGACACCCGCGCAAAATGGTATGACGATGGTATGCTCGACTCTTCATAGTCATTGCACACCGCCGCCGCAGCACACCATGATGATTGTTGAAAAACCATGATGACTATTGAATTACGAAGGTTGCAAAAATGATAAATTTGATGTAATGACTTGATGAGCGGGCATCATTTACTGGGACGCATGTTTGCATACCATATGCGATTAGGACACTATCCACATCAAATCGTATGGGTTGGATTGGGTTCTTCTTTTTGCTCCGTCGGGTATTTGTGATGTTTGGTTCTGCTAGTTTCCGATTATTCCTATGCCGTTTTCTGAAATATCCATTTTGTGGGTTGATTAATTTCATACACGGCCTCCTTGGAGATTTAAAATGTTTGTATTACGGTGTAGAGGCATGTGCCCACAAGAGACAAAATGTTTTAATATTTATATTAGGGGGCCTAATAGAGTAACAAAATAATTAGTTGCTCAATAACAATAAGATTATTCATCTTCCGATTTTTTAAAATTGTTTGTTCTTAGATCTGCATAGCAAAAAAATGAAGTGCAAACAGAGAATTTTCAGTATTTTTTTGAATCATAAAAAAGCAATTTTAAAGCTTAAGCTCCAGGACATACTTCGGATATTAATTAAACTTAAATTAAAATCGAAAAAAAATGTTGAAAAAAATGTATTCTCGATTTTTATTTGTTTCAAAAAAGAAATATAAAATGATCACAACATACTCTAACAGTACTCTTACAACATTTTTACGCGAATTTAAACTATTAAAGCAATTAATGCGATTTAATCGAAATATTTTTTATAAATTGATTGGGCCACGCTATTTTACACTTTAATCTGAGTATTTAAGCGCAGAGTCGACACATTTTTAAAAACAATTACTTGCTTTCCGGCTTGTTAGTTTTTTCGGATCGGAGCTGCCTCGGTTTTCATTGCTTGGGCAATTTAACGACTCGACCTTTAACACAGTTTAGCCTTTTATATTTTGAAATGAAGGAAAAGATTTGTCGCGTAGAGGGCAAAGGCTAAGGGAATAAATCGGAAAAAACTTTTTCCTCGACTAGGATTTGAACCCGAGACCTGTAGAATACCAGTCTAATGCTCTACCAACTGAGCTATCGAGGACGTGGGGTTCTGACTGGCTATTCGGAAATCCTTTCGTCCGATTCATTTGTTAGTAGTGGGGTAATCTTTAAAGTAAACATATCAATTCCCAGCAAACATCGGATTACTAAAAATGTAAAATATTCACTGTACAAAAGAAGTACAAATTTGGAACATTTTACTATTTTTGTACATTTGATGCTGCACTTTGCGGTGCCATTACAAATAAAGCAATATTTTAGTACTCTAATTAAAGTACTTTATACCAGTGCAATAGTTACGCCTTTTTTGTATTGTTGCTACGCATTGCACCACAAATTGTACAAATATTGTAAAATGCCGTGTTCCAAATTAGTGCTATTTTTGTAATTGCGATATGTTTGCTGGGTATATGCAAATAAATCTGAAATCTAGGGGGGGCTACTCAGATTTTAAGTTGTTTATTTCATACATTTTTCATTTTAAAAAATGTTTAAATGTGTAGAAAATTTTTAAGAAAATTGCACTGAAAAATGCATTTTTTTATTTAAAATTAAACTAAAATTGTAAATATATCAATGGTTTCAGAGGGCAGCACGCGAAAATTTTTAAGAAAGTGACACTACAAATGCCATTGTTAAAACAAAATAAAACTAATACCGTAAATATCAAAGGTGTTATAGCGCCGAAATTGATGCCCTAAAATTTAAATCCAGGGTGGGAAGGGTTAATAACCCCCCTAGTCCCCTGAAATCCGCGCTTGAGTAACTACGTATAATTTTTTCAGTTATAAAAAACATAGATACCAAACAAACCACAAACAAAACCTAATAGCAAAATACTTTTTTTTTTGAGATCTAAAAAACTTTATAAGTTGAAACATTACCTTTTATATTGCATATCTCAAATATAAGATGATCTCAAAGAAAAGTTCGTTTTCAGTTTTTTTTTAGGAAACGAAAAATTGCAGAAAGTTCCTAAAACATTCTAAAATCCCTCTACCTTCAATTCGTCACACCAAGAATAAACAAACATATGACGTACTTACCGCGAAAACCATTAGAAATACAGAACAGTACCTACTTACTAGAGTTTCTATTTATAAAAAAGTTTTGGACAAAATCATTTCGGACATAAAAAAGGATTTTTGGCCTGAACCATTGACGTATTAATCGATGATCTGAACATATTCATACCAAGTTTTATACAACGTGAAGCCAAAATCAAGGCAAAATTAAGTAAAGTCGTTTCCAAATACTATAAACTGTTTGATTATTCCAAAACACAAATTCTTGCACTTTTATTGAAAGAAGTCAGTATTTGGAAACAATATTGGTCAGAAGTAGGCAAAAGCTTAAATCAAAACATACCTGATAACGTTTTCAAGACCATTAACAAGTGTGGTGATATTTTTCCGTTGATAAAAACATTCTTGGATATTTTTCAGCAAGTAATGCTTCGTTAGAAAGAAGTTTCTCATGCCTCAGAACATTGAAAACATAAGTACTTAAAAACACTGACGGCAATTCGTCTGAAGGTCTTAGCGTTGCTGCATATCAACAGACATATTGAAATTCACATTGAGCGAATCATTGACCGGTTGGCTCAAAAAACTGGAAGCGAATTTTTTTTTAACTAGGCATCTTATTAAAAGGTGGTGCTCATCCAGCTTTAAATTTTCGTTATTTCCACCCAAAATCTTTTGATCTTTTGTTTTTAGATTCTTTTCGGTTGACGTAACTGATTTGGAGGTTTTTTAAATAAAAGGTAATGTTTCAACCTAAAAAGCTTTTTAGACCTCAAAAAAAAGTATTTAGCTATTAGGTTTTGTTGGTTATCTATGTTTTTTATAACTGAAAAAATTATACGTAGACTCAAGCGCGGATTTCAGGGGGATAGAGGGGCAGTTAACACCCCTACCCTGGCTTTAAATTTTTTATGAAAACGTTTAGAAAATCAAAAGTAGGGCATAAATTGGGGCGCTATAACACCTTTGATATTTAAGTAAGTATTTTTTAAATAAAAAATGTATGAAATAAACGACTTAAAATCTGAGTACCCCCCCCCTAGATTTGAGGCCAAATCCGCGCTTGTAGTTACTAAGTTTTGTTTGCATATATCGATATCTTCCTCATAAAAGCTATGTTTTTATTCTATTTTTTTTTTCGCATCGAAACCCCCTCCTTTTTAAATGGCTGGGACCGCCACTGCGTCAATTATATCGCTATAAACTTCGGGTGGAAAATACTGTGACATCTTTTTCTCCTGCTTTTAAATAGAGTATTATAGACTTTCTTCGCTTAATATTTTCATTATTAGAGTTAACAACTATACCCTTCTGAAAAGCCACCGACAGGATCATTTAACATTTATGAGCCAAAAACTTTATTTGAACAAAAAACAATTGGAAATAAATTTAAAAATGTTTTATTTTACCTACGACCAACGAATAATACTAATTTACGAACCGTGGATAATAATAAAGCTTAGACGTAAACCACAAGATGGCGTGGCAAGCGATGAAAATATCTTTTATAAGAGCACTAACTGACGCAAATATGTGACTTATTTTTCTATATTTTTGAGACAATAAATATTTATTAAACGTAAATAAATAAAAAAAAATAATTTTAGTACCTGATCAAAAATAAGTTCCGTTAAATTGACATACAGGGTGTTCCAAAAGTCTTAGTCCCCCCTTATATCTCCAAAAGCTTTTGAGATATTGTAACAATACATTGGGAACTTCAATAAGAGGCAAAATGGAAATAATCTAGAGGAGCGGTATTGCCGCCCTTTTTCTGGGGCGGCCTGGGGGCGGCATGCTAAAAAAAATTGAATGGAAACACATATCGAATTGCACCACATTTTAATGGTCTACTAAAGTGCTCCGTTCTAACGGCAATATTATTGACATCTGTCACTCCTGTCAAAAGTTATTGGGAATAATTTGACATATTAAAAAGTCCTCCCTTAAATCTCCAAAAGCTCTTGAGGTATTATAAAAATACTTTGGAAACTTCATTGAGAGATGAAAATCTAGAGGGGCGATATCACCGCCCTTATTTCTGAGGCGGCCTAGGGCGGCTTACTAAAAAAAAGTTAACTAGAAAGGCATATCGAGTCGTGACTCATTTCAAAGGTCTTGAAAAATGCCACACAAATAGACGCATTGCACCTGACCATAGAAAAGATCAATTTCTACTTTGTCTTCATTCGAACGATGCATTTTGAATAAAAAACATTTTTGAATTGTACGTAATATTTGTTTGACAGGATTTTTTTTTATTTTATTATGAAGCCATGTAATCAGCCTACTAGATGTAGGTCCTTACTTTTTTCTGACAATAAAATGTCAGAGACCATTAAAATGTGGTGCAACTCGATATGTGTTTCCATTTAACTTTTTTTAGTATGCCGCCCCCGGCCGCCCCAGAAAAAGGGACGGCAATACCGCCCGTCTAGATTTTTTTGATTTCGCCTCTTATTAAAGTTCCCAAAGTATTGTTAAAATGTCTCAAAAGCTTTTGGAGATATAGGGGGGGACTTAGACTTTTGGGACACCCTGTATAAAAAGATATATGAAAAGTTTCTTACTAACCTTACTTCTGTTTGAAACTTCAGGTTATGAAGGTTGTTGACTTAGAGTGTTCGCGTTTGATATTTTTAATAACATTTACTTTTTATGATGACACTGACTCGCATGTTATGGTCATCACACGCTCAGATAAATTATCATATTCGCGTTAAACTATTAAAAACTATAATAATCATTACACATTTTGACATGATTTCTCAAAAGGAGCTAAATTGATTTAAACCAAAAATAGAATGACC
The DNA here is from genome assembly GCA_963921995.1 of Oxystoma pomonae. Classification (NCBI taxonomy): domain Eukaryota; kingdom Metazoa; phylum Arthropoda; class Insecta; order Coleoptera; family Brentidae; genus Oxystoma; species Oxystoma pomonae. The sequence goes on from OY998172.1 coordinate 56,654,913, forward strand.
CCAGGGTACTGATTCTTGAATTGCGATCGTGTAAAATTTCATAAGAATGATCATCTGACTTGCATTTGATTTGAATTGACTGTCAAGGCCACAGGGATACAGCTAATTACTTTTTGGTGGAAGTGGATGGTCAGAATAAAGATAAGGAAGGGGGTTAAATATTCGGAAACATTATATATTACAAATAAACCAACTATACTTTTGGACTTAGATTAAGAACAAGAATGAAAAATGTATCGCATCAAGAGCTATCGATATGAACGAAATTCGTAAAATGTTTTATTTTACAATATAAAGTCTCTCAAACATCAATAAATATTTACCAAAAATTTCAGGCATTAGCTTGACCACTAGTAGGGCACAACTCTTAAATATTTGTTTGACAGATTATTGGCTCTTAGTTTTAACAAATAAGTTCTTGTCTTACCGTTTAAAAGAAAAAAAAGTCACTTACCCATCATTTACATTACTTAGAAGTATAAATGTCTTTTAATTTTTTTGTGGGAATATTACCTAAGGCATTGAATACAATTCGTGCGAGATATGTTTAAGCTCCTATCTTTTAAATGTTTCTATAACCAATATAAACCTAGTAACCATTGTTTTTTGGCCAATGACTTAAATTTTCAACTGTTTTTTTTTTGGAAATAGGTAAAAAGTGAATTTTTTTTTGATAGCTATTATGATTACACATTTAAATGGAGTTCGTTTTCAAGACTTGTATTTATTTTATCATTCTTAAGTTTATTATTATTTTTGAATTTAATTATTTAGTTAAATAAAAAACCCAAATTTAGTTAGTCATGAGATTTTAATCACAAACTATAATTTGTTTAATTGTTTTTTTATAGACTTGACTTGAGGAAAATATTCTGGTTTTACTGGATACAAAATTTCGTTTCAGATGGTTTCAAAAAAGTTATGTCATATAAAATTGCGAAAGGCGTGTAAAACTTAATAATGATTACATTTCTGAAATTTTTTGGTCAAATAATGGACAAATAATAAGGAAAAATTCCAAGATTTTTTTCAAGAATTTTACACTACTACTAACAAACATTTAAAATTTTATCTAGGTAATTTTATATTTCCCGTAGAAATATCTATTGCTTAAAAACGCATCCACTCAGTTTATCTCGCTACTTATAATAGAAAACCACTTACTGTTTTAAAATTCCATAGGAAAAGTCAATATTTACCCCAAAGTCAGTCGGAAAGTAAACGCGCGGTGTGCGTGCTAAACAGCTCCCCCCACATATACTTAAATATGTGTGTTTTATTTCTTAGTCTCTTTTTTATTCTTGCCAAAGGTCAATTGCCTCAAGAGGAAATTTGAAAAACAGTTAGACAAATAAGCGATCATTCAAAAATTACCAATATTGTGAATATGAAAAAAATCTTTTATTTTGGTCTTAAAAAACTTCCTGGTAATAAGGTGTTTTAAATTAATTAATACTACCAAAAAAAATTATAGAATTATGAAAAAAATTATAGTCAAAAAAGTTTGCTTTTAGATGTTTAAAAATATTTAGCCTCACAAACAAAACAAAACTTTTGGTCGACTTTCCCTAAACGCCTTTGATTTTCACCAAGGTTTCATTTAAATCGGTTAAGCTCCGAAAAGTGGGCAAATATTATTCCAAAAATCACTCACAATTCCCACATTTTTTTACGATCCCAACAGCTTCTGAGTTTATTTGCTTATACCCGAAATTATTAAATACCTAAATCAATGTTCTAAAACAATATTTAATAATATAGGTATGTACACTTAATTATTATGGAATCGCCATAATATATTTAAGTTGTTTTATTTATACTACTTATGGTAAAGCTTAAAGCCGCCAAGACGATATTATAATAGGTATATATGTTGTACTCCTACACTTTGACTTTATCCACCTGTCCCATCGAGCAGTACCCGGGCGTCCAGTGCACGGCAGTACCCGCGGTACGATCCGGCGTTATGCATACCGTCGTCCTCCCTCCACTAATTTTCGGTACTTCTTCCGCGTCCTGCTAAGCGTCCTTTTAGACCGGGAGATGACGACGTAGTACCGGCGTCCTTTTCAATATATTTTTAATCGACTTCAAAAAAAGATTAATAATAATAATAAATAGTCTTTATTAAAAGGTTGCATTACAAATTAAAAATAATACCAATACTAAAAATTGGAAGCAATTTTTAAAGGGAGAAGTCTAGCTAAGTTATACACAAGCCTTTGCTTGTGTTGGATTGGATTGGCCAGATACAAGCATTAACCCGGCCCAAGGTGACCCAGAGCTCCTTTCTCTGAATCCCACTTGGGTAATTCTTAATAAGTGCTTCGAAGTCGCGAGGGTGGACCCTACTAAATAAGTCGGTGACTAAATCCTGTTGGGAAACGTCATACTGCACCCCCCTAGAAGGCAGCTCTTGTGGGTGTGCCGGAGATGGGAAGCGCTTAGTTGAACCCAACTCTGGCTCGCTCTCGACTTTTCTGAGTGGTGGATCTGGGACGGGTGTGGGGGCCAGGGCCGCGTGGATGAGGCACCACCAAAAAATCTGTTCTTTTGCGAAAGAGGCAGGCTTCCAGGGCTAAACCATGGATAATGGTCGTGCAACGGGCCCAGCAAGGTGGCCTACGTACGTGGGAATTGTCCCGCTCGCACTTCTACATTCATTCATTCATATATCGATTATACACAAAAACCACTTATACAACAAAACTGAAAAAAAATCCATATTAAGAAAGCCTAAAAGCTTTTTTAGAAAAGTTTTTCACCACTAAAATTTATCATATCAAAATTTATAAAAAAAAGTAAACCGACTTAAAAAAATACACTGAGATGTTTAAAATAAAATAATGTTTGTTTTTATATAAAACCCAAAACTTTATAATTATTTTATAACTTTTAGCGTATTTTTTTGAAGTTGGTGTGATTTTTTTTTAGTTTTTATTTCTTTAACCTTAATTCTTTTTAAAATCCTTTACAGCGTGAAATTTTTAATAATAAACCATTATTAGGCAATCATTATTTTTTAAAAAATTGACAACTTCAAAAAAATTAATAAAAACGGGAACAATTTTCAAAACCAAAAACGGTTTTGGAGGAGCTGTCAAAACCGTCTTAAAACTAAATTGCCACTTGGGTGGTTGTGTTGTTATGACTTACTTTGCCACAATCCAATTTTTAAAACTTGTAGTGAATGCGCGGGTTGAAAAGACGATTTTTAGGTCATATGCATTTAATATTTTTTATGTTTGCGACACCACTGCATGGCAAAAGCTGAAGCTGATTATATTTTTCTACCACTTAATCTTATCTACAATTTGGCACATACACATTAAACATAATAGAGGGCCAATAGGTGCAAGAAACTAATTTTAGGGAAAAACAGCCGAATACCCAAATGTTTAACTGTGAACCGCAGTATCTCGAAAACCATAAGCCCTATCGCTGTGGGACAATGATAGATTTTCATCAGGACGACGAGATCTACAACATATGCAATTTTGAGCGAAAGCCAGTTTCCATAAGGAAAGTGCATCGTCCTTTATGAGAAAAACCCGGGACAAAATATTAACAACAAAGTGAATCTCGTGTCCGCAAATAAAAATTAAAGTAACACTCGTGGCATATCGGACAAAGCGTTTTTGTTTCTCACTTCATTACAACCGGGCCTCCAATGTCTAATGGAGAATCCAGACACCTACAGACCTGTTTCATCCTTATTAGGAATCATCAAGGAGTCATAGGATTGTACCTTGTCTGGATTCTCCATTAGACATTGGAGGCCTGGTTGTAATGAAGTGAGAAACAAAAACGCTTTGTCCGATATGCCACGAGTGTTACTTTAATCAAAATATTAACGTTGGAGGTCAAAGTGTAAGTGTTGGAAATGGTGACCAGTAGCTCCCGCGGGTTGCTCGCGGCGAAAAATCGTTCAATTATTTCTCTTTTCGCTTTGGTCCCCTAAGTGTTCCTTGTCGAATGTTCATCCAATTTTGAATGTGTCTGTGTCATTGGCTCTCGATCTATCGCGAAGAAAGAAGAAGTATCAAGCAGGAACGAAGAGGAAAACAGCTAAAGGTACCATCGCGCGCATCGGCCGTTCTTACCGTCAAGCTTAAGAGTAGCACCTCACACACACACACACACATATCAAAGAGAAAAACGGGCCTTACTGCTGGTTGGCAACTTCATTCTTGCGAAATCCACAGTCGCGTCAACACGTACCCCGGTGGTTCCTCAACTCCTCTTGGTGTGGTACCATCGAGACGTTTAAGTTTTTTTTTCGGTTTTTATTATTTTTTTAGTGACTTTGGAATATTTTTCAATTTTTTTCTGGCCAGTGGTGAAATTTGTTTGGTTAAATTTTTAGAAACAATATTTTTTTCGGATAGTTCGTTTGAAGCAAACAGACAGTGGTGGTTCTAGACAGAATTTTCGGAGTGAGCTTTAGAAGTTTTTCCCAAAGGTAAGTTTAACTGGTATTTTTATTAATTAATAAATAAATAAATTAAAGTTCTAAAAAAAATATTGATGCAGGAAAAGATTTGTAGAAGACTACTATTAATCAAAATCTAAAACTCAATATTATCCTAAAAAAATTATATTTTAATACCTTCCTAGTATAATTACTAAACGGATTGAAGAAATAGGTACCGATGTGTAGTACTAAATATATTTTTTTATCTATATATTTGTATACAGCTAACAAAAATAATATCTTTTGATTGAGAAAATACTCGAGTCTAATGATTTTCCATATCATATCCCACATATGCAAATAATAATAATTTATGCTAATTTTTACTAAAATCTCCTACACCCACATTCACACCACATAATTATATTTGGGAGGCTTTGACCTGTGAGTAATAACTATAAAAAAACAAGTTGGAAATATATGTAAATTATATTCGGAAATATAAAATAAAATATAATAAAAAACTTTTGTTAATTTATTATATGAAAAGAATTCTATTCTACTGAAGAATTCTATCTTACTGAAGAATGATAAAAAAAAACCACCAAAAATAAATGTTGTTAAAAAATGTCAAATATGCTATCGTTCAAGCTGTTTCCACAGAAAATTCAGAAAAAACTCTAATAATCATAAACATAAAGGAGAAGATGACTTGTTTTTTAATCTTAAAAAAAACTTGAGTAAAATTTGATTTCGATTTCATCAAATTTGCGATGTTAGTACTTACTCAAATATTCAGTGAGAAAGCATTTAAAATAATTCGTACTAAACTACCATTAAATCCATTAAAAAGTGAATTATAAAATTATTATTTATGTGCGCCTCTAGGCGCAAAACAACAAGTAGTGTACCAAACGAGTATTTTATTTACATAACAGTAAATATTCCCATTACCATTACAAACGCATAAAACACCCCTTAAATATTTTAGTTTATGTTCAATTGTTTTGCTGGAAAATCGACCACGCATAAAGTCGAGTTAATTAAAGCCACTAAAAAACGACTTCCTGGTGTGGTGGCCTTAGTAAAAATTAAGTTTTGATTGCATACTACACACTTTTGTTACGAAATACAAAAGTTCACTGGACCAAACAAATACCAGTTTTTTTTAACAAAATATTTTGGTTTAGAGGGATAAGTAATGTACTCTTTTGGTCCAAGAAAAGGGTGTCACGATTACACAAATTATAAATACGTATCCCCGTTTTTTAAAAATATTCGTTTTTGTGTTATTATCGTTGTTTTTTTCCATGATTTTGATAATGCCAAAGAAGCGCCAAAGTACTAAAATTAAATTCCTTCAATCAAATTTTAAAGTGTGAAAACATTTTATGTGCTGTGTTTGATTTTAGCAATTATTTAATGTTCTAAATTTGCTCTTGATCACCTTGTAACCAAGAATATGCGAACTCTGACATTTATCGCAGATCATCAACTATTAGTGAATAAGAATTTTTTTATTTATTTTATATATGATTTATTTGCGACAATAAAAACGTTTAATAATAATAATAATAAAAATGAAATAGAAGAACTTTATACAAAGTAAGTAATCTTTACTTTAAAAAAGAAAAGAACAGTAGGTATCTTAAATAATAAATAAAAATGTTACATAGATTAATTGTTTGATTCACAGAGAGCTTTCATATTGTCTTTTAAAAACCAGTTAATAAATAAGTTAAACAAGTACATCCTTCATATTTGTGTTTCAGTCAATGGCTAAGAACGTCAAACTAGGTTTTCCAAATTACCGTTTTTCAAACTATGATTTGCAAATAATTTGTTAAACATTGGGAATGACAGTAACGAAGTTGTGTCCGACAAAATCGCCAATCTAGTGATTATGTAATGGTACAGCCATGATGACCCTAAAAATAATTTAGTTAAAAACCTGTTAAAATGTTTTTAAGGTATGGGCTTGTTTTTCGTTAATTTTAAAGAGTTTAAAAACTTGATACTTAGGAAAAAAAGAAGTCAATATACTAGTTTAAGGATTAATATATTTTTTGAAAAAAATTGAAAATACAAATAATATGCACTGTGGGAAAAATTATTTTACGCTGTTGCCATAACACAAACCCAATTTTCCTGGAATTCTTTATTTACCTTATTATCATAAAATATATATTTTCAGAATAAAGAGGATATCATCATAAAACACAATGTTCTTCTTCTTCACTAGAGACAATGAGTTTCGGGCAAAACAAAATCTTTCTAAAATAATTTGATTTGGCAAGCCTAATTTTTTTATTCTTTTGTTCAGATCTCCATCCTTCTTTAAAATACTTTGCACTTCACTAAATTGTCTCCATCTACCTCTAAAATTCTGCCCTATCTCTCTAAATATTTTTCATTTTAACAGAGAAACAATGTTTTTTGCCAGTACTTTTATTAATAAACTTTTTAGTTTAAAAATAAACAAAAATAATTAAAAAAAAACAATAATAAAAAACTAAAAAAATTAAAAAAAAAAATGCATCACACGTACTTTTTTTCAACCCACTAATATTCGCCTATTCTTACACCTGGAGATCATTAATAAACTTTTTATTTTGAAAATAAAAAAAAAAATCATAAAAAAAAACTAAAAAAAAACATTAAAAAAAAAATGTCAACACAAGTCATAGCCAAACAACTAATATTCGCCTATTTTTACACCTAGAGATCATGAATAAACTTTTTAGTTTAAAAATAAAAAAAAACTAAAAAAAACATCAAAATATTAAAAAAAAATCAAAAAAAGCTTTAAAACTGTCAACACAAGTCATAGCCAACTTGACTAAAAATGGGACCGGAAAATAAAACACAGACCGGAAAATTATCATTTTCCGGTCTCATCTTCCTTTTCCGGTCTATGTTTTATTCTCCGGTCCCATCTTTGTAAAGTTACACTTTCCGTACAAAAAATTGTACGGAAAGTGTGTACTTTTCGTTCTGTTGAAATAGAAAATCGATTTCCACTGGAAATTATAATGAAATTAATTTTAGCAATTTTAATCGCCTGCATGCGGCGCAAAAATAACTTCAGCTCGATCACCTTCTCTCGTACAGAAAATGATCGAATTCTTAGTTTATTACATGTCGCGACCGCTGGTGCGTGAGTTAAAAGATCATTTTGTTAATCGTTATAGTCGATTTATTCATTAATACCTAATAAGTCACTCTTAAACTTTACAATAATGTCAGCGCCGTACACAAGTCTCGCATAATTTTTCTATAAAAATGGGGGGCTATTAACCAGACTAGTTTTTGAGCCTTGGGGTGTACCTGTAAAAATTGCCTCCTTAAATGCGATATTACATGCTAAAATATAATTTGGAGCAGACATTTTTATGCTTTACGACATTTACAGTTTAGTACGTATTTAAGAACCGGTGGTTAGCGCTCTTACCAAAGCTGAACAATTTTACCGGGGCCATTTGAGCGGGGCCATTGTGCCCAGGATACTTTTGTCGTTAATTTGGCATTTATCTATACTCCTAATATTTTAGTGGATTGCGTTGTTTACTGACGTTGGATAACTGAACATAAAAAAAAATCAGGAAGGAGTGTTTCAAAATTTTTAAAAGTGGTTCAAAATTAGTTCGAAATTGGTTCGAAATTATAAGCATATCAGAAAGATTAATTTTATTTAATATCCCAAGTTGTTCATTAACCAACATAACACCTCCAATTTTTTCCAGAAAAACACCGTAATTTAAACCCGTATGCAGAACAAAATATACAGGGTGTTTCAAAATCAGTATCATAATTTTAAGGTCTTATTTTTCCGGTCAAAATAAAACTTTTTTTTTCATAAAAACATGCGTCCGTAAACGCTTAGTTACTGATCTACAGAGTGTTTAAGTTTCAAATTTTGTTTTAAAGATTTTATTTATATCTGTAGATTAATAAACCTTTTTGTGGTGCGCCACTGGTGGATTCTAAAATACTAAATGAATTACTTAATTTCTTTCTAAATTTTATTTATATGCCCAGTTATTCTATTTCGTTTTCCATGTCCAATATGTTTTGATGTCCCAAGTTATTGGATTGTAATAATTTTTGGCCAAAAAAGGCTTTCAATTTTCCAGTTAGATTAATAATAGATTTTTATGACTCATCCTGGATAAATATGCACTAATTTTAATCTTCACAAGCCTAATATAGTATTTATACAGACCGCTTCAAGCTACTGCGAACATAGGGCGGAAGAAGTCTAATTTGCCAGTGTACGTACATGCAGAAATACCGCACGCCTATCAGTGAAGCAACCAATACTCAGGCTTGCGATCACCACTTGCATGACTTTCCTTTGGTATTTAGTACGCCTCTAACCACGGTGCTGTGTGGAGCGTAGTCAATGAAACCGGAATTTGGTCAATAAATACGCAAATTTTTATAACGTAATTTTCTTATTTTTTGTCACTGATAAATAAGAGCGTTTTATTGTCAACTGCTCAGATTTATCAGTGACGACGTGTTACAATGAAAATAATAAGGAGAAACAAAATAAAAGCAAGTTCTCAAAATAAAATAATACATTCTAAAAACCAAAAAGATTCTCCCAGTCAAAAAAAAATTAGAGCAAATATTCGAAAAGTCCTCCTTGCTCGGCTAGACAATATCCGAGCCTATTATAAAAACCCCTTTTAACGGTTCCAAGCATGTTAGGGGTGATAGTTTGAAAAGCTTCTTCAATTTTAATCCGAAGTTCTTCCAAATTATTAGCCCTCATGCCCGTAAACTTTATTTTTGATATAACTCCACAGATAGAAGTCATTAGGAGCAAGATCGGGTGATCGAGCTGGCCATAAAATAGTTCCCCGTGTACTTATAACCCGATTAGGAAATACATTATCAAGATATTCCCTAACAAGGCCAACATTGTGAGCGGGACAACCATCTTGTTGAAACCATGTTTCACCAAATCTCACACCTAACAACTGCCTAGCAGTTGGAATAATATGCTGCTGCAGTAGATCGAAGTATCTAGGACCATTTAAATTGCCGTTAATAAAAAATGGCCCAATTACGTGTTCCCCTACAATACCCCCCCAAACATTTAGTTTTTGGGGATACTTCAAAATGCGTCAAAATACAAATGCAAATTTTCCCTCGACCAATATCGAACGTGTGTTGGGTTATGACGATTCAATAATGGAAAAGTACTTTCATCTGTGAAAAGAATAGATCTCAGAAAGTTTTCATCACGATTAGCCCTTTCCATCATTGTTTCGCAAAATTCCATACGACGATAGTTGTCTTCAGGAAAAATTTGATGCGTTTTTGACGCTTTGGAAGAATGATAACCATTCTTTTTGAGAACACGTAAGACAGTGGCTGAAGACGTATCAACTGCTTCGGCAATTTGGTGGCTAGTTAACTTTCGATTTTCCTCCACTGCAGCGCAAATCATCACATCTCGTACTTCCTGCTCGTCATTCAAAACAGTGGGTTTTTTATGGTTTCTTGGCGCTACACAACCAAACTTTTCAAAATTCTGCACAAACCTATAAATCGTGGATAAACTAGGTTCTGGGCGATTTACAAAATTCTCCAAAAAAAGGTTTCTTGAATAAGTCTCAATGGTCTGCCTTGATAGTAACATTTGACCATCTGCACTTTTTCGGCAACTTCGTAGACATCCATTTTTAGTTTTAAAAATGTATTATTTCAATTAAGAACTTACCAATCTGTTTATAACACTGCAGCGTGCTTCGAATCCACCTCGGTCGTACGGCACAGAGAGTAAATTGGACTTGATTCCCCCTATGTTCGCAGTAGCTTGAAGCGGTCTGTATATCTAGCTTTTTCTTCTTTAGAGACTTCTATAAAATGGTGCGAGTACAACGGTCTTTAATATTCCTTTTAAAATCTGAATGTTACAAAGTAAAAAAGTGCTTATCATTAAATTGCAAAATGTCAATTATTGACATGATATCGAACGGGTAATTTTATCAATCTTATTCAATTCGAGCTACATCGATTTTCAATCAGACAGCGCACAGCATTATTAGATTATTCCCTTGATTATGATGCTGATTCCTTTTTTTCATTCTAAACAAATCGCGATTTTCCGGAACGTGCTCTCTAATCAGGGGCATTTTTAATTTAAAAACTGACTTGTTACGTTGTTAGTACGTGAACTATACTAAAATAAGGTTTGGTGGCTGATGTAATAATTTTAATAAGAGAACAATAGGAGGCGGTGGCGATACCAAAGAGGTCAAGAGACAGATGACCCCCAACCCCGATTGAGAGGCAACTTTTTTCAATGCCGCTGTAGGAATTGAATTCAGATCTGAACGGCCAATTTTATTTCCCACATTTTATAGTAAAATTAAATTTCAAACGACAAGCAAACTTAGGTGAAAAAAAAAAGAGCCCAAAAATCTCCTAGGTACACATGCGGATACTAAAAAAAAAGAACGTGTAAATGACACTGATGACAGTTCTATGACAAATTTAACCATAGAACACCAAAATTCGTTTTATCCAAAACATAAAAAAATATTAAAAAAACTTTTAAGAAATAAGCTTTTATTAAATCCACTAAAAAGTAGAAAATAATTTTTTATCTTTCTTATACGATAATAAAAACGACGGACGTAAATTAAAAATTTTAATTTTACAACAGTGGCATTATTCTATTACCTAAGGACATTTTCAAAGGCTTGGCAAGCATGGCAATCTTACCCGTTCTCAGCTTCTTTAAATGAAAGCACTATGTTTATTATTTGAATAGAAGAAGAATTTCGTTCTTCTTTTGTAGTTCTCTCTTGTCAGCGTAAGGTTAAAATTTTTAATTTGCGCCCATCGCTTTTATTATGGTATAAGAAATATAAAAAATTATTTTCTACTTTTGAGTGCATTTAATAAAAGCTGAAAAGTTTTTTTTTAAATAAAAATTAATTTTAAAATTTTTAGATTTGTACTCTTAATCGTCTATTTTGAATCCATACTGAAATTTTTAAATCTAATCAAAAATTCATATCCTATTCCCGAAAAACCCCTGTATGCCAATTTTGATTTAAATAGAACAAACTAAATCTTTTTCCCCCTCCACTTCCCTAGTTAGAGGGAAGTGTGTACCTTATAATACAATATTATTATATTTCAAATTTGAACACACACCCTTAATTTTTAGATTTGTACCCTTAATCGTCCATTTTGAATCCGCCATATTGAAATTTTCAAATCTGATCAAAAATTCATAATCCCCCTCCTTAAAAAACCCTGTATGCCAATTTTGATCGAAATCGAACAAACTAAATATTTTTCCCCCTCCACTTCCCTCGTTAGAGGAAGGTGGGTAGGTATCCTCCAAGAATACCATATTATTGTATTTTCAGCGGAACTATAAACGCATACCAAATTTGAACACAATCGGATGTGGATAAGTCAGTTAAAATTGGTTAGCAAAACATGACCGAAAATCGTCCATCTTGAATCCGCCATATTGAAGTTTCAAAATCTGATCAAAAATTCGTATTCCTTATCCCCAGAAGCACCCGTATACCAATTTTGGTTGAAATCGGACAAACTTAGGTGTTTCCCCCCCCTCTCCACTCCCCTCGTAGGAGGGAGGGTTGCCTAATACTGACATATTATTGTATTGTCAATCGAACTAAAAATGCGTGCCAAATTTGAAGGCAATCGGATGTTTATAAGTTAGTTAAAATTGGTTATTGAATTTTCAAAATCTGATTAGAAATTCAGTATCTCCATCCCTAAGTGTCCCAACACACCAAATTTCAACTCTCCACCCCCTTCGAGTAGGGGGAATCTGTCAACCGCAACTATATAAGCATGCCAAATTTGAAGCCTATCGGATGTCGGGAAGTTGGTCAAAATTAAGTTGCAAGATTCCACCCGACCAAACATAGTTCGTTATTACATACATTGCAAGTTAAATAAAAACAAAATAAAGGCTCGATCAGGTTCAAATACAGTGACCCTCTGCTTCAGTGTCAAATGCTTGCAGTGTTACCAAAGATCAGTTTTCTTCATACGAAATCCGTGGATCCTACCACCTGCCTCCTCCGATCCTGAGGCTGATAGCCATACTGTCCATTAATCCAGCGTCAGCACCTTAATTCTTTCTAGATTTGTTTAGATTTTTACATTTTCAAATCAATCAAAAACTTTTTTTTTTTTCATTTGCCACATCTTGTTGTTCAAGTGTCCTGACCCAATTTTAGCCTCCACTTGCAATGTTGGCAGCATTTGGGAACGGGTTAGTAATTGAAGGAGGCAGTAATTCTACCCATATACAGACACATTACGAATTTAACTTTAAAACATTCAAATGTTACCCACATAGAGAAAATTTTATGGCTAAATAAGCGGGAAACAGCGGTAGTCAAATAACATTACACAACCAACTTAAACTAAACCTCTGAAACGTTTAGAATTAGTGAGATTACATAGTAAAAATTTTACTGCTCAATTCGACGGGTGGTATCCTTAGTAACCATATAGTTTATTATATTATACTAAGTAATGGGTCACATATCAAAATGGACAATTTACAGGTCAAGACTAAAAGAGTTTCCGAAAAAGTTGACTATTAAGACGTGAGGTTAAAAGGCCTAAATATTTCGAAAACTTTAGCTCTTACCAATTTACAAAAAAAAAACAGAGTTGAAAAACAAACAACCTGATTTTCGACTATTCAAACAGTAATGTCTGGCTGTGTAGTATACCTAGCACATACAGACACATTACTTACTCTTACTCTCTGAATATTCGAAAGTCTGTTTTTTTATTTTGCATAGAGTTCAAAGAACTCCTCTGTATTTTAGTTAGGTTTAAATTCTCCAATAATTATTTCTTACCATATTGACTAACTCTGATACTTCTTCTTTTGAAAAATACAAAGGCAGGGCCGCTAAAGTATCTCATGAATTTGAATATAGCATCCGGGTACGCAACAGAGTTGTTAAAGAATAAACCGATGATAAAATTGATTCTAATAACCTAGGCGATGCCGTACCTAATTACAAGGCAACAAATATAATAAATAGGCGTAAGTCCTTTTCTCGTAACGTCACGGGACAAAATGGCGCAAAAACAGTACAACAGAAAAAAACGAACCGAGAAAAAATGATTGATCAGTAACATCCGTCCGTTCTTAATGGAGACAAGGGTATTATTAGTCTAGTATTGAAAGTAATTCTTTCTATACCATTTGCGATTGGTCTATTCCTTCTCGTGTACAGGGTGTCTCAGTGTCTCACAACTACTTGTAACGAAATTAGATTTTCAGTTTTAAAAAAAATGAAATCAGTGTTGTACAAAATTGGAGGTATTTAAGATGTGTTGCTATCGTAGGATTCGTAAGACTTCTTGGATAAACATATTTTGGGAAATGACAAGTATACAAGAAAAAATTGAAAGCAAAAGAAGTCCGGATATCTCAGTCTTCGCGCTGACGATAGCCAACGTTCGAAAATAGTATTGCAGTTAAAGAAGAAGTTTTAATCATTCTTTAAAGACTTTCTGTAAAACGAAATACATTTTACCACTTTAAAGGTGTGTGTGATTGAGTTGGGTCGAGTCACCTTTCTCTTATCAAACATTTGTTGTAAGACACTCCCTGTATAGATGATTTGCTTAGCAGAATAACTATCGGGCCGTGTATCATTCTTACTACTGTGTACACATTTAAAATTATTGGTTAAAAGTTTGGTTGTAAAACTACCGATATTTCTAATTACAATAAACCTACATATGAATCCAAAATTTGATAATTAAAAAAAGATAATTAGTTAAAAACTGGTTACTCTCTCATTTATTTTGTCCATGACTACAGTTGCTAAATACATTTTCGACATTAAAATTGTGTTTAAATTTTAACTAGATATAGACTTTCTTTGACTTAAATTTCGCGTTTTATAAACTAAATAGTGTAATTAATTATTTTATATTTTCACCGTTAATTAGAAAATAAATACCATCTACTATTGGTACTTCGTGACTTTCGGAGGAATATAAATCTTTTACTTTGACAGTGTGCTTTGTTTTTGAGCATTCTTTGGGAATTTCAAAAGATTTGCCAAGAGTTTCTGCTTGTTCGAGTATTTTACCCAGTGTGGCATATTTAGATAGATATATCAAGGACAAAAAATGTAGCTGACTCTCCTAAATTGTTTTATGCAAACCATGGGTTTATTAAAAATAACTCAAATTTAAAACTATCCACCAGAAACTGCCCAATCAAGTAAAAAAGCAGGCCAAAGTAAAAATATTGGACATTTATATGGAACTCCGTAAAAGTTGATAAATTTGCAAATAAAACTTATTTATGTAGACTTAACTTAATCCGACGTTAGTGAATTGTTAGTATCATATAAGCGGATATGATCTAATCTATTTAGTAAGGTAGAATCTAATTATACAGGGTGTTAAAAGAAATTAAGTAGGTACTACGCTGTTTTTCCAAATTTACTATTTAAAAACGGGCACTTACAATATCTTACTTATGCTTTAGCAACACGCACAAATTAAAACACCCTGTATTATTTGTTAACAAGTTAGATCATAAGGTATATTCTACCTTAATAGCTAGATTTGGACATACCTTGGAACTTCTTCGTGCAACCCGCTTTAGTAGACTCACCTGAAATAAAAGAAAAAACAAAAATTAACGCAAACTTGGAGCACCCAGCAACTTAGTTTTTGGCAGATTATGGTTTATACTAACAAAAACAATAGAAGCATTTCCTTAAAAAAGGTAATGGTAACGGAAGACTCGAGTTTTGAACTAGTAGGAGATAGGAAATAAAAAAATTAACTATCCACCTGCAGAATCGTCAGAAGTACTTGCACTCCGAAGGAAAGCCCTCCACGTATACAGATACTGATGAGAACTACTAGCGCAAACTCGAGTCTATAGTTATAATTACCTTTTCTAAGGGTTTACTCTCGCAAAACCCTTTTGGCAGTTTGTGGCTAATATTGTCCTCTTTTTCATATTCATTTCACAAAAAAGGAGTAAGTAAAAACAGGAAAATAACAAATACACTCAATTCCAAATATCTCCTGAGCCCGTATTCTTCAATTTCGGGGAACAGAATGCTCCCGGGAATCAGAAACGCACCTGATTGGTCGAAATCTCAGTTTTCTGTTTTGGCACTAATGACTTTGTTCGTGAGCGGTTTGGCCGTCAGTTTGTTCTCCTCGTATAAGACGGGAGAGCAAAATCTCTCACAACTAATGCCATTAGTTCCAAAACTGACAGAAATGTGACAAAAAAATTAGAACTTGGACAATCAGGTGCGTTGCTAATTCCCGGGAGCACTCCATTTTCGTAATTTTGTTTATCCCAGATAAAAACTGAATTCAGAAAATAACTGTTTTAGTACTTTTAAACCAAACGAGAATTTGATAATAATTTTACCAACAAACCAAAATGCTGGAAATTAAATTGATTATTACGTAAACAAAACCATTTCCTATTCAATTAAATTTTAAAAATTTAAATTTACCACTTATTTCTGCTACATAACTGATGTAATAGCCACATCAAAGGCAAAGCAAAAGTATCATCAATAATAATGGATCTGTATTAAAGATGGACTCCGCTTCCTCAAGCAGAATCCAGTCAAAAATCACTGCCACATGCAGCTGGTGCCAAAGTGATGTGGTTGGTAACACTGAAGTTATTTCATTTTTAACATTTATTTATTTTTAACCAAGAAAGAGTAAATAAAAACAGAAAAATAACAAATACACTCGGTTCCAAATATCTCCTGATGACACTTTCGATAATTTTGTTTACCCTAGATGAAAACTGAATTCCAAAAATAATTGTTTTAGTACTTTTAAACCAAACGAGAATTTGATAATAATTTTAACAACACACCAAAATGCTGGAAATTAAATTGATTATTACGTAAACAAAACCATTTCCTATTCAATTAAATTTTACAAATTTAAAAAAAGAGAAGATCAAAAGATCTTGGGAGGAAAGAACGAAAATTCAAAATTGGATGAGTGTCCCACAAGGAACACACAAACAACCAAAGCGAAAAAAAGAAACAATTAAACGATGTTTCGCCCGGGGTGATCAGCGTGGGCTAGTCAGTCGATTTACTAGTCACCCTCAATACAGACATCATTTAACACTATCGCACACTCTGACCTCCAACTCTGAAACACTCACAAATAGGCATCGTTCCGCATGGTACTTATTATAAGTCACCTGATACGGATTCGTCCTGGCGTGTTAATCTTTCCCATAGGAATATGCTCCTAAGATACACACTGAAGTTATTTAATTTTTAACATTTATTAATTTTTAACCAAGAAAGAGTAAATAAAAACAGAAAAATAACAAATACACTCGGTTCCAAATATCTCCTGATGACACTTTTGGTCATTTTGTTTATCCCAGATAAAAACTAAATTCAGAAAATAATTGTTTTAGTACTTTTAAACCAAACGAGAATGTGATAATAATTTTATCAACAAACCAAAATGCTGGAAATTAAATTGATTATTACGTGAACAAAACCATTTTCTATTCAATTAAATTTAAAAAATTTAAATTTACTATTTATATGATTCTTTCGGATTCTGCTACATAACGAATGTAATAGCCACATCAAAGGCAAAGCAAAAGTATCGGCAATAATAATGGATCTGTATTAAAGATGGACTCCGCTTCGTCATGAAGAATACAGGCAAAAATCACTGCCACATGCAGCTGGTGTCAAAGTGTTGTGGTAACCCTGAAGATACCGAAATTCCCAGACATTTCTTTTTCGGCACTTTTGGAATCAAAAGGACTTTAGCAGTCGTGCATAAGTGCCTTTCGCTGTTTATTAGGTAGGTACTCCTGCAATTGTTTTTATATTCCAGTGAGTCAGTAACACCGCGCCATTCTAGGTCAATTTATATACTGCCATATTTAATCTGTGTTTGTGATTAGGTCGTGTTTACGCACTGTGCTTATATGTTTGTTTTTAAGGTGTATTAAAATTGATGTGAGTACACAAACATAAGTGTGTCTTTATCAAAATAAAATCTGATGGTGATTAAATTAGGTCTGTCCCTATTGGATTTATGCCTAAACCAAGGCACACAAATTAAGCAACGAGTGTTCTATTAAAAAAAGACACTGAAACATTTTTCTATCCTAAACACCTTTGCTTTAGTTTTTCAGTTACAATCCCCTAAATGTGTCAAGAAATTTATTTAAAACGATTACGTTGATACCTAGTGTTCATCAAAAATCATCTTTGACACCATATCTTAATTTATCGTGTTTGTTTTAGTAAAGGTAAAGGTGGAAAGCAGATACGTCGCTACAATAGAAAAAAGGCAGAAACACAAACGCACCAACTACCTGAAAAAATGGATTTACGTAGATTTTGATATTTTTGTAGCTGATAATTCCCTGTTATACTTATGTGCTAATTGCTTCTTGTTAAATGATCATTTTAAATTTGTCATTTTTGATAAAATTTGGGTGTCCAACACTTCTTGACAGATCAAGGTATAGTTAATCTCTCTCTCCCTCTCGCAATTTGTACATAAACTTGCAAAAATCGCCAAAGAAACTAAATTCGGTAGACGTGATGGAAATACGGTACACATTGACTACGATATGCACCAGTGGACGTTATGCCTTATTTTATGGTTACTAAGCAACCAAACGTCACTTTACTTTGCAAAAACCTATGGTCTATATAATAACTGACTAGGAAAAATAAACAAACAGAAAAAGTTATATTCAATTTACGCTAAAATTTACCGTAAAATTTGATTAGCAAACATGGCACGATGCGAAACCGTTAGGAAAACACAAACTGATAAAGTTTTGGCAATTTTTGAAAGACCGTTAACAAATAAAAACCAGATTGTCGAAAAACATCGGTCAAACACATAAGCATTAATTTACCGATATTTTTTAAAGAGGACAATCCAAAGGAATTAACAGAACTTAAGTAAAAGTTGTTACATCGAAATTAAAAATAACATGTGGTGTATACGGAAGCTTTTCAGATTTAAATAATCTATAAAGGCGCATTTACACAGACAAACTTTCCTTTGATGTTGAAATGCCGACAAACATTTACACGAGCCTCTTGAGCAAAATGTTCAAAGAAATGTTCGAGCAAAATCGCGTACAAAAAAACACACGTAAATTTTGGAGAGAATGTTGAGCAAAATTTGTTTGAAGAAATGTTGGTAATAAAAATTTCTTACAAATTTAAATTTTATAGTTTTATGGGAATTCATTGAACTTCACTGAAAATAGAAAGACTAAGTTTTAAAACAAGGTATTTTTAATGAAGTGCTTTCCGACGGAAAAACGATTTAATGTCAAAATTCACGTTTTACCTCATAAGCAACTTCGATTAATCTGATTTTTATAGGGGATATGCCAGTATACTTGTAACTTTTTTGGAGTTGTAAAAAAACGAGAATCAAAAAAAATAAAAATTGGCACTTATTTATTGCTGTTGTTGGGTTAGGAGAAGGTAAAAACCGTAGACTAGTGAAAGGGAGTTTTGGTCAAATGAACATTGACACACAAAATTACAGCAGTGTTTGACAGCGCTGCGTTCCGTCTAACCTCCCTATCCCCCCCCCCCAGGGAACAACTAACTACTCTCCAGAACAGTTCTCTAAAAATATTCACCTGCATTTTAAAAAGTAATTACTTCGAAGACATTTCCGTTTTCTTTTTATAATGAAAGAAAACCAAAAAAGTTAAAGAAAAGAATTAAATGTTATTACCTCCATCATTAACTATTTTAACATTGCATATGACAAAACTGATAGCCAATAATAATGTTTCGCTTGCCGTCGCCTTTTTTTCACAAAAGTTTAAAATAAAAGTTAGTGTTCCATTTTTTTAAAGAATTGAGATCACTGATCAATGATGTAAAATTATATTTATTCTCATCTTTAAAAATATTTTTCCAAAATAGATAGCAATAACTTGCTCAAAAATTTACCCGAACAAAATGTTCAATGAAAAGCTCACAAAAATGTTCGCGCAAAAAATTTCAGATCTTTTGCACGAGCTTTTATTTGAGCATGTTCGTCTGTGTAATTGCGCCTTAAGGTGGCGTAAAGCTTTTTTATTTTGTGGGCCGTTAAAAGATTTTATTAAATCAGGAAAGGATTTTACTTGGAAGTTTTAAGAAAATGTTTTTTCATATTTAAAAAGCAATCGTCGTGTTATTCTCACGCAAGTTTATTTGAGAAAACTTAAGCATTTAGAAACCCTACTATAACTTTACGTTGAGATTTTTATACGCCTATTAACATTAAGTTTACTTTTAACACTGTCCCTTTCAAGGAAAATGTAGGTAATTATAATAAAATTGTAGGTTTAGAGGTTATTAAGGCACATAATTTAAAAGCATTACATGAAATTGTTTAACACGTTTAAAAAAAGCAGTTTAAAATGTTGTTGATTGTAACCGGTATAAATTTTGTTATGTTGTGTGTAGTAGCTCTTAGTTCTATCATCAGCAAGACGCCTCAATCATACAGTAAATACGATAAACTCACAGTTCACTTTTTTATTGATTTTAAGAAAAAAAAATATTCTCTTTTCGAAAGTTATATTTTTGTGTAGGTGCCGTCCCTAAATAGTTATTCTGATAAAAATTAAAATCTTCTATATATCAAAAATACGTAATATTCTCCCAAAATATAAAAAAAAATATTTAAAAAAAAATAAAAATTAGGCCTTATAGAGCATTTCATTTTAGACTTAGAAACTATAAGTGATGTAAAAAAACATTGTAACGTTTTTTTAGCGAAAATATGTTCTCTATCAGGTTCCCCATCGCTTTTTCGGAAAACATATTTTTTTAACTAACAGCATCAAAAAAAATTTTTCCATTTTTTAAATATTTAAATTAAGTTTATAAAAAACGGTTAGTACCACAAAAATGCTTATGTGACTTTTTTTGTCTAGAAAGGAATCCCAAATTTTTTATTTTTTAAAAATATTTTTTTTTTAAATTTGGGAAAAAATTACATATTTTTGACAGGTTCTGACAGTAGGACGTATATGGAAGATTTTAATTTTCATCAAAATAACTATTTAGGGACGTTATCTAAACAAAAATATATCTTTTGAAAAGAGTATATTTTTTTCCATAAAAACGGCATATATGTTTATATAAAATAATTTAAATAAAATAAACACGGCCAAAAATAGTCAAAAATCTTACCTGGCTTTTTCTTTAGCTTCATCGATAATACAGAAATCTGTAACAACAATTTTTTGATATTTATAATTTTTTGAAAAAAAAAACATCAAATTTTGAAAAATCCTTGGATACGGTTATAGATTTTTATAAATCTTATTAGCTGATAACAAAAAAGTTATGGTTTTTTTCTTTATAAGCGAGATTCTGCCGGAATTCTGAAACGCTAAGGTCACGTAATTTGGTAGGCCCAGGGAAACTGAGTGAGTCCGATTGGAGTATTGGAATTCAGGATCCGCATAGCCACCGGCCACGTGTCTAAGGCTGGACTTCCATAAGCTTTTATTCCGCGCGGTACCTTCACCATAACTTAAAATCCGCGCGGAAAATCTGCGAATGGAAGGCTAGCCTCACATATGGTGTGCGCACCGAGTTCTGAACACTGCACGATCTCACTTGAATTGTCATTCGTGATGCCAACTATTGTTAATCTTTCAAAAAAATAGCAAAGCAGTGTTGTCAAATCTATGCCATTAATTTTGAAATTAAAATGATTTTTATTTTCTCCTCATTTGTGAATTTGAAAAGAATTTCTGATCAACAAGCTTTTGAGGCAGAAATGGTCAACTATCAGCAAATTTTAACAGCTACTTCAACGTTGTAAACAAAATAATTGTATCAAACGAAAATAATTTTCTCAACTTGAAAAATCGGCGACCTTGTAAAAGTCACCATTTTAGATCAGACCATTATTAAGCTCGAGACCTAGAATTGCGACCAGGATAGACGGTTTTTAACGGTGATTTTTCGCGCAAAATACCTGCATCTGAGATGCAAGCGGAATTTCAGATTTATGTTGATACGCAGGTTAGAATAGGCTTTCTTTCTATTCTAACCACGATAAAAGACGACGAAAAACTTTAAAAGGACATTCGACTAGTGACTGATCAATGTCTTTCCTGGTCAAATAATGACCCGCGATCGTTTCACGAGCTCGAACTCACTCCTGATCACTACAACCGCCATTCTCACCACGAAAAGGACAAAGACCGCCTGACCCCAACAGATTCGGATTTTAAGTCGACCCCAAACGAACTAAGGTTTAACAATGGCCTTTTTCCATACGTACTTATCATCAAGTTGGCGAGTTTTCTTGATTACAGCGCTAGCCGACGTAAAGGTGGCCATTTTATTTTAAACAATTCTACAAGCAAATTCCCGCCAAATATGGCGACGAGAAATTAAGTGGGAATTGCATCGGCTACAGAGTTTGCATTTTGAATAGTTCAAGAAGAATTTTATTACATTCTCTGCAAACAGAGAAATTAGAATATTTTACTTGAATCTGATGGTCTGGGTTTACTCGTTCATTGGTGGACTGTAAAAATTGTATAGGATGTTTAGATAATTATTGCCTAAAAAATACTCACAGGGGTGGACAAAAAAATTAAAAACGCCATATGTATGTTTCACCAATCGTTTGCCAGTGGCGGTCCCAGCCATTTGAAAAGGGGGGGGGGGCGGTTTCGATACGAAAAAAAAAACTAGTATAAAAGCATAGATTTTATGAGGAACATATCAATATATGCAAACTAAATTTAGTAACTACAAGCGCGGATTTGACCTCAAATCTAGGGGGGGGGGGGATTTTAAGTTGTTTATTTCATATATTTTTTATTTAAAAATTTTTTCAAATGCGCCGAAATTTTTTGGAAAAATTACATTAAAAATGCATTTTGTGATTTAAAATTAAACTAAAATTGTAAATATATCAATGGTTTCAAAGCGCAGCAGGCGAAATTTTTTTAAGAAAATGACACTACAAATGTCACTTTTAACACAAAATTAAACTCCAATACCGTAAATATCAAAGGTGTTATAGTGCCGCAATTTATGCCCTACTTTGGAAAAATATCGCCACACTTTTTCATTGCCTCGAAAATGTTATTAGGTATGTTTTAATTTAACCTTTTGCCTACTTCTGAACAATACTGTTTCCAAATACCTACTGACTTCTCCCAATAAAAGTTCAAGAATTTGTGTTTTGAATTAATCAAACAGTTTATCGTATTTAGAAACGACTTTAGTTAATTTTACCTTGATTTTGGCTTCACGTTGTACAAAACTTGGTATGAATATGTTCAGGTCAAAATACGTTTTTATGTCCGAAATGATTTTGTCTAAAACTTGTTTATAAATTACATAGAAACTCTATAATACTTTTCTGTATTTCCAATATCGTGGTTTTCGCGGTAAATACTTCATGCGTTTGTTTATTCTTGGTGTGACGAATTGAAGGTCAAACTGTCCCAAAATACTGTGGAGGGATTATAAAATGTCTTTAAAGCAGAGTTGTCTGCCCAGTGGATAACCGAAAAAGCCCACTGGGTTTTTTTTTCGTAAAACCCACTTAAAAAAAAACACGTAGGGCTTTTTTAAAAGTGGATTTTTTCATTATTAATAAAATATATAAACGTAAAAAAAGGTATATTATTACCAGTCGTTTGAATATGATCGTAAGTTTCGATAAACTTTGACCAGTTGCAAATCTTTTTCTAATCCCAAACAATTTTTTATTTTATTATTCCAAACAAGACCATAAGTTGAAAAATGTCTTTCAATAGATGCTGCTCTAGCTGGGCAACAATGCAAATTATAAAAAAAAGATTCTGGTTCAGTATTTACAGACTCTACTTTTATTACTGGATTCTAAAACCTCAGTCCATTCTGAAGCACTCTTTCTAGCGCTACTTAGGCTTTAAAAAAAATGGAAAACTTGAATCGGATACTATCATGTCATACTAACTAAGCAGGTACTTACAGTGTAGTAAATACACAAACTCCAACAATAATTTTCTTAAGGTTTGTTTATATTAAGTATATAAAAAGCGCTGGTCAAACTAAACCAAAACTGCTTTGATTTATTAACAAACAAACAATCTGTCGATTTCTGTATTCTACCTATTTTTATGTCGTATTTTATAGTTGATAAACGATCTCGGGAATGAGTCCTAATTTTAAAGAAGAACTACAATCTGTATAAAATTTAAAAAGAAAACCATAAAAACCCCAATAAACCCCAAAAAAGCCCAGTGAGTTGGACTTTATATAAAAAACCCGGGTTTTTTCCAACCCTGCTTTAAAGGAACGTTCTACAATTTCTCGTTTTTTCTCCAGACTTCAAGGTTACCACCAGAATCTTTGTTGTCTACTTTTTTCTGGAGCAAAGGGGTGGGGGCGATCACCCCCCCCTAGCACCGCCACTGCGTTTGCTTATTAAGAAAAAGCAAAAATGTTAAATCATTTAGCAAACCCAATTAGCATTTAAACATGTCCGGCGCCTCGCATCAAAACAGCCGTTTTTCGCATATTTTGTGGTTTGAAATCAACCTTCCATCATCGGCAGTAATATTTTTCTTTCTTTCTTTCTAACTTTACTTATTATATACATTTTGGATTGAAAAACCTTCAGTAATTTTGATATTTGGCATGAAGGTAGATTTTAATGTCTTTGATAAAAACTCAAGTCGTCGCCATCTTGAACAAATAGCGCCCAAAATCAGTTTTTCACTTATATCTCGGTTCTTATGGGTATTTGGAAAAATGTTTGAATAAAAGTTGAAGGAAATTAAATTTGCTACAAAACTGTTTTCGAGCATTTTTTTGTCAGTCAATACTTTACGAGTAACGGGGCCGAACAGTATAAAGAAGCAAATAGGGTAGCTTTTACAGGATGTCCACAGATTTTCCGAGAACAAATTCCCTGACTAATATTTCTTTCCGTGACAAAAAAGGAAACCATATTTTTAGAATGTTGATTTTACTCGAAAATTAGAGTGATTTTACTCAAACTTTCACTTAACTTAACACCACTCCTAACTAACTAAAAATTACAAATATGTGCGAGCACTTTGTTTCTGAATAAGTAGGAAGCCAACATAAAAATAAGATATATTTTCATGTTTGCTTCTTTTCTGAAATAAAAAAGACAGTACTACAATAGTTTATTGACTAGAGCAATGTGAAAAATCCCCACAAATTACTGTCATTGTGAAAAATTCCCTGACTTTCTTTCCCTGACCCATCGAAACTTTCAAACTCCATGACACCCTGTTTTAACATATCGCCATGTCCATGGACTTCACTATCCACTGTCACTTACTCAAAAACATTTAAATGGAAGTATGGGTCATGTCAGACCTCTCTTAAAAAGCCTTTAAATATTAAGTTTCGAACTATTTTTCAATTTGTAGCTGTAGCTAATAAACAAGGTGTATTTTTAGTTAAAATATTAACCATTATTCCGAACCGAAGTCTTTAAGAGCGGTATTCATGTTAGGACAAGTATCCCCACATAACCTGCTTTTTCTTCTAAATATACGAAACAATTATGTGCTTAAAAGCAAACTTTGAAGCAAATGAATTTGTTTAAAAAAACATTAATGCTGCCCTGCGTTATAAATTGCGTGCCAGCGTGTGCCGGAGCGTTCAATAAAAAACAGCTAACAGCAACAGAGCAGCTTCTCGTTTGCTAACAAACTAGATTCGATAAATCTCGACGCGGTGAGAAAGCGTGCGTATGTATACGCAAAATTCTAAAGCCCTTAAATGGAGAGACCACCACCAGAAGAAGTCGAAAATTTATCCTTTTTAACGCGACGTCGAGAGCCGTGGATTCTTTAACTAGAAGTGTCGGCAAGTTTAAGAATTAAGCCTAGCCCAAGCTAAACTAGTTTAATCCAGAGAGATAGGAGAAGGTAGAAAGTGCTTCTTTTCAAGACAAGACACTTTCAATTACCCGCCAAAAAATGTAAGCTTAGTGAGAACTGCAAGAAGTATGTGCCAGCATTGAACAGGATAAATCATCTTTTTTATATTTGCGAAAGTTCCTGACCTGTTGAATTTCTCAAGAAATTTTTTATACGTTTAACCGTTGAAAAACCCTTTATTATTAAGACACACCACACATTCACACACAATCTTATTACTTAACTGTCCGACATATTATTGTGTTCCATGTCGCACGACACAGGGTGTTTCAAATTGGACACTTTCGGGGGGTTTAAGGTACTCCCAGGGGAGATACAAAAAAACTGACCCCCACGTGCGAAGCTCAAATTTCAAGTCGTTTTCGAGCTACGGGGGGTTTTTGAAAAGTTTGCATTTTGGAAAAGGCCTTATAACTTTTTTATATATGAAAATTTTGGTTTTGTGTAAAAAGTTTTTTGATAGATTTTTTTATGAGGAGCTTTTTGGTGGAAACAGTTTTTTTCTAGGTTTTTTAGTTTTTGAGATACTTCATAAACTTTATATTTTTCGTATAGAGTGACCCTTATTTTTTTACTTCTAAATTACCATTATTCCAATGGTAAGCTACGTTTATACTTTTTAGTTGCATTGGGCGTAGGCTTTTTTTAAATCATAGTGGGCTATAAACTTACAAATAAACAATTCATAAGTTAGCAAGTTCCTTTATATCCATATATGGCTGCCGTCGATCTGGATTTTTTAAATATACAGATTTCCTACATGTTGAGGGATTTCGTTTGAATTAAGTTAAGAAAGCATTTCGGCATGTCGAAGTTTTCTTCATTTTGATACATTTTACATAAAATATAAAAAGCTAAAGGGATCTCAAAATTAGGCAAACTGTAATGCCTGTGCCACATAGGTGGCTTGATTAATTACTCACCTCCTTAAAAATGGACCTATTATAAGTTTCTAAAATTATTGCATAGATACCAATTCCAAACGTCTGCAATATTAACGAGGCTTCGAAAATTAACATCAACCATGGAATTGTTTATTTTAAAGATCTTTGAACAAAATAATAGGCTACTATTGGAATAAAGAAAAAGTCAAATATCTCTAAAACTACTAAACCGAATGTAATGTGCGATACATCGTTTTTAAGAGAATTTTATGCCCATTTTAGAAAGTAAAAAAATAAGGGTCATTTCATAAGAAAAATACAAACTTTCTGATATATCTCAAAAACTAAAAAAGCTAGAGAAAAACTGTTTTCACCAAAAAACTCCTTATAAAAAACCTTTAACACACACACCACAATTTTCATAAATAACAAAGTCATAAGGCCTTTTCCAAAATGCAATCTTTTGAAAAACTTTCCGTAGCTCGAAAACGGCTTGAGGCTGTATAATGCGGTTTTTACCAATTAAGTTCTCTTGAAATTTGAGCCTCGCAAGTAGGGGGTCAGTTTTTTCCATCTTCCCTGGAAGTACCTTAAACTCCCCAAAAGTGTCCAATTTGAAACACCCTGTACAGGGTGATCGGCTATGAATGGATATTTTATAGGGACCTCAAAATCATTATTAAAAATTATTCAGTTTAAATAGTATACAGGGTGTCCTCAACAGTTTTTTTTTCTTATAGAAGACCTTATATATTTTGACACTGTTGAATTTTCCAGAAAATTAGCTTTTTAAAAATACAATATACTATAGGTCTGCATGCCACCGTTTTCGAGATATTTGAATTAGATATTAATTAACTTGTATTTTGTATTATAATAAAACCTTTAAAGTAATTTATGCGACCCTGCTGTCAAAACGCCGCTATTTTTGTTTTTCACAGCCAACTATTTGTTTGAAAAGTTAAGTAAGTTCTAGTTTGACAGCTTAATTATATTACAATAATACGAATCAATTAATATCTAATTCAAACTGAAATATCTCGACAACGGTTACATGCAGACCTATACTATATGATATTTTTAAAAAGCTAATTTCCTGGAAAATTCGAAAATGTCAAAATATATATGGTATTCCATAACAAAGAAATAAACTTTTTGGCACACCCTGATTTGATTTTAAGGTCCCTATAAAATACCCTTTCACACAGTTTTTGTTTGGTTCTTCTGCGGCTGTTAGAAAAAGTTATCTCAGGGAGCACTTATAACCGATCACCCTGTACACATCGATAGCCGTTTAAACCTACAAATAACCTACTCCAATAATAGCTTCTACGTCCGCCTAAAGCACGCGACCGCGACTCGATACTTGATGCATTCAGCACGTTCAATGACCCGTCAACGCACACGAAAGCAGGCATACTGCTGCTGTCGGCGCGGCGCGTCGTATTATAGGTGCAGGCTACAGAGAACCTAGCAGCGGGGATAGCTTCTATTGGATTTTTCTAGAGTACTGAAAAGCCGCGCGCACACAACACGCGGGCAGACTTTCTGCTGTGACTCGGTTTGAGTCAAGGCCTGATTTGTTATGGGGTTGATCTTTAAAATAATTATTAGCATTTTTAATACAGTCTAAAGTAATTGTTTCCTATTTCAAAAATGACATTTAAAAAGATGATCTCTTTCGCGAGGAAGTACTGCTTCCCATGCTCTGATAAACCGCACGCCGCAACAAGAGTTGAATAAAGAAAAGTTGGAATGAAGATTGCGCAAACTAACTTTTTCTAAAAAAAACATCAGAATAGTCGTAGGTGCAGTGCGCTTTCTACCCTGCCTGCTACTTCTCTACCTTGTACCTAATAAATTATTCAACACCTTGTTGATATTGTGAGGCTATGATATACTTTTAAATAGGATTAGGAGCAATTTGCTCTTGAATTGCAGGTGGATTGGCCAACGATGTTTTCGTTCCACAAGAGTTATTTCTGTCAGCAGTAGCGCACCCAGGAATTGACTTCGGAGGGGGTTTTTAGAGATAAATAATAAACAAAACTTAATTTGAAGTAAAAATGTGACCATAACCAGGCTTCTCGGGGGGGGGGCGGTTTTAACCCCAAAATCCCTCTTCTTGGTGCGCCAGTGCTGTCAGTGTGCGGGATAGTATTGGTGTCCTCTAATCGGTATTTTATTGAAACTGTAGATTTAGAAACCGTTTTGGCTGGGATTTGGCTTATAGTAATATCGTCTGCTTAAAATGAAAGTAGTCATTATCTTCCTTTTTTTTAAATTTATCACGTTATCTTTTTGCAGAATGTCTATGCTCAGTCTTTGGATTAGTTAATCACCTTCTTTGGGATTTTCGTTTTTTTTCTTATTACTTAATGCAAAGTTTACACCACTTATTTAATTTTAACCATTATTTCTTGCTTACTTACGTCCAAAACAAACTCCAGAGCCACCTTAGAGCTTAGGTGCAACTAACCCCAAAAGGGTAAACAGCAAGGCTTTAGTAACTTGCCATGTCTGAGATTTATAAATCAGGCCTTACGAAACCAACTATTGGGTGGATGGTGGCCAAATTACGCGGTTTTTTGGTTCGCTTACTTGTTAAACATCCTCTTTGTAAGGCCTCAAGTCCTTGTTAACAACAGTATCAATTTTATAACCATGTATACGTGTTACAGCCGCGGCTCTACTCATTAAGCAACCGCGCGCAAAAACACTCCATAAAACAAGGTACATGTTTTTAAAATAATCTTGCGTTTTGTTGGTTCGCAAGGTGCATATTTCACTAACACTAACACTTCCTAGTTTATGTCGGTGGTTGTAGGATATGCCACACGCAGGCCCATATATCAAGCAAACAAACATGCTTATTGACAGCTGTTTTCAGTTATCAAACCCAAGTGATCGTAAATTTTGCAACAACTTAAATGTGCATAATTTTCAATGTAAAGCCTATCAGATATAAGATATAGGAGTGGTAAAGCAGCTTTTCAGAAAATACATATAAAAAAGTTATCCCTGGCATAAAAGTTTCGGTATTGTATGCAAGCGCATAAGTGATCTACCTCTGGTCCGGATGAAGGTAGAGCAGGACTCAACTTGCAAAGAACGCTTAGAGGGAATCCTCATGCCACAATTTTGCAAGATGTCCAGCATATAGATGAATCAGAGAAGGAATCTTCCAAGAAACTGCTCCAAATGAAGATAGAGCAGGACTCAACTTGCAAAGAACGCTTGAAGAGAATTCTCATTTCACTACTTTGCAAGATGTCTAGCCTACAGAGGAATCAGAGAAGGAATCTTGCAAGCAATTGGTCCGGATGAAGATAGAGCAGGAATCAACTTGCAAAGAACGCTTGTAGAGAATCTTCATTCCACTACTCTGCAAGATGTACAGTCTAAAAAGGAATCAGAGAAGGAATCTTCCTAGAGGAATTCGACCGGACACATCCTGTCGCTCAAATGGTCGGACATTCTGACCTTTATCCAAAGGGGGCGCTCTGGGGCATGACGAAAAGTTGCCAAGCCTCCCCCCTCTCTATCCTTTCTGATAGAAAGGTTTTTTCGAATCGAATCGTAAACACTGCATAGGAGATACAGTTTAGAAACTATGAATCTTTTTTAGTTTTCCAGCCCAAAAGCATCGTCTACTTTTTGCCAGTGTACCCTTTATATGTAAAAAGTTTTAAAGTATACATTTAGATATAAAATAGACGTAAGATTTTTGACATTATTTCTTGGGCAATTAAACATATTATACACAGGATATAATTTAATTCTCGAGATTTTTTCACGTAAAAATATGAAAACGCTTTGGTATTTGTTAACACTTTTTACTCTAATAGGTTTTTGACCCTACAGACGAGGTCTTTTTGCTTGTTATTTTTTTAACGAAGAAGTTAACTAATTTTAATGTTTTTTAGAAACAATAATTGCTCGTTATTTATTTACGAAAAATTCTTGTTAGCAGATTCAAAAATGTAGATGTCTTTACTTATATTTAATTACTGATGGTTTTGTTAATTGTTACCAAGTTCTTGTTAAACAGTTGAAGTAGCTAAAAAAATGGCAATAACTTAAACATCTTAATGGAGAAAAGACTAGTAAAAAGAGGGAAGCTGAACCATCCCCTTTGAAAAACCTGAAAACTTATTCTTGACGCAAGCCACACGCTTTAACGAGTTACCCTAAAGCTAATCAATCTCTAATCTAATCACACTCGTTTGTAACGTCGTCCTATCGGGATCAATCTACTATTTTGTACAAGTAGAGATGTTTTAACCGAAATGTGTTGGGCCAGGTCGTGTTCATTGGCTTTCGCGCAACTTGCGAGCTTTTGGTTTTGTCACTGCTGGAAATCTGCAAGAGAATACTCCTTTCTATCGAATTTTCTATCAAATCAAGAAAAAGGGCTCAGGTACAATTTCATTCGACTCTTATAGAATACTTTGTTATGCACCTCTGACCATGTCCAACACCTTAAACACATGTATACATAATGTTCGAAACGGTATCTAATTGGTCAAATTATTGCGGAACAACAACACAACTTATTGGAAATGACATTTGATATGGTAAAAAGTCAAAAAGAATTATTTTGACAGTCCAAGCTATTTTAGGGGAAGAGGCTTACAAAACAAACAACAAAGAAAATTTTTAAAGGTTTGAGAATACCTTTCCTAAGAGTAATCTGCTCATATAGAATGATATCAGAAAAATCAACAACAGCATGTGCCGGAATTATACCAATAGAACTCAGATCAAAGAGAAATCACAAATAGAACAAATAATCCCAAAGCTTTAAATATAAGATCCACAGGAAAGAAAAGCACGGAAAACAGAGATAATGAAATAGGAACTCAATGGACAACAACCCTTATACAAAACCTAAAAGCATGGAGAATACATATATACATGAATACATAAGGCAACTCTTCACAAGACACGGATGCTTTATGGCATACCTTAAAATAATCGGTAAGAGACAATCAGACGCTTTCATGTGCGACAGCAAAACTGATACAGGAAAACACAGGTTGCTCGTTTTTTTTCAAGGGTATCGAGGGAAATCTTACATAAGACTCCCGGTCCAACCGTCCAATCCACTCCCCCGACAGAGTCTCATCCCTCTGTCAGGACAGCGACCACTACATTAAATTTATCCCCTGTACGAGTTTGTACAGTTCCTTAATTCCCCATAGGGTTATACCGGGTTATATAGCTAAGGTTAGCATTTGGATATGACAGGCTAGATCCACAGGTTGTTTAATTGCGCATGCTTTGAAAGAGAAAAATGGATCTTAACAAAAATTAGAGAAAAACAGCAAAAACCTTGTCACAAAAAGTTATGAAACAAAAAGAATCATTTGGGAAAGCAAGAGCTAGAGAATATAGAAGAACAACAAATGGGTAACCAACGACTACCTGAGAATAATCTGCAAAACGGAAACGGTGGTCGTACCAAAGAAGGAGGGGGGTTTAGTGGGTATGCCAGACACCTTTTTCTTGAATTTGCCTAGAGTTTAGGGTAAGTTTAGGCAGATACTGCAGCACACAGGTTGTTCAATTGCGTCCGCTTTGAAAGAGAAAGAATGGAGATTAACAAAAATGAGAGAAGTAAATAGCAAAAACCTTGTCACAGAAAGTTAGGAAACAAAAACAAAAAGTTGGGAAGGCAATAGCTAGAGAAAGAATGTAGAAGAACAACAAAGGGTTAACCACATTGGTCATTTCCAATCGGGTGGTCGTATCAACGAAGAAGGAGGGGTTTACTGGGTATGCCACGCTCCTTTTTCTTGAATTTTTCTAAAGTTTAGTGTAATTCTATAAAGTTACCGCTTCTATGGTGATTTGTGGTACCGAGTCGATTTAGCAACCTAGCTGTTATGGGATTTTAATGGACGACCGTGGAAATTTAAGAGTATCCCGTATACCTTGCCGCTGTCTGTAATCATACCGCAAATCGTTTAAATAAAAATCCAAGTCCACAACATATTTCTCTCTTCGTTTAACACACTATACTTTAGCGGATTTGAATTACCCCGGATGATATTTTCGTCGGGAGAAAAATTCGGTTCTAATGTGGCACTACACTGTCACGATTTCGGTATTAGTGCCTGAATAACAGTTGTTCCTTCATACTTTGATGTAGCAAACTTCGGTCATTTAATCAAAGAATTCAACCAGTATGAAAACAACCATAAGAACGTATTCAGGCTTGGTTTAGTTGGGACAGTTAGTTTAGTTCATTCAAGCTGGTAAAACTCAACTTGATTGCGGAAACTAAACAGAAAGATTAAGAACATGTATAAAATACTATCAAAACGTTCAACCCCTTCTAACATCCAATTTCATCTCCACATTCTGCCTAAAAAAACTTTTTATATCAGGGGCCTGATTATGATCCCTTCAAATCCTAGTTTGCTAATAATTATTAAATTAATTGTGCCATTAAAATAGCGGGATTAAAGTTTATTTGCAGCAAACTGAAAATACTACCTATTACTGCCTTTGTATAGAAATTTTAAAAACTCAATAGTTAAGAACCTACATTATAAATAAACAAAGGTCTACTTTGTAATTATCCCGAAACCATAGACTTTTTGCTTTTTGCTACTGTGTTACCTGAATCCTTATTAGACACTTAAAGTAAATATTTCAATGCATCCGTATCGGTATACGTAACGCGTTCGAAACAAAGTCAAAATACGCTACATTTTTGACTTGTTTATGCGATGTTTCGAACGATGCCCGCTTTTTTGAAGGGTGCGATGACAGGACTGCTGATTAAAATTGTTGCGTACGTTCGTGGGTCCTATAAAATACGATAAAACTTGTATCATATCTATGTCTGTAACCAGAGGTAACGGATATCGTAGAAAATCGTAATACTAGGGAATTACCTTCTTACGCACAGACAATTTATCCTTACTTGATTTAAAGGTCTTCCTTTTAAATAAGATTTAAACAAAAATCATGTTTGAGATTTACTAAAAACTACTAGTACTATTGCTACTTTAAAAGATATTCTAACAATTTTTTTTAAATTTTAGGTAGGCCTGAGAATAAGATCTACAAAAACAGTTGAATGACAAAACACGTAAGTACTTGAGGACTTTTGAAACATTTTTAGCTTGGGTTTTGAGTAACAGTAGCGAATTCCTTACGGTACAGACTGTCCTTACTGTTTTAAATATCAAAACCATAAAAATTTTAAACTCCGAAGGTTTTAAATACCCATGGTTTAAATGATTAGTTAAATTAAATGTAGTCTTCATTGGATTTACCCTAAAGTTATCGAATTTAATTGATCACAAAGAGATGAATAGATGGACAGTCACAGAAAGATCAGTTATGGCTGACTCACTCTAATGGTTCAATCTTTTACCCTAACACAATCAACTAATCCCCCGTCAAAAATGAGACTATAGTCAGTATCGCAACCAAAATACAAGACAACAACAAGAATATAAACCTTATTTATAAACTCACCTTAAGTTGGTGGACTGCCTACAAGATGTAGAAGTAATTCATATTTAACAATACGAAAAAATGACAGATTAACTGCTATGCAAATTTTTGTCATTACAAACTTAAGGTCCATTTATAATTGTCATGTAACGCTACAGTGTTATAAAAAAAATGAAACCAACCTGACAAAAATTGTTTTAAACGAAAGTCTGTTAGACGCATGGCCTAAAATTCATGAAATCCGATCAAATTGAAAAGACAAGCTGAGATATTTAGGATCTAAAATGCCAATACTAGCCAACAAAAATAAACCCGGGCATTGGGTCATTAATTATGAAGATGGCCAATAGGCTTTTTTTTGGACATGCGTATATGTGAAACTTTCACGCATAATGATCATAACGACGTTGAACAGTTACGTGATCGCCTAGGAAAGGTGTTAAATAATAATATCAAGTGTCGTGCTTTGAAGAAATAAGTAATTTATAAATGTAATTGAAGTTGACCTTTTTAACCTTTTAAATAAAGAATAAGACAAATTAAATGACTTTATAATTGCATATCATTTATCATTCGAGAAAAAGTTAATGTTAAAAAAAATTATAGTTTTTATGTTTGTTACAAGTTCTTTCTAGTAGTAGTAGTAGTTGAGCTAAATTTTGTTCTACATGTGGAAACACATATCATAGGTAATAATAAAATAAACAAGATTTTCTACAAACTAAATTATTCTAAAATCAACACGGTTTTATTTTCATAAGAATAAAAAAAACCTAATTGTGGTCGGAAATATTCTTGATTTTACCGTTACATCCTTGAAAATTTTCTTAGGTTTAGAATTCACAATGAATACTCTTGTTTCGGTACACAACGTCTGTGTGCTCTTGTTTTTTAAATCAAGACACAACGCTTATACAAACACCGACATTAAATATTGATGACATGTCAAAATTCTCTTAACACATTTAGATGTGGTTCAAGATCTAAATTTAATAGATTTAGAAACTTTAAATATTTAGGAATATATTTGAGGTCAAGAATTGCATCACCGTTCTTATATATACCTGCAGTGTTTAACTGTCTAGACAAGAACTAATGGGTAATTTTTTCCATCCTTCAAAATCACCCTGTACGTATCAATTCGAACGATTCTCACAAGTAGGTTACCAATGCCAATACCGCAAAAAAAATCAAAATACCTCGGCAAAGAAACGCATGCATTAGCGATTTCTGCGGTCTCAGTATCACAATGCCCCTTAGTGAGAAAGGTCACGACCACCTATAGTGGCAGGCCATATTTGGTTGAGACCAATTAACGTGTGGTTAAAGTTTGATAAGCCTATTTTTTATTACTTCAGTATATATAAAATAAGAGTTAGATTTATAAAAGATATGATAGAAACATATGGTGATTAAATATACAACTTCTAAACTTCAGGAAACAGAAAAGAAAGCACATATAGAAGGGATTAGGAGAAAAAAGAAATAGTAGGAGGGAAAAGAAATAGCTTCCATTTTTATTGTAGATACTCCTTGCCATGATTTATTAAAACCATTATTAAAAAATGTCTTTCTAATAACTCGTAATAGTAACAACCATCTGGTTTAGCACAACCACATAAAACTTCAGCTTAGTAGGAAAGCAAAACAGAGTACAAAAAAGAAGTGATCCCGATTCTCCCACAAGCTGTCTTATGCAAAAATTTGAACATCGACTGGTATCTGAGGTGGAAAAACCATCCAGATAAAAAAAATAACGGCTTTATAGCCACGTAAAAAAATGCTGACCATCTTCAAGCTTTTAAAATACGAACAATCTCAGAAAACAATCGTGGGAGTGAATGAGAACACAATAATAGTATCAAGAATAAAAGCATCATTTTGCAAGCGGTAAAATGACGATGACACCACGAATTTGTAACTGTAAAAAGTACCGAGAAAAATCCCCGCAATGTAACATGTTATTTTCGATTCTTTATGCTCCGACTTTGACGATAAGTTGACCTCAAATCTTTTTAATAAAAACAAAATGCCAACTAAGGTAAGTTTTGTAGAGTTAGTACTAGAGCCTAAGCGCCGAGCCCCTAATCTCCCACCTGCACTACCGGTCTGGTAGTCTGCTTTCCAGGTCACACTCTTTTTTTTGCAAAGTACTTTATTTCATTAAAGCATGTGTAGGTTCTTTGCGTTCAGTTCCCGCAGGCTCGGCAGATCGAGTCATTTTCGACCGCTATATGGGTCAGGTGCTTTTGAGTCGGTTGTGACCTGTTATAACTCCTGTACACAAACCAATGTTCTTTATCGATCTTCCCAGGAGCCATTTTAGCCTGACCGCATCTGACCCTCTACAAAGTCTGTCTGCAGTCTGTTTTGTAGAACTGGTCTCGATAATAGTAGTAATTTCGTCAGGTCCTTTTAGTCAGCCCACGCGTACCCTTTTCATTATCCTTTATTTTATTTACATTTCAGTTAAAAGAACGATGACCTTTGTCTTTTTAAACACGATCCTGACTTTGATTTTAGGTACCCCTTCCATACACAATTTCAGCGTGCAATGGTAATTTTGTTGACATTTTGAGGTGAAAATATCCCTTGCCAAAACTGAAAATCTCCCTTGTCCAAACTGATAATTGCCCTTTTCAAAACTCAAAATCACACGTCTGTCAGGTTTTTATTGTCGATGTGTCGTTTGATGATATATAAATTTGACATTTTGGTTTGTTTTTGGTTTTTTAATTTGGTAAATAATCTTCAAAATCATTTGTATAATTTTAACAATTTTTACATTCCTGGACAACCTTCATTTTAAGTTTAATCTTTCCAGAGCAATAAGAAGTAATAATTAAACTTGACGTATTTCCAACGCTTTTTACAAAATTTGCTACAGTTCTTCGAAGGATAGTGTAAAAATTTTTGCCGTTGCCACCAATCACCTACATCTGCAAGTCGTCAATGCAAACGATACAACAGTTAATGTGCTCCAAACCGTTAAGCTCCTTTTCCGAGCAAAAAATAAAACGAGCAAAGCGAAACAAAAATCTGATGAAGATTTACGCAACGCCTACGTATAATGGGCGGAGCGCAAACGTGGGGTATTTTGAAGATCAAGGTGGACCTCGATGAACCAGTTGTTGATTCATCTTGGACAAAAACAACAGGTATCCCGTTAAAAGGGGTTTTCTTAATAATATTTAACAGATCTTGTCTACCAAAGAACGTGCGGAACATATATTAATGCACAAAATTTCGGATGCAAGTTTTTTTAAAGGTGGGTTGGTGTCAGTCAAAATTAAGTCCTCCGAAGGTCAGGGTTGCACAGGGGGTTTGGTAAAAAACGGTCCACTACTACTATAACACTACCAAATATTTCATTTTACGTATTCAAAATATTTTTATAAACATCATTGTACTCTCAGTACATTATGGAGCAAGAGATCATGGTATAAATTATAATGGATAATGGACAGTCTTGCACCTTAAAATTGTGGCTAGGAATTAGCCCCAAAAGAGGTGGTAAGGGTAGTCACATCACATTGAAAATATTTTTATAGGTTTTCCAAAACTGGTTTTTATACAGTGAATTAATTGTCTCAAATCACAAAAATTGCCTCCTTTAGGGGTGCAGAACCCTTAACAAGAATAAGGTCAGGTACATCAGTTGAATTTTGGTCAGGTTACTACATTATATATGTGAAAATGGTGGGGGTTACCATACCAAAGCGTAGGCTTTACAGGGGTAAAGTTGGTTGAAATATTCATAATATTTTACACCCCGAACAGGTACTATTAATCTTTATATTAAACTTTTACAGTAAAACCAATTGTAACTGCGAAAGTGATGAACGCACAAATGGAATGATTTCGTAACCACACTCGGCCATTTTTAAATTCATCACGGCCACTCGTGCACGTAAATCAATTTAAAAATTGTAAAGAAAAACCGTCGAAAACGTTAACTTCTAACTTAGAAACGTGTAACGGTTATCTGGCAACTATAATACATTATTTACATGGTCAATTAAGGCAGGTACACAGAAAATATGTAATTTGTCGGTTTTTTATACTGAGTGTTGTTATACCAGTGCCAAACGATTGCGAAAATCCAACCCTTCGGGACCTCGTGCTTAACGTGGATTCCAAACCCCTCTGGCCTGGTCACCGGCGTAAACGGTGGGGTAGTAGTAGTAGTATATAGGCGGCCCATGGGCCTGGCTATTACGCCTCTTCATGAGCCCTTTCTGTCATGACCCGTTCCTTATCCCTATGTCCCTACTTCTGCTGCAACTCTCTATCCGGGCCTCTCTGTCTTCTTTACGAAGTTCAGTATATCGGCCCATTTGAGCGAGTGCAGCTCTTCTTCCTCTATCGTGGGAAATCCCCACTTCAGCAGCCTTGATCTGGCATATGCATCGCACTCTGCTATCAAGTGCTGCGCCGATTCCTCTTCGAGACCGCAAGCGAGACACACGGAATCTCCTGCTACTCTTATTTGCGTCAGATGTTTGTTCAGCCGATTGTGCCCAGTCAGCATCCCTGTCAGCAGTCCAATGTCCTTTCGGGTCTTGCCCAAGAGCCATTTAGTTCTGGCTACATTCGGACCATCTACGAATAGCTTGGACTGTCTGCACTTTGACTCTTGCCTCCAGGACTCATTTTCCGCCCATTTGTTGAGCTCACTCTGTACCTGTATTGGATTTCGGCCCCTAGTCTGACAAGTTCGTCCACTTTCTCGTTCCCTGGTATTCCCTCATGACCTGGGACCCACATCAGTGCCACCCTCTTGTCTTGAGCCAGTGTTTGCAGTGCTTCAGCGCACTCCTCCACCAGACTACTGACTATTTTGGGTGCACTTAGATCCTTGAGGGCAACTTGGCTGTCGGATCATATGTATATGTCCCTTCTGCCATTCCTGACCTCTGGTAGGGTTGCTGCCATAATAATGGCATACACCTCCGTGTGAAAGACCGTAACGTGTTCGTGGATAACTTTTCTGAACTTCTAGGCTTTCCGCGTACACTCCTGCTCCTGCTGTCTGCCTGGCTGACAGTTTAAAGCCATCCGTGTAGCCTCTCTGCTTAATTCCGTTCGGAATTTTTCCCTTTGCCACTCCAAAAAAAAAAACCGGTGGGGTAGGATATGATCCTATTTTAAACTCATTCCCTGGAATTTTTAACCTATATCATTGGCCAAGATACGGCCTTAAAAATAACTTAGATTCATGCGCAGAAGGTCACTGGTCCCGACGTCAAATATTTAATATTTTTTTAATTTAACAGACGCCCAAAACGGTTCTTTTGTAAATCATTTAACTTCTTAAACGCAGTCTGATTAATCGAGATGTTTCAAGCTCTTTTGTTAGGAAAAATAATTTTGTTTTTACGCCAAAATCACTGCGACAATGTATTCAATTCTCTTTCGTACGAAATTGGTTTTCTATTAACTTTTTATGCGAGCTTTCAATAAACGATCGTTTACCTGTTGTTTGCTAATTGTTTTAAGTTTAAAAGAAAACGAAGATTTTTTAAAAAAATAAAAGACCTCCATCGTTAATAATGGGCATTGATCCTATAATGGATGGAAAGGCGCAGTATAAAAAATACTTTTGGGAATAAAAAAGTATTAATTTTTACGTATATTAGTTTCAGCGTTATTAATCCGCCAGAAGCATATATATTTTATTCTGATAGGGATACTGATTTGGGCGAAAGATGTGAAGACATTCATTTGAAACTATTTTCGGCAAAAATAAAAACTACAAATAACATAATTTTAAAACCACATGAGATTCCCAAGAAAAAAAAGGCATTTAATTCAGAAATAACTGTAAAATAACACGAGCCATGCAAAGATGAAAATCAAATTCAACTAGCCGCACTTCTACTGTCTATTTAAACCTAAATTCTGGAGTTTTTCTATGCTGATGGTCACCAGTGATAACATTCTACATTCTTTTTACTTACAACCTGCATAAATCAACAACAGCGTTTTCAGGTGTTAAATCCAAGGCATATATTTTAAAAACATATGAAGCAAAAACTAGCGTATCGCATTTACAACACACATAGATCACAGATTTTCAAACAGATAAAAATCGTTGCGTTTCAAACAAAATCACTTTTGCTCCTTGTATTAATTTTTTTAAAGGTGAAATTTCTAGGCAACTTAGGATATCCCCTGCAAAGAATTTCCTATACAGTTTCTCTTTCAAAATTTTTTCCCAGCATAATCTCTTCTAATTGACGTTGCTGGTCGTGGCCAAGTGTCAGAAAGGATGCATCTTTTATCTAATGAAAGTAATAAATGCTTCCCTATATATCGATTCTTAACTCATTAATCGGTTGAAGTTGATTGCATCCGCCATTTATTCTATTGCCTATGTGATGTGCGTACAGCCCACTTGGCTACTGCCTTTTTTCTCGAGCTGTCTTATGTGTGCCATATTTAGTAAAATAAATTGTATATGCCACTAGTAGGGGGCATCTAGGTGGTTTTTTGTATTTTGGGATAAAAATGAACCTCTAACATATTACTTTTGTCGTACCCAGAAAAAACGCTGCAGAAACATCAATGGGATTTTCCATCCATATTCCTGAAGGACAAGAAGGATTGTTTTAAAACATTTACGATCTACTATACTGAAAATCTCTTAAAATCAATAACCACAAATCATTGAATAAAAAATTAATAAAAAGTAATCATTTAGGAATATGGATGGGAAGTCCCATTGATGCTACTGTAAAAACATTTTACTGTAAAGCTAATGTGTTAACAAAAGAACCACCTGCAAAGAGTTGTCTTTATATACAGACATTTATGCTTATGGAAAAATCTACGCCGTTTTATCGGAAACCGCATCAGATGGAAGTAACAAGTAATAGAGGGTAAACTAAGATATTTGGAAGACCCTGTATAAGGTGTCAATAAGTACCTAAACTAAATGAGACATAGATAGTCTTTTTGAATATATTTTTTTTTTAATTACTTTTAAATAAAAAACAATAGCTGCTCTAAAGAGAGGAAAAAATTAATTAATTACCTAACTGATCAATTAATTGGTATTCAAACAACCTGACCAATTAACGCTACTCTTTCATCATTAAAAATGATGACACTATAGCGTGGTTCCAATTTATCTATAGTAGCCGTATTGACAGACTTTATTGGACCAGATAACAATGCGCCCGCGACTTAAAGGTTTATGTTACGATTAAAAGGCGCTTAATAGTTGAGAATCGGAACCAACAACATCTATGGAATTGGTAGGTTTGTTTCTGCTTTAAGTGTCATGATCTCTTTGAACGATGACAATCATCAGCGCGATCTGCACCCTGTCCACTGCTTTTCTGAGAAAACTAGCACTAGCACCATATCATTGTCTCAAATTTTAAAGCCATGATATACTTCTGTATCCTTGACCGCTCCTTCAATTTTTCCTTAATGGTTTATACATATTTGTAATTTTTTTAAATGTGGGCTAAATATTTAAGGTTACGTTTTTTGATGATAAATAAACCTTCAAGATCTTTATCTATTCTAAGCAGAATATCTACATTATGTCGTACTCTCCCATCCAAGATATCCTGAGCATTCTACGATAACACGCCGAAATATAAGATGCTAAAAACATAACAACGATGTGCACGAATTCGAAGAGAAGTATTACGATGGCGACTCCACAACACTGACTTTATTTTGATAAAAGATGTTCTTTCTGGCCTGTTCAATTCTCTCAGGGACTTCTTGTATTTTGTCCCAGTCCTCATTAAGCGGACAACCCTTGGTTATGAACCTCGCTTTTGTTTTCCAACATTTAAGTTAAGCCCAAATTGCGAACTTTTGACAGCAATTTAATTCAACAACTCTTGCAGACCTTTCTGCGTGTCTGGTATTATGAAAGTGTCGTCAGTATATTGTAGGTTGTTGATTTGTTTTATGGTTTATGGTCAGACCCTCTTCGCAGTTATGAAATGCAATCTATGTTATTTTGTTACTGTAGAAATTAAACAACAGCGGAGAGAATATGCACTCAACTCCTTATTTGGACCTCTTCGGACAGTTCGCCATCAACTATTATAAAAAAAAAAACAACAACAACAAAGTGAATCTCGTGTCCGCATATAAAAATTAAATTAACACTCGCGGCAACTTTTATTTGAGCTGTCTCATTCCAGTATAGGTAAGCGATTATCTTTAGATCTCCATCATCCATATCCGCTTCCTCATAATCTATGAAACAGGCATATACTGGTACCTGGTACCGACACATCCCTAGACCGCTGAACTAAGACTTGAATGCCAAATAAGGCCCCTCTTGTGCCGAGCACCCCAAAAAATCCAAACTCAGTGTCGCCCATAAAGGATTCACATTTTCCATAAATTCTGATTCAACACAGAACACATTAAATGGTCAGAAGACAATGTTTTGCGCAAAACGTTCCACCAGAAGAAACGAAGATTCATTGAAACTGCTTTTACTCCCCACAACACTGGTTCAGTAACTAATCAAATTCCGGTTCTCACACAACTACCAATTTCCGTAGCCTTAGGTGTTTACTAACCAAAAAGTAGTGTGCAAAAAAGAAATAATGACAATTTAAAGTCTAGTATTATTCTGACGCCATCTACAGAATTATCAGGATATCTAGGATTAGTAGTTAGATTCAAAAAGACATAGTAGTGGATATAGGAGATAAGGTGCAGATCTCGCTGATGATAGCCAACGTTCGAAGAGAGCATGGCACCTAAAACACAAGAATATTATTCTAGCTTTATTTAAAACAATATAAGTCTCCGCTCTAATATAAACTGTTTTTCTGCTGATTCTGTTGGTTCCGAGGGCCATGTCGTAAGGTAATTATTATCCTACGATATAGGCTCGAATTAATTAGCTGTGAAATTGATAGAAAATCTTGCTTAATGGGCCATTATATACGTTAGGCCTTGTTAAAAGTGGTCAACATACATGCAAATCATTTTCTCGAGTAAAAAATATAGCATTGTCATCCTCGGTATAGTTTGATATAGTTTTTTTTTGGCATATTTAAGAATGACTTTGTATGTCAAAACTGCGTTGCTTTACTGTTGTTTCGATGTCAATTTTGATTATGTTAACGTTAATGGAAATGTCAAATAAGAATTAAATTGTGCTTTTACATTTTATTATTAATATAAAATCAGTTCGGCATTTTCTTAACATACAAAATTGTTCATAGGCATATCATCCGTGAAATTAAAAGAAAGGCATTTAGGATTTTATTTTGGCTCCTTCTGGCTCAGCTTGAAGTTATTTTAGGAGAAACCTTTAAAAATGTGGGCTTAATCACAAGGACTTTTTCGAAAATCTTTAAATACAAAGAATATCATCATAAAATAATTTGAAAGATTTGAAAGCATTGAACCAAAATTTAAAACAATAAAAACTCTTTGAAAAAAAGAATATATTGATGCAAAAACAAAGAAAAATGGGAGACGTGTTGGATTGATTTCATGCAGTATTATAAAGCACACCTAATCGGAACCTGCTATAGTAGTTAACCCAATTTAATTG
The DNA here is from genome assembly GCA_963921995.1 of Oxystoma pomonae. NCBI lineage: Eukaryota > Metazoa > Arthropoda > Insecta > Coleoptera > Brentidae > Oxystoma > Oxystoma pomonae. The sequence continues at coordinate 56,698,220 of OY998172.1, forward strand.
AGTCTGCAAGCTGGTAGTGAAACAAATGTAAGGATTAGTACAAATAAAGAATTTCAAAAAACTAATGGAGAATATGATACTTTAAAATTACAAGAAGTTACTAAAGTTATAAAAGGCATATTTATCGAAATAAAACTCCTATAAAACAAATAATTTAATGAAGTTAAAGAACCTAAAGCAATGGTATAAAAAGTAGAACATATAGTAAATATATTTTTGTTGAATACTAATAAAAGTTTCTTCAGGTTCTCCAGTAGAAATATACCACAAAACTAATAAAGAAGCTCTTTAATATTTTTAGGATGATAGAAAACACGTAACACTAACGTTTAAGTAAATTAAAGGTTTAGAAGCAGTTAAGATACAACTAAAAACTGATGAAGAACATGATACTTTTATTAGAACGAGTTACTAAAATTCTAAAGGAAATATTTAACGACTTGAAACTTAGTACCAAAGAAATAATTTAATAATAATAAATAAAATAATAAATAATAATAAGTTAAAGCAACTAAAGAGATGTTCTAAAAAGTAGAGAAGATACAGTAAATGCATTTTTGTTGAATACTGATAAAAGTCGATATAGTAAACCAGATTCGCGAAAAGAAATAAATTAATGTACCGAAGATGCCACAAAAACTCATAAAGATACTCTTTTTAGTAATGTTAAGGCCGATAGCTTATAAGCATTACAAGTTTTTTCAGGCGATGATGCTTATTATGCTGTTAAGTCAAGTATACGATCCATAATGTTTATGATTATCAAGTTCTTATAGTTCATACAGTATTGCGACAGAGTTTCCGCTTGATTTTTATTTCAAATTCCTTGACATTTCAGGTAAATAGTTTTTTTCATAACCACTAAGGATAAATTGAAAAATATAATGTAATAATTATGTCCATACTTTGATGATATCACCGCTATAAGATAGATATTCTAATTAATGCTAATAAACGGCCCACATTTTTTCCAGCCCTTATCCCTCCTCTCAGAATGGTGACCAACTCTCGTTAAATCACACACCATAGTTTTCAGCCCTCAGCCCTCTTCTTAGAGATGATCAACCACAAGAATAAATGTGGGTCGATTTTATTAGCATTTTAATGCTAATATCATCTATAAGAACAAACTTTAATAAGAGGCAGTCTGTCTAGTCTTACAATTATCCTAGATAGATATTGTTGTTTTGAAAGAAAGACCTAAAAAAGGTGGTAGGTCAGCATAATATTATATTTTTGAGTTTCAGATACAAAGGAACTAAATTTTTATCAAAACTTTAATAATAGTATTTATGAAAGTAAACGGCTTTGAGATTTGGCTACAAGCTTTTTTGTCAGTTAATATCTGTAAAATAATAAATTTTTCGTTGTTTTCAGTTTTTGGTTTATTTTCATATGAGAACGGCAACACTGCTTGGTGTGTCTGAGACTTCTAGATTATCGTTTTAATTTTAGGTGCTCCTTCCACACTGGGTCGACATGTTAAGATATTCTGTGTCGACAGTGTATATGGCAATTCAAGATTTTCGTTTTTTGTAAAGCTAACGGTCTGCCCAGACGTTACGTCACCACCATAAAGCCATAATGATGCGTGCGTAGAGTCATAAACGGGCATCAAGAGGTCAAAATGTACATAACCGGCAATATTGCCGATATTTGCCGCCATTTTTAGCAGCTCGTAATGATCGGTCCTTGTTTTGATAGCTGTTGATGATCGAAGTGCAGTTATTAGTTGAATATTGATGGTTTTACGGCAGATTTACATCGAGTTGTATAATAGAACTCTTGTCAAATGGTCTTAAGAGGATCGTTTTCAAACAAATGACGATTTGTATTAATGCTCGTATTCATTTTAATTTCATTGAATTGTGAGGCTGCCAATTCAAAACTTTTCGTTGCAGCCTCTAGCGAGTCTTTTGTGGCTAACTTTTTAAGATTGTCCTTCTTCCAAGAATGCTTAGCCCTTTCCTTAAAGAGGTTTGCAACTTGTTTAGTGAAGCATCATTCAGATCTCTCATTTTTTTTTTAGTTTTTCAATTTATGTCTAATATACATACATTATTTTTACTAAAAGTACAATTTATCACAATGAAATTATGCTCCCAGAAACATTCTAACGACAAACGTCGCGCTAGGCTTTTTTGTACTATTATAAAAGCATATACAACATGATAAATCACAGTAGTTTAATATATTTTTTCTTTTCTATTAATCAAATTAACCTTTGGCTTTTATTTTAATAAATTTATAATTTTATTGATTTCCTCACTGGACAGTATAAAAAACCCTGTTTTCACTAATTTTTAAACGATTTTAAATTGTATTTTGTATTTCGGATTCTTTTAGGTCCGTTGTCAAGTGATTAAAGACTTTTGAAAATAAATACATATGGTATCTCTCACCTATATTGTTAGAAGCTTTTTAGTAGTAGATCTTGTATTTTTTTATTTTGTGAGTGCAGTTTTGAATTATTTTTTAAACAGAATAAGCTCAATTGATAGGAATATATTTTTCTCATACCCAATATTTTCGATTTTTGTAATAATGTATTTGAAGGATATAGAAAGTGCCTATAATACATGGTTTTTAAAATAGCTTTTTGTGTAGTAATTAATTTTTTAAAATTTGAATCATATACACCCCTCATGCCAGAATGCCGTACTGCAGTCTACTTTCGACTAAGCCATAATAAAGTATTTTTGTCTAAGATGTTTAAATCTGAATAGCATTCTTCTTATGGATATTCCATTTTAGATGTTTATCAATACGGACTCATTTAATAAAATCTGTAGAATTTATTATTAAGTGATTGATGATCATAATTTGGTATAGTTCCTTTATTGCAAGAAAACGGTATAAAATATGTCTTATCAAAACTTATTGTTAATAATTTTAATTAAAGATGTCAAGAATTTCATTTAAGTTTCCAAGCTAAGTGCCACAAAAAATATGATTATATTATCGTAGAAACTCAAGACCGTTTCCTAAAGCTGATGTTCAAGAACATTATTTATCTAGAAGATAAAGAGAGTACTGTACCTTGAGGATTTCAAATAGTCTAAACGGCACATCTCGTACCCCTGCATCTTGCAAAGCCTCTAACGTGCGTGAGTGACTCGCTGTGTCCAAGGCCTTTGCAAGATCTAAGAACACACACAGTAACGGTTTTCCCTTGTCTAAAGCACCATATATGTTCCCAGTTAGATCCGTTATCGAATCTTGGGTATTTTTCCCTTTTGAAAACCGTATTGTTTTTTTGAAATAATGGAGTGTTTTGGCCAAAAATTTTGCAAACATTTGTCGTCGATAATAGCATAGCACAGTATGTGTCTGACCGCCCCATACAGAGTCTGCATTTGGTATCCTCGGTTAGACCCTTCATTATCGGTATATAGACCAAGCGTTGGAGTTTCTAGATCTCTTTCCTGGTGATCACCAAGAGATTTCAGGCCATCTTGACCTGAAGGACTCTATGTTAAAATTTTAATTTCAAATCAAACACGAATTTCCAAGTGCACTTAAAATTATATCTGAATCTGACTGTAATGATTGATGGAATCAGACAGAGAACTTTAAAAGACATGCATATGGGTGTGCATTAAAACCGTTTAGAGTGCAACCCAGCTCTTTGATTGGGGATCGTTTTGAAGAGGTTTTTACTTTAAACAAAGATAATGAAGATTTAGATGCAGGAAGTTATTATAATACCGCTTTCGGAATCTGGGAACGCAGTGGAAGAATAGTATTTATTAAATGTTGAGGAATTTCGTTAGATGTAGATATCATTTAAACATCTGAGAAAGGAAAATTAGATAATATTATATCCTAAAAAAATTTAAACGTTGAACCATTCATTTATTTTCATTAAAAGTAATGATCCCTTAAAATTACAAAGGATAACAGATCAAATTTTTCTGAAACCGTACAGAATTATTAATTACAAGAAGCAATAGAATATCACCGTTGGCTATAATTAGCTGGCTCTACCTAACAACTTCAAAACATTTGCGAAATCAATCATAAACGTATTGTTTCGCAACTGTAAAAGAAAACCGTTTACATAAAGATGTTATTTTTAATTATACTGTTGGTAATGAGTTCGACGGCACCACACAAAAAAGAGGTATTGCAAGAAAAATCTAGCAGACTTCTAAGTCTTTAAAGACAATCTTCGTATCAAGTACTGGCTTTCATTTTAGCTACATCTCCCCTTTCTGACATTTGACATTCCCCTAATTCGACTGCCTTGAATTATCGCACACAATTTGAAAAAAATTAAGCATTAAAAAAAAATCTTTATTAATAGAAATTTTGAGTAAGAAATTACGTATTTTGACAATGTTTAAGGCCTAGTATCTCACCCAGGAAAAGCTAAACATAAAAATTGGCTGAAATTTTGCAATGTGGTTCATTTTTAGGTTTTTTAAAATTTTGCATCATATAAGAAAAAGCTCTGGTGCTGTCATCTTTTTCAAAAGTTTCAAACTAAGTGGGGTTTCGAAAAAACCCAATTTCTGCATTTCTATTTGCGCTAATTGTCAACAATTTCCTCTAGATAATTTTTTATATTTCCCTGTTATAGCAAAAAAAAGAAGAAGAAGGTTTCTTTGACTGTGCACCCTGTCAATGAAAATCAATGATCGATAATTTTTCCTTTCTAAACGTTTATTTTTAATTAAATTTGAGAAAAAATGCGTAGTTCGAGGGTTGTAATATTGATCGCTGTATTGTTGTAACTATGACCTTAACAAAAATCTCAGTGTTAATTTTAACAGGTTTAGAACTACACCGAGTACAGAGCAAAAACAATTAACAGATGTTGCTCGGAGAGAAATAACAATAATCGAAATGACTTGCCAACTTTTTTACCGATTTGAGCGCGTTCTTGCCTATCATTAACTGAAAAAGATCCATCTTGGGTACCGTTAAGTGACTACGGATTATGATCGTTGTTGCCTAATGAAATAATAGCCAATTTGTCATGTTTTCGACAGATTATTAAAAAGGCCCTCCATTCACGCCGGTAGCCAGGCCGGCTAGGATCGGATATCCCGTGAAAGCGGGTAAGAATACACACTTCCCAGGTTACCTTAGATATAAACATGGTTCGAATGTAACGTTAAGGAGGATATGGCGCCCAGGATGCTTATTCTTGACGGCCCGTGAGGTGAGGTGAGCGAAATTCCCACATCCTCGGGTGAACGTACTTTCATCACCTATTTCCACAGGGAAATGAATCCGCGGGAGTTGGGCCTCACCTCACCATACGGGCCGTCAAGAATGAGCGTTGTGTACAAGTGCAAAAAAAAGGGCAAAAAAGCATTTAAAAAAACTGACCCGAAGTAACCTGCAGGTATCCGTTTTTTTTATCCCTTGATACTTTGGGTTTATTGGCATAGGAAAAGTTAGGTCTAACTGCTCCATCAGTCATCATAAAAGTGCCTCGTCAGTAGTTTTTGTATGCTTTTCTGGTGGATTAAGTTAACTAAACTTTTTTTTAGACATGTTCCACTGAAAACTGGGTTTTGTACATGTAAAACTAGCTCTCTAAAAATTACTGTCACTGTGTGGCAAAAAAAGTTTTCAAACAAATTGTTAAAAATACCAGTCTGAAAACTTAGTACAAACGTTTAAATACTTTTGATTTACTAAAACAAGTTTAAATAAAAAGACCATGTGTATTGTTAACTTTGAAAAATTAATTTTCTAAAAAAAAACAGCTTTCGCCTATTACTGTAAGTCTTTCTTATACGAGTGCTACTTTTTATTTTAAATATTTTCACTTTAAAAACGTTACCATAGACGTAAAATCTATTTAAATTTGCATTTTAATGCAAAAAATTTCTTGTTGCATTTTCTATTGTTAACGTATTAATTAGAGAAACAAGTGTCTTTTTTCTTTGGGAGTTTTTTTTTCTTAAATAGTCAAAAGAAAATTTTGTTTCATTATCATGTTTTCGAGTCAGAGAGAAAGTGAAACATTGTTAAAAATGTAATTCTCCACCCCAATAGCCTACATATTATGGCTAAATGAATATCCAAAAAAAAGACAATTTATTATTTACATAAATCTAATTCAAAATTCACACTCTGAGTAAATTTATTAAGGTAAAATGTTAATCTAATCAATAGTCGATGTTTACCCATGAAACTAGTGTCAAACTGGTAGTACCCGATAGTGCCAAAGTAGATAAAATAACAGTAATGACAAGATTGTAGATTGTCAACAACTACTCGTCGTTGCATTTTTGCAACTGGGTCAAATCTTGGCAAAAATACCGTAGGTGCATGCCACAGATAACTTTAGCTTGCCTACATGCAAACACGTAAGAAACATTTCATTGATTAAAGTTTTGTAACAATCCCAATTTATTTCGAATTCTTTGAAAACTGCTCTTATTAAATATGTTTTCCAATGGATGTGCTATTTTTTCCAATGGATTATGTAATTGACCTGAATTTTTTTGCGAAAAACCAACTAAGAATTTTTCATATTAATCAAAAATTTCAGTCATTTTAGGATACTACAAAAATATAACCAAAAAAAAAAGATGCCTTGGGCAAGTTAACACTGGGTTACTGGCATGGATTCTAGGACACAAACAGGCGCGCGAAACAACCCTTAAAAACGTACTCTCATACTGGATGGACAATAAATTCCGTTAGTACTGGAGAGAATTGGCAACACTGACACATTCTAAAGAGCTCATCATAGAACCCTGCAGGAAGAGGGCCGGGAAACTCATTAAATGCAATAGATCCAGACAATGGTTGATCTTTATACCGGACATTGCAAGCTGAGAGTACCATTACACAGGATGAGTCTAAGCGAGAACACCGAAAGAGGACTCTGTATAAAGGACGACGAGACTCTTCCCTCTAAAAGAACTGACCTCAGCTCATGCAGCAGAGCAGCTTAGAGTTAATTGGGCACCGTAGAATTGCAAATAAAGTCCAAATTGTGGAACGTCAAATCACCATCTCTCTTCATTTAGGGTCACTCCGACCAACCCAAGTGTTTTTGTGTGTGAGTTAAACCTGTGTGCTAATTTCATCTAATCAAAGGGTTTATCTGGGTACAATTGTCATCCTTAGGGGTGATCCCGTGTCTCGACCCCCTAGGCAAAAGTTAAAACGAAATAATCAGGATAAAGCTAAGGGGAGCAAGTAGGACCCCGTAGCACTTATTTTACTGTGACATGGTGAAGGCGCCTATCCTAAGGACACGTGGTTCACTAGGGCGAGCTTTCGACTGATAAAGAGGAAATAGTGATTTGCACGGTCGGAAAACGCGGCTGTAAAATGGTCATTATATTTATTTTTAGCCATCCGTACATGGAGGCTATTGGGATCGGCAAAACAGAAGTTATTTTATTTTCACTAAAAAAGTTATTTGGGTTGAAGAAGACCTAAGTACAAAATTTTGGGATGATGTCTGTCTGTCTGTTACACAATAACTCAAAAAACGCCAAACCGATTCTTATCAAATTTGGCACAAAAATTCTTTCTCACCAGACGCAGAGCTGAATATATTTTGATGGGGCTGGGGGGTTGGCAAGAGGATAGGAGGGGGGATTAAACTTATAAAAAAATTGTAACTCACGAACCGTAGCAGCTAGCGACAGACAACAGATATATAATTGCATTTTCAACCAATAAATAATTGAAAATAAATGAACAAACTTTAAAAAAAATTGATTTTTTTCCAGATTTTATGAATGGCCGCTATACGTGCCTGCTGGCGCTATTTTTTTTGAGTGGTTTCCTGACAATTTCTTGACAGTACAAAATTAAATATCAGCGGTTTCCAATCTAACTGGTTTTATCTCTATATTCCGAGGTACTGGTTTTATTGTTTATCAATGTATATACATAATCCGCTATATAAAGCGCCTTATTCGAATTAACCATTCTAGCTTTATGTCTTAACCGATTTTAATCAATCATATAGCATCCAAGAAAACAACAATGAGGTAAGTGAAATGAGTCTCAGAAGTTTAGTATTGTCATTTGACAGTAAAGAACTAAGACAAGACATCATGTAAAATTAATTAACGCTAACTAAATTATCTATTGTTTTTCGTTACTAATCTACTTCCGATTCTCTGCTGAATTAACCTGAACCGCCATCGGACCGGTTCCCGCCGAGCGGTTAAGGATCGTACCGCGTCACTGGGTCACTCGAACACACACTTGCCGAATTAATTTACTTTTAACCGTGTGACGTCATCATTCGGTACTCCCAGTCAATGGGCCGCAGGGCGTACCGCCCAGCAGCCGTTCCGCGTGTATTTTTTGTGGGTACACTACGGCTGTTGCAGCCGGGTGCATGGCTAACCAGTTTTATCCTACCCAGATTTGGTTAAAATTAATCAAGACAGTATGACGTCATTCAGATGGAATCACCTTGATTTTTCGGTCAGTGGATGATGCGAGCCACGTCAGGAGGACCGTTGCACAAGTTATCAAGTAGTGCCTAACTTTTGCAGAAGAGGCAGATATATTTTTTTTTGTGATACCCAAATAATTTACTTCGTGTGTTTAAAATTTAGCTATACCCATTTCCCTGAACACTACGCCCCTCCCTTACCTATTCGTCACCCCGTCCCAGGGGCGTGCCAAAGGCCCCGCCGATCCCGCAAGCCCATGGCATATTGGGGGCCTCTTAGCCGCCTTGCCTTAAAAAAAGCAAAAAAAAAGAATATAGTATATAAAAACAAATACGCACACAAATACCTTTCGGCTCATTTAAAATTGCATACATTTTGAATAGTTATATACAGAGGGTACATGAGACCCTTTGGTTTGTGGGTTTTCTTTATAGTTATAGTTTTATTATATATTATAAATATTTGTAATAATACAATATAGGCTAAAATATCAAGGTATCACAATAAAGATGGCATCATAATGCATTAATTTTCTTGTTGTCGAAAAAAAATATCGAGTAGAACAGGGGGGCACCCTAAAAAATTTTGCGGGGGCCTCAGATAAATCTGACACGCTTCCGCCCCGCCCCCCCCCTTGAATCCGTTTTTTTTGTACTGCCTAGGAGTTTAGTAGTTTTTGCGGGATGTTGAAACAGACACAAATTCTAAAAATTGTATTTTTGCTATTTATATCGCTTGTTCACAAGCCATCACCAACAATTTGTTGTTGTTCTTCCGTTGTTTACCGTCACTTTTTTGAGTACCGACACTTTTAACTTAATCGGAGGGGTCAACAACTACCTTCGAACCCCAGACCAGGCATTATATATCTGGTCTTTTTGTCCTTCAGTAGTCTACCGACTGGAAAGAGTGTAGTAACAAGTTACCCTTTAGACTCCTAACTTGATCGTGTAAGTGGGGTAAGCAACCGAATCACCGAGGCCGCACCAACAATTTTAAAAATATATTTAATGTATTTATAAGTCAAATTTTAAAAACAATCCCAAAAATTGGTCATTTCGATAGTCAAAAATAACCATCGGCAAAACCAGTGCATTACACCTTAACAAGAAACCCACCTGATCTCAATCAATCAACGCATTACTCTAGGGCCTAGTAGTAGGTACCAACGCACCGTACCGTTATCTAACACACCTCCTCGGCTACTTTAATGAGGAAATAACATTTGTTAATAGGTGTAATTTTTTTTCTATTTTACATGGCTACTGGGTAGATGTAGTACTTTTTCTAGGCACCAGTGGGCGGGCTACCTGGTTAATGGTAGGTACAAAAACCAACAACCAACGGAAAGAGGCGGATAAAATTAAAATAAAGTGCAGTTAAAGAAATTCACTAATCCAGTTAACTATTAATATTTTGTTTTTTGTAGACAATAAGGTAATTTTGATTACTTACGGGTACTACAGTTTTCACTAACACATTGGGCGAGTTTGTAAATTCATCAGATTTATTTCACCGATGTCATCAGTTTTTTAACAAATGAAATATGACGGTAAATATGTTTTTTTATTGAGTGTTCTTATTATTATATTATTTTATTTTGCTGTATAAACCCAGTAGTAGTCCTCGAAAATTGTCTTTCAAATAGTTTTAACGCGACTTCTTATCAAGTCGGGAATCTTTATTAAAAAACCATTAAAAAATTTGAAAACAAAATAGTAACAACAAAAAACAGCTGATTAAATGACGTTAATGACATTTATCGGGAAGGCTCACCGTCCCCCAGAGTCGGTCGACAAATCCATAAATTGAAACTATACGTAACTAAACCCACTTTTTAATAAATATTTTACAAAAAATTTAATTCTTTTAGAACTACATATTTGTTTAAATCATATCATCATTGCTTGATTTAAGATGTGAAAAAGTGCTAAATAAATTTTTGCAGCATTGTTCCGGATTTTGTCCTAGTTTTACAATTTTAGAGATGGCAACCCTACCTAGCGCCACACTGTATTATCACTGTATGGTTATGAAACAGACTTGGGTTAAAATTAACTCTGTGTTTCGGACTTCCATTGTCTATATTTTATTTATACACGACGTTTCGATCAGTACAATCTCTGATCGTCTTCAGGTGCAAACTACAATCAATTCCTAAGGCTACGTACTTATATACCGTGGGAAATCACTCAACCTTGAAGTTTAAGAAGTTGGCTCCGCCCAAGGAGGGGCTTCCAAATATTTGGGATTTCAACACTTGGTTTACTGAAAATACCCTGATTCTGCCCAATAAAGGCAGCTTCAAGGAATTTTCGTTTCTTCCAGTGTGACTCCTTGTGCAAAACCTTTGCTTCTGCCCACTTAATTCGGTGTTGTTTTGACCATGCATGTTCGGCAATTCCTGATTTCGTGGTTTCACCTTTTTGGGTATTCGTCTGATGTTCCTTAAGCCTAACAGATAGTGGTCTTTTAGTTTCGCCTCACAAGGAACTTGGTAAATGCATTCCTTATTTTGTTTGTTCAACAATTCGAAGCCTTCTTAGTAAAACAAAACCGGAGAACAAACAAAATAAGGAATGCATTTACCAAGTTCCTTGTGAGTGTGGTGAATCATACATAGGCGAAACTAAAAGACCACTATCTGTTAGGCTTAAGGAACATCAGACGAATACCCAAAAAGGTGAAACCACGAAATCAGGAATTGCCGAACATGCATGGTCAAAACAACACCGAATTAAGTGGGCAGAAGCAAAGGTTTTGCACAAGGAGTCACACTGGAAGAAACGAAAATTCCTTGAAGCTGCCTTTATTGGGCAGAATCAGGGTATTTTCAGTAAACCAAGTGTTGAAATCCCAAATATTTGGAAGCCCCTCCTTGGGCGGAGCCAACTTCTTAAACTTCAAGGTTGAGTGATTTCCGACGGTATATAAGTACGTAGCCTTAGGAATTGATTGTAGTTTGCACCTGAAGACGATCAGAGATTGTACTGATCGAAACGTCGTGTATAAATAAAATATAGACAATGGAAGTCCGAAACACAGAGTTAATTTCAAACACATCATTGTCTCAAACTTTCAAACAGACTTGGGTTAAGTTCGGTCGAATTTCTGGTAAAGTTGTTTGGTGAGAATAGCCCATCATTATTTTACAAACAGTTTCTATTTTCTTTTTCATGAAATGACAAATTAAAAATGCAACAAGCGAATCTCTGCCGGTACGACATTTGCATGTCGCATACTATTCATACAACATTGACATAGTTTAGTAAACCAATTCCGTTCCGGTATTCCGTGGCCGTCTCAGTAGTTCTGCCGGTACGCGTTAACGAGTAGTACCGATATTAATCAGTCTGCCAGCGACAATGCATAAATATGCGTATTAAAACAACTGTAAACCGGCACAGAAATATAGTTTTTCTTTGCGACTTCGCTTTCCTATTCCGTGGGCCCGGGGGGCCCATTTAGCGCACCTAGACAAATATTTTTCGAAAACTTTTTTTTATCTACTATTGGTACAAGCTGCTTACGCCATCAGGGATGTCAGGGAAATTATCATTTTGCATTTGATCATTTATCAAAATATTTTGTCAAATTGCAATAACTACTAATTGCTTTCAAAATTAAAAAAGAAATGTGATTGATTGTAAAATGCCTCATTTTTACGGCATTTTGATAATTAAGAGAGTAATTGAATGCTACTTAGTTGTAGGTAAAAAGAAAATATGTATATTAAAAGCGCAGTGGCGAATTTTAAAAAAATACGAGGAAAACGTTCACAGCATCATGGTTACAGTCGTGCAGTCGGGGCTCAAACAAGCTACACCCCCCCCCCCTCAACGAAACTCAATTTGGATATGGTAAAAATTATGTACTAATTTAGTCCCCTTTTAAAAAATTTTGTACTTAATGAGTAACCGGGTTATTCTCACTTAAAAGGGGGGGGGAAGGTCTGGCTTGGCGCCCCCCCCATGCTTAGGAGATAGATTTAGTTAAAGTTGATATGTCATAATTATGTACTCTTAAAGAAGGGTACAGTTAGTTATGCCCTTTTCTTAGGAAAGAGATTCGACGAAAAGTGACTATGCCAGAATTTGGTACTAAATATGTACTAATTTTGTCCCTTTGTAAAAAATTGTTGCCTACTCTCCAGATAACTTTTTTTTTGTTTTTATGGGGTGTGTAGCTTAATATAAAGGCACACCCCCCCTCTGCTTAAAAAATAGATTGATTAAATTTGATACTAATTATGTACTAATTTCGTCCCCTTCTAAAAAATTGCCTACTCTCAAGATAATGTCATATTTTTTGTTTATATAGTGTGTAGCTTGATATCAAGGTACACCCCCCCTTGCTTAGGAAAGAGATTCGACTTCGAATTATGTACTAATTTCGTTCCATTCTAAAAAATTGCCTAATTTCAAGATAATTTAATTTTTTTGTTTATATAGGGTGATATCAAGGCGCACACCCCATAAAATAAAAAAAAAATCAAGTTATCTTGACAGTAGGTAATTTCTTAGAAGGGAACGAAATTAGTACATAATTAGTCGTAAATTATGGCATAATTGCTCTTTTTCAAATCTATTTCTTAAGCTACACACCCCATAAAAACAAAAAAAATGAAGTTTTCTTGAGAGTAGGCAATTTTCTAGAAGGGGACGAAATTAGTACCAAATTCTGGCATAGTTCCTTTTGGTCGAATCTCCTTTCTAAGCAGAAAGAGGTGTACCTTGATATCAAGCTACACACTCCATATCAAACAAACAAAAATCTTAGGAACCCATGGTTTTTGTAAACTAAAAGTACCCTTCTTTAAGAATACATAATTAGTACAAAATTATGACATATCAACTTTCATTAAATCTGTCTCCTAAGCATGGGGGGTGCAGCTTAGCGCCAAGCACATCCCCCCCCCATTTAAGTGCGAATAACTCCGTTATTCATTAAGTACAAAATTTTTTAAAAGGGGACTAAATTAGTACATAATTAGTACATCATTTTTACAATATCCAAATTGAGTTTTTTTGAGGGGGGGGGTGTAGCTTGATTGAGCCTACAGTAGGTCCAAACTGAACAAATAAACTTAATCAAGAAGTAGTAGTTAAAAAAAAATTCGACAAATATTTATCTAGATGCGCTAAATCGGCCCCTGGGTTCTGCGACAGATAAATCCAAATTCAGCACAAAAAATATTCTTTGGTGCAAAGAAATATTTGTTTTGCTCTATCCAAAAATGCCTTTGCTTGTAACAAAGAACTCTTTCTATTAGTCTAGGTATGAAAAGTGACTTAAGCTCAGGCATTCTCAAGAGATTTGGGAAAGCACTTATGGCATGAGGCGAAACTGAGACAGGCAAGAAAGCTAATAATAGGAAACAGTGGCCTTCTTGCATGTTCTGCTAGATCGCTCAGCTCTGGCTAGGACAAGAGATTCACCCTTTTGGAACTATCTTCTGGACCTGGGCGATGTAAGAAGATAATCATCCTCCTTACATATCCTGCCATATCGCTCATCTCGCGCCAGCACAAGAAATTCGCACTTCTGGAACGATTTTCTAGACACGGGCGATGTAAGAAGATAGCCCAGGAAAATATGTTTTTGCGAAAAATGCAGGATTCCAGGGCGGAATCTCAAAAACAATTCATGTGGCACAATTTCATTTACAACCAATCAAATAAATCGTATCTACTACGAGTATCAACAAACTAACAGTAATCAACTGAGCGACAACAAAAAACAAAAGTGAAAAAATATGGAATTTCATTTACAACTAATCAAATAAATCGTATGTACTACGAGAATCAATAAACTAACAGTAATCAACTGAGCAACAGCAAAAAATAAAAGTGAAAAACATCGAGGTTTATTACCGCAAAATAGCAATTAAAAAACCGAAAATCCGATTAAGGAAACCTGGTCAGCTCGCGCCTAACGGTAGTACCAAACTCAGCGGTACCATTGTGTGACTAATTTTGACGCCCGAATTAGACCGACAAATTTAATAAAACTGTCTTAAAGACGCAATTAGTGGTTCAATTCAACCATAAATAACCATAAATAAGGTTTAAAGTAAGTTTTTTTTATAGGATAATTTCTATTATTAGCCTATGTATGTACAGATAAGTGCTATGGACTAGAAATGGTTTAAATTGTTTTTGTAAAATTGTAAGATTTTGGTGCAAATAAATGTCATTTTTTATTTATTATTTATTAAAGCTTAACGCTTAAAGCTAATTAAACCCTAAAAACAAAGCAGCACATGCTGTTCCAGCGGTACTAATAGGTAGAACCCTACGTTTCGTCCTAAATCTTTACTGACCCGACTGTTTATTGAAAGAAGTATTGTCTAAATTAATGAAACATTATATAGTCGATTCATCAAATCTAATCGTTAAAATAATAATGCTTACTATAAAATAGTACCGATATAGTACGATCAAGGTAACAGCAATTGAATTAACTCATTCGTTTCAGTGATTAAAGCTCTATAAATAGGGAACAAATGTTGCCAAACTTTTAGTTTAAAGAGCCACTGACATTTCATGACATTTCCAGCCAATTTTAACACAAAAATGAAAAAGTAAGCGCTATTTCATTGTACCAACGCGGTATCATCAAGGTCAGAGCGGTTGAGTCAACCCATTCGTTTTTTTTGGGTCAGTGATTAATATCGAACCGTCCTTAAAAGTACAAATATAATGATTTACTGAGGTACCAACTTAGTACCACTTCCTTATATATCTCTCGATCCATCTATAAGGCCGCAGAGCGTAAATCTGGTAGCGGCGATGGATCGATTAAAAAATCGATACACAATGGAACCTATTCAGTAATGCCACAGTACCATATTGGTACCGAATAACGGCGCGCTGGTACTATGGCGTACTATTTAGGTTCATGATATCTCAATCGAGATTAAATTTGTAGGCTATAGTAAATTATCGTTGTTTGTCGATATCAATTTAATCAGAAGAAAGTTGGTACTTTGGTGGGTGAGGTATGTTTAGTATTGACAATTCAAAATAAAACTAAAAATATTTAGAGTAGTTTAATTAGGGAAAGTCACAGAAGGGTCTGTAGGCAAGACTAGACTCAATAGATATATAAAGAATACATAGGATCGTCATAGATACGTATCTAGAGTTTTAAAAAAGTACTCACCCATGCACTACCCATTTTCTAAACCCTCCTAAGGCTTTAACGTAAAGTTTTGTTAGAAATCATCAGGGAGCCATAGTACTGTACCTGTCCTACGAATCGTATGTGTATTGTAAGTGATATCTAATAAGGATGAAACAGATCTGTAGCCATCACGACAAGTCTCCATTAGATTTTGCAGCATATGCCTCAAAACCAATCATTTAAAAAAATGTATCCAGCTAACTGTAGAATATCATAAAAATGAAGACCTCTCCTTATACGACACAGGAAAAATAAGACACATAGCTTCTCTTTCAAAAAGCGTTACACTAGAAACACTTGTAGTATAGATTTAAGTCATAAGTATTTATTAAACTTTTAAAGAAATAACCATCAAACATAAAAAAAAATCAACACCTTAACTTTTTTAACATAGAGAAAAAAAAATAAAAGTCAACAAATTCTCTACAAGGAGTTACACCAAGACGAGGTACCATCTTTCGTAGTAAGTCCCATTATTTAGGTTAAACTCACTGAAATAGTGAGCAAATATAAGATTTAAAATCCTCCTTTTAAAGACGCAACTGTAAAACATTACAAAAATCAAGACCTCAAGTTTTATAATGCAAAAAAAAAGGAAGGTTATTAACTTCTTTATAAGGAGTTGTAAAAACCATCTTGCGTAGTATATCCTCTTTATTAGGCTCAACTATAATTTTCTTTAAAACTGTATACCTGTTCGCTACTATCTAGCTACCGAGCAGACAAGACGACGTTCTGCTAAATTACTATGAAGACCTTTTGATACATTCCATTGGATTTTTCTGGTATTGCCATTTGGTCGTCTGCTGACATCTTTAGTAGGTTGTGTTAAATTCCTCATAGAAAAAGTTGCGCTAGCTAAAGCTGTATTGAAGATATCAGGCATTTCAAATGACTTAAACAAGACACAATATTAAATAGTTATGGTATAATTAAAGGTAATTTCAAAAAGTAATATTTAATAACATAATTCAATCCACGACGTGTTTATCTATTAAAATCACATACTCTCAAGACAGTTACCTTTAAGGTTACATATTTTAGGCTGGATCTCACAGCCTATATTTTTTAACTAAGAACGACCAATTTAATCGCTCCTTAGATCCAGAACTCATCAGTAATAAACCAAAATCTAACCACCTACATCCTGTGTACCACTTATTAGCTTTGTTAAGGAGAGCAACCATAAATTAACCACATGGCTTACTTCTTGCTGTAAACATCATGTTGTGACTTTGCTTAACGTAACAGCAACGCTTTATCATAATAGTTGTTGTGATAATCGGTGAGATAAGTCGAGTAATAACATACTAAAGGATTGAATGCCGCGACAATTTTACTACGCGAGGCGTGAAAAACTTAAGTCAGATTCAGTCGCGATAATGTCATGTTTTTGATTAAAGACTGTTAAATTGCTGGGATTTATCTAGTTAACTAGTAATGTGTGCCCCTAGAATGTCTTAACGCCCAAAACTTGATTGTCTAGAGCATAATAGATATTTGACTCTAAAATTCATCATAAAAAAATTAAGTTGATTGAACCCAGAAAAATTATGTGATATGTATCAGGGTCAAGATTACCCGTATTCGGATTATCCAAAAAAACGGGACGTTGCTGCTTAAGAAGGTGGAACCGAAAGGAACATAAAAACCACTAGAATTAAACACCGTGGCAACGTCTCAGCAAAATTATGGTGAAATATCCTTCTGATCAAGAGAAATTCATCTGTAGACTGGGTGATGAGGATGACGGAGCCTCTCACATCTTGTGGGGAAGCAATAAGCAAACCAGCTGCAGTGACAGGAAAAACCTTGCATAAAACGAATCAATCGATCAGGATCAAGATTTCGGTAAAAAGCTACATTATTATATTATTACTTTAAGAAAAAATAAACATTTACATATTTTCAGGTTAAAATTAACCCGTTAAAACAATTATTCATTTGCCTCTAACCGTTCTTTTGTAAATTAGTACAAAGTCGTACTCGGGGGTATTTTTCCATCTTTAATTATTAATCCTTGTTTCAATGAAAAGCAATGCGTGCCCCAAAGGAACACAATATAATAAATACAATATACGAGTCGCGTATCGCTGAATCGCATCTTAACATAATAAATTATTACCGATGGAACAATTATGACATAGATATGACTTATTATGTTATTACAAAAATAAAGATGACCTAAATGAAGTTGCGTTTCTTTATACGTATGTTCGAGAATTGTCACATCGACATGACATTGCTAATATTCACATAAATAATTATTATTGGCTTTTTCAGCAGTCAAAGATACAAAAATTGCTTTGCGCAAGAAAAAAACCTTAAGAATGGAATGAGTAAAAAGAATTTCAACAAATAGAATTTTCATACAGCGAATGACTTTGGCTTGGTTGATAAGACCTAGATCTGTTAAACTTTGGTTACATATAGAAACGTTTAAATAAGATAACCACATTTTGTTTGGTATTATTTTAAATGAAGGAGAATTAAAAATTTGTAACGATGTAAGAAGTCGATATTTATAAGAAAAAAAACTTAATAGCAGTTAGTTCCTCAACATTTTCCGAATATTAGTGAAAAAATAATTATTTACGTCAAAAACCATCAAAACAAGCCAAAAACTTAAACTCTAGGGGTCACAATGTAATGATTTCATAATCACATGATTCAAATCCTTAATCAGTTTACGTAAAGCTAGGTATTTTATAGCTGGTAAATATGATTGTAATTCTTCATAATTAGTAAAAAAAAAACTCATAATTATTAAAATGCGGCAAGTAATGAGTAGTACGCTGTGCCTCGTAAACTAGAAACTAATACAAATACGATCGAGGTTACAGATGCAGATCCTAGAATCATATCGAGAATCATCAAAATGTGAAATCTTTTTTCAGAAGAATCTTCTGAATCAACTAATTAAATTAATATTGATAGAAATATTCGCTATTGTAGCACGCAGAAACGTTTGAATCTCGATAACTTTCTATAATAATCATTTCCCGAACAGATGAATAAAATATTGAGTGAATTATTACAATTTATAACGGAATGCCTATATGAAAAATATTGAGCTATTCGATAAGTTAGATAACATGACTTTGTTGTTTTCTCAGGATTTTCTAAAGAAAATTTTGGCGTTGCCTATTACGCCTTACCGGTAACCTATTTAACTATTTTGCAATACAGTAAGCAATAAATTTGAATCTTTGCCAACATATACATCTGGTTCAGAAAGTGGAAATTAAACTCAAAAATTTATACAGTTTTAAGAGCCCGAAAAGAAGAGATTTATAAGTCAATTGATCAAACACTCATTCAGCGCAATGAAATATATTCCCTTAATTTTTTAGCCTGGCAACCTTAAGACGAGTGAATATTTCCTTTTAAAATTGATACGTGTAGTAATGTAGATACTTTGCTTAAATACACTAACTACGCGAAGATATTTTACGTTTAGTATTCATGGAAAATAAATTTATGTAGTACAAAGGCATAGGCAACACTTATTTAAATTCCATCAGTATGAGCCTATAGGGGCACAGGTTCTATCTCTTCAAATTATGAAACAGTTAAACTCTCTTCCGAATCAATTAAGCTTTCAATTTTAAGTAAATTTGGAATGTACAAAAGATTAAAGAAAACATTAAACAATAAAACGTAATAAAGATTTAGTTTTTTTTTATTTAACTTCGATTTTTATTTGTTTCAGGTGAGCATCTACCAGCGGTTCCTAACGAAAATAAGCGGTTCCTAAAGAAAATAACCCAGTTCTAATTACAATTCACTCGACATCGTTCTTCAAAAATAAAAATACATAAATTGACTTTTAAATGCCGAAAAATTATGTTATCGGCCGCTTTGTCTATCTGCCTGTTAGCGATGTAAGAGAAAAACTACAAAACTAATCTTAACCAGTTCTTATGACTCTTTTGAGTTCAAAAAACTTAAAATTTTTATTTTTAAAAAGCGGTGAAAAGTCATTAATGTAATTAGGTAAGTAGGCAAAACTATCATTTTAGTTCTTAATTTTCTCCCCACTTCTACCAAAAAATTTAGAAGAAAAGTTGGTACTACCTTATTGATATACAGGGTGATTCAAAATCCCTGAAAGATTTGAACAGTGGTTAGATATCATCAATCTACGAAAAGTTGTTTAAATTTCATTTTTTTTCTGAATTTAGGATTAAAATTTTCTTATTTTTTTGGGAATCGCCTTTTAAATAATTTATCTACAAGCAAGTCTACGTCGGCTGACAATGACATTTTTTGTCAAAGTTCTGTTTTCAAAAAATTGATGTTTCTACCACGTAGTAAAGGGTGACTCTCAGAAAATATTAACAATTTTTAAATGCAACGAAAGATTATAAAAAATATATTTTACTAATTCTTGTTCAGAACAACAAATTCTACCTACAGTTAAAGTCTTTCTAGGGAATTTTTGTATAAAGCTAATAAATCAACAAACTATATCATAACCTGATCCCATTAGTCTACTAATAACAGACAAACAATTTATGCAAAAGCTTCTTATAGGATTAAGTTCATGTATAGTTTGCAAGTGCAAGCGACCATTAAAAGCGTGGGATATAGATTTATATTTATGTACAGGATGTCACCTCAAAAAAGAGGCATACATACATAAATGTATAGAGGGAGAAGTCGTTAAATGGAACAGTGCAGCTAATGGGTTATACGATTAATCATGCTATTCCAAAATGTATCAGTTTCTTGAAGATGGAAAACAATGTTGCACTAAAAAGTAAACTGGAGTTTCAAACTTCCATTGTCATTATTTAATACTTTTTTACAGTCTTAATTGCTTATGTATCTGCAGTCATCATGGTCACCAGATAAATACTAACAAACAATAGGACTACCTAAGCTTCTTGTGATAGTGACACTATGTTGAGAAAATACAATTAGGTTATTTTGGTTCTTCTGTATGAACGGTGTTTCCTTGTTTGTACTTTTGTTTGAATAGAATCCTTTGTTGTTGATTGTTTCAGCAATGTTGTGCTATTTTTGATCCAGTTGTTTCCCATTGTTGAGTTTTACGTCTGTGATATTTAAGTTTTTTAGTTCTTGGTGTCATGTAGTTGTGGTTTAGTTTCAATTAATTGGTTGCTTACTGTTGCGCTCATTTTGAAGACAGTTCGAAGAGGTCATTGGTGGCCTTTTTTTGATCTTTGATGCATGTAATTATAAGTGTTGTCTTTCTGTCAGTATTTACATCTGTCGCCCTTTGTCTTGGTTTGGTGTGAAGCACTTTATTGATCGTGTATTTCGAGAAATCATTCCTTCGCTTGACCGGACCTGCGTAGTAGAATATTTGACACCCTGTACATTGGTAGGTTCATATCCATTCTAACACATCTTGTTCCGTTAATCTCGCCCAATAACTCGTTTATCCGCCGTAATTTCGCTAAACGGCCTTTTATGCGACCAATCAGCTGGCCGATCACAATTTATTCGCTAATAAATTCACTTCTTTGTCCTCTTATTTTCCTAATAATGTTAGTATTTTTGTTGTCAAAACTGTGCTAAAGCGCGGGACGGAATAAGATTTACTAGAGCGCGGTTCTCACATAAGATTGGCATCTTAAAACGAAATAATCTTATAGTTAACCAGATGCTAATGGATGTGACACTTATTTAGTTGAATATTAATTTTAACACTATTATTTAGAATTATGAGTATTAAACAAGCTTGATACGTGGAAAAATTGGCCAGGCGCCCGATTCATTTACGAAAGCAGTCCCAGTTTCTGAAAAGGATCCTAAATCTTTACCTATATGCAGCCTTCCTCTTTCTGACATTAGCTCGTGACGTTGTCCCTTTAGTTTTAAAGCTGCATTTCCATCCATATTTAGTTCCCAGAAATATGGAGTAAAATTTACCAAAAAATGCAAAACGTGAAACTAAACGAAAATTTTTGAATGTTTTAGTTTTGTATAGACACCAAAATCTTACAAATAAATTTACATTTAATTTGTTTTGGGAATTCTTTAACTTGAAGGTCATCTTAACTCTACAAACTAAAATAAAATATTTATTTAACTAAATATATAAATTTAACATGAAGAAATGAAAAGATTTATAATTTGGTTAGCTCATCCAAGAAGATGTTGCGTGCTGTTTTATTAAGTTTTAATGATCTCTTAACAAACCTCAACTATTTTTAAAAACAATTAGTAGCTACCATGTTCTTAAAAGTTTATTAATATACCTTTTCATGTCTAACTACAAAATCCAAAATCATTTTAGAAAACTCCCGTTATAAAACAATCCTAGCTGCCAATGATAAAAATGCTCGCAATAAAAATCTTTAAAACAATGCCGAACTAGCCATAATTCACTGCCCCTATAACCCAGATTAAGTCAAAAAGCAAAACTATTCTTTATTCGACAAGTTTGAAGGCAAGGTTAATCGTATTTGGACGCCATCAAGCAATTTTACGTAATAATAATAGCTGATATTATTTTAGTTAAGGTACTCACGGTTTAGTAAAAAAAGTATTCAGCCTAGTATTTATAGTCATGATCCTACTAAATAGCACAACAAGATAAATTTTTCACTGAACTTTCAAAACAGAAAAAGCGCAGGCAAACTTCTTCTACAAATTTAGCATACACATCACAACACTAAAACCAGTACGGATAACCAAATTTTTGAAAAAGATCAATTTTTCCAAATTATACTTTACAAATTTTAGGACTTCTCCTAAAGATGCATTCTTGCCGATATCGCAATCAAACAGACTGTAGTCCGATCTATGACAATTTTCTCACCTTTTAATGCCATTACCGTTATTGTTATGACTAGGAAGTGTCATCCTAACCACCATTAAGATATTATAAGACACCTACCCGAGGTCACTAGTTCAGAGAGTTGTTCTTGTCTCGGGTGAGAATTGTTTGACATTTGTGGGTCTTTGGAACGTTCTTTTTAGAGTAACCTCTTAATAAAGAATAAATAAAGGTACCTCGTACAATTTTGGCAAGTCTTGTCTTATCTACTTAAACTAATACTCCCCCGCGGACATGGCTGCTGTTGTTGCTGAGACTAATTTTACAAATTTATGCATCTGTTTCATATCGCAGTCAGGATCTTCACATCCGGAATCAATTCAACAAAAATCTAAATAGAACTCCAATTAATCAGTGGCAACAAATCGATATTCAATTGCCCCGACTTAGGCACTCTAGATCACCTAATCAAGATTTCTAACGCAATAATTAGGTAGATTATCGGCGGTAATCTAACATTCTTAATCACGATCTGCGGAAGGATTCGGAACTTGTTAATGATGGGTATACTATTATTACTCAGACAAACTGAAGAGAGAACTTAAAGGTTTCCATTAAAACCTTTTGCTTTGTGCGCAGGAAAACTTTAAAAATGGAAAATGTGTAAAAAAAACGCGTGCCCACCCTGCTTCAAAAAACGCACCATGTGACTGGACGTATAATTACAATGGTTTTAAATGCAGAGTCACGTGATGCCACGCAAGGGCAAACAAATGAGTTTTTACAACTGGTCTATCTGAGCTCAAAAGTATTTAAAAAATATCGTGCAAATTTTCTTTAATGAGACGTTCTAAATTACCGAGTTTGGTATTCAAATCATGCAGTGTTACGGATTTCTTAATAACGAAATATTTACGTACCGTTGTTCTATAGATATAATTTCATGCAAAACTGAGTTCGGCACTTATTTTAACAGGTCGTTATTATAACTGGGCCAATAGAGAACAACCACGTCTATATCAATATTTATTTGGTTGTTTCGTTTTTGTTAATATCGGATAAGTAGATCAGATCGTCAAAAAGATAATTTCTATTATGGTCTAAATTTTTATACGATCAAATCTTTTTAAAAAGGGGAATTAACAAACCAAATACAGTACGTAAGTTACGTGTGATGGTTTGCGAAAAGTCTCTACTACCAACACATTAATTCCCTCATTCCGTAAAATATTATCATAACTGATGACCCTACCAGCTTTTCGTTTAAATTAAGAAGCAATTACCCAGTCTAAACCTAAAGGCGCAAAATCTCTTATTCCAACTAACAGACATGTGAAATCTTCTTGCGTAGAAAAACCGATACCATTATCGCCTCCTATTATGTAAGAAGAAGTAAGTAGGTAGCAGCCGTAAGTGTCAAAAGACTAATTGTAAGAAACGGCAATTTCCTGAACGTCAGTCTCGCGCAGGTCAAACACATAAATATTGATCCGTGAGTCTTTTTCATTGCTGCGTATTCAGGGAAGAACTAAGGAATAGTGCGCTGAAAAAGTTTTTATGCAAATTGTACTTTACTATATGTAAGTTTTTTATTTTATTTTGTATAAGTGATCTTAGTGTATTCGAAGGGTGGTAACGCACAGAATAGCTCATGTATGCATTTTCTTACTATTGCAATACTTTGGCTTTTTCTGAGGATTAAGCGCCATTTTATTCCATTTATTTGTTTTAGGTGTTCATGTGCCAACATAATAAACTTTGTTCCAGTTTTGGAAGTCCCTCTAGATACGCCAAGAGGGCATTTTGGATCCTTCACATCCTCACATTTATTTTGTTTGAAAAGCAGTCTTCCCTATCTATCGTTAGACCTAAAAGCAATTAAAATTCTAGGTCCGTAAGGTGGCAAAAGAATTATAAACGAAGGGAAAAAACCTTGTAGGAAGATTTCATTCTAATATTTAAAATAGTAAAACCCGACCCTGTTCGTAACGGTCCGACTCGATTAGTTCCTGCCCTTTAAGAGCGAGCCTCTTCTCTCCTATTGGTTTATTAGCGGAATTGAGTCGTTACACGAGGCACTTTGACAGGAAAATTAAAAGCCAATAGCTCTCAAACTATATCCTAATTATAACTGTGAAATATTGGAGAAATAAGCGTGGTATTTCCAATTTTGTCGTTAGATGGCTTGTTTAAAAGATAACAGTGATATTTGCGCTTCGGAGCAAAATGAAAATATGTCAAAAGATAATATAAAGGGTGATAAAGAATGTGAGCGTTATCCAAAACTGAAATGTATATTTCTGTGTAGATATAACATTTTACTTTAAATACAACTGCAACTAGATCTACTATTTCAACAGCTACAATATCCTAAAAACCAGACGAACAGTAAAATAATTTAGAAAAGGAATTAACTTTGGAGAACAAATAACACATTACAAACAAAGCAAATGAAACAATTCAATATTACACAAAAAACCTAGTCAATTTAATTTTAATGAACAGTTATATTTGCGCTTTGGAGGAAACTAAAAATATACCAAACAGGGTAATAAATAATGTGAAAGGTATCCACAAACCGAAATCTGTAATCTTTTTCTTTCGATACAATGTTTTACTTTAAAATGTAACTAAAATTAGATGCACCATTGCAACAGCTACAGTATACCAGCTTCAATATCAAAAAAACAATTCTGAACATTTAGAAGAACGTAAAAACCAACGGGAAAATAATTTAGAAAGGAATAAACTAGGTAACAAATGAAACATGACAAACAAAACAAAGCAAATTAAATAATGAAATAGTATTAGATTCAACCAAAATAAGCATATTAATTTCTAAGAAGAACATGAACTAAAAGAATAGTGATATTTGCGCTTTGGAGAAAAACGAAAATATGCCGAAAGATCGTATACACAGTGATAAAGAATGTGAGGGGTATCCACAAAGTAAAATGTGAAATATTTTTGTTTAGTTACAGTATTTTACTTTAAATACTAATCTAATATGGCAACAATTATATTATAACAGCTAGAATATGACACATGAAAAAAGAAAAAAAGAAAGAACGAAACAAAGTAAATTAATCAATACAATACTATACAACAATAAAACGCATGTTAATTTCTAAGAAAGGGAACTAAAACTACAGTAATATGGTTGCTGGCAGCGATACCGGTAAAATAGGCAGATCCGATTCAAGAATATTGATTATTATAAAATTTAAAATCGGTTATTTATCGCGCCCAGTTGCTCATTATTTATATTTATGTGGGAACACTGTTCCAATTGGATGTTTATACATTAGTAGTAGGATGTTTATCCATTAGTAGCAGTACTTGTGGGTTTGCCTGGAACACCTTCGAAAGGCTTCCTAACTAGGCAAGGATCAGAAAGTCAGTTTACTGGAATAAACAACCGAGACAACACCAGAACATAAATATGTTAAAAAATACACACAAAGGCGTCTTAACTAGGCAAGAATCAGAAAGTCAGTTTAGTGGAATAAATCACCGAGACAACACCAGAACATAAATATGTTAAAAAATACACACTAACCTTAAGATCTTAAAATTCATCAGAAATTAGATCAGGATAGTGACAGCGTTCTTAAAAATTGCACATGATAGAAATAGGTATACCAAAAGGAACCTATTCGTAGACTTTAGAAGATTTAAGTATCTAGCTCTCACCTACTCAACGACTCAAGATATTTCGAAAAAAAATTCTGGAGGGAGGTTTTCAAAAAATACTGATAAGAAAACTGGTGCGCCTACCGGAAGAGTCAGACCTATTGAGAAAGGGTATTCCTCCGGGGGATACAGAAAACAAATCAGCAGAGCTGCAGTGTGAGGGACACTAAACCTTATCTTGCAGTATAAATATATATCAATCAATACATATTCGGTGTGTAAATCTTGGCTGGGTATAAGAATCCCGAAAGAAGAAGAATCTTAAGACAAAGTGTTTTCTAAAATCAA
Organism: Oxystoma pomonae; assembly: GCA_963921995.1. NCBI lineage: Eukaryota > Metazoa > Arthropoda > Insecta > Coleoptera > Brentidae > Oxystoma > Oxystoma pomonae. The sequence continues at coordinate 56,724,527 of OY998172.1, forward strand.
AAAATGACCAGACGCGAACTTATTAATCAAAAATTGCCATGATCGGGGACGTATTCATAGGATTATATATTGGACGTCACTAATATTCAGTAAACCATATCTTTGTTAAATTACTTAAATAAGGCCGATTTATCACGGGTTTAATACCCGTTAAATCATCCTCCTGGGAGGTTTTTTGTCCTACCGTGTAATCGGAGTGAAAAGACTATTTTATTAGTAAGTGGAATATTGAAATCTATTAATCTTTTCGTCCTTTTTTCACTATAAAATTGTATAGTAAGAAGATCGCGCAGACAAGGCAAAAGACTAGGCAAAATGGACGTTTATAAAATTATTTAAAAAGCAACACGTCTTGTTTCTAGAAGTAGGAAGTTCCTAATCGTTGGTTGGAAACTCTTAGTTCCAGTAAATTTTCCACCTAACAAAAATAACTTGTGTCTTCCGTGCATAGCTCTATCATTTTACTCAATCCTACCAATTTTAAATCAATTTCACGTAGATATTAACGAACACAATGGCTTCTGGACTTTATTTTTTCCATCATTGATCTATCTGTGAGCATACAGCTGCTACTGATTTAATCTATATTAAACATCAATATTAGATTGTAATCTTTTACGATGCCTATTCGCTTTTCAATATCAATTTTATAGTCTCTGGCTACCATTTTCACTATTACAACCTAGACATTATGGCCTTTTACTTTTCACACCTTTGCCTTGTTAAAATGGTTTTCTGCATTAAAGAGTGTTATGCCTTTGGTATCTATCTAATCTTGATCTTTTTCAATATCTTTTCACTTTTCAATACATTCTTTAGAGCCTTTAGCTAGTATTTCCAATAACTAAACATTACCAATTGTTACAGACTGTACAAGAGTGATTTGCATTTCTCCTCAAAGAGTCTTCGTGGCGTAAAGATCTACATTATATTGGTTTATTTAAAATGCGAAAACTACTAGACTTTTTGTAGTGCAAATTATGTTTTTCTGGCCATTTTCAAAATTTAAATTTAATCTTAAAAATGTCATGTTATGATCTTGGGGCAAACCAAAGCACATAGCAGGTATCTGTTTATCTGCACGAAAGGAACCGATCGAAAAATGGCATGAGGAAAAGACCGCGCAGCAAATTACAAAACAATCTTATCGATATATCAGCTAAGAGATCCAATTTCTATCCCAGTATCGCCTCCCGCAACAGAGAAACAGTTAAAGACAACGCAGGTTACCAACCTGCCGTGCTTCAACCTTTTTTTCTTCTTCTTCTTATTCCTTTTTTTCTGGTGTTATTATGCAATCGAAAGACCCTGAAGGCCGTTTTATCGAACCTTCAGATGCTTCTCTTTACGTCTTAGTTAGCTCGCTACTTTAATTCGCCATATGAGATAGAGAAGAAAGGGAACAAGACGATGAAGAATACGTAAAGATGTTTTAAGAGCAGGATGTTGAGCTTAATAGATCTACAGGGAGTTTACTGCGTGCTGAGAATGAAAAAGAATCATTTAATGATATTAAGCATAATTTAGTTGGCTTGCAGGAATTAAACGAATCTTAAATAATAGAATATGAGAGCATGTTGAAGAATACTGTACAAAATCAATGGACCTTATTTTGTAATTGTAATTATGAGAGAATTGAAATGCCTTAAAGATAAATATCATTAACAAAAATGTAAGAGAAAAAGAAAAACCTTGAATAAAATACATGAACAAATCACGCGTCTATTACACCCACTCTCTAAGACCAATAACATATTATTTTAACACAAAAACAGGAATACCTAACTGCAAAATCGTTTAGTTAATTGTTTGAACTTGTTTTTCTATGATTTCCTATTAAGTTTCTAATTGCAGTTCCTAAACGGTTCATACGATATTAAATTCTTTTTATTTAATTTGCCTGAGGTTACTGAAATGTTCTTAAATTTTTTGGAATGAGTATAATTTAGATGTAAGGGCTAGATTAATTTTGTTAGATCAAGATACTATTATGCACTTGTATGAAGAAGATTTTAATCAACTTTGAATGCAAATCCAATACATGTTTTTAATTAAAACAAGCAAAAATACAAACAAAAAAAAGACACTAAAAATTAAAAAGAGGCTATTTGCTAGGTAAGCTTCCTGCTCCGAGAAATGAAATAGCGACATTAAATAAGGCTTTAAAACACGACATTAATGCAATTATGCCTGATTGCAGATGATGTAACCAGTCATATAAAGCTCCCCGTTTTGGTCTTGCAAAGATTTTATTCTATGTTTTATAAGGATTTGGTATTTTGATTTTCCGATATTTTTTTTGTAAATGATTAATGCAGAAATTCTTGATATGTTTGATAAATGGCAAGGCGCTTCACTAAAGCATGTCTTAACGATTCAGAAATAAGCGAACGCAAAAAATGTTGTTAGTAGATCAATAACATCATTTTTACCGGTTGGATATATCTATTAACCTGATTGAGATATTTTTAGGATTTAAAAAGTAGCGACTTTTCATGAAATTTTATTGGAAAAGAAGGAACGAAACGAAAAAAGGAAAAATGGAATTTTGAAAAATTTTAAAATACAAATAATTTATTTTTAGTTCTATTTCATAATTAGTTAAGTTTTATACATATTTTTTCTGCTATTAAAAATATTTGTTGTCAAAAAAAGGTATTTTAGATTTTAACAAACATCTGTAAACTGCGGAGATTATACTCTCCCTAGTTCTAAGCTTCTCGACTACCAAATCAAATAATATTTTTTTTCCAAGAAACCTTTTTTTCATCTAGTGACCATTGCAGACGAAATTTCACTTATTAAACTTTAATGGCCATTCGATTTCGGCCCCCTCAACCCTTCGTTACCTAACCTCTACCTAAACCTAACCTGCTTGCAGATGTTGTAACCAGTCAAGGTTGCAAAGGTTTTATTCGATGTTCTAATCTATAATCTAATTTGGTATTATGATTTTCCCATATTTTTTTTGTAAGTGATTTTGATTTGAAATTCGGGATATGTTGGATAAATGGCAACGCGCTTTACTAAAGCATCTTTAACAAAAATGCGACGATGCCAAATGTAAATCAAAACTAAGTAGGGAAAAGTCAGAAATTTTTTCAACAAACCATTTTGTCTACCTAGAATTAGGTGATACCTAGCAAGGTCAATCGTAAGGCTCGGTTTGTGCAAAAAAGAGGGGTATGCTTTCTACTAAATTACACTCGTGCTCAAAAAAGCATATGTACCACGAACCTTTCTTTTTATTTATTTCGCACGGACAACAAATTCATTTTTTTTGTAAATTTTACTTGGCTTTGTTTTGCGCAACAAGCCTCCTCCGCATATGGCATATGCCACGAACCTTTTTTTTTATTTATTTTTAACGGAAAACAAATTCGTTTTTTTTTTTAATTTTTTTATGCCACGAACCTTTATTTTTATTTATTTTTCACAGACATCAAATTCATTTTTTTTAAAATTTTACTTGGCTTTGTTTTGCACAACAAGTCTCCTCCGCATATGGCATATGCCACGAACCTTTTTTTTATTTATTTTTCACGGACATCAAATTAATTTTTTTTTTTAATTTTACTTGGCTTTGTTTTGCACAACAAGCCTCCTACGCATATGGCATATACCACGAACCTTTCTTTTTATTTATTTTTCACGGACAACAAATCCATTTTTTTTTGGCATATATGCCACGAACCTTTCTTTTTATTTATTTTTCACGGAAAACAATTTCATTTTTTTTTTAAATTTTACTATGCCACGAACCTTTCTTTTTATTTATTTTTCACGGACAACAAATTCATTTTTTTTTGGCATATATGCCACGAACCTTTCTTTTTATTTATTTTTCACGGAAAACAATTTCATTTTTTTTTAAATTTCACTATGCCACGAACCTTTCTTTTTATTTATTTTTCACGGACAATAAATTAATTTTTTTTTTTTTTACTTGGCTTTGTTTTGCACAACAAGCCTCCTCCGCATATGGCATATACCACGAACCTTTCTTTTTATTTATTCTTCACGAACAACAAATTCATTTTTTTTTTAAATTTTACTTGGCTTTGTTTTGCGCAACAAGCCTCCTCCAGAGTGATTGTTGCTAAGCCTTAATATAAACGTAGTATAAACTCCAATTGGGGGTGGAGTTGCTGCGAACGTTGTATTTTGAACGGTCTTCTTTCAGTAACCGGTACCGTTTCGCAGGTTTCTTTTTTTTTGTCCTGCTCGCAAATTTCATATTTTTCGCTTTATTCCGATAGGTGGCGCGCTGCATATAACCATCCAACATCCCGCGTTGTTTGACGACGAAAGTTGTTTAAATTCGCTGGGTGTGGTTGTTTATGTTATGCTTCATACGCCAGGTAGAGTCCTATGTTACCCTGATGATTCCTAACAAGGATGAAACAGGCCTGTAGGTTTCTATATCCATTAGATCTTGGAGGCCTGGTCATAATGAATTTTCACGGACAACAAATTAATTTTTTTAAATTAATTTTAATGTTTTTTCGAATTTTACGCGGAACGCTTTCGACAAACACCAAGCATAGCAACACGATCGCTCTGTGTCCAAACTAGGAAACTGCCATTCTCTAAACAGGGCCCGACGCTATGTTCCGAGACCATAATCATTTCTCAAAAGCACCAAGAACAAGCTTCCCTCTCGCGCGGTAACCTAAGAAGCTACGATCTACGCTACGAGTCACCAAAGGCGTGAGAAAAACACCTGAAACTGGGAATTTAGCAAAAAGTAGAGAGTTTCAGCAAATAATCGAACGTAACGAATATTCTATTTCTAACTATAGCTCACAAAATTATAAATTGTTTTTTTTTAAATTGACTGTATGATGACAAACTTCGATCTAGCAAATCATAATTATTGACCGATTTTGGTCAACTAAACGGCATCGTAAAACCAAATAAATAAGGTTTTTAGGTTAATAAACAGAATTGACCGTTATCTAGAAATTTAAGATGAAAAATAATACACACCCTTTTAACCATTTTAATTAATTAACCATTGCCCAAAACCAACAACCCTGAACATTTAAAAAAGTTAAGGCCTGTAAACATTTGGCCATCATTTTCAAAAATATTAGAAAAGGTCATGTAAACCCAACTTAAATTTTATTTTAAAGAGAACCATATTATACCGACCCACCAATCAGGTTTTCGGCAGGGTCATAGTTGTGTGACAGCGTTAACAAAAATAGCGGACGACATCTTTGAAGCTATAGATCAGCAAAAACTAGTGGCTTTGGTGCTTTTAGATTATTCTAAAGCATTCGATAGTTTAAATCACGAACTTGTAAAGATTTTCTTGTAGATAGGTTTCAGGCTGTGTTTTTTAATGGCAAAAGTTCAAAATTTTTGAAGGTTAATACAGGGGCTCCCCAGGGTTCAATAATGGCGCCAATGTACTCTGCTTATGTTAGTTGTTTTCCCTCAGTGTTCCTGTCATGTTCAAATCACTATTACGCTGATGATACTCAGTCTTATATAACATTTTATCCATCAGAAAGCGAACAAGCAGTGACGGCAATAAATTATGATCTAAAAAACCTTTTTGAATTTTCCGAAAAGCACTGCTTCAAATTAAATGCTGAAAAATCAGCTGTAATGGTTTTTGGAGAGAAACGTGCCTGGTTTGAACAGAATTATAAAAAATTAAATACAAATAAATAATCATCCTGCCTATTACCATGTATAAAACCTTTAAAAATTTAGGATTAATTTTTGAGCACATAAATAAAAAACTACAATGCGGGTACATTAACCTAAGACTAATATATAAAAATAGATCTGTACTTACCAGAGAAATGAATTCTATGTTGTGTGAATCTTTAGTACTCTCTTATTTTCTAAGCAATGTGTCCTCTAGCGTTGTTCTTATTGTGACTTTTTTCTAACAATGTTTGCACTTTATTCATTTTATTCTTTTTTTTTTGTCTATGGGTATTACATTATATTATATTTACTTACTATATTATTATTTTAATTCGTTGTGTAAAGGTGAAGTTCCATGATCATCTGTATCTGGTTTAGTTTTTTTTTGTCTCTTGAGAATTGTGTAGTTAAGTGCCATTTCTTGTGAATTGGGTTAGGTGGAAAAACAGACACTTCTCATTCGGGGTGGTGAGCTGAATCTCCCCCTTAAGATATTAGATCATTTTGATGAAAAGGAAGTTTAGTGTTAAGGTAAATAATCAAAGCAAAAATTATAAATCTTCTGTTTCTTTGTAATATGGTATTTATTTATTTATATAGTTATTTATCAATTTTTCCCACAACAGCTTCAACACAGATGCTAAATGATTCCAAGCTTTCAGACAACCGAACGATATATTATTATGACTGCTTAGAGATCAAAAAAATCGATCTGGACGACGGTCGGGTATTAAGCGAAAACCATAGTTCCTAGATATGGTACTTCCTAGTTCGGATACCGCCCGCTGACTCGCCGAGTTGAAATACACGCAAATCGCGTGGTAAAACAACAAGTGTAGTGACAGCTACAGATCTGAGAATGTTTTACTTTTCATTTCAACGTGGTTTCGCTTTGCGTAGAAAGGTTCGTCTAAGATTACTAATCTTTTAAAAGATATCAGGATTATGATTAATGCGAATGCACTTTCGAAAAATAACAGATATTTTCTTTAAAAAATATGCTTCACACATTAAGTCTCATGCACCCGTTACACTTGAGGTGCGTTCGAGTAATGCACTCCATTCATTCTATTTGACCCTTTTTACTCCAAACCGTTCGGGTATTTAAATCGGAGTGAAAAGTGCAGTGCCTTTTAGCATTCGGATATTAGGAGTAGAGAAAAAAGAACTCGCTCCATAAGTCCAACCTCGCGAAGTAAGGGTGCCAGAGCGGGCATGCGCAGTTAGTCCTCCACCACATTTTGTGCTTTTTGGAGGCTGTTTTAAAATTATTTTGTGCAATCAGCTTCATTAAATGAACTGTTGAACTTTTCTAAAACAACTGGTTCTTTATCCGACGAAGCATCATACAATCTTCTTGGAACTTAAGTACACTCTTAACATATGAAGCATTTCCATTTTTTCGCATTCGACTGTTACAATCCCACTCCATTCCTCCCTCTTTAGGGCCACATTCATTGTCGTCCCTCAAGGCTTTCTTGTTCCTCAAGGGGTCCTTCAGAAAGAATTTCATATTCATAGTCGCGGAAGGGAGCTTTGAGGCATTCTTAAGGTCAAGGTAAGAAATAGCTACCTTCAGCCTTTATGGGCAATTTTGTGAGGTTATAAAGCCTTGGTTTTGTATTGTTTTTGTATGGCGAGTTTGTAGATGCCTATTCCTCCTCCATTTCACCTACACTTCAACCTTTACCTACCCACCCCCTTTACTTGGCTTGAATCTGATCGGTACAAAATTTTAAACCAAAATATTATCAACCCTTACTTTGTTTTTAAATTTTCCCATAGCTTCTTTAGCTGCTTTGCATCCCTATGAGCAAAATTAATATTGAAAACTTGGATAATCATTACTCAAGCTTTGTTTTTTTCCATATTTGAAATACAATGTTGTCGGATCAACCCTTCCTTTAGTCATCCTTGCCGAAGGAAGAAACTATGAATAGAAAATCAAAGGTTTCCTTGAAGGTCGCCTTCAACAAGGAAGCTCCCTTTAAGGAAAGACTATAAATTTGTCTCTGTTATCTCCTCTTATTCCTCAATGGAAATGTTAATCACTATATGCAACCCAACACATCTATACTTGGTTCAATAGTCAGTACCATATATACTAAACTGCCTGGTAACATACAGTATCACACGGCGAGATATAATTGGTACCATAACAATATTTAATGGCCTTCCACTACAATAGAATTAGTATTTTATTACGTATTAATGCGCCCGGATTAAATTCCCAAGATGCCTCGTATTGTGAGCATATTTATGTATGAGCATTAGGAAGTGATCTTCTTTGATCGCGTTTGTTACGGGTGTTAATGGGAAGAAGTATTATTTTTTAATTGAGACGTTATTATACATAGTGTTAAGTCGAATTAGTGGTAATGTTTTTTCTCTCACCTTAGGTGAATCAAATCAAATCAAAATGAAGATAGATAAATATAGTGGGAATGTTTTTTCTCTCACCTTAGCTGAATCAAATCAAATCCAAATTAAAACTGATAAATATATGTGGGGTGTTAAAAAAAATCGATATTTCTAATTTTTCTAATAACTTTTTTAATATTTGTCATAGTCCGGAAGATACTGCAAAAAATAATTAAGCAACGAAACTTGGCACGCATACTTATTGGACACTTAAGTCATTTTTAAGACATGTAGCCAGCATAAAGTCCCTGCAGAGGACCCCTATTCCCGAAAGTCAAATACAAAATTCGTAAAATTTACCTGTTACTTAATTAAGGTGATTTGTTGAGTGTCTCAACTTTTGACGTAAATTATCAATAACATCTCCCCAAAAAGCAATAAAGCTATCAGATTTGGCAACAAACATTTGCCGCTTTATCAACTAATGTTTAAGATATGTAGCCAGCAAAAAGATATGGTGGAATAAATAAAATTGGTACAATTATTCATTGGGCCCTTTAGTACCAAATTAAAAACACGGATTTTGCAAAGGACCCCTATTCATTCATCATTCAAACTTCATTAAACTTACAGATTGTGCTGAGGTATAACAGACAATATTATTTGTTGAATTTGGTCTGGGCTTTGAACCGTCTATTAAAGGCCCCTATTCTTTAAAAATATACTCAAAAGTCGTCAAAAGCTTTTGAAATATGATAAAACAACCAAATTATGTACAAATTTTTATATATATTGCCAAAACAAGGTCGCTCACTAAGGGCCTCAATTCCCGACGTTGATACGAAGGGCCCCAATTCCAGAAGTTGGTACTAAGGACCCTAATGAACATTTGTGCCAAATTTTATTGCTCTACAATAATTTCTTAAAATCTTACAAATTTTGTGTTTTACTTTCGAGAATAGAAGTCCTCTGCAGGAAACTTCATGGTGGCTACATATTTCAAAAATTACCTCTTCACTAAATATGCGTGCTAAGTTACATTGCTTAATCATTTTTTGCACGGTTGTCAATGACAATTAAAAATGATTACTGAAAAAATTATTTACTTTTAATTAAACTTGGTTGTGAAGCTTAACTATCTAGCTTTTAAAGAAATGTAACAAATACACTGGAATCAAATCCTACCCTACCCTACATAACAAGAAATTTGTAAAAATCTCGAACTGAGGAGAACCTGAGGATTTATTTCGTTTAAGTAGTCACAAAGTTATCGCTGATTAAAAAATGGATAATATTCAAAATTCAGCTAAAGTGTAAATCAACACAATCACATTTATGGTTAATATGTTTTTTGGGCTGGGTTTATTATTATTTCCTCCTTACCATTCCTGCGATTTAACTATGAGATAATAACGGGCCTGGCCCTTGCATTTTCCGAAAAAAAGCCGTAGCAATAATAACTCTCCCAATCAAGTTAGCCAGAAAAAATAAAAAACCCCTTCGGAGGGCCCTCGACAAAAAGGTGCATCAGTCGGGGGTGCACGGGAGGTAGAGCAAAAAGGGTCCATTATGCGGCCTAATTGCCAGACCTACGGCCGCCCATCTACCACTACTACTACTACTACTAGCCTGGAAAAAATGCCGAGTCAAAAACGCGGAGCCTGGCCAAAAAACGAAATTGCTCAAATGCTATAAATTTACAATAATGAAGCACTGATGAACTTGAACTTTTTTGTCCTTAATTGTATGTTTCAAAGCCTGGAGCGGTGTTCTTTTGCAATTATAACACTATAAACATTAATGTATTTTTATTATTTATTAATTAACGGTTGTCTATCGTGTGGGATAGTTCTACCATGGAGTATACCAATCAGAGGTCAACATATTAAATTTTCTTAGCTACAATAATGTCGTTTTATTATAGCAAAGCAAGTGATACCTATTATTATTTTGAACGTTTAGTATTTTATGGTTTCTGGATAATTTGTTCATTAAGGAAATAATTTTATAGAGAAAACAAAATTTGCTAGCAATATGAAAAATTCAAGAAAGGAAATGCATTTTACCAAAGAGCATATAGATCTAAATAGGGAGGACACGTAATGGTAATATCCGACCAGCAAGCCAATGCGAGTTTTTGATTATTAGCTGAATGCGCCAGGATGAACCGGGGTAATATTTAATTAAACTTAAAACAGCAATAATCCCGTGCGCTGAATAAATATCGATTAATCACTGGCGTAAATACTATATTTAATGCAATTTTAAATGAACTTGTTGCTTGTTGCTCAGAGAGCTGGGAGAATATATTTTTAAAACCTTTATTATATAATTTAGGTTTTCTTCGGTAAAAAATAAGTGTCTTTTATTTATTTTTTAAATATTTTGCTATCTAAGGTTACTTCAATTTTGCTAAAAAAACAAACATTTGCAGCAAACCACCCAAACTATGCTTCTATACCAAATTTTAATAACCCCGTCATTTCCGAATGTTTGAAAAATAAATGATTAGGAGAACAGAATGGGTGAGAAGGTATGTGAAAACTGATGGTTTCATGTGATAAATTTTCTTGTATATTCCTTCAATGGTTCTGTTCTCCTAATCCAAAAGAGGCGGCTGTGACGTAACCGTGTCAATTCCCATCATGGAAAGGAAGCCTTCTCTAAAAGAGAGAGACAAAGACATTTATTTCAGAAATCTAACACCTGATTATGATTTTTCTTTTAAATTTGACCGCCAAAAACGAAACCTTGCAAAAGAGTAATGTTTAATTTAAAATAAAAGAAAAAAACCGGCGCCGCAGGGCAACATTTTTGGGGAAAATGGTACGTAATTTCGTCGGAGAGGGGGTCGATCGCCTCCCTCTGTATTCGCCACCTGTGACTGTACGGCACTGGTCTGTTGTCTGCAGCGCAACGCGGGCGATCGATATTATGGATAGTTCCCAACGCGGAACTCGTCCAAAAGAATATGCTTTTCCTGTGCGCCGCACTGCTTTGGATCAATAAAAATAAGCAAGATTGAAAGCAAAAGTGGCGCAGCAAGTTTCCAACTCAAGAACTAAAAAAAACGATAGCTGCACCACTTGGTTTTCAAGTCATTTGAGCGGGGTCGCGAATTTACCATTAGGTGTCCTCTCTATTTCTCTATTTATATTTATATGCTCTCGGATTTTACTTTGTGCGGCTGCATTTATTTATATTTCAATCAACCAGAAAATAGGAACCATGACCATACCCGAGTATAACAAACCAAATGTTATACTCTGGCCGTACCAGACAACAGCATATTTAAAAACTGTTGCAAAGAAAATAAAGATAGATCATCATCATTCATGACCAACATTTTTTTTCTGTGTATGGGCAGATCTACAGAAATAGGTAAAAAAAGAAATAATATTTAGCACAGACATTTTTTTTGAAAAAATAGTTCGATCCATATGGGTCAGAAGTTAAAATAGCAATTTTTCCTTTGGGATCAGTTCTAGTTTTAATTTAAATAATATTTGATGTAAAGATTTTTTATTTTTTATTCAAAACAAAAAAAGTAAAAATAAAATAAAAATCTCCAGGGAACTGAGATCCAGGGGACTGAGAAACTCATTTTAATTTTTTTTCAAAGACTAAAGTTCTAAAAATCTAAAAAGAGATTTAGCGACAAATAACAAAATCAATGAATAGCGAGCTTTCTCTCAAAAAAGGTACTGATGAGCACCACAAGTGCGAAATCCGGATCTACAGTTACCATTACCTTTTTTGAGGGAAAGCTCGCTATTCATTGATTTTACTAAAGTTCTTTTTGTGTTATCTTACAATGCGTAAAAAGAAAACATACTTTTGATTTCAAAAAGCTGTATATTCCTTTTCTATTAAAACCTTTTGTTATATTTTTCAAGTTTTCTATTGGTACTTTTAGCGAAAACACGCCATGGGGCTGAGATTTGGGGTACTTAAGCATAAAAAAATATAAAAAATTAAATATTTTTTAAATAGAATATTTGAGCACCGATGACTTTGTATGTGTTGTGTTAAAAAAATATGTTTGATAAAGAACAGACTCTCGCGCTTTAATGCCCTGATGTCACTTAAAAGTAGAATTAAAACAAAATCGGAAGTAATATCGCTCAGCGGCGTTCCTAAGCAAGGCAGCCTCCTGTCAGAACCCGGCAATTTCCAACAATTACCGCGAAATTTCTGACATAATCGCCAGGGGTCAGTGCGACCATTATACAGGGCGAACAATCATACATTAATGTGCGGAGTGTTAAGCGGGATTCATAAATTTGACGTTTGCCGATGCCGTTTTTCGTTCAACATAAAAAATAAACAAAAGGAAATCAATATTTCCATTCATATCTTTTTCCGTTCGTAGCAATTTCGTAGTACAGTCACGTGATTAATGTTTAAATTTTTCAGTTTTGTGGTTTGTTGTAAATAAAACTGTTTTTTTTTTAATAATGGATGATTTTGAAGAAAATATGTATGGTAAATGTATTCCACAGGAAATGGGGGGCATCTATCTATGGACCTTATTTTATATCTGCGAGTACTTTTTTTCCTTTTAACTTATAAAGCTGCACTTATGCAACGCTATAAACCGAAAAAAAAATAGTTCGTAGCAACGGCATGACGGTACCGTCGTCGGCAAACGTCAAGTTTATTAATCCCGCTTTAATGTTTTTTTGGGGTTCCCTCTAAGCAAGATCTGTTAACTTGCAGGTTTTCAACGTTGAAAAAATGAAGAATTGATGTAACTTTGTATACGGTAAGAAAAATGTTTAAAAAAAGTAAAATGTAAATTCAAAATTAACATTCTATGTGAAAGTATCGCTGACACGCGAAAGAAGCGCTAATTTTACGTTAATATTTAATCTTGGATTTAACAAGAAATGTAAACGATAAAGTAACTGAAAAATAATATTATTTAAAGTTTAATAAATGTCAGTGTCGAAACAAATTTGCTTCTTTACAGTTACATGATATTACACAATATTGTAAGTTTATTAAATGTCAAATTTAAAACAAATTTGGTTCTTTATTGTGACATGACAAAATACACTATTTCGGATGTTTATTGGAAAATGACAAAATACAATTCGCTGAGGGATAAAAAGACACTTTAGTCACATGGTGTATATACTATTTTTGGCACTTTGGCACTGAAGATTGCGCCACTGGACATACCCAATTGGCAATCTTTCAAACTCCAATACAGCAGCGAAGCGGAACCGCCTCAGATTCGGGACCATTAATCCATTTATTTGGCTGTAGTGAGGCCATTGTAAATATTAATGTGACACACAATAATATCAAATAGTTTAAGAATTTATAGGTTAGGTTAGTTCTTTTTCATATTGTATTCATGCCTATTTTCTATAAATGTTCCTAAAATGCTTTTTTACCTTCATTCGTTCTGACGTTAAGTTAATGTATATAGCCTGAGAACAAGGAGCGGGACTAAAATATTTTAGTCCCGGGATAAAAAGTACGTTTTTAGCCCCTGAAGTGCAAAAATAATATAATGGACTAATTTAATTGTAACGAAATAAATAATCAAGTGGTTTTTATAACATACCAACCCAACCCACATAAAAATACGAATTTTTAAACAATCCTTAGTTTTCGGTAGAATTGGATATACACAAACCTATACGTCCTGTAGAATTATAGTAGAGCGCTACGGATTTTATGTCGGTGCGCGGTAAAAGTGCTGACGAATTGCGTCAGACACTAAACGGTGCTGCAGTAATCGTACGGCTCTCAGCGTGGTACTTTTACTCTTTGGCACCCAAAGGTCGTACAGGGTGGCCAAATTTTCAAATTACCGACTCTTTGGTAAAGTCTGATTAATTTTCTTTGCGTCCGAAATACGATAGCAAAAGCAACTGCTAGCATTTGCACAGTGGCGTTGTAACGGGGGGGGGCGGTTGGGAATCCCCTCCCAAAACTTATTACTAACTTTGCAATAGATGCCGTTTGTTGACTTTGGAGCTGTAATGTTTTTTATACCTATTCCCCCCCCCCCCGCGAGAATTTTCCTTACCACGCCACTGCCATTGCAGTGGGAGCCAACTTTAAAAACTAAACGATACCGCAACTTCGACACGTATGTAGCAAAAGTTTTTATTTTGTGAAATAACAAATTTTCCGTTACACAAGTTGATCATAAAAAGTCGAAAAACTACAAGGAAAAAATATATAGTAGCACCATGTTAATCCAAGCCAATACATACATAGATACATAACTACATACATACATACATACATGCATACATACATACATACATACATACATACATGCATACATACATACATACATACATACATACATACATACATACATACATACATACATACATACATACATAAATACATACATACATATATACATACACGTTGATCCTACCCAAAGAGAGCGTGACTGTCCTAGCTCGAACGCGACTCAAACTTTAGTATCGTTCAGCCCAGAACGTCCAGTCAGTAATTTAGATTTCCGTACCAACATCACCCTGTACATCTACTTTTACTCCATCTCGAGCATTTTGTATAATAAGTGGAAAGATCGCGGGCATATTTTACCTTTATGACAGGGTCAAAGTCAACTATAAGGAAGTAGCGGAATAAACTAAAACTGAAAGTTAAAATGCTGCATTAAACGGCGGGGTGTATTCCGCTGTCAGGGCCGTTATTTTTGAAACTACGAAAAGAAAATCGGGATTAAAATTTAATATATATTTTGATTTTTTTTTCGGAAAATTTCACGTTAAAAAATCTATTTTTTATTTTGAATCATTTAAAAATGATTTATCAAATAGAAACGACCACTTTTTTGTCTAACATTTCATTGTATTTTTAAATACTACTACTTTGAGGTGGTTCTTTGTTCTACTCATTGAGCTTATAGTTTATTGTAATTCTACTTCAAAACTGTTAAACATATTTCTAAAGGACCTATGTTTGGTAATTTTTAAAACCAGAGGATCTCAAATTCTATTTAAAAATACACATTTATTTAAGAAATCAACAATGTTTCTCAAAGTCGTACCTAACAACTAGCAGCTTTGCCTGCGGTTTTTTCCCAATTTTCTGTTATTTTTTTATAATGTTTATTTATATTTGATTGACACGAAAATGACTTTTCACACACACAACCCATTACAGGCGCAAACAAGGACCCTGAAATGTAGAGTTACAAAATTAACGAGAAAACACTCTTCAGTGGACTCGTGCCAGAAGAAACGCCTTCGACAAAACGAAAACACAAAAGCCCTAACTTCACAAACGTGTAACCTTGAGTTGACCAATGAAAACGTGGAACGCAAAATGGGTTTTAGTCTCTCATACTCATTCCATTCTATAAAAAATTGGGTGTTTGTGCTCCCCGAGTCCAAATCAAATTCAGGGATCGGTCTCATTTCTTAGGCATGCATGCGCGTAAAATGCATATTTTTCAATCTAAAATTTCGAAGAGGTTTTAACAAAAAGCATCTTTTTTTCCGGGGATGGCATCATTCCCCGAAAAATATGTTTTTTTCCTTGGTTATATCCAAGCAAAAATAAAAGCCTTATAGAATCTATTAAAGTCTTGCGTTCGTTGACCAATTGTTATTTTTTTGTTAAACCAAGAAACACGGTTTAATTTTTTTTTTCTAATGGAAAACGATGCAAGAAACCTGGCTTGCGCAGATCCTCTTATTTATCTTTCATTACCTCATTTCACTACGCGACGGGAGTGCTTCGTTCTCGAATTTGACGCGGTTTAATGTTGGCTATTTCGATTTCATGATCCAGGAAATCGGCCTTGTCAAAACTGTTGTGAAATCTTAGGCAAATAGGCGAAGCTTATGGCTCTTAAACGTGCTATAAATGCAAGAGATTACCATTAGGAAAGAATATGATGATAGCGATAAAAACAGAATCGAAATGTAAACGCAATAAAGATAAAAAAGAGAACATCCAAGACATCATATAATCTGGCTTGCTTAGACCATAGTAGTTCTCTGTTCTCAATATAAATTAAGAGATTGTTTGCCTTCTTACGGATGTCAAAAATCAAAAAAATAATAGCATGTCCCTAAAATGTTAGCTCAAATTAGGCATTGTTGACCTCATTGACAGCCATATTGTCTGAGAGTAACTGCCATTGTAAATACTGCAGAGAAAAAAGTTTTGTAAACCAAACAAGTATTTATTTGAATCGTATAAATATTTATTTCTATCAAAAAAGATTTATTTGACTTAGATAAAAAAATATATAATAAATATTTGTTATATATATATAAATAATGACTTCGATTGTTCGGCAGTTGGACCCTTAAAAAGAGAAGAAAGGTAATAATTTTTTAAAATCAGATGTACTATCAAAAAAATGAAGAGAAAGAGGAGTTCAGCCTTTAAAACAAGAAAATTTGAGTGACACTTTGATTCGAATTTGCTCTGAAGAAGAAAATTGCCGGAATGATTTGAATCCTATATCCGTCTAAATAAGACTAATTTGAAACACAAATTTCATCCAAGTAAAAACTTGCCAATCTACAAAGTTAACA
The DNA here is from genome assembly GCA_963921995.1 of Oxystoma pomonae. Taxonomy (NCBI): domain Eukaryota; kingdom Metazoa; phylum Arthropoda; class Insecta; order Coleoptera; family Brentidae; genus Oxystoma; species Oxystoma pomonae. The sequence goes on from OY998172.1 coordinate 56,741,098, forward strand.
ATTTGTGGAAAGGCCACACAAGGACTACAATATGGCCGCTTGTCAAAAATAAAGTGTCCTAAAATGTCTATAGTTTTAGGCTCAAAAATAATGAGACCAAATTTTTCAAATTTTTCTTTAAAAAAATTAAGACCAAAAAAAATTAGACTTTAAAACGAGCAATGTTACAAAAAGATACAAAAGTGCTAAATTGAATCTTTTACAATATGAAGAGACCAAAAGAAGCTGTTGGGAGAAATCTCCACAATTGTTCCACCTGACGTACCGTGACATACCTAGCCGCTAGGGGTCACCACGGTCGATCAAAGAATATTGACCGGTGTTCGCAGGCAATTTTAAAACCATCAAACAATAACAATTTATAATAGGTAGTGATTTCTTGGCTGCTGCACTTGACCGACCATCTAACGTAATGGTTACTCTATACCTACATAATTTCAAGTCCGAAAGGTGAAATGGCTGCTACAACTTTTACTTTTTATAAAGTTATATTGTGTAAATAGTCAGTTAATCTATCAGTAATCGCAGTAATTGCTGATAATATAAAAAATAATAGTGAATTGTGGCAAATAATAAATATATTTATCTCAATCATTACTACCTACATGATAATGATTAGGGACTTATCGGTACATAAAGTCAGCATAGCCTGACTCGGCACTATTTCTGACAGTTTCGCATGAAGGTTGAAAGATTTCTGACATTTTCGTCATCTAAACATGCTCATATTGTGCCATTCTTAAAGTTGACAAATTAAAGTTAATGCCGTCCGTTATTGGGGACTTATCGGTACATAAAGTCGGCATAGCCTGACTCGGCACTATTTCTGACAGTTCTGTACGAAGGTTGAAAGGTTTCTGACCTTTTTGTCATATAAACATGTCATCTAAACATGCTCATATTGTGTCATTCTTAAAATTGACAAATTAAAGTTAATGCCGTCCTTTATTAGGGACTTATCGGTACATAAAGTCGGCATAACCTGACTTTAATAAAGACGGCACTATTTTTGACAATTCCGCACAAAGTTTAAAAGAATTCTGACACTGTTGTTGTCTAAATAAATCATCTTTGCTATCAAAATAATGTCGACTTTCATAATGTTTGTGCCTGCCTTTAATAAAGGACGGCATTAACTTTAATTTGTCAACTTTAAGAATGGCACAATAAGAGCATGTTTAGATGACATATTTATATGACAAAAATGTCAGAAACCTTTCAACCTTCGTACGGAACTGTCAGAAATGGTGCCGAATCAGGCTATGCCGACTTTATGTACCGATAAGTCCCTAATATAGGCAGACACAAACATTATGAAATTCGACATTATTTTGATAGCAAAGATGACATATTTAGACAACAACAATGTCACAATCCCTTTAAACTTTGTGCGGAATTGTCAAAAATAGTGCCTTCTATATTAAAGATAGGCTATGCCGACTTTATGTACCGATAAGTCCCTAAGAACTTATGGTCTAAATAAATTTAGTTTTTTTACATTTGTCTAGGCCTGACTTCAGATGAAAGAACTACTAATCGCTTTAACGTTTCTCTTAATAAAAACAGTATTTTCAACACAAATCCGATATTTGGGCAGCACTAAAACGCTCAAAAAGTCCAAGACTCGCAAGGAACCGTAGCCAAAAACTAACAGACATGGCTGGAAACGAAAAATCTGATAACCTACCAAGAAATTCATCAATCTCGCTTAGAGGCCAAAAGAAACCAAAACAAACATTTATTTTAACACTTGGTTTGGGCTGCCCATTAAAAAAAAAATCTGCCCTAAACGAACTTTTATACAAAGCTTACCGGTATATTTTTTCTGCTAATTCTTATTGATCAAGAAAATAAGATTCGAAGGCAAAGATAGACGCGGAGATAAAACATATTGAAACATGCTTCAGTGTCTTCCAAACTGTCATAGATTTATGGATGAACGTGCGTCATTTCATAATGTTAGCTTAGGTTAGTTGGTAAATCCACTTTGATGGATTTTAAAAATTCATCAATTGAAATTTTACATTTTTTTTTTAATCAAAAAGTTTACAAACTTGCTCGTGTTCTCAGAAATAAAAAAATTTCATCTTTATTATTAAGGCATTTTTTATCCTTAATTTGTTTTGTTTCAGGTAATTCATCGCTCACTTAAGCTTGATATTTCAAAATTAGGATAGAAACAGGAAACAAAGGTAAGACAAACATAAATTTATAAAGTTCTCAGAACTTTAGGCAAAACTCAAACGCAACATAACAGAAAGGATTCAAAACGTGCGTTACGAATTTGTAAATTTGTACGAAGAAAATTATCCCAACATTAATTTAGAACTTGATAAACCAAAATTATCCTGAAATGTACCCAATTTCAAAAACCACAGCATTGGGCAAATCATTAATCAAACTGTTTCAATGGATCGTGAATATCACATGAAATGATTGGTTGTCGTTTTTGCAAACCGCATAAAAGCGTTGTAAAAATTCACTTTTTAGAGCCGTGGATTTAAGAAAACCAAGCAAAACTCGTGGGAGAACCAAGTGTCTGCATCTACAAAACCACAAATTAGATCTTTTTTTTTTCAAAATCTGCAATAGTAGATCAATTTTTTCAAACAACTAACAATTCAACCTAATTTAGGTACTCGGCAACAGCGTCCATAAAAACCCACTAAACTTTTAAAGCCAGCTCGTTACTAGTTCCTATATAATTTTTGATCCGTTTTGAGCTCAGAGTGCTGAAAATTTTAACAACTAAACCGATTGGGTAATTGAAATAATTGAATGTTTGTTTTGAACACCGCATATAATTTCGAGAATTTCGAATCGGAGCCCTTTTGGAATTCTAGACTGTTTTTGTCCAGTAATTGCAGATACTCTGCATTATTGGCTCTCGAAGGAGAAAAAAACGATTGGTGGTCGATTTTCTTAATGTACTTTTGATTGCTGGTACTGTGCAAAACGCCATATAGACGATTATTGAAAACGATATTGTTCATGCAGAAAGAAAATTAGTGACCCTTTGGTTGATTTGAGGAATGTAGATTACTGCGAATTGGCTTAGGAATCAATTTCACAAAGTAAAATCTTTTAAAGTGGGATTCCGCACTGTTATAAATAATGGTTTAGTTTGAAAACATTATTAAACACAGAATTCAAAAAGTATTCCTACAGTTATTAATGGTACTTTTAACAATTAGATTCCTAATTCAATTATATTTATGTCTCTATTTACCAAAGTTAAAATTCGCTAATTGAGTTTTAATTATAATTAATTGGTTAAAAACTAACCATAACCTAATCATAAGCATATATTATTTTGTTTGCTTTTCCTTGCGTTTTTGTTTGTGTTCAGTACTACATATCACTATGACCTGTGCGACAAAATAAATTTTCATCACTAGCTTAATTTAGACGTACGTGGACATTGCTGTCTTTGATCATAAAATCTGGTAACCTACCAAAACAAAATTATCTAAAGTTGATGTAATCTATACGGACTTTTCTAAGGCGTTTGATCGGGTGGATCATAACACTTTCTCTATGATATAAGTTTTACAATTTCAGCTGACCGAAATTTTTCTGTCGGATCACAGAGTTGTTTGTTGACTCTATATTTGAATGCTTTCAGAACAGTGAAGACCTTGTATTCTCTGACGATTTAAAGGCCTTCAGAATAATTAACAGCTTTAGTAATCAATAAATTTTGCAAGATGACTTGGACAGATTAATTAGTTGGTGTAATAATAATAAACTAAATTTAAATATATAAAAATGTTGCCAGATTAGTTTATTTAAGGGTAAAAGAAACTATAACATTCCATAAATGGTCAGCCTCTAAAATATGTCTCCAATCTTAAAGTAATTTTTGATAAAAACGTATAAACAAAGTTTAGTACAATCATCTAAAATTTTAGGTTATATTTTAAGAAATTGTAAGTTTTTCTGTGGATACTATCAGAGGTATATACTGTTCTTTAGCTAAGGTCAATACATAATAGCACTGTTGGAAGAGTTCAGCATAAGTTTCTTCGTTTCTGTGCGCTTAAATTAGGAAATGTTATTGAGGATCATGTTTATTCTACTCTGGAAAGGCAACTAAATCTAAAAAGTCTAGAAGTGCAAAGAACTTGTGCTGGATAAACTTTTCTGTATGGTATTGTACACAGGAAAATATATTAAATTTAGTTTCGGTTAACTAGTTGGTGCTTAGTTAACCACATTTTATGATTAAGCTAAACGGTGTTTAGAATGGGGTGTTTTATATTGAAATTTTATATTTGCAAGGACATATTCTGAACACCGATCAGTGCTTAATCATGATCAGAGCTAAATCGAGAAATATTTGCGTTAGTGGAAATAAACAACGTTTCTAAGATTTTTTTAACCTGTTCTAATCATTGTAGTCGAAATTCCCAAAAAAAAACAAAACAAGGCATTTAGCTCATGATACGCCAGTGTGTTTTTATTTGAAATTCCACCGGCACCACCACGTACCGTTCCTTTGTAAATGTTCGTTCGTTAAATTCGAAAAACACTCAATAGCGGCGGTTTGTTATATTCTATTACCTACTACTAACTGGCAGTAGTATTATTTGGATAATTAGTACTCACTTGGCTTCCGAGAAGCAGTATTTGGTCAATAGAATATTATTTGTTTCTTTAGTTCTTTAACAAGCAGATTTGTTCTACAAATTTTTAGCTGCAGAAAAATATTTTTAATGTAATCCTTTTTCATAATTAAAATTCTTTCATTTACGACAGCACCATTTCCTTCCATATTTTTAGTTTATTTTTTAAAATTAGGTTTGTGTCTCCTTGTTTAAGTGTCATGTTCTGTTTGAACATGGGCTTTATCATCAGTGCCTTCATTTTATTTTTCTATTATTAATTATAAGATATTATATTTGTTATTTCTAAAAAACTGGTCAAAATATTCAAATTTCAATAATTTCAAAATTAAAAGCCTATGCATGCAACTTTTACGAAACATACGAAAAAGTTTCATAGTGTGATCCTAGCTTTACAGATACTTTCAGTCGCCTCGCCCTGCATTCACGTCATGAACTCTGTGAATCCAAATCACATTAATAATCTTTAAACAAAAATAGATTAATGCCTTATTTTTTGTTTTGTGTAGCCACCAAAATTAAAAGCCTATGCATGCAACTTTTACGAAACGTACGAAAAAGTTTTATAGTTCTCAGTCGCCTTGCATCCACGTTATGTACTCTGTCCATCCAAGTCAAATTAGTAAAAAAAGACATGCAACTTTTTGACAAAAATAGATTGATGCGCCATTTTTCGTCTAGTGTAGCCACCAAAATTAAAAGCCTATGCATGCAAATTTTACGAAACGTACGAAAAACTTTCATAGTGTGATCCTAGCTTTACAGATACTCTCAGTCGCCCTGCATCATAAACAAATAGCGCTTCTTCCCCATTATTTAACAATGTTGACACAAGTTATTCGGACCATATATTTTCCGTGAGTACCAACAGAGGAAACCCGTAGACCATCCGGCACTGGGTTCTTATCTATTGTGAGTACCAAAGGGAACCGATTCCGGTTCCGCACGGTCGATCTCGGATTATTTGACTTATTCGCTATTTGTCTAGCAGATAAACAATTCTGACCAGAATACGGACATCTTAAAGCGCATTTATAACCGAGCCGTTCAACATTTAACAATCAAATACGTTTAAAGTCGACTTTATTTTAAATCGATTTAAAAAAAGGGTGAATCCTTAAGACAGGGTTCCCACCAAATTCTCATTTCCAAATTCCCTGAGTTTTCCAGGTTTTCCCTGACCATGTTTTAAAAATTCCAGGTATTTTGTGGATATAAATTGCTCTACTTTTGAAAGCTCAAATTTAGCAAGTATTTATATTATCGAGATAAAAGGCTAAAAAGCAGATAAATAAAACGAGAAACTTTGAAACTTTATTTGAAGACAAAAACCACAGGAACCGAATTCGTTAAATCCTAAAAAGAAATTAGATACTCAACAGTATTAAAAATAAAAGACTAATTTGCCTACCTCTACCAATATTTTTTTGGTTCAACTAGCAAGTTACAAAACTAAATTGCACGAAGTGTTAATATATATGCACCAGACCAGCATAAGCTGGAATACGGAAAAACTCAAGACAGAACAAATACAGGAAATATACCAGAAACCAATTACTCAAGAAACAAAAGAACTGCAATGGGGCTACAATATAAAAGAGAAAACAAAGAAGGAAGTAGTTTGATGACGACTGTAGTAGAGCGACGTAAAGACGAAATACGACCAGGAAAAAATGCTTCAACACCCAACAGCATCTAATATAGAAGAGTATAAACAACAAAGATGTGAAGCACGCAGAATGATATAAAGGAAAACGAGAGACCACCATCTAAATATAATAAGAGAAATAAAGGAAAACAGACAAAACAACAAAATAAAAGAATACTTTCAGGGAATAACAAAGCACAAAACATGATACCAACCCAGAACCGAAAACTTCCCCTCAACAAACAAATAACAACTGAGAAGTAATACCGATACTACACCCATAAGCATAGAGACAAGATTTTCACAGTTAGACAGATAATGGAAAAATGCTGGAAATTTGACAGAGAACTTCACCAGATGTTTATTGATTGATAACAGGTATTTGACAGATTATGTAGAGCAAAGTTGTGGGACGCAATGCAGAAACTGGGCTTTTAAAAGCTAACATCCCTGGTAAAAATGTGTACGGAAAATACAAGGTGCAAGATAAGGGTGGAACAGAGCTACTCTGATTCTTTGGTATCAACAATGGGCTTAAGCAGAGTCGAGACTCTCTTTCACCCCAACTCTTCAACATAGCATTAGAATATGCAATTAGGAAAGCCAAGATTGAGACACCAACGGCTATATTCCACCAGAAAAGACACAACCTACTACTGGCCTTTACATATGATGTTGACATAATTGGCAACAGCAGGATTAATCTTAAAGACTCGTTGCACCACAATATTTCTGCATCCATAACTGATTGCTTAATAAGAAAAGATTACAAAAAAGGAGCAGAACCCTTTTTGGCAGTGGAAGCAGAAGTTGCTGTGGAGGTTCCTTCACTTCCAGTAGTTGATGTAGATGTAGGTCCATTGTCATTTTGAGCCAAGACTGATAGTGTATCAGTTTTCTTGATTAACAAAGACAATTTTCTTGAGTTTTTTTTGAGCCCTACACTTTACATGACCACTGCTCTTAAAATGGCTTGAGATGGCCTGACGCCCCATATTACTCAATTCAATATTTTTTAAACAAAGCTTACAATATGCTTGATATTTATTGGTTTTCACAACTTGTAGACACTGCCACTCTGGTGGACTTATGGAAGGACTTATCCAGTCTAATTAGAAACTTTTTTTTCGACATTTTAAATTCTTGCTCCTAAAAAAATTGAAAATTCTCGAAATCTCGCATCGCAAATATTGTCGGATTAGAAAAAACGCGCTAGACTACACTTGAAAGTTGTAACAGAAGATAGCGCGATGTGTGCTTAGGACAAGGAGAAATAATACCAGGTGATATTTATTATTTCGAAACGAAAACCAAATATGTTCAATAAACACAATCTGCCACCCTGGGTAATGATGCGGTTCTTGTCCTTCACGTTTTAAAGAGCTTTCCTATCTCTTTTCTCTTGCTCTTGGATTTTAGGTGGACTGATTGAGCGCGAAACAGATGTTGAGCTTATATACGAGATGAGCAGAGAAGAACTCACATAATATTTTTTACAAATTTGGTTGGAAAAATAGGTTGAGAAAGAGAAATTCCAGGTTTTGTGTGCCAATTCCCTGACTTTTGAGGATTTTTTTGGTCATTCCCTGACTTTTCCAGGTAGCTCTCAAAATTCCCTGACTTTTCCAGATTTTTCAGGTTTTCCAGGTCAGTGGGAACCCTGTAAGAGTACAGAATTCGATAAAAAAAGATTCTTCTTTCTTAACAATGGAACTTTCTGATAATTATTAAGTTTATTTTTTTTCTGTTATTTTTGTGCAATATTGGTGTAAGTATGACACATTTTGTCCGTTTTCAGCACCCTATACCTGGCACCAGAAAAAAGTACCATTAAGGAAACCTTGTTCTAAGTTTCGTTTATCAAACAATACCGTCTGTATCGAAATGCGCATGTGCCAACACGATGCGTCTGCTTCGATACGTTACCGTATCCAAACCAATGCAAAATCTGTCTCTGTCTCAAATGGTGAATCAAAACACTCTAATAACTTGCTACCACGGCTTAGTCCACTCGATTAGCTCTTATGCACTGCTAGCATGGGGGCATTCTTCACATGCAGAGCTAGCTTTTAGGGTACAAAGACGTGCTATTCGGATAATAGCAGGTTTTAAATACAAAGACGATTGCCGGGAAGCATTTAAATCTTTAAATATACTTACTCTGCCCTGTCAGTATATACTGCTTTGTCTGCTATACATAAAGGAAAACATTTCAGAATTTGTAAGACATGTTGATGTACACAACATTAACACCCGCAATAAAACCAATGTTCTTTGTCCTTTTCAAAGACTTGCAAAGGCCAGAAACGGAAAAAAATTTTATGGTATAAAACTCTATAACACACTTCCTGAGAGTATTAGGGGCTTGGAGTACAAAATTTTCAAAAAAACTATGAAATCATTTTTGATGGGTCATGCTTTTTACAACCTGGAGCAATTCTTTAATGGTAATTTTTCCCACTTGTGATATTTTAAAATCTGACATACATTTTTCTTTTTAATTGTAAGTCTTTGTTTTTTGTAACTATATATATTTTTTTGTATTTTGTAGGTTTGTAAATGTTGTAGTTCTTTTTCTTTTGTGTATTTATTGTTCAAATATTTTTTATTTTTAAATTGTTTTAAATTTAATATTTTAATATCCCTACTGGGTATTCTTAGGTTTTATAACTGACATGTTTTTTTTATACTTTACTTAGTTATTTTAATTTTATATTTTTAGTTTTGTGACATTTTCCATATTACTGTATTAGACATTATTTTGTATTGTAAAGTTGACTTGTTGAAGTGCGAAAGCATATTTAATACTAATAAAAGAATCTTGAATCTCGAATTTACCTATTCTTTGGTTCCATTTTGTGATCTATGATCTCATTCGAAATATTTGGTCGGTTGAATAAAGTGGATACGTTACGTACGCATCTAGGCTGTGCTTTATACTTTTTTTTGATAGGTCACTAATCATCTTTCTATACGTATACGGATAGGGATAAGTGTCTATTATTTAAAAAAAAAAAAATCACCTAAATTTAGGTCAAGAGTAACACTAGCAAGCGCAATTTTGCCAGAAAAACAGAGGTTCCACTTAATCACTCTCGTGCTGAGAAAAGGAGAAGAAACATGCAATTGAAACAATTTGAGAACGACTTATATAATATATAATGGTAAATTCCGAAATAACTGTACTATCTCGCACCTTAGCCCGGAAAAATTTCGCGTGAGTTCAAGGTTCAATCTCGTCCTTAAATTTTACACTCGGCAACCAATTACAACGCAAGTCGGAAACCATTTACAATCCTAACCAAATGTTAACACGGCATGCTTGATAGACAATAAAACACGTCGAAAACTTATACAATTTAAAGATTTGTGTCCGAGGCCCAAATCGGGAAGTTGCAAGCAATCAATTGAGCAGAACGTTAATAGGCTTGCAATACTGATACTAGTCATAAAGGTTCCCTTGACTGATGTGTTGATTGATTTAAAGCAACCTTGGGACACGAATTAGTAAGAATATGACTCAATTTTTGCAGAGAAGAGCCTGTTTTGCCTTCAATTTTTTCTTCTATTATTAATTTTAAGAGTTGTCACTTGTCAAAATATGTCCAAAAGATTTTGGTTTACGTCTTTTGATGGTGAATAAAACTTTGAGATACTTAGCAGCAATTTTTTAAAACCTTACCCTATATGTAATGTAATTCGATTAATCGATCAGTTTTTGAAAACTCTTCAAGAACGTCATCATAAAAACGTGGATGCTTTGACAAGCTTTGCAAAAGTTTATTTTCAATGGATGAAAGCGATATTTGCGAAAGTCTCTCCTGACCTGTTGAATTTCTCACGACATTTTTATACGTTTAAGCATTGAAAAACCCTTTATTATTTAGACACAGCATCACACATTTACAACCAATATTCTTACTTCTATCCAAGATTATTAGCATTATTCCCGTCAGCTGAAGTTGACGGTATTTGCTCCAAGTCCGTATCGTCTTCCACATCACACGTATTATAGCTGCAGGCTACAGAGAACCTAGCAGCATGGATAGTAGTAGTAGATGATCTTAGTAGTAGTATAGGGGCGGCCCGTGGGCCTGGCAATTAGGCTTCTTCATGGGCCCTTTCTGTCAGGGCCGCCCTATCTTTTTTACGAAGTTCAGTATGTTGGCCCATTTGAGCGAGTGCAGCTCTTATTCCTCTTTTGTGAGAAATCCCCATTTCAGCTGCCTCGACATGGCATATGCATCGCACTCTGCTATTAAGTGCTGCGCCGATTTCTTTTCGAGCCCGCAAGCGGGACACACGATCTCCCGCTACTCTCATTTGTGTCAGATGTTTGTTCTGCCGATTATGCCCAGTCAGCATCTCTGTCAGCAGTCCAATGTCCTTGCGGGTCTTGCCTAAGAGCCATTTAGTTCTGGCTACATTCGGACCATCCACGACTAGCTTGGAATGTCTGCACACTGACTCTTGCCACCAGGACGTCTTCAGTAAATTTTTCGCCCATTTGTTGAGCTCACTCTGTACCTGTTTCCTTGTTATTCCCAGAAGAGGTTCCGGTCCAATGTATTGGGTTTCATCCCCTAGTCTGGCAAGTTCGTCCACTTTCTCATTCCCTGGTATTCCCTCATGACCTGGGTCCCACATCAGCGTTATCCTCTGGTCTTGACCCAGTGCTGGCAGTGCTTCAGCGCACTCCTCCACCAGACTACTGACGATTTTAGGTGCACTTGGAGCCTTGAGGGCAGCCTGGCTGTCGGAGCATATGTATATATCCCTCCTGCCATTCCTGACCTCCGGTAGGGTGGTTGCTGCCATGATAATGGCATATACCTCCGCTTGAAACACCGTAGCGTGTTCTCCCAGTGGATAACTTTTCTGAACTTCTAGGATTTCCTCCTGCGCTGACAGTTTAGAGCCATCCGTGTAGCAGACCGTCGCCTTTCTGCTTAATTCCGTTTGGAATTCTTTCCTTTGCCACGCATTCCATTCTGGTATCGTGACTGTACTTTTTATCGAACCTCAATGGTTTAAGCATAAAATGCCAAACACACTTCTTTTTCCCATCCCTCAGACAATATTTGTTTTGCATTTACTTTTTGTCTAATTACATCTTTCTATCTCGCGTTTAAGGCATTAAATAATATTTTTTATGATTGTTAGTCTGGCGGGTACTTCACATAATTCTATGTTTACGGAGCGTATATTGTTTATGCAGTGATATAACCGCATTCTGTATAAATAATACATATTTCGGGGCCTTACGTGTCTTACGCTTGGTTTATTTTGACGAATAGGTACTAGAGAAAAAACAACAGTACCTACAGTACTATAGATATAAAGTGGGCGGAGGGGTCGGGTTGTAATTTTAATCTTAGTCATTTGTCTTACTCGGTGTCTTTGATTAAGACGTATAAAAAGAAGGAATAAGATAGTACCCGAGTATAACATAACAAATCAACTCCTAATTATACTTGGATAGTACTAATTAGATGCTTTAATTAATAGCGTATTTTTTCCAGATTTATTTTAAAATATCCTTTATCTAGCAAAGCGCTTGGTGCAATAGCATTCTTGTTTGACTTAAAACTAAAAAACAGAACATAAATTTTGAGCTACCAACAATATCCATGCAGGTAACGTAGCTATATTTAACAAAAAAGAAAAATAACTTTCCCTATGCCTTGTGGGATGCTATGCAAAATGAAGAAAAGTCTGGTTGTATACCTTGAAATGTAAAAAAAGAAACAATAATTTCTGAACGATATGTAATTGCCTTTAATGAAAATTATACTCCGAAAACCCTGGAAACATACATGTTTGAATCGGTAACGAGCCGTTAATCGATTTTTAAGTAATGTCGGTTATTTTTCGCGCGCTTTCAACGTAATTTCACTTCATTACATTTCTATTATCTCACGTGGAAAAAATTAATGGGAATTTTTAGCAAATATCAGACGCTATCAGCAAAGAAGAAAGAGTCAACACGTTACGTTTCACAGGCGTGTAATCAGTTTTACCGTTCACATCATTCTGACTTCTACCCGCACACTCTCTCTCCCCCTCTCTCTCTACAGGATCATAGAGCCTTTACGCGTTCAAAGGATGCGATATTAAGATCGATGCAAGTCAGAAAGCCATTCCCTCGAGGCTTAGACTGATCAAATCTTTAGTTTTTGGTAAATTTTCGGAAACTACTGTGGACACTGGAGGATCTTTCAGGGGAACGTCTCTAAAAAGTTATCTCAGAAATATATCTGTATTGTCAAAGTTAAGAATGCCGTAAAAAACAGATGTTTTAGACAGATCTTTGTAGAAGCCAGAGATGAGACTGATGCTTTGTAGTCAGTTGCCTTAGTTCTGCCTAGATCTGAATATTTAGATATCCATTCGGGTCAAATCACGTCATTGATTTGTGGGAGAAACACCGGGGACCCCTTGGGGGGGATGGGGGGGAGCCTTCTCCCCCAATGTTGCTTTCGGTTGGGCTATATGAAGGTTCAGTTTTGAAATTTAAGTACATTTTACAAAACATTTCTGAAAGTTTTAGGTAACTTGAGAATCGCTTTTAATATTAGTTGGGAAAATGGCCTTTATCCTGCTGCCCCAATTAAATTTCTGATTGTATTCCTTTATCGATTTGCCCATGTTGGCCAGAAGGTCTACTCTATAACTGCCAAGTATATTGGTATGACTTGGTATCCAACAAAGTTATTTGTTTGTTACTTTCGATAAGATTGATAAAATTATTCTAATAATTGTATCAAGGGTAATCCACTCTCTGTCTGATAACATAACCCTTTTGAAAATTTTTTAGATAGCACTTAAAAAATCTTGACAAAAATTGTTTCCCATGTTTTTGAATTCAATACGGTCGACCATTCACTAAAACTCCTCAATATTAATATGTTTGTATCCACGGGCACATTTAAGTGTGTATAAATCATATAACTGTTGTTCACACTTTGCAGACGTTCATTAAAATCATTCTTGCCGTTGGCGTTTTGAAATCTTAGGATTTTTTTCCGTAAATCCAAAAACCGGGTTACATTGAATACCTTCTCGATTAAGTGATGCTTATATTCGTGATTATCTCGCATTACAGAGTTTCGTTTTGAAGCGTGAAAAGTGGGCATTTCTGCAGTCGTTCAATGTTGGTATAACAATGGTTGAGGTTATTAATTTTCTTGGGTCTTCGGGGCATCGTTTAACATAGATTTGGAGGCAATAAAACCTTCAGACTTTGGCAGCAAAAATAAGATAGGTATTGAATTAATTCGTAAGTATATCAGGGATTCTCCATTTTTTTGTTGGTTTTAGTGGGTTGGTAGTACAACGGACTAGGGATGTATTGAAGCCAGTATATGCATCTTTCATAGCTTATGAGAAAGCTTTTGACCGAGTCTAACGCGAAAAGCTGATAGAGTCTTAAAAAAGTGGGTCTGGATCATCGAGGTCTAAAGATAATTGTTCATACTGAAGCCAGGTATCACAAATAAAAGTGGATGGCCGATTGTCCGCAAGTTTTAATTAGATCCGAATGACAGTCTTGCGAACCAAGGCTGTGAAGAGGGTCTGACTATAAACTGCAAAAATATTAACAACCTGAGATATGTTGACGACAATGTCATAGTTGTAGATACGCTGGAAGGACTGCAAGGGTTGTGCAGTCAAAAGTTCGTGATTTGGTTTTAACTTGAACGTTGGAAAAACAAGATGGATGGTTGAAGTTAACAAAAAAATAGACATTCTAGAAGCAACTGGCCAAAGACTCGAACGCGTCGATTCGTACAAATATGTACCAAAATAAAATCTATATGTTTGTGGCGGATTCGAAACAACTTTTTTGTGTTTTTCGCCACTAAGTTAAAAACTACTGCGGAAATTCTTATTCCTATATATTCGTTGTTCGGACAATAACACATCTTTACAAGAAAAACAAAGAATAAAATAGGTCCTAATTAAAAACTCGTATCCAAATAACTTTATCGAAAATTCTTTTAGACAAATCGAATTTGCAAGATAAAATTATTAGGAGAACTTTAAAAAACTCAAATACTCTTAGATCAATTCCAGCAAAAAACAAGCCATTAAATGACGAACAAAAAGTAACAAATTTTCTATCGGAAAAACTTCAAGGCTTTTTGAAGCTAGAAGAAATGACCATAAGGAATACCTCAGAAGGGCAGATTGGGAGAGGTCAAAAATGAATGAATGATCATAGAGTCATGTTGTGAGAAACTATGATATTATAAAAATAACCAGCTTGCATCTATCTAAATAAAAATGAATGAAGTTGTATGAATCAGACAGATATTTTTTTTTTAAATTACAAAAGTTTTTGAAAGAATAATTTCTTGGATAACAGCATCACAGTTTCTGCCGAAGCGTCAGATGAGTACTTAGATTCTAGTTAGGATTTGCGAGGCATTAGTATTTTATTTATTTTTATTTAAAAACCACTGACAAACGAACAATAAAAAATGTCTTTAGGAATTTACGAAGCAGTTCTTAAATATGTTTTAAAAAACTTTTTTAACTAGTTTCAGCAAATATGTACCTGTTGCTCCGCAAAAAACAAAATGCCGTTTTAACAGCAACAAGCATTACAGAAGATACTTTTTCGTGCGAGCCAACACTGACCGACATATCTAAACGCATACAACGCAACAGAACACACGTAACGATATTAAACGCGTGTGTTTTTTGCAAGTTTTAATTAGGGCCCCGTATGATTGGGGCCCCATTCGTCGAACGGTAGTCGAAAATAGAGTGCCGCAATTACGCGGCCTTAAAAAGGTTAGAAATAGCGACCGGTAAGGCGCGATAGGAAAGAAGGTATCTTACTGTGAAATCAGTATCATTTATTCTATACGGGGTGGCTCTGGAAAAATTAGTAGTGCATGGGTAAAAATAATTTGGACAGTTACCTCCCGGTATCACTAAATAAACTCTATGTTCGGTGGTTGATTTACTTTTAATTGAATATAGATACTTCGCAGGTGGTGGGGGAGATCATAAGGAGTCGTTTTCACACCCATGTGGGAACGGTGTTTCGTTAACCGTTTATATCCGGTTTGTATGCTTGTTACCATTTTTATTTTATTGGGAAAAAAATCATTTCCACTACACTGTTATGTTTTAGTATTTTTTTTTTAATTTTTGACGACAACCTTAAGTGTTGTTTGAAGGTGGCAGGCAATGCTGAACTTGACCTATATACTAGTATGTGTTCAGTGACCCATGGTTGGCTCCGTCCTTTCGCAGTTGAAATCTTTTACCTCCTAAAAGTATGGGTTTCCAAATATCCTTGAGTTGAGAAAATACATTATTGTTCCTCTGTAAAAATGTTGTTTTTCTTAGCTTCGGATTGAATAGATTTTCCTCCTTGGCGACGATCTTTGCCTTTTTCCATTCCATATGATGTTGATTATCCTAGCAATGACGAGCTATGTTTGATCCAGTTGTGTCTCCTTGTCGAGTTTTGCGTTTGTGTTCTGTAAGGCAAACTTCCATGGGTCGGCTGGTTTCTCTGATGTAGATATCCCCACACTCGCGTTTTTGTTAATTGACTTCTGAATGTTGTGATCGTTTTGAAGACAGTCCCAAGATGGTATTGGTTGCCTATTCTTCTTATCTTTTCTGTATTTACGTCTGTCGTCCTCTGAATTTTTTGGCTTTTCTTTATTTAAAGCTTCTTCCGTATTACAGATGTAGGTGGCTCGATCTATGAGAGATTTTGCAATTCCCAGTTTGGTTAACGTGGTGTCGTTTGATTTGAAGTTTAGATATTGTCCAGTATGAGTTGGTTTGCGATATACCTAGTTAAGATCTGGGGAAATAGTTTTTAGCAACCCTGCACGCATATACATATACTGCATTTCTCTCTCAAATTTAATGAAAAAGAAAGACAGGCAATTTTTTTTTAAATTGGGTTTGAAACGTGCGAGAAAGATGTGATCAAAAGAGTTTCTTTTTATCGAAAAAAAAATATTGAAAATTTTGAAAAATCCTGCAGATATTTTTGTTAAACATTTAAAAATGAACAACCGTGCAAATTGTCCTCTAATTCTGATGTTTAGTTTTCTCCGGGCACTATGGGTGCAATTCGGCGTATTTCACTAGACTAGATGGAAAATGCGCATTCTTTATGGGCGACACCCAGTTTGGATTTCGTGGTGGATTCGGGACTGTAGACAATGGTATGGTGTTCGTACTACGACACTTTTTCCGAAAAGCATGGATACAGACCTCGCTGATGAAAGCCAACGTTCGAAGAGAGCATTGGCACTTGAAGAAGAATAAGTGGTTTTTGACGGTTCTACTTCGTCGCATTGTGCAAGTTCGAATTTTCTCCATTCTAGATCGAGGGCAAGCTAGAACCGTGCAAGCTATGTTCGATTTTAAATTAGGGCTACGAAAATTTGTGACGAGTATGATATCGTGAAATGCGCTATTGCATAAACGCCCTCTCCTGTAAAACCCGTGGTGTAGCAGATCACAGCGTTCTTCTCCTCTTCCTGTGACTCTCCTCATTTAAAAGCAGTGCTTAATTGATTCTGTACGACACCTGAACGGCAAGCTCTTGCAAAAGTATGAGCTACATTTATTGCGGCTATTGACAGACCCTGTATGAGATTTCTAAACGGTTGTTATACCCTGCATAAGGAGCGTGTCCATATACACCGGCCTCTAAAGTGCACAGATAAAGATCCCCCGACACGATATAGCACACATATTATGGGGCTTGTATGTGTTTGTGTGACTACACAGATATACACATGCACGCACACAACCACACATTCCATTAACCTGCTTACTTAAATTTAATCTTATCTCTCTATTTATGTTAAGAAAGCGCAGTTTCACAGACAGAGCGCTGGTGAATGGAGGCACTGAATCAATACGTTTACAAACTAGTGCGAATTCAGTCCGGTTAAGTCAAATTGTTTGGGGTCTAGGTCATCTCTGGCTAACTGAATTTGCCAAATAAGAGGAAGTACAGGGTCTTTCGATACTCACATATACTTGCAAACTTAATCTAAAGAGTACGGCATTTGGCAAAAATCTTTTTAACGAAATTAATTTTTTTTTTCATTTGACGTGTTCCTTTTTTTATACGCATTTTGAGATATCCAGACTTTCGCTGTCTTACCCTGTCAATCATTGACATATCAAACAGGAGACGAAGATCTCCAAGACAAAACACAGCCGACTTACAACATGTAGATGTGGCAGAATAAAACCCTCCGCAAGCAGTTCGAAAAGATCGCTGTGGTCTGCTACTCCGACGGTTCCAAAACGGACAGGCAGACAATAGCAGCGGAGGTTTACGTAAAAGATCAGGACGAGTATTCTTGAATAGGCAACGGCATAGATCTATGGCGAATGATGAACGTTGGCTATAATCAGCGCGATATGTACCCTGTCCACTGCTTTTCGGAAAAGTGTCGTAGTACTAACACCATACTAAGATTTTTAAGCCATGATATCCGTATACGATCCGGACCTCTTCTGCCTCCAATTTTGCTTTCTATAAGCAATCGAGTAATTTTCCACCGCGCTCCGGGTCATGTGCTTCCTTAGTCGGTTGTGACCTGTTATGATTCCTGTCAGCAGACCAGCGTCCTTTTGTGATCGAAGTCATTTTTGTCTGGCTACATCCGGGCCCTTCACGAAGTCCCTGGTCTGTCTGCATCCTGTTCCTCCTCTCCAAGCGGTCGCCATGGCATCGTTGGCTCATTTATTGAGTCGACTTTGCAATTGCCTCTTGGTTGTTCCTAGGAGTGGTTCCGGCCCTACATACTGGGTGCTTGACCCGATCCTGGCGAGCTCGTCGGCCTTCTCGTTCCCCGGCACCCCCATATGTCCCGGTACCCACATAAGTGTCACTTTTTTGCCCTCTCCGAAGGATTCTAGTGCATCCGCACATTCGTCCCCCAGGGTGTTGTTGATCTTGGGCGCCCTTAGTGCCTTTAGGGCCGATTGGCTGTCGGAGCATACATAAACATGCACCTCCGTACCGTTGCCATTATTATGGCATACACCTCTGCCCGAAGGACCGTGGCTTGCTCTCCGAGCGGGTAGCTCTTTCAAACTTCCTGGTCTTCTACATAAACCCCCGATCCTGTGGTTTGCTTCTCCGACAGTTTGGACCCGTCGGTGTAGCAAATCACGGCGTTCTTCTCGAACTGTTCACGGAGGTTTTCACTCTGCCATAGTTCCCTGTCTGGGATGACTACTTTGTACCTCTTGTTGAATCTCCAGGTTTTTTAGTCTTTGTGTTTTGATCGCTGCCATTGGAATTTCTCTCTCGGCGATTTGGGCAATCCTAAGATGCCCCGCAGCTTCCTCTCTTCCTCTCCATTCACCTGTATCTCTCAGCCGGAGGTGGGTCGCCATCGCTTCTTTTCTGATCCAGATCGGAAGTGGCGGCAGTCTCAGAATGGTTTCGATGCAAAAGAATTTAAAAAAATACACTAAACCTGACAGTACGTCAGAAATTTAATTTTGTAATTTGAAAACAACATTTATTAGGATTAGGATATAATCAACTATAAACTAAGGTTTCAAGTTTATCCTCATACTTAAGAAATAAACCCATTTTCTGCGTTTAGGTTAAACCTGTGGTTTCTAACTCGTTCCTGGCCGATCTCGAAAATCTCATATATCAGTTGAATCGAGCCTCGAGTTAGAACGCCGATAGCGCGAGAGCTGTTGCGTTGGGGCGAACATAATTTTCTAAGAGTTACATAGCGCCAAAGTTACAATTTTCAACTATCCAAAGGCAGTCTGATCGCCTATTCATAAGGCCGGGGCATAAACTAGCAAGTGTTACAGTTTTTCTTTTCGTTTTACGTTCAGTACTGGCTTGCTAGAGAAATCAGATAAGACGCGATGCGTGTACAATGAGAAAGGTTATAAATTTCCATATCGGAAAAAATTTTGAAAATGTTTTAAGAATTAATAAACTCAACGTTATTGAGTTCGTTTGACCGGAGATTCAAACCCACTTCTGTTTGCTCTGCATCTGGCGACAAAGAATTGTGTGCGAAATTTGATAAGAATCGGTTATTGTGTTACAGACAGACAAACCCAAAATTTTGTATTTACCTCTTTTTTGACCCAATTAACTCATTTTTAGTGAAAATAAAAAAGTCGCCGATTCAAGTAACCATACTGTGTATGCATGGCTAAAAATTAACATATATAGCATTGCATTCCAGTGCTGTCAATGCTACGTATTAGAAGTCCTTACAGTTGTGAAGCCAATAATCTTCCCGGAGACCAGTTTTAAAATGACAGCCAGCAGAATAAGTCAGTATTGGAGGAAAAAAAAGTTCCAATAGTTTAACTGACTTGGTCTAAAATTCGGATAGCATAAGCAAGTCTCGTTACACCCATACTTACGGATGTTTATTTTCAGAAAATTGCTAAGAATCTTACAAATGAAACCAAGGTGTACACTTGGCAACATCGTATTGAGATGGAAAAGCAAGAGAACCATGCATACCAATTTAACAAAACAATTGCCCTGACTGTCCTCGATATGATTTTAAGAAAATACAACGAAGGCTCTACGCCTCAAATTGAAATATTTGAATATTTCTAATTGGTGGCTTATTTGGCAAAAAATCAAAAAAGTGCTCCGAGCCATACCTTAGTTTTTACAAAACGTCTCGGTCATTTAAAGTTCAGCCAATTCTGATGTATATTTGACTCCAAAAAGTATGGACATCACATGACCTGTTTTGAACGTCACTTCGAGATTTCTTGAGCTAAGGTCACGGACAGAAAAAAAAATCAATACTCTTAACGTAGCAACTTTTTTAAACCCAAAATATGGCTGAAACATTTTTTATCGCTTAGAAAAGTTAGGATGGACAATGCAGAGCATTGTTAGTCGCATTACCAACAAAAAGAAAAATTAATTTTAAAGATAACATAAGCCAATTTATAAATATATAAACTGGAGGCACGGAGAATGTCACAAATTTAAAAAACTCGAGATACTTAATAGTTGGTATCAGTAATTATCTTAATTAAT
Organism: Oxystoma pomonae; assembly: GCA_963921995.1. NCBI lineage: Eukaryota > Metazoa > Arthropoda > Insecta > Coleoptera > Brentidae > Oxystoma > Oxystoma pomonae. The sequence goes on from OY998172.1 coordinate 56,761,418, forward strand.
TCTCAATAATTAATTAGTGTAACTGAACGTCCTAGATTTGCAATCAAAGAAGGACAGGTAATTGATGGAATTAATACAATTAAAAAGACAATGATAATCTTGCAAAAGTCCCACAAACATAATAATTTGTTCTTTTTCTTCCTTGCATATTCAGGCAGAACCTCTACCCATTAAAAGGAGCGCAATATGGATGATAGATCTCCGCTGGTACAATAAATCAATAAAAACTAACAACAAACAACAGTAAATCAGCCCTTAAGTCTCCTGCACTTTATACAGGACTGCCAATACTGTATCGCTGACATGGATGTCGGTCCTAAACCAGCCTTGTAACAGCATAGACAATGGTCTACACCATATACCCATGAGGTACTATATTGGCCCAAGTGTCGCAAAATAAAGAAAATAATTGAAAAAGGTTGGGCCTGGGCAAGGCCAAAAGAGTTTTTGGCTCTGCATTTTTTCCAGGCTCACTTGATTAGGAGTTATTATCGCTACGGTTTTTTTTCAGAAAAGTGCAGGGCCGTTATAGTATCTTATAGTATGGCCAACACTAGAGGGAATTGCCAAAACTACATTCCAAAAAGTTTATCATAGAAACCTGCAGGAAATAGAAGCTGATCAGAAAGAAATCCTGAAAATAATTGGGCCGAACATTAAAAGCCAAGAGTACCACAGCACAGATTGGGTGGGTCTAACCGAGGACACTCCATCCAAACTTTTTATGAAGGACGTCAAAACGGCCAGGCGAATGTTTAGCGATTGTACCATTATTTACGTATTTTATTAACTCGCTCGTTCACCATAAACTACAATATCCGTTTTATAAAAGACGGCAATGATTTCCAAATAAACCATAAGCCATATTCACTCGTCTATGAAAACACCCGCCGAACGAAAATCAAAAGAGACAAAAGGTCAGAAAAAATAGCCGAGCATTTTAAGCTCGTACAAGCAGAAAATTCTGAAAACTCGTGACAGACTGTTGCTTATAGATCCGCAACTTTTTGCGCCGTTTGTATCAATTTTTTTCGTTTGTGATTTCATTGCAGCATTTGAAATGATGTGGCAATTGTGTAATTATGCAGAAAAGTGAAGTAACTACTGTATAGTTATTGCCTTATTTTGATTTGAATGAGAAGCTATAAGAGTACTTCATGACTCTGAATATTGTAATCTAAGTGCATCATCGTTAAGGAAATGTTTTATAGCAACATGTGTTTGAGTTTTCTTGTGGTGGCTTTTAATAGAAAGAATGAAGAAAGTCGTTGTACATAAGGAAAATATGTCTGACCTTAATTAACCAAATTCTGAGTGGTGTGGCGCTATAAAATAGCGCAAGAAACCCATTTTTTGTCTTTCTGAACTGCAAAATTTGGCACCAACCGCTTTTTCGCGCCATTTTATGTACTGGAGAACAAAAAAAATGCAACACCATGTATATGAATAATTATTTGAATGAAAATTATTTGGGTGTATACCTTATCTCAAAAGAAATATTTGACAATTTTTTTGTCTTCTAATGTTTCCTTTTTTCAATGGAATGGTCAGCAAGATCGAACACGTATGGGACATGATAGGGTGCAATCTTAGTCGATAACCACGTCCCCCTGGAAACTTAGATGTACTCTGAGTGTTTCTTAATATGATATAGACCAACTTATTTTGTCAATGCCCAATAGAACAAACGAGTGCATAAATATATATTATATTAATATATAAATAAATTACTTTAAAAATATTTGTCCCTTCTGGTGTTGCACTTTTTTTGTTCCAGTATATATCTTCTTCCTCCGGGGAAACCACCGTGAATATTACTGCTCTTATACAACAATTAAAAAAATACTGTCGGTCTATTATTAGTACCAACTAATCTTGAATCCTAGTACCTTCGAACAAGACTAGACTTTTGCGATCCTTGTCAAATATTTTTTAAGTTAGATTCATCTAGGAAAAATTACACTTCCTCCGCTTTTACTGGGGGTTAAATATCGTAGCGTAATATCTTTATTTTGCTCTCTAGTAACACGAGTAGATACTCTAGGTTAAACAGTGGCTGAAAAATCTAAAATGAGATCTTTCAAATTATAGGCATTGAGTTTATTAGAAAATGTTAAATAATTATTAGCATAAATAAGATCATTGATTTTGGTAACTATAATAGCTGCTTGATTATTAGGTACTTCCATGTAAACATTGTCGCCAGTAGTTAAAGCAGGACCAAAATCAACTTCTAATATCTCGAAATTATAGAGAACGTTTTGCAAAACAAAATAACAATTTATCAATATTCCGAAGAGTGAACAAATACTTTTACATAAATAAGATCTATGGTAATATTAGTGATTTTCAATGTTCAAGGTACAAAACTGAAAGTGCGTGTTCCTAGTTGTACAACAGTTATTCCATCGCGGGTAATTGGTCGGTCCCACCCATTGGAAATAGGAACTTACAACATCTATTTGCCCAGTAGGTGGCTATTTTCTAAATTGGCCAGACGCGAAATTAAGTAATTTTATTATTCGAACTGTGCTTTAAATTTTACAAAAAGCTCTTGGAATTTTACGATTAATTTGAACCGTATTTCAATCTCTTTAAACCTTTTGCTTGTGCACTAAGAGTTTAAATTTATTCCTTTCAATCTTCAATGTGCTTCAAAGATTCCTACCAAAAACAATTCTTTATAGAACTGCCTTTAATGTTATAAATTATGAAGGATAGGAGACCCTCCCAATTTCTTGCTGAAATGTGCGTTTTTACATCCTCAATAAAAACTGACTCAAAATTGTAACTCGGCACACCACCCTGAATGTGGGTAATTAACCCTGTTGGAGTGAGGGGGTTCAGATATCATTAAAAAGATTTTTATTGGTTTTTACACCAGGCTTTACATATACCTTAAAAAAAATAACAGCTGGTGAGATAATCAATTGTGTTAAATCATAGAAATTTTTAGAGTGGTGTGCTGAACCCTTAAGCTAGAATGAGGTCAGGAACACCAGTTAATTTTTGCTACTAATACTACTACATTATATACGTGAAAATATACGTGAAAATGGTGGGGGTTAGCCGAGGCATCAAAAATGCCCACCTTAAGGGTGGTGTGCCGAGTCTTAAACAATTTTGTGGTGAAAGACTGTGGATGTAAAAATGCACAAAAAAGGTGAAGGTGAAGGCGAACCAGATATAATCTTTAACTCTCAATAACAAAACACAAACAGTAAAAAGGAGCCAGTCTGAGTAACTGTAACTGTCAAAATCAATATAAAAAATTATACCTTTTTGAACTCATTCATAAAAGATTTGTTATGGTTTTTCTGTCTGGGTCCCGGAGCTACAAGCGTAACACGTTTAGCATTGTTTGGATCTTAATCTGATTTGTATTATTTGACTGGTGTATTAAAGGTTGATTGATTGTGTTATTTTATTAATTTTTTTTGTTTCAGGTGAGGCAGCTTGATGCGACACATTCTACATCAGCTATAATACTGTTGGAGCTATACTGGTATTTATATTGATAAATTTATTTATTTGTCATAAAGAAGTAATGGTTAAAAATTTCGTTATATGTACTCGCAGATTTTTTTCGCTCAGTCACATTATTTTTAATTGAATTTAATCAACACAATAAACAAAAAGGACAATTCAATCGTAAAAAAGACACCACTATTCACCTCTGCAGCATTACAGTTAGACTTTTAGACCACTTTTGTGCACTTATGGCCATGTCATGTTTCTTTCAAACCACTTGTCGCTGCTCAGTCTTTAGAACGAGTCTATAAATCGACTTAGAAAAAGCGGGATCAACTAAACTACATGGTGCACAGGTGATTAGGCTGTTCAATAAGAAAAATTGGAATCTGGTCCAATAAAACAATGAGGACTGCTATAAAGGGGGTCTTGTTCAAACTGGCACGTCCACTATGTTGAATTATTAAAAGCTGAAATCAGGAAATGATTTGCTCTGTGACAGAAGGTTTGCTATTTTAGATAGAGAAGTTTATTTCTGTAATCGAATACAAGCAGCATTTATTCTGAAAATTGTAGCAGTGAAACCCCTTCTAAAGCTCCTTTTATTCTTCTAGTCTCTCGGGGGTGACTAAATATAGTCTTGAGTACATAAATTTTTTAAGACTCCAATTAGATTTCTTCGAAGGTAGCACACCTGCCTCATAGTCCCCTAGGCACAGATCAGAAAGACACTTTATATGAAAAATCTGGGTAAGTGGTTGCTTAGAAAGGTGGAGAAAAGAAAAATAAATCAACCAACCAATTAAGTCAGTGCAGAAATAATACTTTCGTCTTGTTTTACCTTGGACAAAATTCTTGAGAGGTCCTGCTCAGTTCTTTGTACTTCTTCTCTCGATTTATATATTGTGTAGAACAAGATATACTTTTTCAATCATAAAAATCTTTTTCGAATTACCTACTTTGACTAAGTTTTGAGTACTTGATTGAGGTCCTGCTTAGTTTCTTTTATTTCTTGGGGTATTTTAATAAATTGCTTTTTTCCTGATTTATGTATTCTGTAGAACAAGATATATATATACTTTTTTAATCATGCAAATCTTTTTCGAATTACTTTTACTTAGTATCGAGTACCCGTTTCCCCTTTTAAGATGACCGTTTAACAGATTCCTCGCAAAATACGGTCATTTGTCGAGGATGGAAGTACAAATAGGTTTACAACGATTCCTTCTAATATTGCAAAACATCCGTTCCGATTAGATAGATAGCTGGAAGATCTACTATTAATATTTTTCTGTATCTGTTCATTGACTTTCCGCTGTTGTTACAAATCTTAGAGAGCGTTTACCTTTGGGAACAACACTTTTTATTGAAGAGTATGGAATAGAATAAAATAAAATATATTTCTTGAAATACAAAAACGTGATAAAAAAAAGTACAAACAAACATACAATGTACTTCGAACGTTGACTATCATCAGCGCGATCTGTACTCTGTGCACTGCTTTTCGGAAAAGTGTCATAGTACTAACACCATACCATTGTCTAAGACTTTTTAAGCCATGATAATCGTCTACGACCCGGACTTCTTCTGTCTTCAATTTTACAAGTTTAAATTTGTCATTTCTCAAAATATGGCCAAAATATTAAAATTTTCGTTTTTTGATAGTAAATAAAACTTCAAGATCTTTATTTATTTTAAGCAAAACATCCACATTAGTTACTCTGTCCATCCAAGATATCCTTAGTATTCTACGACAACACCACATCTCGAATGCCTCTAACTTTTTGTCATGTCAGTGTGCATGCTTCCATGCCATAATATAAGATACTGAAAACAACACCGAACCACACGAATTCGGAGAGTGGTATTAAGATCGCGACTACACAACACTGATTTCATTTTAATAAAAGTTGATCTGGCCTGTTCAATTGTTGCACGAACTTCTTGCATGTTGCACCAGTTCTCATTAAGGAGGCAACCCAAGTATTTGTATGAAACCACGCGTTCGACTTGCTGACCATTTACTTCTAACATGCCTCTGATGTTCTTTTCCTTGGATATGACCATCGATTTTGTTTTTCTAACATTTAAGTTAAGCCCGAATTGCGAACTTTTGGCAGCAATTTGATTCAACAACTCTTTTAGACCTTCCAGCGTGTCTGCTATTATGACAGTGTCGTCGGCATATCGTAGGTTGTTGATTTTTATGCCGTTTATGGTTAGACCCTCTTCGCAGTTATGAACAGCGGAGATACTGTCCAACCTTAGCGCGCACCTCTTCTTATTTGGACCTCTTCGGACAGTTGGCATCAACCTTTATTTGAGCAGTCTGATTCCAGTATAGATTAGCGATTATCTTTAGATCTCGGTCATCTAGACCAACTTGATGATTTTAAAAATCGGATTGTTTAAATATTAAACCAAGATGACGTTATCCATAGGTTTTGGAGTAGTTGCGAAAATTTTCTCATCGACAAATGCAAAAGCCTCCTGTTGAAAAGGTAGTTCGCCAATTCGAAATCGAGGTTAGTAAGATATTAAACAAGTATCTGAAGAATTATCCATTTAAATACGACATCCAATGAATAGATGATTATAGTAATTTCAATATTATTTTATATCGACGAATCGAGCATCTGCCGTTTGATCACGAAGGTATGCCGGATTTACGTAAAAAATATCTCGGAAATAAAACAAAAATATTATGTTCCTAACTCTTACTTTGTTTTTTGTCGCCCTGATCACAGACATCTTTGATTGAGTTTGTTTGTTTAAAGTATGTAGTACTGCATAGGATACATGTCATAGTCACCTACCTTATAGCGTATCCCGTTGGTAAATTCAGTGCGTCACTCGTTGTGCACTGACACCGATTTAGAGCTGTCAAAAAGTTGCCCATTTTCAATAGAATACAATTTTGAACACACGTAATTTAGGTGATTATGACAAATTATCCCTTCATATCTTACCACTGGAGGACTCAATCTTCTAAGATAAGGAGGTTCTCTCAAAACACTAATTAAAAAGCTGCTAGATCTAGCGAAGGTGTCAAACCTACTTAAGTTGGGGGGATACATTAAGAACACCTAAATTACTTTGCTGTAGAAAACAAATAAATAAATGAATCAGAAAGTAACTTGGTGGAAAACCCAAAGACACCCAGTCCAAGTCCAGTTTTCATTTCATTCAAATTACATGTGTGCAAAACGAAAAACAACATTTAACATTGTTAAGTAAAAAATTACGTTTTTATTTCTAAATTCTAGTAAACTGAGGGTGAAAAATATAATAAGACTCTCCATACTTTAACAATAATCCAAATGACTAAAAAGCTTTCTCGATTCATTTATCGATTAGATGTCCAACATTATTGTACATATTTAGTTTTGCTACTAAATTTTTTCTCCTAAAAACCTTCTTTACCAATACACATGCTTTTCAAACATCGACTGCTTCAGTTGCTATAATAAACTGAATCACAAAACAACGAGGCTGTTTAAATTCCTCATTTAATTATAATAATTAAGTGTCGATTTGGTCGAATTCAATCGACCGAAGGCCGCTTAACAAACAACAGAAGTACGAGAAGACTTATCTGTAGCCAACTGACCCGATTTGAAGGCTTTTATTAACAGATAAAATTAATTAATCAGTAGTTTCTATTTTGCATTATCGACGTTTTAAATTATTAGCTAGACTTTGTTTCGCCGGAATGTTGCATATTTCAAGATTTACGGATTTCAGAAATTTGCGTACTACAATGTTTTGGTTACGTTTCCCTAACCTCGAATTTATTATTAATTGAAATCTTTGATAGTGATTAAACACGCATTTTCTTCGAATGTTCTAAAGATGTTTCAATATTTTGTTTTCAGGTAGGTTTAACACATGATTTGTATAAATAAACTCGGTAATCAAGAGATTTATTAGGATAAAAAAAATAATAATACTCATCATAGTTTCTATCTATTTGAGAACTGAACTGACTGCAATATTACAGTTTTGTCAGCATATCTTAGCTTGAAATTAACTCTGTGTTTCGGACTTCCATTGTCTAAATTTTATTTATACACGACGTTTCGATCAGTACAATCTCTCATCGTCTTCTACTATAGAAAATACTCAACCGTTAAGTTTAAGAATTTGGCTCCGCCCAAGAAGAGGCTTCTAAATATTTGGAATTTCAACACTTGGTTTACTGAAAATACCGTGATTCTACCCAATAAAGGCCGCGAATTTTCGTTTCTTCTAGAGTGACTCCTTGTGCAAAACCTTTGCTTCTGTCTAATTTATTCGGTGTTGTTATGACCATGCATATTTGGCGATTCCAGATTTCGTTGTTTCACCTCTTTGGGTCTTCGTCTAATGTTCCTTAGGCCTAACAGATAGTGGTCTTTTTGTTTCGCCTACGTATGATTTACCACACTCAGAAGGAACTTGCACGCATTCCTTATTTTGGTTGTTCTCCGATTTTGTTTTACTAAAAAGGCTTCGAGTTGTATTATTAGATTTAAAAGCTGTTTTAATATTAAAGTTATTTGCTACTCTTCGAATTTTCTCTGTTACTCCTGTCCTTTTGCTGAAATTTAGAAATATTATCTGTTATAAATTTAAGGCTGTAACCATTCTGCTGCAGATCCTTTTTTCAAATTTTTCCTGGGGAGACTGGGTGAATTCTCTGTTCCTCGATATCCATTGAAATCGCGAAAACAATGCAGTTTGTATGAAAATTTAGAAGAAAGTCTTCCAGTGACGCTCACTTTTTTTATTTGGTGGCTACGTGTTGCTAGGAGAATTATTTAATGTTTTTGTCAGATTGCTTGATTAAAAAGTGACCTGAATAGACTGGCTGCTCGCTTACTGACAGTGATTCGTGTGTTGTCAAAACATAAGAGAGCTTTAAACCAACAATTTTTTTTTGTGGAATAATTCATGAAGTTTTTTTTCTCCCAAGAAACTAGGTTGTGCATAAAATATTTTATGTATCTCAACAATTTTTTTTTGTGGAATAATTCATTCATTCATTCACAGGTGTGCATAAAATATTGTATGTATCTCAACGTATAAAAACCCTCGCCTACCAACTCGGGTCTTTATTTTCACTCCGCGGGCGTTAAACACTGTCTTAAAGACCTAGACAGATAAATAACTATTATTTTAAAGCGATTTAAGAAAGCCGTTTATCACTTAAAAACCAATTTTAGGGTCGTTATAAACACTTTAAAAACGCTTTAGCGCATTTTTTTTAACCTAAATAAATACTCAACCCCGACATACTTAATGAAGGTCGTATAAATCCTCGGAGAAAGCGATTTTATTTAAAACCGTTCTTATATAAAAGCGCTTTTAGGTGCTTGTAATCGTAGTAACTGAGAAAGAAACCTAATTCCGTTATTTGATATTTTTTAACTTTTTGTAACTTTTCACAGTGAAAAATATGCGCAACAAAATTGAAAACACGGAATCAAAACAAATAAACAACAAAAATGACGTCGTCTCGATTGAAGACGTATGACGAAGGCCGCGAAGTCGGCCGAAACCCCTCGGAGCTAAGCCAACGTCTTTTGTTTTGGTACTTCCATGGCTGGCTAGATTAAAGATGTGCCTACAAGTTTGGCCTGGGTAAGGCGTATATTTAGGGTAATAGGTATATGGATTTAGAGCGGTTGTGTCTCACTCATTGTGCATACATAAAAAACTTGTCTTTCGCAGTTTTCTTTCCGCGCACGATCAGCCCATTTGCGTGAGGCGCGAGTCAAAAGTGCTGCGTGTCAAATTTTTCTTTAAATAAAGTAAAAACACGGTGTAACTAAAGCTACCATATTTGCTTTATTAAGTTAAGAATAGCTGTATTAATTGCAACTAAGGCGTGAACGGATTGGTATTTTTTTTTGTAAAATGAAATTATTGACCGACGCCGCATATTATTCTGTGAAGCATAATAAGAACGAAGGATATTTTAGTTTTTATCTTGTCGTTGAACGTTAAATAGACGATTTCTAGTAATAAGAAATCAAAGGGAAATAAAAGCGTTTTCAAAGAGTGCGCAACTAAAGTTTAGCAACACCATGAATAAGTTAGAGTTTTGAACTTCCAATGTCTTTATTTTTTCACAACGGTTCGAAACTGATTCACTGATGACGATTGCAGATACATAAGCATTCGAAACGTTATATAAAAAAAATAAAGACAATGAAACTAACTTACTCTCAAGTTCAACATTGTCTTCCAGCTTCAAACAACAACACCATCGTCATTTTGATTTTAGCTTCCCGTAAAATTTTCTCTCAATCGCCATTAGCCATATAACTATGCGATACTATAACGGCCCTTCTTCTTCTCTTCCTCAAGTGCCATGCTCTCTTCGAACGTTGGCTATCATCAGCGCGATCTGTACCCTATCCACTGCGTTTCGGAAAAGTGTCGTAGTACTTACTAACACCATACCATTGTCTAAGATTTTTAAGCAATGATATCGATCTACGAGCCGGACCTCTTCTGCCTTCAATTTTGCCTTCTATTATCAATTTTAAAAGTTTATATTTGTCATTTCTCAAAACATGGCCAAAATATTCAAGTTTTCGTTTGTTTATGGTAAATAAAACTTCAAGATCTTTATTTATTCTAAGCAAAACATCCACATTAGTTACTCTATCCATCCAAGATATCGTTAGTATTCTTCAAAGATGATCAATTCTTGCACGAACTTCTTGCATGTTGTCCCAGTTCTCATTGAGGTTCTTTTCCTTGGATATGACTATCCACTTTGTTTTCTCAAAATTTAAGTTAAGCCCGAATTGCAAACTTTTGGCATCAATTTGATTCAACAACTCTTGCAGGCCTTCCAACATGTCTGCTATTATGACAGTGTCGTCGGCATATCGTAGGTTGTTGATTTTTATGCCGTTTATGGTCAGACCCTCTTCGCAGTGGATGAGATGAAGTGCATTCTCTTTTATTTTGTTACTATAGAGATATTAAACAACGGCGGAGACAATATACAACCTTAGCGCACACCTCTTCTTATTTGGACCTCTTCGGACAGTTGGCCATCAATCTTTATTTGAGCAGTCTGGTTCCAGTATAGATTAGCGATTATCTTCAGATCTCGGTCATCTACACCAACTTCTTTTAGCGCTTTCTCATAATCTATGAAACAGCCATATACTGGCACCGTCGCATCCCTAGATCACATAACTAAGACTTGAATGCCAAACAAGGCTTTAGCCTGTAAATAAATAGGTTGCGTCAGGCATGCGCAGTAGATATTTCGTATTTGCCCTTGCCCAGGGCCAACCTTGACGTTTACATTATTTTCTTTGTTTTCCAAAGTTATTACTCTTAACGTGCGTATTTACCAAAAAAGCGAACATTCTGCACCCGTAATCGTCCGGTAAATACCGGATAGAAAGCGAGCGAACGTTTGTTTGTTTGTGCTCAAAAAAGATCGACAGCAAAGCGGAGAAAAGAGCGAATGTTTATTTGTTCGTGATCAAAAAAGATCGACATCAAAGCGGTGCAAAGGAAATGCCTGTTCTTGCTCGTTCGATGTGGATAGGGTTTCATTTCGCTGCGATTAATCGGGTTATTAGCTCGTTCAGTTTTCTAAAGTTGTTAAAAAATAGAGTGGTCTAATGCCAGTGTTTTGAAACTGATAAACGAATATCAAATTAGGTCGGTTTTATGGAATTCCCAAGACCTATTTTACAAAAATAAAAACAAAAAAGAAGAAAGAATAACATCTTCAGGAGTCATTCTGCAAAAATTCTGAATTTTTTGATAAACTCAATACGACGAAAGCGGCACTGGCTAACAACAATTTTTGTGTCAGCCATATTGAAATGCTCGCGAAAAATGGATGGATCAACTGCGAACCTAAACAAATTCGCTCTAGTGTGGACCAGATTTCATTATGTCGAGCAAGCACGAGCAAACATTCACGAACAAGAACAAATGCTCGCTCTTGCTCGCTTTTTTGGTGAATACACACCTACACATTTTGCGATCATTGGGCCATTATTAGCCCATTTTGGCTTGTTAGGGTTTTGGCAATATAGGAGTGGCTTTCTGTGATTGTCTGACGTTTTTTTTTTGCTTTTTATCTGTTTTTATTTATTACAAGCTCTTATTTAACTTCAACTTTATGTATGTATGTTCGGGTCAAATCTTGTAACTCAAATTTGACTAACCTCTATATGTCCGATTGAACTGGAGGGGGAAAAACGCCTAAGTTTGTCCGATTTCAACCAAAATTGGGGGTTTCTGGGGATAAGGAATGCGAATTTTTAATCAGATTTTCAAAATTCAATATGGCGGATTCAAGATGGACGATTTGTCGGCTTGTTTTGCTATCCAATTTTAAGTGACTTATAAACATCCGATGGTATTATTAGGCATCCCCCTCCCCTCCTACGAGGGGTGTAGAGGGGAGAAACACATAAGTTTGTCCGATTTCAACCAAAATTGGTACACGGGGGATTTTGGGGATAAGAAATACGAATTTTTGATGAGATTTTGAAAATTCCATATGGCGGATTCAAGATAGACGACTTTCGGTCATGTTTTGCTAAACAATTTTAACAGACTTATACACGTCCGGTTGTCTTCAAATTTGTTATGCGTTTATAGTTCCGGTAACAATACAATAATATGGTATTATAAGGTACCTACGTCCCCCTAACGAGGGAAGTGGAGGTGGGAAAAATATTTAGTTTGTTCGATTTCAATCAAAATTGGTATACAGGAGTTTTTAGAGAAGGGGATTATGAATTTTGGATCAGATTTGAAAATTTCAATATGGCGTATTCAAAATGGACGATTTAGTGTACAAATCTAAAAATTAAAAAATATTTTTATGTAAAAAAGCCTTTTAAATACAATCTTTCATAACATATAAAGTGCACTAAAAAGTAGAAAATAACTTTTAGCATTATAACTAACAATGTCCATCCATATATCAGACAAATGTTAACAATCATAATATAATCAATAACATACATTTATCGAGTCAACATATCCAAACTTTCTTTAATGCGCCTATCGCTTTCATTATTTTCTACTTTTTAGTGCACTTTATATAAAATTTTATAAAAGCTTTTATTTGAAAATCTTTTTTTGTACAAAAAATTGTTTTTAACTTTATTTTTAATTAAGCACATATTGTGTTGTGTGGTGCTACAAAAATTTCAAGATCAGTCAAAAGTGCCCCCCTTGAAAAATAAGTCGACGTGTCTGGGAGTTTTTCTAAATTTTTAGCGTTTTTCGAGAAATCCTGGGTGGTAAATTTTAAATTGAACACACTGTATATTCGTACTGCTCGGTGTGGAAGGTTCTTGCCGTCGTAATTTAAAAAATAAGGGATATTGTTAGATTAAGATATGCAAGAATTTTTCTGAACTGAATCCTCAAACCATAGTATTCCTGATTTTATCTTAAAACTTTTTCCTGGACTCCCATACCCTTTCACAGCCCATTATGTATTATCTTTCCATTTTTGGTCGCGTTAGATTTAGACTGATTTGAATTTAATCTTATATGGCAATCTTCAATTTATGCTGGCCACAGGGCCCGTGGCTTAACGTCCAAACACGCGAGGTTTTAATGTTTCGAAACCCAAAGGGCATAAGCAAGCCTGGGCAATTTTGTTTCATGCAAAAGAGCGAGTAAAATAGTTTGCACAAGATTAAAATGTGGCGGTCTCCATTAATTTAAGACATAGATTTTTTTTGTATAAATAATGTTTAATAGTGAAGCAACCTTAATAACGTTATAGCTTTCTTTATTGTTGAACGCCTTGGGAATATATTTCAATAGTAATTGTGCATATTAGCCTAATTTTTGGTAAATTGGGCCATTATATGGTTTAATGATGTCAGATTTTGTAGGAATTCATCTGTAGTTCATTAACTTGTAACACGAATTTATAAATAAACGTCCAGCAAAATTATTAATACAAGTTTGTTTTATACCTTCACCATATCAATACATAAAACAATTTTTTTTATAGAAGGTGCTGGTTAGGGTGGGGTTTGGTTAAATTCTTTGGAGAGAAAAGGGGACTCTAATCAATAATTTTACAGTTAAAAAAAAACTTAACAAAATGAGAATCAAATACCCAATGCCCGATAACTATCGATGGATCAAATGACATCATAATTTTTGAAAAATATTGACTGGGGGGGGCAACGTCAAGTTTGCCCCCCCCCCCACAGAAAATGGGCTGTAGTTTCTCGTAGGAAGGTGTGCAAAATTTGATTTGTGGTGTGCAAAATGTGTGCAAAATTTTGGCATAAAAATTTTTGAGAAAATCGATCTGGGGGGGGCAAACTTAACTGAGCTTGGATGGACCGTGTCTGAAACCAGTCAGTGGTAGACGAGCGGAACGAGGAGGGGGAGGGGTTCAAGAAGGGGCGTGGCATGGTGGAGGGGATGCTACAAGTCGCAGGCAATATCTAGTCATATCAGATGAAAAAAAATATCAAAACTTATTCATAAACATTAGAGAAGAAAAAATTTTTTTAGTTAAACCATTTTTTAAGGTAATACAACCCTCCATTTTTTTCGAAAATTACAATTTTGCAAATGTAACCTAAGGACTAACTAGAAAAGTTGTTCTTATTGACAAAACACTTTACTGTATTAAAATCGGTGCAGTGTTTTTTAAGTTATAAGCGTTCGTTTAATTTTATTATTTTAAATCTCAATATCTGGAAAACGAAACACAGTTGGAAGATTAAAATAATTTTTTCACCAGGTTTGATTCATTGGCTTTAAAAAGTTTCACATAAAGGATTCCCCAGCATGTGTATTTTTCTAGATTAGTGTGACGTACGATTTCATGTTTTTGTTTTTTTTTTAATTTTTGCCATTTTGGTTTTTGGGCGTTTAAAAATCGAAATAAACAAAAATCAAAACTGAGGCTTGTAGGCCTTGCCAATATCCCCAAAAATTTCTAACACTTGTTTAAATCGGTTTACTGGTTTTTAAGTTATAGCGGTCTGTCTGAAAAAATGGACTAAATTTGAAGGCCGACATCTCAAAAACAAAAAACAACTGTGGAAATATCTTCCCGTTGCGACCTCCGAAATTTATATGTCTATTCAAAACTCTATCCAAAAAAAAATTTTCACGTGATTTGCGTTCTGTATCTGGAACCTACGAAATCATGTTGAGCCGTTCAGTGCTCCATTCGGGGCCCCAATTCTTGACAGTCGGGGAGGTGTAGGAAGTTAAATTCTTCCGGGGAGCGTATTAGAAAGTAGGCAAATAAGAGAACTCAGCCAGGGAGTAGAATAAACCTTTAAAATTATTTATTAATTTTGCTTTTACTATTTTTTTGTTACACCCTAGTATGGTTTCGAAGAGCGCTCACTTCTCTCACTTTCAAGAATAAGCACCTGGGTCAATAGAAGCAGACGAACTTTTCACCTTACCCCATAAAAGTGTAACGCGAAATTTTTTTTTTTTATTTTTATTGATCCAAGGCGTCCATATGGATCCAGAGCACCAATTGTATACACACACTCGTTGGGTGACCGTACAACTAGTTTTATAATATAAACAGTCAAACGCCACACATAACAAAAACAAATTATAGGGTGGTCCATAAAAAACCCCACATATTTTTTAGGGTATTAATTTGTTACCACTCGTCCGTTTTACTGGAAATCTAAACCTTCGGACTATAGGATCCTGCCACCAGGATTGACATTTAAAATCAAAAATCAAGATGGCGGACGCTTTTGAAAAATGCCAATTTTTCGCCCCCCCCCCCCTTTCAATTTTTTATGTGCGCCACTTTTTTTTTTGACTAACGTCAGTTAAAAAGCCGCACCCTTGACGTGTTCAAAAAGATATCACTTGTTAAAATTGGTCATGAAATACAAAAGATGTTATTAATTAACAGGGTGGGTTTTTGGCCTCTAATAAGTTAATTTTGTGTTTAAGTATACGGTTCTACTATACTTTGGAAAAATTAACAGAGATATGTTTGTAAATCAGTTGATACCTGTCGCGCCAATAGTTAAGTGAGTAGTTTATTGGTTTTGCTAAAACGTAGATTTGGATCTATTGTCAATGTAATGTCCAAAATGACTGGCACTTTTAATAACAGGCTAAAAACTCCCTCAGTTCATTTTATTTTATCTTTCGTATTTCATGACCAATTTTAACAAGTAATACCTTTTTAAAGTCGTCAAGGATGTGGCTTTTTAACTGATGTTAGTCAGGAAAGACAGTGCCGCATATAAAAAATTGGCAGGGGGTCGAAAAATTGAAATTTTTCAAAAGCCTCCGCCATCTTGAAGGTTTCCAATAAAACAAATTTTTTTAAAATCGGCCAAGAGGGGACTAATTTATTCCATAAAAAAATGTGCGGTTTTTTATGGGCCACCCTTTACATATAAATCTTAAACGGTGCGAGTCCAGTCTGCTGCCTAACAGAAATAATTATTATTATTAATAACTTCTACTTCGGCGAATTTACTAATTGGTAATGTATATTATTACCTTTTGTTGGTACGAGTATATGCACAAACATGCATAATTGTATACACACACTCGTTTCTTCTAAGCTCTCCAGAGGACCACCTCAACGAAAACAGGTGATGAAAACATGCATAATTGTATACACACACTCGTTTCTTCTAAGCTGTTCAGAGGACCACCTCCACGAAAATCAGGTGATGAACGTTTTGGCCATATAGTTTTCCCCCAAGTCTTAAAAGTAATGTGTTCTGTACCGTAATTAAAAGTAGGTACTACCCACGGCCAAGTAATTGTAACTTCGCCCACCTCATGACGACATGTTGTTGACCTTTTTTCTTATATTTGGTAGTTTTGCAGAAATTATTGTGTATTAAAAATTGTTAATTAGTTATTTATATTCCTGCTTTCACAAATTAAGTGCCAGCGTTTTTTTTTTGTCAATCAATGAGCAGTGGCGGCTCGTGACCTGTGAAGAGGAGGTCCAAAAATTTGAAAGTAGTAGTAGAGAAGGGGCGGCGCGAAGCCTGGCAAGTAGGCCTCCCTGGGCCCTTTCTGCCCTACCCCGAGCCTGCCCCTAATCCACCGCCTGCACCACTAGTCTGGCAGTCTGCTCATTTGGTTTCACTGTTCTTTTTGCAAAGTCCAGTATTTTGTCCCATTTGAGCATGTGTAGGTCCTCCTCATCCAGGGTCGGGAAACCGAATACATGATATCTCGTCTTCTGGTATGCCTCGAAGTTCGCTATAACGTGTCGATATGTCTCTTCTGCCCGCCCGCAGGCCCGGCAGGTCGAGTCATTCTCCACCGCGATCCGGGTCATATGCTTCGTTAGTCGGTTGTGACCTGTTTTGATACCTGTCAGCAGACTAGCGTCCCTTCGCGATCTCACCAGAAGTTATTTTTGTCTGGCTACATCCGGGCCCTTCACGAAGTCCTTGGTCTGTCTCATCATCATTTATTGAGTCGACTTTGCAATTGCCTCTTGGTTGTTCCTAGGAGTGGTTCCGGCCCAACATACTGGGTGCTTGCCCCGATCCTGGCGAGCTCGTCAGCCATCTCGTTACCCGGCACCCCCATATGTCCCGGTACCCACATAAGTGTCACTTTTTTGCCCTCTCCCAAGGATTCTAGTGCATCCGCACATTCCTCCACCAGGGTGTTGTTGATTTTGGACGCCCTTAGTGCCTTTAGGGCTGATTGGCTGTCGGAGCATATATAAACATGCTTCTCCCTACCGTTCTTTATTTCTTCCATGGTTGCAGCCATTATTATGGCATACACCTCTGCCTGAAAGACCGTGGCTTACTCTCCGAGCGGGTAGCTCTTTTGAACCTCCTGGTCTTCCACATAAACCCCCGATCCTGTGGTTTGCCTCTCCGACAGTTTTGACCCGTCGGTGTAGCAAATCACGGCGTGCTCCTCGAACTGTTCGCGGAGGTTTTCACTCTGCCATAGTTCCCTGTCTGGGTTGACTACTTTGTACTTCTTGTTAAATCTTCAGGGGTTTTTTGGTCTTTGTGTTTTAATCGCTGCCATAGGGATTTCTCTCTCGGCGATTTGGGCAATCCTAAGATGCTTCGCAGCTTCCCCTCTTCCTCTCCATTGACCTGTATCTCTCAGCCGGAGGTGGGTCGCCATCGCTTCTTTTCTGATCCAGATCGGAAGCGGCGGCAGTCCCAGAATGGTTTCGAGTGCCTGTATAGGTGCCGTCCTCATAGCTCAAAATTTGAAAAATTGACAGTGAATTTTTGCGCCAAGTTAATTTCGAATTTAGGTCTACCGGCATTTTTTATTTAAATTTTTTGCTCCGTACTAAAGTTATTATTCAAGCGTTAAAATGTTTATTATAACAATTGTTAAAATAATTAACAGAAAAAGTATAAATAAGCCCTTATACACTGAACCAAAAAAGGCACCGTTTTCAAAAAAAATACATTAAGACAATGTATTTTGTGTATGATTTTTGCTCCGATGTAAAGTATTATTAATATCATAATCAAGTTTACATAAATTTTATAGCCAAAACGAGTTATTAATTTTACTGCTGCAAGACACAGTTTCAAAAAAAAAAGTTGTTACAACATAAAGAGTATTTAAGAATGATTTTTGTGAAGGGTGTTATGAAATCAAGGATTAAGAGACATGTTTTCATAGCTTTTAGTTACACCTAAGAATGAATTTCGTAAAAGACTATTACGTACATAAATTTCATAACCATGTTTATGTATTTTGTATACCCCGTTCATAATTTTTATAAACTACATACATTCCATAACAACTTTTAAACGACAGTCAATGATCGCAATGTAATAAATTTATTTAAGACATTGATTAAAATCTTTAACATGTTTTATTTATTTCATATGCACTTTTATTATCTCCATAACCTGTACATACTATTAATAACAACTCTCTATAAAATATCAAGAAAGATTTTTCACTGATTTCGTAACTTCCGTTTATTAATTTCATTACTTTATATGATAATTTTTATAACTTTTCTCCGATTTTTGTAACAGTTACGTGTGTTATTGAAGTACAATTATCTATAAAAGATGTGCATTTTCTCGTCCTGAGTACGAAATGGACAATCCTGTACCTCAAAATTGTGGATAAGGACTCGGCACATCAATCCAAAGGTAAGTAATTTGAGAGGTCGCGTGATGGATAGGGTAACCCCCACCATTTTTACATATATGATGTAGTAGTACCACCAGACGAAAAATCAACCTTATCCATGATTGAGGTCCGGCACACCAGTTGATTTTTGGTCTGAGGGTACTACTACATCATATATGTGAAAATGGTGGGGGTTACCCTACCCCCTCTAAAATTGCCCACCTTTGGATTGGTGTGCCGAGCCCTTATTCACAATTTTGAGGTACAGGATTGTCCATTTCGTATTCATGACGAGAAAATGCACATATTATCAAAAAAGGGCGAGGGTTACCTATCCATCATAATTTATACCTTGGACTCTTGCTCTAACAGCAACAAGGCAAAGCAAGCGGACTGGAGCACACCAAATGTGTGCGCCTTTCTCTATTGAAATTCGCGATATCCCCGGCTACTCGCCCTCTGAAAACGTACTAACAGATATCCTGCTAGGCTCCACCTACTTCATCGCATGTGCGACTGTTCCGCATCATCAAGCAGAGGTTCATTTCATTCGGCGTTGAGGCGAGAGCAGCTGTTAGCAGGATCAGCATTGAATAAACGGATGGACGGCGAGAGATGGAAAGAAACCTGGCTGCGTTAAATTATAAATACTCGTCTAATTTTAACGCGGTGCCATAATAATCAGCCCTGATAATAATAGGAAAATCAGAAATTTTATTATTACTTCCTTATTCTGTGTGGGGGAGCACGTGCTCATGTGCTTCTATGAAGGAACCGCCACTGTCACTGAGAAAACTAAAAAAGCACCTTATAGTTTGTAAATATAAAATCGTCAAAATTGTTGGGCAATCTGTTTGGGTTCGTGAATTGAAAGTAACAAGTAATATTTCCGCGATAATACAAGGCATACATCACTCAGAGGATCCAAGTAAACAGCAAAAAAATATATAAAACGAAATGGTGCCAAAAACGCAGGATATTTAAATATCTAAAGAACATAGAGATTTTTCTGATAAAAATGGAACGAAAAAACTTTTACTAATAATATGATCCAAATCTCATATTTACTTTTTGAGTTATTGTGTATACAGAAAGATCAGTGGCGTACTCAGGAATTGACTTCGGGGGGGGGGTTTAAGTATAAACAATAAGAAAAAAAATTAATTTGAAGTAAAAATGTGACCATAACAAGGCTTCTCCGGGAGGAGTTTTAACCTCAACCTCCCCCCCTCGGTGCGCCACTGGAAGAACTGAAGAACTTTAACTGACAAGCACACCAACCATACCTTATTTACCTTAAATAAGTCAGAGTTTTTCGCCACCTTGTAGTAAATTGCAATGAACAATCGAAATAATGCATAAAACGGTATTGCTTACAAACAATTAAACTCCTGAAGACTTCATATACATCTTGAATATTATCGTATCATGCGCACCTAAATACAGGGTGTCCCAAAAGAGCTATCTAGCTAGCAGTAGGGAAATATAAAAGAAAATAATGTAATCTAGAGGAAATTGTTGATAATGCTCCAATTTTTTTTAAATACATACATTAGAGGTCAGATTATACATTTTTTTTTGTTATTATAGAATCGGTTTGGAGGTCAATGCCAAACAAAATGGGGCCTAATAAAGTGGAACACATTATTTCGCCGGTCTACGTAGCGCCGTAGGTAGCGTATTGGCCTGCCGCACGCAAAGTCTCGGGTTCAAATCAAAATTTTGTGTTTGTCTGGGCATTGATCCTAATCACGAAAAAATGATTATAACAGCTCTCTTTTAGACATTCAACTTAGGTTTAATTTCTTGTGCGCCACCCTGTATATGAACGGCTGAGTACCACCCGGCTCAAAGACGTCTCATCAAACGCACGAACCGTACTGTATTCGATTTAACAGTTAGCATTAATGTAAATTGTAGGGTGGTCCGTAAGGTATACGTACAAGTCTGCGTGCATGTGTGCGTTTTGTTTTGTCTATTGAAATGGAGGAAACACTACGTTGAGTAAGATTACTAAAAAAAAACTATTTAATACCGTTAAGAGACTGATGAAATGACTTTTGTTTCCTAAATCTTTGGAAATAATTAGAATTTGTAGATCGTAACTATGACCTTAGACCAAAACCAAAGACATTAAAGTAAAATAGACCCTTCAGGTAATTCATAAATCACTTTTAAACGTAAACAGTCGTTAGATTTAGGAAAAACCATTGCCCTCTCCACTGTCAACGCTGCATCAGGCAGCAACAGGCAGCTCGATTCTACTAAAGCGACAACTCCGACGACAAATAATGAATGATAATGAATAATGAATGATGCATCGTACGATTATATAGGTGACCCGCTACAAGTGCGAGGTTTTTAAATTGTGTTGGTTTTACTCCCGATATATGCTGGAAAATTTTTTTATCTGATATTTCGACCGAATAAATGAGGGATATATACTGCCACCCTTAACTAAAAATACATTGTAAAAATACATTGTTTCCCTATAGAGTTACTGTTTTTTAGTTAAAAACGGCAGTATATATATTATAACATGTACATTTGTGTTAAAAAAAAAACGGGGGCATTACGTACCCAAATGTCAAATACGTGTCCCCTTTTTATGAACAGATGTCTACTTACACATTATGAATTATTGCAAAAAAAGCACTTGACGTTCTTTCCGGCACACACTGCTTAATCAGTTTTTGCAATTTTTATACAGAAATCTTAAAAAAACAAACAAAAAAAAACGTGTTTTTCGGTTTGAGAATTATTTCAAGCAATAAATTTGAAATGAAAAACCACAGTAAACTAATTTATCTTGAAAATCAAAAACAAAAACTAATAAGTTATCCCAAACGTCAAATAACTGGATCGTCAATCAATCAATCAATTTGTTTATTTGCTACAAAAGTTACAATTAAATACTAGGTTAGTTAGCCTATAACTGCAATTACAAAGAGAGCAAATTTTATAAAATAAAAACTTGCATACTAAATATATTAGAGCAAAATTAATTAAATAGCGGTTAACAAAAAACCAAAAATAATCACTGTCAACTTTAACGAAATAAATGCCCAGTTGCACTACTGGTACTCAGTGTATTATACTACTACTCATTTTTAACAGAGCCCTTTTCTTGAATTTGTTTAGTGGGAGATTTTTTAGCAATAAGAGTAATTTATTATAAAGTTTTATTGACTGCACTGTTTGTGTGTTAAAATAAGTCTGTGTTTGGGAATTCTAATGTCAGTTCAGCAGGAAAAGTTTCAGGTTTCTGAAGGGTTGTCTACAAGAATCTATTGAGCTGCTTTTATAAGAATTCTTATTGCAGGTTTTCGCTTTTTAAATATCGTTATCCAGTCACTACAATTTCCCCAAGCCAAGACTCCATACAATAAATAACTTGGGAACAGTCCCATGTAAGCAGTGCGCACCATTTCAAATAAAATGTCAATAGCTAATCATGAGAAAAGAGAAGAAATAATATTAGACCCAAAACTGAACCTTGAGGAACGCCAGTTTTTATAGATAACAAAGATGATTCTTCATTACCTACCCTAATAAATTGTTCCCTATCCACAGAGTATGACTTAAACCATAAATATGCGATTCTTTTGGAAGGTTATGGTTAACGCAATCAAATGCCTTAGAGATGCAAAAGACCGTAGCCACAATATCATCTTCATTTAAACCTGTACAGATATTGAAAACATTGAACATCGCGTCTTGAGTGTTTTTTGAAGGTAAAAAGCCAAATTGGGTGCTACTTATTGTGTCATGTTTTAAGTAATTTAACATTCTTTTCTCCAATTTCTCAACAATTTTTGATAAAGTGGACAACAGAGATATTGGTCGATAATTTGATGGCTCGTTTAGTTCACCACCCTTGTGTAGAGGAAAAACTAACCCTTGCTTCATAAATTTTGAGAAAAAGTTTAACATATCTTACAACGACATTTCTTAATATACACAAATCAATTAATTTAATGCCGCTAAGGGACCGCGTTCTTCTATGACGCGTAATACACGCCTTACTGGTCTCATTAAGTTTTAGGAGTCATTAATGTTCACTTCTCGTATTTTGGAAGATTCGCCGCGGTAGTTCTTGCTCATTTCGAGCTTCCTAACCGTTATCGTAGACTTTCTGAGCCAGTCGGGCCCAAAAAGTTTCTAGTGGCCTGGCTTGAGGGACTTTGGGTGAGTTATCAATCCTGGGCATACACGGAATGTTTCTTGCTGCCAGCCGGTCTAGTGTTGTTCTGGCATAATGCCCTGATGCAAGATCCGGCCAAACCATATAATTGCCATTTGAGTGATGCTCGATGCTGGTTAATAAAATCAGCTAGTTTTGTGAGGTAGTTTCTGATATAGGCATCAGCATTCACTGCTTCTCCTCTTACGCGGCTAACGAAAGGTCCGGATAAACCCCTCTCAGATATGGCACACCAAACCAATACTTTGTCTGCAAATTTAGCTTTGGCTTTATATCTTTATTCTAGGTCTCGTCTATATTGTCTGTATAAAATTTCTAGGTTATTTTGCATGCCTAAAGGTGAACTATTTTTCATCGTCCATAATAATGGACCTGTTATTTGCAAAGTGAATTCGTCTTAAATTGCGACAACATCTGGGTATTCTTGCTAGCTGGGCATCGGTATATTGGGCAGCCTTTTTTGTTTTTCGGTATTTTAAACCATTTCTGGCATTATAGCGACAAACGGTAGCGGTGGAAATTCTGAAACGAGGAGCAACCTTTCTTGTATATTCTCCAATGGTATCTTTCATCATTTGAGCTAGCCTAGCTTGCTGTGCTTCGGACAACTTAGGGGGTCGTCCACTTTTTGGGAGGTTAACACAAGGGATTCCTTCTTCACTTTCTCGAATTGTGTGGTATATTGTTGCTTTTGAAATATTTTCGCCTCGAAATAGCCTTACTATTTCTTTTTTGGGCCTTGGTTCAACAAGCCTATGAATATTTTTCCGAATATCCATCTTGTACGCCATCGCGAAATGAAAATAAAACAAAAGCCATAGGAACAGCGAATTCCAAGGATGACTTGATGCACTGGGCTCGTATTTCTGTAGAGTACCTCGAATTTTTCTTAAAACTTATGAAACAGGGGTTACTACTTTTTTAAGGCAATTTGGAAATCTTCCAGTTAGACTTCCATTGTGTATACACGACATTTCGATCAGTAGAATCTCTGATGGGAAATCACTCAACCGTGAAGTTTAAGAAGTTAGCTCCGCCCAAGGAGGAGCTTCCAGATATTTGGAATTCCAACACTTTGTTTACTGAAAATAGCCTGATTCTACCCAATAAAGGCAGCTTCAAGGAATTTTCGTTTCTTCCAGTGTAAGTTCTTGTGCTAAACCTTTGCTTCTGTTCACTTCATTCGGTGTTGTTTTGACCATGCATGTTCGGCGATTCCTGATTTCGTTGTTTCACCTCTTTGGGTATTCGTCTGATGTTCCTTAAGCCTAACAGATAGTAGTCTTTTTGTTTCGCCTTTGTATGATTCACCACACTCACAAGGAACTTGGTAAATGCATTCCTTATTGTGTTTGTTCTCCGGTTTTGTTTTACTAAGAAGGCTTCGAATTATATTACTACATTTAAAAACTGTTTTAATATTAAAGTTGTTCGCTACTCTTCGAATTTTCTCTGATACTCCTTTAACGTATGGAATTCTAAGGAATGCCTTTGCCTTTGCCTGGTTTCGAGTAGAAAGCTACATCAGAACAACAGTCTATCGTAAACCCACTCACACAGGACAATATTTAAATCAAGGTTCATATCATTCTTTCATCAACGCCTAGCCAAAAATAACGATACATTGTGTTATAAGATGTCAAAGTCAAAAAGTGCAAACAATGAAAAATAAAACGAATTCGTGTCAAACTGGGTTTTGCTTAATGGGTCACTAAGGTTTTGTTTTGTCTAAATGAAAATGGACCGGACTGTATACGCAATATTTTTGAGCATTACGTGCCAAAATCGTAGTTTCGCAACATAAAAGTGCCGCGCAACTTTATGTAGAGTTACTAAAAACATTTTGCCTAGATCCGATCAGTTGCCTTCAAACTCGATACTTTTTAAATAAACGAAAAACGAATGGGTGCGTTTTGAAGTTATCTCAAATGAAAATCTGATGATCGGGTTTTTGAAATTAATATGTGGGGCGTGAAAAATCGTCCTTAATGACTAAAAATTACCCTTACCGCGAGGCGCCAAGGTGTTGGTATCTCTCGAGGGAATCTGTTTTAAAATTAAGTAGTTATATCGTCAACATACCTTTATAGTAAACTAGCTGAAGACCCCGCAGCTTCGCCTGCAATTTTATCCGTTTTTTGCCGTTTTTCTTGCTTTAAATAATCATAGCTTTTGTTCCCGATTTTAGGGAACCCATAAAAAAGCCGAATTTACAAAAACCGAAACACAATTGAACAAAAAATAAAACTGAAAGTAACATTCGTGGCATATCGGACAAAGCGTTTTTGTTTCTAATGTCTAAGGAGGCCTGGTCGTAATGAAGTGATAAACAAAAACGCTTTGTCCGATATGCCACGAGTGTTACTTTAATTTTTTTTGCGGACACGAGATTCACTTGGTTGTTTTTTAAAAAATAAAACGTCCGAAACGAAATATGAACGAAAGTAAAACGCCCAGAAAATAATAGATACGAATATAAGTTTACAGAATTTTAATTTACTCGATCCTTAAAAGACACGAATATAAAGGGTTAAGCAAGGGTCTGTTCTCGGCCCTACACTTTTCCAACTTTATATAAATGAGTTACCTTCATTAGATATAGAGGGGGAGTTTACAGTTTTTGTAGATGATACAACCATATGCTGGAAAGGTCCCAAATTAATAATCTCAGGACATAAAGAAAATCAAAGAGTGGTGTGATTGTAACCTACTGTGTTTCAACATTAAAAAAACTCACATACTATCATTTCGCTTTCAGATTGAAAATATTGGTTTAAATGAACAGACCATTAATCATAAGCGCTTTGTTAAATATTTGGGGCTAATAATTAATGAAAAATTAAACTTTCAAGAGCATATTACTCAGGTAATACTAAGCTGTCATCAGCCTGCTTTGCTGTGAGTGTTGTTTCAAGAGAATTAAATTTTGATTCTGCAAAAATGACCTATTTTTCACTGTTCGATTCTCGTCTTAGGTGTGGCCTAGCATTTTGGGGTTTATGTTCAAAAATTTTTTTAAATCTGTTTTTATCCTACAAAAGCGGGCAGTACGAGCACTTTGTAAGGCAACACCAAGAGAACATTGCAGACCCTTGTTTAAATCATCCAAAATACTCACACTTACCTGTCTATTTATACTAGAAACAGTAAGTTTAGTTCATAAAAAATATCTAAGAAATCGCCATTGCCAATTCCAAAAGTTTAGCTTTAAGAAAAAAACTCCTTAATTTATGAGAGTATAAAACTCTACAACCATTTACCTTTGATAATAAGGAGAATTGATGGGATGAAGCAATTTAGAGGTGCTGTTAGATCCTGTTTTAAGGACAAAGCTTTTTACAGTTTTGATGAGTATTATAGGGATGCATTTTAGTGTTGTTTTGTAAACCACTATACACTTGTATTTGTTATTTGTTAGTTTGTCTCAGCCATGTCCCCTTGTCATTTTTTCATTTTATGATTTTAAATTTTATAATTCTTTTTAATATACCAACAATGAATCTTTTAATATTAGTTACAACCTTACTATATTGTATAAATGTGTAGAAAACATAGATTATTAAACGATTTTATTTAACGTCACAGTTTCTGGCTGATTCATTATTCAGTAATATAGGTCCGATGACCATACAATATTAGGAAGAAATTTGGGGGTAGGCCGTGATTGAAGAATGTAAGGGGGGTAAATTAATACAATATCACAACTTACTTCGACTCTTCCCTGCCGTAAGCCTGGCAACGTAGCAATTGAATTCGTGGCTATCGGTTCAAACATTGTTCAAATCATGCGGACAGATTGTGGTTCTTAAACTTTGTGGTTCGGCATTATTATGTTTCTATCAAATTAGTTTCGTTAAAAATATTTTCTAACATTTTGTGTTTCTACACCAAGAAAAATGATCCAATCAAAAAGTTTGATTGGGCTGTTTTTGTAACAGTTATTGAATTTTCTAATTATGCTACAGTATAGGGATATAATACCTAAGTTCTGACCAAAAATGGGTTAGTTAATGGCCATCGAAGGATAATTTCAGGCCGCCTTCATGGTGTTTGCAAAAATTTGGTGTACATCGTTTTATTCCACTCTGACTTCAAAAAAAAAGAAGAAACGCTTAAAAACCTATAATTAGCTTTTGTGCATCGCACTCAACGATTAAACCTTAAAAAGGTGCAAATTTAATTGTTATTACACGCACAACGAAAAAACACACGCGGAATTAAAACAAAAAACTTCAAGATGTTACGTTTCCACAGGCATTGTCCTAATAGAGCATTGTAAAATGTCAATAAAAATTAGCGAGCAGGCATGCGATATATTTTCAAACGAATGCCGATTGCTAATTTGACAGGTTTTACTTAAAAAAAACTTTACATACCAAAGTGTACCAAAATCGTATTTTTTTTAATAAAAACAATTGTTACAGCTTTGCTACTTAACACAATCCAGTAGTAATTCAAACACTTACGTTGTACTCCTGGACTATTAAAAATGTAACTATGGTGACTGACGCAAATATATGAAAGACCTACACTACCAACATTATCCAATAACTTTTTTTTCTTCAGCCACACTATGTTTAAAATATTTGAAAATATCGCCTATTAGTAGTAGTAGTAGTATAGGGGCGGCCCGTGGGCCTGGCAATTAGGCCTCTTCATGGGCCGTTTCTGCAATACCCCGTTCCTTACCCCTATGCTCCTACTTCCGCTGCAACTCTCTCTCCGAGCCTCCCTGTCTTCTTTACGAAGTTTAGTATGTCGGCCCATTTGACTCTCAAACTATTAAAAGTTTCAACATGTTTGCTAAGTAATAGAGGTTTCCATTGGTAAAATTGGTGCGCCACTCGTAGTGCACTAACACTGGTTTGGTGCTGTCAAAAAATTGCGTCAGTGCAGTCTGAGTGCAGATTGAATGGAACCAAACAATTTAACCCAATGTATATAAAAGTAGCTTATGACCATTGAAAAACTCTCTTTGAGGTTGATTAGTGGGTTTTGACTTAAACTATAAAGTCGGAAAAAAGTTTTCGGTCCGCCTCGAGCCCTCAGGGCAGGTGCGGAAAAAGTTGCACTCCGTGCAAAACCGAAATTATCAGCTTTCCAATGGAACCTGAAAACTGGAAAAGTGCACCCCAATGGAACAGCAGCACCGACTCAGTTGTGCACTGAAACCGCTATAAGAAAATAAAATAGGAATATTTAGCTATTATTTAAACGTATCCGTATACCATTATCTAACGCGTTCAAACAACAGCCAAAGGCGAACGAGACTCGATTTTATGGTGGATGCGATAGTAGAATAGGTCGGGAAGGGCGTAACGTTGCGACCACAGCCATGAACGCATCGATTGCAGTTAGCTGTCGCCTCCACCATAAAATCAAGCCTCGTTCGAAAAATGGAATATATATGGTTAAAATGTTTTTTCGCTTTGTTTTGAACGGGTTAGGTACAAGTATGCGTTAAAAAATAGCTAAATGCGCCTAATAAAACTAATGTATTGAAAAAAAATTTTATACTGAATGTCGGACGGACAGTTTTTGAGGTATTTAAAATAGCTCTTAAAAACCAACTTTATATTTTTTATTTTCTGCCTTTTACCTCTCAAACGATTACTAATAAATTTAACATGGCTGTCGGTTGAAATATTTTTGAGAGGTTGTAATTGTGGCGCATGTGCCGTAATGTAAAAATCGGTTTTCTGTAACAAATATGACCGATTTTAGCACCTTTTGGTGTCAGTTTTGTTTTAAATGATCATGACTTCTGTTCTCGTGAACCGATTTTAATGAAATAACGTCCTGCCAAGGAGTCCAAGTAATCCAAACAGACAAAAATTCTAAAAATTGAATTTTTGGTATCTATATGAATTGGGTAGAATACGAAACCAAAAATTTTAAAAATTTACCGAATCTATCTATAGAGATATATTAGATGTATAGATTATTCGATGTTTATTTTATTTTAGACATAAATAGACAAAAAAGTTCACTATTTTTCTACCGGTTAGGTTATCGCTAAATATTTAGGTTTTTACTTAAATCAACTATTTAAATTTTCACCGCGACCAACTGTACAGTTGATCGCCCAGTTAATTTTTTCTTATAATACTCATATGCTCTTTATTATAATTATGTAAAAATAAAAAAAAAAAAACACGATCTAATCAGCATTAATTTTCTCATATGTTAAGTATATATAATATAGTTCAAGGCTTCCTGTGTCTTTATCCATCTATCTACTTCTTTGATGACACAAGGTTTCTAAACAAGATTTTCATAGCTTTATTAGCATCAACACACTTTACATAGGTGGTCAAGAAACTCCTAAACAATATTTACTCACATCTCTCAAAAGTCAAAACATTTGTAGCCATAATTTTCAATTATACACGGTGTTTTGAAATTGAGTATCATGATGAATAGGTTTCGGTTAAATGTTAATTAAGCCAAAAAAGGAAGAACTTATTTTGTATGTCACCTATTTTTCAAATTTGATCTAAGTATTACAAAAAATACAAGAGTTATAAACAAAAAACTTGAAACTTTGACGGAGACATGTATTGATTGATATTAAATAAAAATAAAACAAAGTCATATAGCAATGCAATTTTTTTTTATTTGAGGAATGACCAAGGCATAAACTATGGTAAAGCTTGTGACAAAATATATAAACTAAAAAATACAGCACACACAACCACACACACCTTGTATAATCACGTCAATTGTGAATCGGCAAGAATAAAACAGGAAAAAGCCTTTGAATATCAATTACCATTATTAATTCAAACAACAATTAAATGGCTCTTCATAGTAATTTTTTTATTTATTATCTAATAATAAGTGGCTAATAAAAAAACACAATAAAATTAAAGTAGAAATGCGAAATGTATTTTTTTTTAATATTAATTAAAACATTTACTGTAAAAAAATGTTAAAGGTCAGTGACTTCGTATGAGAAAAAAAGCGGATAGGTATCTAATTTAGAAAGGAGGAAAAACAATGAAATGAGTTTTTTTATGATGCAATAACACTTATTTCCAAATTATTTTTTTTTATTATGATCTAGTTAATAAGCTAGCAGAATCAAATTAAAAAATAATATTTTTAAGCCTGTTTTAAGCCCTTGAGCACAAAAATATATAGTTAATTCTTGAAACATATGTTTTCAGGAATGCCGAAGGAAAAAGAATTTTGGAATGTGTAAATCTTCAAATCTTTTACCAAATCCATTTCAAATTTAAACGGTACTGACAGTTGTTTAACTGTTTTTGCCATTAAAATTTTCTCTTGAACCCAAAAATTTGCATCAATTACCAAGTATTTCAGTGAATACATTAGATATTTTTTGTCTGCAATACAGGAAACCTAAATCTCCAAAATTCGACCAAATTGCAATGTTATGTAAATTTTTGGTCGTAATAAAATTAAGGAAATATCTTTAGTTCATTCACCTAAACAAGAACATGTCTTAAATATTTTTAGATATGTGTTGTTTAAAAATAAATAAGTGTCTTTGGACTCCCCCCCCCCCATGTACGAAATCATTAATTTATTCTTTTTTAATTGTTTTAAACCCACTTAAAATGGCTTGATTTTTGTACACAAACAAACATATTCTTAGCTAAATAAAATCATTTTTTTTTTCAGATAACAACCTACAACCAAAATGCGGTCGTATATCAAAGAATCACTTCTAGTATTAATCGTAGCCAACATAGTATCATCTCAACCTGACAATTCGGCATCAAATCAATCGGAATCGGACACAGAAACGGAAGTGGTGGAGGCGCCAGAAAAATTGCCGCCCGGGGCGCCACCTCCGTCCATGATGGATGACTGCGATCCCGAGATGATAGGGTAAGTCTATGTCACGCATTTTTAATGTCAAGCGTCCACTGAGATGCGCTCAAGTCGAATTAGCTAAATTGTGTCACGTGTGTGTCCCATCTAGAACACGCATCATCTAAACCAAGTTCACATAGTAGTTTATTTCTTTTGTACAGATTTGAACTGATCACAGGCTACGTGTTCTCCGCCCCGAGCAACGTGATCGACTCGATACCGGGCACTCTGATGCTGACCGACTGTCTCGAAACCTGTCAAGGCAACGAGAGCTGTCAATCTGTCAATTACGAGACCGGTCTTTGCGTGCTGTTCGGATCGAACGCTGATGCCTTACCAGGTAAGTCCGGACTTTTAGATTGAGCAATTTTACCATTTGAAAATCTTCTTCTTACAAGTCACCCTTTAGTTTTTTAATAAAAGTAATCAGAATTTTGGAAAACAAAGGCTTTATTTGTGCTTGGAGCTTTGTAGCTTGGTTACTATTTCTTTTAATCAAAACTGGTAAGAAATCATTGTTGTCATTTTATTCAAAATTTCATCAATTCATCCTCGGACGAAATACCTGAAAATTGACATTAGCTCTTTTGTGCCGTTAATTTTTTTTGGATGTTTTAAGAAGAATCGAAGCCGTTTTATATTCTTTTAGTGTATTTTTGTGCATATGATCGGCGATTTCGCTTAGAAGTGCATTATTTTTAAAGAAATTAGTATCGTTTTCCTTATTGTCAACATCAAGAAAGGTAAACATTATCCCTAATAACAATATAACCAAAGTTTCCTTAAACATCCGGTACATTGAAGTAGTTCATCTAAGAAATTGCCGATCCTGTCCAAAAATATTTTTGGAAAAGTGTCTGGTGACGCAGAAAAACGCCAAATTTAAAGAAAATAGTTACATTAATTATAAAGCCTAAGAAAACCATATGATACTCAATTACCGGAATTCCCCATAAATCCTCTTTATAGGCGTCTGACTTCGGCTTTAAATATGGTTCAAAACGTTGGGCTGACGACATCGCTTTTGTCGAAAATGATTCTTGTGAAAAGATCATAAACGAAAAAGACTAGCCAAGCGATGCTACTGAAGCAGAAAATCTTAAATTGCACCAATTCATTGTGCTAAAACCAGTTTCTTGTCATCTAATAACCACCGTTTAATTTCCACCTAGCGCAAACCGACTCTATAATAAATTAAATTCTAAGAAAACTCGGAAAAAAAATCGACTACTAAACGAGAACTAAGAGATAAAGTTTGCTTACGATAGAGTACCAAGTTTCATGTTGGGCGCAGTACCTTGGAAAACTTATTTGGTCGAGTTTTATTACTGCTAATACTAATATTGCATTGCCTAAAAGCCGGATTCATACCTACTCTGTACTGTTACAATTTTAAGAAGAAGGTTGTACTTTAAGAACGGTTTTACATACTTTGAAACGTGGTTCACTCAGTTCGCTATTTTGCCCGACGTAATCTAATTCCATTGACCATATCGAATGGACGACGAACGCGGGCTGCTCGCGGACAGAAAGGAAGAAAAGTCTTCTTATATAAAAGCGACCGCGCGCGCGGCAACGAATAACAAATTGGTTATATTATACGTTTAACTGGCGGCCAATTTGTGCTTTGACATTCCTGCTTGGCTGCTATACAGCAAAATGCCAGAAGTCGGCGGTAGCCGCCATCATCAGGGCCTTCTTCTCTGTCCGGCCTTCTATGGTTCGATGGCGCTTAAGTCCTGATTTATTATCTTCCCAAGAGAAAAAGGGATTTATCGGATATTTTTCATGGTCGGGCACTATTTTGACACTGTTGTGTGCGTAGTAACCATCAAATTTAACACCGAACGTAATAAGTTTTGCGCTGCCTTTATTAGTGGAAGCTTTGATAAAATTGACAGTTTTAGTTAGTTTCATCTGAAACCAATTAGTTTTACATAACTGCTTCATCCAAAAATGTAGCCATCACTTGTCCAAGTTTCCCACTTGCAGCTCAGGCTTCAAATAAGTCAAAAAGTCTGAGAGTGCAAATAAAGAAAAAAGAAAACGCCTCAGACACTGCCTAGATAATGTTAATTTCTATGAGATAAAAATTACTCCATGAGAAAGTTCCAAATCTCCTTGGCACACCTTACGTTAGATACACTGGCAGATCCTTTCGCAAGTAAGTATCCATGCACATACCTTAGGTGGTTTTTCTCAATATTTATTTTAAACTCATCCTAGATCTCAGATCCATCTCGCAAGATAGACCTTAGCCGCCCAGCGTGTGGCATTCTACCGAATAATTTACGCTATCTATCTAGCCATCTATCATGCCATTCTATGGTCGATCATCAATATTCAGCCGACCTTCGTCAGCTTCATAACACTCTTGCATGTCACATACTTTTGCTTTTAATCGAGTGTGCATTTTCGAAAAAAGCGATTCTTGGTGGTTGCGTTTTACTCCGTATATATACTGTCTAAAATGATGCATCGAATGAAACTGATCAAAGTGACGTGCGTTAAAAATTGAAAGATGCTATCTTGGATAAGAAGATACAAAGTAATAAACTTAGCTTTGTAAAATGCAAAAGCGAAAAAAAAAACTTCACTACATACGATTTTTTTGCAGTAAGGTAATGCCAATAATTTAAAAATAATAAAAAATAATTAAAAGCTCAACAGTAGCTGGGATTCCGATGATTTACACCCAAAAAACGAAGCGCTAATGCATACAATGGCAAACACTCATGAATGCAATCCGTGATTTTGAGAATCTCACATAAAAAGTAACCGGAAGATTGCAGATCCTTTCAGCCCATCATATGATGAAAACTACAACAATCTGGTAATTATATTCCTTAACCAACCAGCGACGTAGAATGATAAAAAAAGCCTAGCCAATAAAATGAAGGAAGAATTATGCCGCGGTACTAGCTGGGCATATATATATACAAATATACCCTCTTGGTCATAACAAGCGCTCAAAGATCAGAAAACAATAGAGTTTGAGATCGTTCTGCCATTTGGTCAGAAAACAAACGAATACCATGGTAGTAGTACCACCGCTAATGAAGCTGAACTCGTGTTCATATATTCATATACAGAGTGATGCAACATATTATTTAGTAAACAAAGATCTGCTAAAAAACCAGAATCAACTGAGCTGTATAAAAAAACAACGCTAAAGTCCACGAAGGTCGTAAAATTGACAAGAGAAACTCATGGTATTACCTAAAGATATGCATCAGGGCTAGAAAACAAGCATTTTCGATCTAAACTGCTCTCAGATCACCCCCAGGCAGAGCACTGACGTCACAAATATGTCCGGGAAAAAACTCGACTTTCTGCCTATGTTTTTTCAAAAAAGATGCCATCGTATCGCTCGGGAGTGGTTTTTGAGTGTAGATCGAAAACGTTATTAATCAACATACCGGGCTTCGCAGATGAACTCGATATCATATTTTAAAACTTTACAGTGAGAATTACTAAGTTCTAAAATAGTACCCCCCACAGGTCTAAATATTTACACCTGTGGGGGGTAGTAAATTTTAAAACCAATTTTTAAAAAACACTTACCCATACAGAAAAGACACAAAGATATTGATTATTTTGTATTGTTATTGCAAAACACCAATTTTCTGAAAATATAACATATTTTAGGAGAAAATGCCCTAAAATTAATTTTTTTTGACAGATTTTAAAATGGCAAATGGTGAATACGCCAAACATTGGTAATAAGTTCGTATATAATTTCCCAGAGTGACCGTTTTTACAAGGATTAATTTATCTTATTTAATATCACTAACCAATAAAACACCTCCAATTTTGTCCAGAAAAACGCCATATTTTGAACCCGTTTTCAGCACAAAAAATATATTTATGAGGGCACGACGAGGCAAAAGAAACATAAGTGAAGGTCACTGATTATGCACGAAAAATATACCAAACAAAAAAACCCAAAACAACTATATTAATTTATTTACCAACTGAAATTAAAACATTGAGGTTATCTAAAAACTCAGTCAAGAAAACTTTCCTTACTCAAAGCCCACTCATTCGAAAGCTGCAGCTTTCATCACTAGAGGTTGGTGCAAGCCAAGGTACACGCAGAGATAAGAGATCCGAACTCGCTGTTTGTGATTTGAACGCAGCTAATATTTTGAAATTGACATTTCGACAGTGACAAAAATGTAAACAAAACTTGCATTTAAGTTTTTTAATAAATTTCATAAATAAAAACACCTTTTAAATAAATACAAAATTAATCCACTCCTTATTTTATTATTACCCAACTAAATCATTGTGTGACATCAAGTATTAATTGGAAAAATTAATTTTAATTTGTTCTACAGAGTGTTTACTACTTAAACCCCGCGTGGGTTTAAATTTTTTAATTTTCTTTTCTTCTAGATTGAAACTTTCTTCTTAAATCCAACAAAAGATAGTGTTAAGAGAGTTGGCTTAAAATGCTTAAAAACAAAAGTTTCACTTAAACTTAGGACCGTTCTAAAATAGACTAAACCCATTTAGTACATCCCACCGTTAGATTATTTATAGTGCCTACAGTGAAGAATGGGGTTTTACCCTTCAAAAGGTCCGGTAGCTCTGAATGTTGGATATGTTATATAGGGTCGTAGGATAGTAAAAAAATACGTCATCCCCCCCCTGTACTCCCTCCGCCGTCTCGAAAAAACCAATTGGTTCATTAGTTTTTGCGTTTAGTTCCGTTCCAGTTCACTAAATTGCAAAAAAGTTATATGCAATTTTGTAGAGGATAAAATTATCTAGAATCTAATGGTATTATTGTTCTTCTATAATCAATAAAGCACGCGCTTGGTATTTTTTTTTTTAACTTTACACATCATTTACATCGCAGCATTTTATTCTAGGGTTAACGTTCTAATAATCTATATTGTAAAAAATTTAATTGCATACAAAATCCAGTATTTGCATAGTTTTTATGATTATTGTAAAGAAGTGGGAATAACGTCAAAAAAATGTTGTTGTGAGTTAGTACAGTGAATAAAGGGGTTTTACCCTACAAAAGATCCGCTAGTTTTAAATTTTGGATATGTTATGTATAGGTCGGTAAGGTCGTTAAAAATCCAAGTTTCCGTCATGCCCCCCCCCCCCGCTCTGCTCCCTCCGCCATCTCAAAAAAACAACCGAAATCGGAACTTTTTTTAGTTTTTTTGCCTTTATTTCCGTTCCAGTGCACTAAATCCCCAAAAAAGTTATATGCAATTTTCTACATAATAAAATTATCTAGAATCAAATGGATTATTGTTCCTGTTCAACTAAAATCGCGTGTTTGGCAATTTTTTTTAAAAGTTTTATATGGCAATAACTCCGTAACATTTTAAAAAGCGAAAAAGTTGTAGTGACGGGCTTTGTAGAGAATTTAGTTACCTACAAAGTCGAGTATTTGTATAGTTTTTATGATTATTGTAAAAGAATGGGAGTAACCTCAAGAAGAAACGAAAGTTTTATCATTTATTTAAGTTTAGTACTTTCAGATCAAGGGAAGTATTTACTTTTAAAAGAATTTTTGATTACGTTACATTTTTAAGCGAAGACTGGAATGAAGATATGTATGGAAAAACTAAAAAATGTTCCAAGATCACGGAGCGAGCACCAAAAGTGTAGCAAGAACTTGGCAGTTTTAACTAGTTCCCTACTGATTTACACAAAATAATAAAAATTCAAAAATAACGGGTCCTTTTTAAAAAACTATAAAGTTACTCCCACTCCTTTGCAATAATTACAAATACTAGTAAAATACTGAATTTTGTAGGTAATTAAATTATCTACATCATATTGGTAAGAGGTAACGTTTTTGTTTAAGCAATTTTTACTATTGCTATGTTTTCATGGATATTGAATTCGTTTTTAATATGTTTTGAAAACTTTTTTTTCATGAGTTTTCATGACAGGTTTTCAAATCGATTTTGAATCCATTTGAAAACGGTTTTCAAATTTTGATATTTGGCAGCTGACCTGTGTCATATATATATATATATATATATATTCATATCAAATGTTCATTTTTGAGTTTTGGTACTTTTTTTAAAAAAAACGTATTTTATTAAAAGATGATGTTTTGTAAATTTTAATTACTACTTTGTTTGCAAGTGGAAGTGAAGAAAGAAATGCTGGACTGGCATATGTGCATAGCACATACACTTTCGAGCCAAATATTTCTTTTATTTTCCATAATTAATTTTTTTAAAGTCTTTAAAAAAAACAAATCTTTAGTTATTTAAGTATGGTTATGTTATTAATCTTCTTTTTTCTATATACTCCACCAAATTTTAGAATGCCGGTTTCACAGTATTTCTCTCTCTCTCTCAAAAAGAGTGAGAGCAATAAAATATAATTTGGCGGCTGTCTGGTAATCCGACGCAATACGCATGTGTAAACTTAATACCGGTTTTCATGGAAAATCGGTATTTCGATCTCAATACGATCTCGATCCAACCCTAAAAATTTTCAGGGTCGGATCTAGATTGAAATCGATTTGAATACTGGAAAAACAGGCGTTTTCATGGACGGTATCGGATTGAAATCCTTTTCAGAACGAACTCAATTCCCATGAAAACGTAGCATATGTTTTTCACAGTTTTATGTCATGATTTTGCTCACATTTTAACGCTTTCACTGTTTTTTTTAGCGTTCAAAAAAAGTACTGCCAAAAACATTTTCTTTCTGTTAAAATGAAAAATATTTAGAGAGAGAGGGCAGAATTTTAGAGATAGATGGAGAGATAATTTAGTGAAGTGCAAAAATATTTAAGGTTGTTGAAGAAAGACA
Organism: Oxystoma pomonae; assembly: GCA_963921995.1. NCBI lineage: Eukaryota > Metazoa > Arthropoda > Insecta > Coleoptera > Brentidae > Oxystoma > Oxystoma pomonae. The sequence goes on from OY998172.1 coordinate 56,798,838, forward strand.
GCAGGCTGTAAAAAAAGTATTTTAGAGAAAGATGAAAATAATTTAAGGCAATTGTTTAATAAAAATTTCTGGTATGTCATCTGTCTTTAATCTTCAGTGGTGTCGTGCATATGAGTTTTATTTTGCCATTTTTATACAAAAAACATTTTTATACAAAAAATTAAATTTTTCAAAGCCTAAAGTGTGTGAGACATAAGTTGGTATTAATTTCCTACTAAAAAATCCTTTAACAGGTATTTAACTAAATTATTTTAAGGGTCATCATGACTTTACCATATATCAGTAGAACTTTTACCCTATAATAAAGTGTTACGTTAAAAAGAAACTGAAAATTTTGTCAAGCGGGTGAGTTTTGTCGTTTTTGGGCATTACCTAGCTCCGTTGCTATTAATAATACCATTAGGGCGCAATTACACAGACGAACATGCTCAAATAAAAGCTCGTGCAAAAGATCTAAAATTTTTTGCGCGAACATTTTCGTGAGCTTTTCTTTGAACATTTTGTTCGGGTAAATTTTTGAGCAAGTTATTGCTATCTATTTTGGAAAAATATTTTTAAAGATGAGAATAAATATAATTTTACATCATTGATCAGTGATCTCAATTCTTTAAAAAAATGGAACACCAACTTTTATTTTAAACTTTTGTGAAAAAAAGCCGACGGCAAGCGAAACATTATTATTGACTATCAGTTTTGTCACATGGATTAGGGTTACTTATAATATTTTTTTTCTTAGGGTTTTTCCCGGATTTTTTTGCCCGAGGGTTTTTTTGGGATATTCTTACGAGTTTTTTTTATTTTCAAGGGTTTTTTCCTAAATTCAAAAAACAACCCAGGAAAATTTTTCTTTTCCAAAAAAATTTCGAGTTTTTCAAATATCGCCAAAAATCTCAAAAATTGCACTTTTAAGCGGTAATCCACGCCTCACGACTATGAGGAGTGGTGGGGAGGGGATTTTTTTTTAAACATATTTTTGTAACTTTACTTTACCCTTAGCTTCGATTGTTTTTTTTTCATTCCTCACACCAGATTTACCTAGTTAGTTTAAGGCCCCAATGGTTGCTTAAAAAAGCAAAAGGTTCATGAAAACGCTGAAGATAGATATTTACTGTCAATTTAATGTAATAATCAATTCGTGTAATTGCGCCTTTATATGATTTTCGGGGCTTAAAAGAACAGTAAATAAAAAAACTTCACTATCCATGTAGCCTCCATTGCTTGACATCCATGCTACTAAAACTGGCCGTAGGTACACTCGAAGGTTTTGTTAAATAAACCAGTAGTTGATCCATTTTAATTTTAAACACCAAAAAAATAAACAGAAAGACAAAAAAGTGGGGTTACACTAAACTACGTCAGCGTTTTGAACTACTCATTTTTTCTCGGTTCTAAATAATGACGTCACATCTAACTAGTTTCAAATAATATTTCAAAATAATTTCAACGCGAGAAAACGCCTCTAATATATTACTTTTTTCTCTAATGGTTTTTAAATAAAATGGGAAAATTATCTCCATAAGACCAATGATTTAAACAACTTATTTAAAAGTTTTTGACTTTTTTTTAAAAAAACAGTTAGAGTAAAAGGTGACATATTAGGTATTTTTGAAAACGGAATGAAAAGCTCTATTTAAATTCAAAAAAAATATTGTCTCCGCCCTAGATCACCGGACTAGAGTGGCACTTTTAATTCCTAAGAGATTAACAAAAATTCCATCCTTAAGGGATTAAAAGTAAATTTAATCCCTCAGCATAGGGATTAGAAGTAATTTAATCCCTCGGGGATTTAAATAAAATAATTCCTGGAAAATTATAATTAAACACCCTTTCTTATAGTCGACGAACTATTTGGCGTAGAAATAACGTCATTTTAACAATAATCTTTTCCTAAACTGCATAAAATAGTATATAAACCTCGAGACTAAAGCGTCTTTTATTCCCTTAGCGAATAGTAGCCCTTCCCACGGCCAGTCTATAAACCTTTCGCCGCGGGATTAAAAGTAGCACTTTAGTCCCTTTTTATTTTTCTTTCTAGCGAACAAGTTAATATGCGCTGCTAACTTCCCATTTTTTTTTATATTGACATTTGTTTTTTGTGCAAGTACTTAACTAGCAATTGTGTAATCTAGTTCAGAGACTTCACGCACTTTTTCTAATCACTTACTGGCCACTTTTTTACGAAGCGGTGGCCTTGCCGTCTACGGTAAATGCGCAATTTTCTAAAGCACCGATCCTTAAGCTTTGATATACCAAAAATAGACCGGACAACTTTTGCTAGCTGCAGTATTTTCTGTAACAAAAAGCCGGCCATCTTGCCGCCTAGGCGAGGGCCGTTTAGGCCAATTTGCTGAATATTTACTGCCCCGGTGGAATATATTGTGGGCATTTAGAGACCATTAGGGTTTTGTATACAGGGTGTTCAAATGAAAGCTTTCCACCCAAGACACACGTCGATTTTATGTTCGAGGAGAACACATTTTGTTAATCTTGAAATTTTTTTAGCACCCCCCCCCCTTCGAGTGGTCAACTTTACCCCTAAATTTTGAATAGGGACAGTGGGTCGAGTGATACCTTGTTTTGAAGGTCTCTTAAATGTCTTTCCAACCGTGACAATCTATCTATTCGTTTTTGAAATATATAAAATATAAAAATCTACCTTTAACAAAAACAAAGTCGACGTGTCCACCCGGATTTCTCAAAAATAAAAAAATTGTAAATTATTTTTTTTATACCTTCATCAAAAACATGATTTTAGTAACTGTCTGCAGATAACTAAAGCATGGCTTTTTTGGTTACCGATGCAAAAAAACTTTTATTTTATCCCGGGTGCAAAAAAAGATTTGTGTCCGTTTTTTATCCAAAATTAAGAGACATAGCGGAAAATAGTAATATTCAAAAAATTTAATTATTCTTGCCTAAAAATTATGCCATTTCCGCCAGTTTTCACCAAGTATTTACGAAAAAAATCATTTAAAAACATCGTCAAAATATGAAACTGTCAAAGATTAAAATAAACAATGAACGTCACCGAGTAAAAAGGCACATCGCTATGGAAACCATTGTTATTTCATTTTCCTAAAGCAAAAAATTTGTTCGTCTGTCAGTGGTTTTTAAATGATATAAAAATTTGCCTACACACACACACAAATCCTAACTAGAATAAAGTACTTTTCTGACGTTTCGGCAGAAACTCTACTGCCGTTTTCAAAGAAATTATTATTTTCAAAACTTTTTCTTTTTTTTTAAATATCTGTCTGTTGTCATACAACTGACTGACTTTGACTGATGTATATTTCAAATATTAACTTGACAGTTTGGTGTGTCGATAGTAGCCAACAATATATTGGGTGAGTTTAATAAAATTTAAAATTATATTTGTTTGAGTGTTTTCGATTTTAGATTATATTTTAAAAATACAAAATTTAAAGTGAAATCAAAAATAAAGTTTAATATTTTGTTTTTCATTTTAAAATATCAAGAGCCAAAATTATCTTTTGTCTGACTTTAAGAAAAAATACATTAGAAATCCAAAGTACATCAATGCTATTTTTTAATTTATTTAAAAAAAAACCTTTTTAAAAATCTTGTTTTATTGGAAATTGGAAGCCAAACTGTATTTATACCAACTGATATGCTAGCTATGCATTCATCTTCATTTAGATATATGCAAGCTGCTTCTTTCATTTTTCGTTTAATTTTACCTGGTTCTTTTTGTAATATACTGGTTTCTCCCCACATTACTCTATGATCATTTTCAAACGAATGTTGGCAAATTTTAGAACTTTCATTAGGAATTTACTTAACTTAGTGGCGAAAAATACCCCCACAGGTCTAAATATTTACACCTGTCGGGGGTACTAAATTTTAAAACCAATTTTCAAAAAACACTTACCTATACAGAAAAGACACAAAGTTAATGATTATTTTGTATTGTTATTGCAAAATACCCCTGAGAAACTGCTTTTCTTTTCTCAAAATACACCATATTTTAGAAGAAAATGCCTTAAAATTTTTTTTGACAGGTTTCAAAATGCCAAATGACGAATACGCCAAAAATTTGGTGATTCTTTAGACCACCTCAGGGGGGTGGTTTAAATTTATAGCCCTCAGAAAGGATTGTTTTGTGGCATTTGGTAATAAGTTCGTTTATAATTTCCCTAAGTAACCGTTTTTACAAGGATTAATTTACCTTATTTAATATCCCAAGTTATTCATTACCCAATGAAACCTCTCCTTTTTTATCCAGAAAGACGCCATATTTTGAACCGGTTTTCAGCATACAAAATATATTTTTGAGGGCACTACGACGCAAAACAAACATAAGTGAAGGTCACTAATTATGCACGAAAAATATATCAAACAAAAAAACCCAAAGCATCTATATAAATTTGTTTACAAACTGAAAGTAAAACATTGAGGTTATCTAAAAGCTCAGTCAAAAAAACTTTCCTTACTCAAAGCCCACTTATATTAAAGCTGTAGCTTTCATCAGTAGAGGTTGGTGCAAGCCTAGGTGCAAGCAGAGGTAAAAGATCCGAACTCGCTGTTTGTGATTGAGCGCAGCGCTAATATTTTTAAACTGACATTTCCACAGTGACAGAAATGTAAAAAAAACTTGCATTTAAGTTTTTTAATACATTTCATAAATAAAAACACCTTTTGAATAAATACAAAATTAATCTACTTTTCTTATTTTATTATTACTCACCTAAATCGTTCTATGACATCAAGTATTAATTGTAAAAATTAATTAACAAGGGTAAGTTTTAATTAAAGCGACATATAACCCCAATGTTAATTTATTCTACAGAGTGTTTAGTATTTAAACCCCGCGTGGGTTTAAATTTTTTAATTTTCTTTTCTTCTAAATTGACAATTTCCTCTTAAATCCAACAAAAGATTGTGTTAAGATGATTATTTAATAAACGAATTTATTAAAATTCTTCTTATAAATCAAAATACGTCCAAATCTCAAGAAGGGTTCGCTTAAAATGCTGAAAACCAAAAATTTCACTAAAACTTAGGACCCCGTTTTAAAATAGACCAAACCGTTTTAGTAAATCCCACTGATAGATTTTATTTGATTTATAATGTAAAGATGGCGTGTTTCGTCTTAAACAAAATAGTGTTGACAACTCGCGGCTAAACTGTGCTTTTTTGTTACTCGCGTTTTTAAATACCTCGCTACCCTCGTTATTCAAACCAACGCTTTTAAAAAAAGCACTATTTTAGCCAATAGTTGTGAAAACTACTATTGTAAAGAAAACTATTTTGAATTGGTGGATGCAACTGTAAAAGTGAATATCTCAGAAACGAATCAATAGATTTTCTAAATTTTTACGCGATTGTAAAAACACTCGAAGGGCGTTCAAAACAAGGTATTACTCGACCCAGTTTCACTATTCAAAATATAGGGATAAAGTTTAGTTGGTGCGTGTGACAAAAAGTACAGGATAGACAAAATGTGTCCCCTTTGAATAAAAAGTCAAAGTGTTCGAGGATTTCTCGAAAATCAGACTCCAGTTTTAAAATAAACACTCTGTATATAGCCTGCAGGTTTAAAACCAATGGACCGATTCAAAAAAAAGTTACACTACTGGAACGACTATACTTCATATTTTTGAGAACAAGTGTCACAAATGACATTTCTTAAAAAATTAAGATGGTAGCAGTTTTTCACCCCTCCCCCAAAAATGTATCACTTGCGAAAATGGGGGGTCATTGTTCCTGGTGTATTTTTGCCATATTTCGCTAGGTATTGTTTAAATTAAATAAAATGCTCTTTACTTTGGCTATAATTTGACTAAACCGAAAAAAGCCAATACATTTTTTGAAAGTTAATTTTTCTTAGGAAAAATAGAAGCTGATTTAATTATTTTTAACGTTTAGTATTCATCAGGCGATTTTTATAATTGAAACATTTTTATGTTTTTATTGGATGAAGTTTTAAAAAAAAAAAAATAATTCCAGTACCATAGTGGCCTCCCGGGTCGAATTTTTGGCTAAAACTAATTGAGGCATATCTAACTAAAATAAGTAATAACAATAAAGTTCATTCCTTTAGGATGGCAAAAAACATTGAAATTAATATTATTACCTTGTTTCAAAAATTACTCTAGAAAATGCAAAATTGGAGCAAAAATCAGCACAACAGGTTTTTTACACTCGTTCTTTTTAATCATTTTTATTGTATCCATTGAATTTTCGTTTTTTTAGGAACACAACTATACGGTTTTCTGCCATTTTTTAATATTTTCGAAAAATTCCTTTACAAATGGTTAATATGCCTCGCCAGAAGTACGAAACCGTTTGCGCGTCAAAAAAATTCTTTTTTTTTCAAAAGTTACAAAAACAACAAACTTACGGGACAGCGGAGTGAATAGGGGTGCTGGGCGGGGCACCCCCTTCATCTAAAACACTGTAAAATATGTCAAAATGTAGGCAAAGGATCAACCTTTATGCGTCACTTTTTTGTTTTTTTTTTAAACCTTAATTTTCCGAAAAATCATCGAAAGAAAACAACCCAATATTTTTGGATTTTCCAACAAAACACTACATTTAACGTCATTTCAGTGTTGCCAACCACCAAACTGCGTCACTTGCAAAGAATCATGTGTTTTGTTGGTAGGTCATCCGCACGGGCATCAACTTGCCAATTTAGGCGCGTAATTTAAATTTGAAAATTTTCTTCAATTTAAACAAAATTTAGGCGTTTGGATTTGGAAAGGCAGGGTCGGGTTGCGTTGGGTTGGGTCCGGTTTCATAAAAGAAGGGTTGGGTTGGCTTGGTTGGGTTAGGTTTGATTTCATTCTTCAATTTAAACAAAATTTAGGTGTACAACCCAACCCAACCCTTTTTTCTCAAAATCAAGAACAATCCAAACTTCGCCCGTGCGGATGACCGACCAACAAAACATGTGATTCTTTGCAAAAGGCTTCCAACCCTTCTTTTATGAAACCCAACCCAAAATAAATCAAAACAACCCAACCCTTTTTTCTCAAAACCAAAAACAATCCAAACCCCGCCCGTGCGGATGACCTACCAACAAAACAAATGATTCTTTGCAAATGACGTAGTTTCGTGGTTGGCAACACTGAAATGACGTTAAATGTCGTGTTTTGTTGGAAAATTCAAAAATTTTGTGTTGTTTTCTTTCGATGATTTTTCGGAAAATTGAGGTTCAAAAAAAAAACAAAAAAGTGACGCATAAAGGTTGATCCTTTGCCTACATTTTGACATATTTTACAGTGTTTTAGATGAAGGGGGTGCCCCGCCCAGCACCCCTATTCACTCCGCTGTCCCGTAAGTTTGTTGTTTTTGTAACTTTTAATGCCTGTAACTTTTGAAAAAAAAAGAATTTTTTTGACGCGCAAACGGTTTCGTACTTCTGGCGAGGCATATTAACCATCTGTAAAGGAATTTTTCGAAAATCTTAAAAAATGGCAGAAAACCGTATACTGCATAATTACCTTTTTCTAAAATAAAGTGCCATAACATTAACTTTATCGCACTATTCAAAGACATTGTATTGTAAAATGTCCTAAATGGGATGTTTACGAATAAATGGGCAAATATCGTACAAACGCAAATAAACGCAGATATTTTTTCTTTATTTTAAATCCCAAAAGTCATTAGTTTTACGAAGAATAAACCTTAAAGTGGAGGTTTATGGAGAACATAAAGTTTTATTCCAACAGTATGAAAATTGATATTTCTTTTAGTGTTCTGCATTTAAAGTGTAAATTCCCTACTGTCCGTAAGTCCTTGACCAATTTTTTTTTTAAATAATCATTTTTAGTAAAGGAAGGTAAGTACATTATACTTACCTTCCTTTACTAAATTTATTTTAGTCCTACGTCACTGTATGAACCAATTCTGTAAACTACTCTGTGCAATTTTCTTAAAATATGAAAGAAAATAAAACGGCTTAAACTCAGAAAACACAACATTAAAACAAATCGTCGCTGCAGCGCGTAAAACAATATTTTGCTTTTTGTTTTTTGCATTTCCAGGCCTACTGGATTGTTTACTTTAAGTTCATGCTAAATTTGCTTGCTTTAGGATCACAAAGTTGATGTCAAAATTGGACATATAGAATGATATTTGACAGCATTTGTCAAAGTTTTCAAAAAAATCGGACAAAATTATTAAAATCTTACCTTAAAACATTTTTTCTATCATTAATATTAAACGCGATAACCGGGGTGTCCAAATATAATGAATCACCCTATATACATACCTATGAATGAATGTATGAATGTAGAATGCGGGCGGGACAATTCCCATGTACGTAGGCCACGCTGGGCCCGTTGTACGCCCACTATCCTTGGTTTAGCCCTCGAAGCCTGCCTCTTCCGCAAAAGAACAGATTTTTCGGGGCTGCAACCTTCTTACATCGCCGGGGGCCAGCAGAGAGTTCCCAAGGTGCGACATCAATTGACACCAATTAGGAGTTTGGCCTATCTCATGCCCTGTGTGTTATTCCAAACCTCCTCAGAGCGCCTATCTAAGTCACTTTGCAGGGCCGTTATCACTTGGCATACCGGAATACCTAGTATGGGTTCTGGACCTATCGGATCGGTTGATGATTCTTCTCTAGCCAACCTATCGGCCTCTTCATTTCCCGGTACACCTTCATGTCCCGGGACCCAAAAGAGGTTGACCTTGCGATAGTTGTCAAGACACGTTTGCACCAATACAAGGGCAGAGTTAACCCTGTCCGACCTGATAGCAGACAGTGCAGTCCTACTATCTGAGCCAATGTAAATATCCTTGCCTGAAGCGGGCCCTTCCAGATTTTTATATCCACACATCCGAATGGCGTATACAGTCGCGTACCTTCCTAGTACATACCTATATATAATTTCCAAGGTGAATTCGCATTCGCTGTCTCTTCTTTGCCCTACAGGGTGCTTGCCGATATCATCTAGTTCTTTCAGATGCCCGATTAAGCAATAAGCGAGACCCTTATAAGGCCTAAACGGCGCCACCTGTTGTCGATTTTCTTCAGAAACGGCTCGGACTAATTATTTTCCGCGAGTTTTATTTTTGGTCGTATAATGGCCGTAATGACTCTATTACCGAGTTAGCCGGGTTTTTATTTTTTTCCACGAAATCGTCAATTATCTCGTTTATATCTGCTAGCTAATCAAAGTGGATTTTAATATCGACTTTCAGTGCGGCGAGAAAAAATTAACGCATAGTATAATCTGGTTTTTTGGCCTCACGTTGTGACTTACAACCGGTGTCTTCTCTGCAACCATTATTATGGCGAGTTTTGCTTTTATTCACATTTAAATATTTATCGTCCTTTTTTATTGGTTTCACTCTTACATTATCTATTCCAACGATTCTAGAAAAGCGGTTTGGACTTGCTGCGACTTCTTCCAATCGCCCCATTTATTCTGTATAATTTTTGTCTCGCCAATGATCTGTTTTAATTATTTCTAAACTAGATCTGGTGTTTGGATTTGAATTGTGTAATTAGTTCACTGAGTCGGGTTTCTCATTGGTTTTACAGATATCTCTATCAACATTAGTATCTCTGCATTAATTCTTAATTTCAATGCTAATTAGGTTGGTAAAGTTATTAAACCTTTGAATCACTAGCCTCTAGTACCAAGAAACTTTTGCTTTCATTGTTCAATTTACTTCAAATCTTTTAATTGTGATCAGAGATTTTTACTCAGGTCAATAAAAAGTGACCACCATTTGAAGGTTAATTAGTTTTAATAAATTTAATGCGCGTTTTACACTAAAAAATTAAATTATGAGCTTATTTAAGACCGTTTAAATACCGCTGCAGTGTAATATAGCTATGTTTGTTTGAAAGTTTGAACTCTATATGTCTATATTTTATTTATACACGACGTTTCGATCAGTACAATCTCTGATCTTCTTCAGGTGCAAACTGCAATCTATTCCTAAGGCTACGTACTTATATACTGTGGGAAATCACTCAATCGTGAAGTTTAAGAAGTTGGCTCCGCCCAAGAAGGGAAAACGTGTATAAATAAAATATAGACAATGGAAGTCCGCAACACAAAGCTAATATCATAGCTATGTTTATAAAAAAAAACTTAATCTTTTGAATTAACCTCACAAAACATCCACAGAAAATGAAACGGTTTGGTAATCTATTGACAGTGGTTCTTGTATTTTGTGAAAATTTGACTTTAAATTTGGTCAAAATTAGAGCATAATTGCGTGAATAAATCCATGCTGAAATCATGCTCAAACTTTTTGACCATAAAGAAATCCATGGAATAATGGTCAGTGTAAAAATTATGACATTTTACTCAACAACAATCTTTATTAGCAGTTCCAGCACTAGAGCCACTTTTTAAAACTTATGGCACTATGTCGGTAGTTAAATACACTATGTACAAATACTACTAATTTAAATTAGAAAATTTTGTTTTTGCCTTAAATATGTGTTTTCTCAAAATAAAAGTTGGATGTGTAATTACATTTTCTATTTTATTTAAAATACAAACTCTGATGTAACAAAAAAATCAGTCAACAACTTTTTGAACAATAATAACATGATTCCTTGTGACCCTCGATAGAAAATACTTTGTGCTCTCAACAGTGATCATCTATGTACAAATACTACTACTTTTAATTAGAAAATTTTGTTTTTGCCTTAAATTTGTGTTTTCTCAAAATAAAAGTTGGATGTGTAATTACATTTTCTATTTTATTTAAAATACAAACTCTGATGTAACAAAAAAATCAGTCAACAACTTTTTGAACAATAATAACAACATTCCTTGTGACCCTCGATAGAAAATACTTTGTGCTCTCAACAGTGATCATCTATGTACAAATACTACTACTTTTAATTAGAAAATTTTGTTTTTGCCTTAAATTTGTGTTTTCTCAAAATAAAAGTTGGATGTGTAATTACATTTTCTATTTTATTTAAAATACAAACTCTGATGTAACAAAAAAATCAGTCAACAACTTTTTGAACAATAATAACAACATTCCTTGTGACCCTCGATAGAAAATACTTTGTGCTCTCAACAGTGATCATCTATGTACAAATACTACTACTTTTAATTAGAAAATTTTGTTTTTGCCTTAAATATGTGTTTTCTCAAAATAAAAGTTGGATGTGTAATTACATTTTCTATTTAATTTAAAATACAAACTCTGATGTAACAAAAAAATCAGTCAACAACTTTTTGAACAATAATAACAACATTCCTTTGTGCTCTCAACAGTGATCATCTATGTACAAATACTACTACTTTTAATTAGAAAATTTTGTTTTTGCCTTAAATATGTGTTTTCTCAAAATAAAAGTTGGATGTGTAATTACATTTTCTATTTTATTTAAAATACAAACTCTGATGTAACAAAAAAATCAGTCAACAACTTTTTGAACATTCCTTGTGACCCTCGATAGAAAATACTTTGTGGTCTCAACAGTGATCTTGAAAAAAATCCTCGATTTCTTTAACAGTAACAAGTACGTGATTCTTTCAATCTCAGGCTACGTGTACCAATTTTAAACAATAAAAGAGATGCATTTTCTATTACTACTAACTACACTTTTATAGCTTTATTGTTTTTTGTCGGGTCTTCCCAACAATATGCAAAATGCTTTTTTTTAAGCAAAATAACTATGTAGTAGTAATATGATGAGGTCGCTTATTGCCTGACAAGTAGGCATCCGTGAGCCCTTTTTCCCGTACCCCCTATATTTCCACCAGCGCACTTAGTGCCCTCTTGCATTCTTGCCTGGCCTACTTGTTCTTTTCTGTCCATTTGAGAGAATAAAAGTTCTTTCGGCGTGAGTGATAGGACCCCAGGACTTGGTGTCGCACGTGCACTCTACCACTAGGTGCCAATATGTAGCTTCTGTTTGTCCCATCGACGTACTAGTACATCGATGGTTTGTCCGCAGGAGGAACACAAAACCAGTTGTGTATGGTTAGTTTACTTGTGAGCAGCCCTGTCTTTGCGGCTAATTTCCAATAGCCATTTACTTCTGACTACGCTTGATCCGTCCACAAATTCCTTGGACTGTCTACACTCTTGTTCTTGACTTCTTGACCGTTTAAGTACCTCTTAGGCCCAGGCATTCAATCTACTCTCCACTGTTATATCTAGTGTCGGTTCATGTCTTACATAGGAGTTTCAATCATGGCGAATTGATCCGTATTTTTGTTGTCGGGAATCCCTAGAACTCTTAAAGGTGATTGAATCTGCCTTCTTTGCATGTTTTTAGTGGTCCTCTGCGTTTTAGCCATTTGCTTCTGGCTGCGCCTGGTCTATCCACAAATTCCTTGGACTGTCTACATTCTTAGAAGCAAATGATCCGTCTAAGTACCTCTTAGGCACAGGCATTAAATCTACTCTGCACTTTTATTTCTAGTTCAGATTCAGGTCCCACATAGGAGGTTTCGGCTTCAATTATGGCGAATTCATCCGTATTTTCGTTGCCCGGAAGCCCTAGAACTCTTAAAGGGAATCTGCCTTCTTTGCATGTTTTTACTGGTCCTCTGCGTTTTAGCCATTTGCTTCTGGTTGCGCCTGGTCCGTTCAGAAATTCCTTGGACTATCTATACTCTTGTTCTTGGCTCCTTGACCCTCTAAGCACCTCTTAGGCCCAGGCGCTGAATCTAATCTGCACTGTTATTCCCAGTACAGGTTCAGGTTTCAGATAGGAGGTTTAGGCCTCAATCATGGCGAATTCATCCGTCTTTTCGTTGCCCGGAATCCCTAGAGCTATTAAAGGGGATTAAATCTGCCTTCTTTGCTTATCTTTAGTGGTCCTCTGCGTTTTGGAATGATAAAGCTATTATTAAGCTGCCACTATTATCGTACTTCTTTTATATCTAGACCATATTAAAACAAAATGGCTCCTACCCATCGCTGAAATCGAAAGGTAGGTAATTGACAACAATAAAAAACAGTGAAAATTGCTTTCGCTCACAACAAAAAAAAACACTCTGTACGTGCGTATATCTGTTTGATGAGTTAAGAGGTGTGAAAATACCACCTAATAAAGCAAAAACCAAGCCACAATATAATGGCATCGCATATTCTTGACAGACTTTGTATTCGTGTAATAGTCGATAATGTGCATTCAACTCAAAACATGGAACAATGTTTTAGTTGAGGAGCTAACGATGAGTATAACATTATTATAAAATTAGCAACAGACACAAATTTAGGACCAAAGGAGCATTTTGACAAGTATGTAAAGTAAAAGTTGTTTAAGATCTTAAAATTGTATTACCCATCAAACGTATGCTTTAATATTTTGGGATTATTTTAATAAATGACAAATATGAAGTCTTAAAATTCATAGTAGAAGAAAAAATTGAAGGCAGAAGAGGTCCGGGTCGCAGACGAGTATCGTAGCTTAAAACCACTTCTCAAAAATTCACTATATAAGGTATAAATTGTCAACGTTTGAAGAAAGCATGACACTTTAAGAAGAACTTAGAAGCTAATGGATCAAAATTTTTAACGCTAGCTCTCCTACTACCACTCACAACCTAAAACAATATTTAAGCCAATTGAATTTTCTGCCATATTTGGTTTCTCAAATAAGAGGGGAAACAAATAAGCACCGACAAATCTAATGTAAATAAAAAAAAACCTGACTAAATCGCCTTTCTGCGGTCAGAGACTATACAGATTCATTTTTCAATTACCGAGGAATGTATCAATTTTACGATAGTGCATCATTGAGAAAAAAATCTGAGCGTACGGAATTGAATTTTGTTCTCTATCTTGCGAAGTTAGTTTTTGCTCGCTACCGCTTAGATACGAAACTGGGAAACCATAACGTCACGTCGTCGTCGTAGTTTTATTTTAATAGACAGTTTAATTTAAAAAGCGTTAACGTAAGCGTGGAATCTGTCGCTGCCGCGATGTGCATGTACTCTATAATAAGAGTGCATGTAACATCCCAAGCTTTCATCTAAAGCGTTCAGGGCCCTTATTCTTGATTTGATAGAAAATTCGATGGAAAGGAGTACTCTCTTACAGATTTCCACCAATCCCAAAGCAGAACGCTTTCACGAGTTTTCTGAAAGCCAATAAAACCCGACTTAATGGCAGCGTCGTTCTAACAGGTTCACTCTACTGCTCTGTACCAGTAGAGATGTTTCAATCGAAAGTTGGCAAGTCGATTCGTATTTATTGGTTGTCGCGCAACTCGTGACACCTTCTAGCTTTGCGATTAGTGGAAATATGCAAGTTCTAAGGGCCCAGGAATGGAAGAGTGTGCTGGAGACTGGCTCAAAAAAGATGTGGTTCATCATCTCAGGCATAGCAAATAAACTGGTACCCAGTGAGCTCAACAAATGGCCTAATCACTAGTGAACCTGAGGCATAATTCTTGAATCTCAAGAGAAGGAACGATCTCTCAAGAGGAGGTATCCATCCCGAGTACTGTTCCCATTCTTCGAAAAATGTCCTTTATCTTGAAACCAATTTAAAATTTTATGCTTTAGAGGATAAGGATAATTGCTCTAGAATACGAACTGTCTTCGCCCTGGAATCATTCGACACAAATCTACACCTTATTCCAAATTCACCGGACCAATTTCAATATGGTGCCTGACATTTACACAAAGAAGCTTAATAATTGCCAGTGTCAAAAAACTGCTGCGCACCAATTTGGAATGGCGTCTGGAGGCAACAGTTAAGGTGCAGACAGTCCAAACTATTTGTGGGCATAACTCGCAAATACTGCTGATAGGAATGTTGAACTGCAAGATCTAATAGCTGACATGGAACTCATTCTTGGTCAGGAAGGAATCAAACTTACCAATTTGAAGAGATTAAGTAATGGTCCTTACCTAAAAAAAAATGAGTTTTAAATAGATAACAATTAGAAAAAGAACTACTTTTTAAACTTTACGAACAACTATTTTACTAAAAGCTATTTACGTTTAGATACACAGCCCAGAATAAGAAACTTTCCCCGTTTCCTCGGCATTTATTCCCGTATAAAACGTTGTAATTATTATTAGGTCGGGCAATGTATAGATTTTTTATTCAATTAGGTACCCAGCTGATAGTCGTTGAACATTCCACATATATGTAAAAAAACCAAATACTAAAAGTATGCAATAAAAAGAAAATACATAAATAATGAGATAATAATGAGAAATATTGAAAAATGTCGTGCCAATAACATAGATATAGGAGGCAGATATAGATAACACTTCTTAACTGCGCCAACGTCGAGATTTATTGGGCGGCCATTTTAATGGTAGTCACAATCGGAAATCTAACCTCACTTTTTTTAAGTGCAAACAGCTGTTGACTCTAATGTTTGGGTTTATCCAAAAAACAGGTTGGTTGGTTTAGTCAACGGCGACCGAAAGAGTTTCAGGGGAAGCTACTATAAAAATGGCGGCACTCGGAGTGTTTGCTAAAATTCAAAAGCGCACTCGTCGAGAATCTTTCTATCATTCCCCAAAGTCTATGATCTATAATAAATAAACGGGACGAAAATTAAAACGAAAGAGAAACTAAATATTCTCGTTTCAATAAAAACATGGCAAGTTGTTTAGCTACTAAATATACCTGATATTCTTACAAATTAACAATGATAGTTTATATG
Source organism: Oxystoma pomonae (assembly GCA_963921995.1). Lineage (NCBI taxonomy): Eukaryota > Metazoa > Arthropoda > Insecta > Coleoptera > Brentidae > Oxystoma > Oxystoma pomonae. Next base: position 56,814,433 of record OY998172.1, read on the forward strand.
ACTTTTCTCACTATTGAAGCAGTTTTTCTAGGTTTACACAAACTTTAGACATATTAATAGTAGTCTTAAACCAGATATATTGGAGTTCCTTGAATAGATGTTTTTATTTAAACGCACCCAATGCCAAGCAGTTGTCAAAGAGCTTTTCTAAATTTCTAAATCTAAAAAAAACTAATTATAATAAAAAAAGTAATTCAACGCGCCTCCATTTTGATGTTTCTCCCTTTCCCTTTAGAATGAGATCTGGATTACGGTCACATTTTATTGCCTTGAGTGAGGTTACTATGCGCACTCGTCCATATCCTCCGTCACCAGTTATTTTTGTGTCTAGAATCCATAAAAGTACGTGAAAACTTCCTCATATTTAGGTTACCGAGTACAATATGTAAATTTTATGGATTTCTGCTTCTAAATAAAGAACAGGTGGGAAGTGGACGCTACTCGAATGTGGAACTATTTTTTATGAAGTTAACGGTAAAACTGAAATAAGTATGACTGTCTTGGCAGACAGACAATACATGGAATCAGTTTTAATTTAAATACATTAAAAAGAACTAGTCACTAAAGAACCCAATGCATATTAGTACCAAATTTGATTATTCCATCATTTTGCGTTAATTAGATATTTATTGTTGATTGTAACTTTGAGAATTGAGGCACTTTGCATATGCCTTTTTGGTGGCTACATCTTACACATTGGTTCGGGACGCGGCAAATATTTGTGTAAATCTGATAGATCGGTTGCTTTTTAGAGAATGCCTACTGATATTTTGCTTTTTTTTTGTTGTTTTTTGTTTAACTAACCTTAAGTAAGTAACAGATGTTAAACATGAACATCTAGGGGAAATTGTATTGCTCCACCATAATTTCTGAGAAATTTACGAATTTTATGTTTTTTTTCTGGGAATAGGGGTCCTCTGCAGGACTTCATCGTCTCCACGTATCGAAAATCAGGCATCTTGTTCTTTCATATATCACGGTCTTTGTCGGAAAAGAGAAGAGGCTCTATGAAAGAAAAAGAAGACAATCTTCTCAGTACGTATTGAGTACGATGTGAAAACATACTAAATGTATTTTTTAATGCTGACTCGGGTGCAAAATTCTTGCGCTTGTTTCACCTATAAGTTTACATTTCTCAGTAAAAAATTATGGCCTTATGTTTAGATCTTCGTGGTCAGAGAGAGAGTGCCATGGAATAAATTATAAATCTTGTCGTAATGAAGGTGATAATTTACGAAAAGTGCGTGTTGACTGGCTCTTCAGTATGCCGCAGAGACCTCCTTTGTCCTTTATTTTCTAAGGTTTTAGGTCAGGGAAAGTTTTAAAGTCAAAATGTCAAATTTCAAGCTGCTATTTTCTCAGCGCCCACAATTTTGCGTCGTCCTCAATATGAAAATTTCATTCAAAAGCTACATTTGTTCAGTTTTATTTTTTTTTAATTAAGTTACTTGAACCAATTAGGGCCTCGTTAAAGCTCAACGGAGCATTTAGAAGAAAAATATTATTCCAAGCTTGGTATAAATTACATAAAGCAGTGCATCATGTACATTGGTTCTACTAAAAAAAATGTTCAGTTTTGCATTTGATTTGTGGAGCATATTTTTTTTACAGAAATTGAGAAACTTATGAACTTCCTCAACGGTAAAGGTTTTTCCAAGTGCAACCATACCCACCCCATCCTGCACTACCCGTTTTCAATAAAAATTGTGACTTGTAATATAAGTAATAAGTAATTAAGCTGAGTTTACGTTGTTATTAATCATCAAACACTTATATTTTTTATAAATTTTTTTGCACACTCTAAATAAAAATAGCCATTAGTTAACGTATAATAATCTAGATCGGGCTACTTAGATTTTTCAAGCTGATCTCTGTGACGCCTTGACACAGTTCATTAATGTCGCTGTAGCTGTGGCCATTTCTGTACAATTATTTTTCTAAATCTCCCCAATAATGGCTGTCTACCAGATTCAAATCGGAGCTGTTAGCAGGCCACTCAATGGGCCTAATAAAATCTGCGACATTTTCCTATATGTAGAAACAGGCAAATTTTAAGCAAAAAGGCATTTTGTTTTTTCTTAACCGATTTAATTAAGTAATGCCTTGGTATAGAGAGAATTTTGGCTTTTGTCACAATGACTTAGATTTTCTCCAGTGCCGTACATATTTTTTTGCAGGAGGGCTGAAAATTTCCCGTTATTTAAAACGGTCCGCCATCTTCGATTTTTAGGAAATGTCAAATTTTGGATCGGATCGAAAAAGTCTGATGTGTTGTCTTTGTAAAAAGTCAAAACATTTTAAAATCGACCCATTCGATCAAAAGTTATAGCAAGTTCAAAAGTGTGCAAGATTTTTTGGACCACCCTTTATAAACCCAGCATAAGGAGATAAATATAAGATGGACATAAGTTTTGTCCTCGCCATATCCTCCTGAAGCACTACGAGGATTTTTCGTTCGTCTTTATTGTAATAAATGGAATTTTTTAGAAAAAGCACAAATTTCTCAATTAGAAAAAAAAATCTAGGCTATATCTAAATTCTGATTGATTTTTATCGCGTTAAAAAACGTCATATTTCACTTCAAAAAACCGATGCCATCGTTGAAAAAAATCTGATAAATTTACAAACTCGCCCACACAAAAACCTTATTGGGAAATCAATTTAACTGTGGCTTTACGTCATTGCATTTTTTTCCATGGTAACCAGAATTTCTTATCTACTTCTTTGCCTGGTAGGACAGAAAAGTTTTTTTAGCATTTTGAACGTGATTTTAAACAAACTTTTGGTAAAAACCCATTTTATTTTTTGAGCCTTCTTGAACCCGCTTTCCAAAGTTTCGAGGAGTAAATAAAAGAAAACCATTTACTACATAATTACCAGTTAAAAAACGCTGCCCAAGTACAAATTACAAAAGAATCACTAAAACTGGGTGTATTGTTTAAGGTGCATTTATAATTGGATTGGAAATAATCCCGCCAGCCGATACCACTGGTTTAAGATCAAAAAGTGTACAGCGTGTCTCATTTTCGTAGTTCTTCAGCTACAGGGAAAGTTGAAAAATGGTCGGAATTACCAATTGATGATAGCTCCCTTAATTTAAAAGATAATTGAGTTGTGTGAAAACATGTCTGCGGCAACCTTTTTAGAGAAACACAATTATCTTTTCGAAATTTTAATCCGACGTTTTGTTTCGTAGATCCCAACATCAGGATCAAAAAGTTAAATACGGACCAAACTGTTTTAGTTCACATTTAAGTTTGTTTGATAATAAAATATTTTTTTTTTTTATTTTGAAGTTGCGATCCTGAAAGAAAAAATAACACAGTAATGAGAAAACCGCATGTCTCTATCTTCAATAACAACGAAGTTTCCCATTGAATCCCAACGAAAATGGACACCCTGTATACAGATATAAAAATCGGCTGCTGACGCTAATGGTTTGTTCGGGTTCGTCGAAATTTCCTGTTCTAAACAGTCCGGAGCATGCGCGCTTAAAAAAACGCGTTCTGGTTCGACCACAACTGTTCTGAAGTGAAAAGTTTTGTATTGGGGTTACTACCGAAAATATGTCCAGGACCGATACTGTTCTGTACAGTCCCGTGAAGCCTATTTTCTGACGCATGCGCAAATTCATTTACGCATGTAAAGTTTGTCCGAAAAAATAATTTGTTCCTTGAAAATATACTCAAATAACTGGGTTTTTACAAAAAATAATAAAAAGCCAGAGTGCAATCTTGTATTATTTTATTATCCGCGTCTATTTTGATAAAGGTTTTATCGAGGGTTTTGTATGGTGTGGCCTAAAGAAGAGGAATCCCTGCCTAACCCAAAAATTTTTGGTTTTGGTGGTATAAGGCGTGGTTTTGTTTTTTTTTCTACGTTTATCGTCTTAGGTTTGTAATTTCTTATACGCAATTCATTTCTTTTCAAAGGGCCGAAAATAATCACACTGTTAAATTAACATTTGAAATTAAATTTGCGACACTTCTTCCTCCTGTATTTGTAGTCAGGACCGACCCATATAAGCAAGGGCAGGAATTCCACCACTTTTGTTACTTTTAAGGCTATAAGGGTCACTTTTAGTTGCTTTTTCAAATAGGTTAACAAATTTTTTTAAATAACCTATTCTTCCCGTTTTCCTATTGATATTACTGTTTACAAGCAAACTTTTAATAGGTTTTTAGTTCTTAGTTATCTTTTTTTTCTTCCCTAGCAAGTTCCTTTCCCGGCAAGTCAACACTACATGCAATGTCCAAGTCTTTATTGCCATCTTTATTATATCATTATAGTCATGCATTGTTATTATCATATCAAATTGTCAAAAATATTATTATGACTTTTTTTTAGAAATTCTAAGTCACTTTTTAGTTGATTTACAACCTTCTTCTAAAAATGTTAATTGCCTAAAGGCAAAAGCCAAATAGAAACTGTGTCATTCGCTACGTAACATTTTTTTACGTATACAATATTCACGGCATTATGGAAAATATCAGTGTAAATCCTCAGGCGGCAGCTGATCGTGACAGTTCTTTAAACAGGTCTATGAATGAAAGAAACTTAATCAAATTCAATTGAAACAGTATTTCAATTAATTCACTCAGTTGTGTCCTAGGGCCAGCATCAACTTCCAAAGATAATAGAAAAAGGCTTTTTATAACACTTTGGTCAGGCCCCGAGGTAGTTTCTTGGTTCGCCAATGATTGCTGGAGTTGGAGTTGAAAAAACAATTGGTATACAGGCGGAAATAATCAGAATTGACTTAAATGATGTATCGGAATCCAAGAACGAAATAAGGTTCGAAACGATCTCACCTAGAGCCTTGTATTCTAATTTCAATATCGAAATTACGAATTGGCCATACAGCTTTTATATTTTGCCGATTGAGGATCGAAATAAAAAATGGAAATATAGCGCATATCGGCGCTTACAGGAATTTCAATTTACAAAAGCAGTTATGTAGGATTGTAAAAAAGTGTTACCGTTATCTCGGTTTTGTTTATGTTTTAAGCCCCAGGGTTGATTCGAATATTTACTAGGATTACCCTAAAACCAACCACCCTTTCTCGGAACTATAGAACAATAAAACTTCAGTTATTTTTTTTACGGTCAGTTCAAAAGGGTTTGTAAAAAATTTGTTTTTGTGCATTAAAACTTGGGTTGGGTAAGACTTATTGGAAACTAGGGGTCACGAGAGGTGTTGTATAAAACAGGGTCATTCTATTGAATACAAAACCACTTCAAAATATAGTGTTTCTAAATTTTTTGGTTTACTTAAACTTACCATAGTTTTCTCATGTTTAACTTTATAAGATCTTCCAGACTTCTCCGATTATTTTGTGCTTTTTTTATATTTTTATGGAACTTATGTTAAAGCCATGATGGTAATTTAAGACTTAAAATATTTTAGCATAATTTAAGGGATAACGTTTTTGTTTAAACAATTTTTACTATGATTCTCACATTTTTATGCCATGAATTTGCTCACATTTTAAAGCTTTCTTTCCAAGCTTTCGATTTCTCCAATAAAACACCCACATTTTTCAAGTTTTCACTGTTTTTCTAAGCGTTCGAAAAAAGTACTGCCAAAAACATTTTTTCTCTGTTAAAGTCTATAAAAAAGTATTTTAGAGAAAGATGGAAATAATGTAAGGAAATTGTTTAAGAAAAATTTCTGTTTTGTCAACTGTCTGACATCTTTAGTGGTGTCGTGCATATGATTTTTATTTTACCATTTTTATCCAAAAATTAGCAAAAATTGTAATTGTTCAAAGCGTAAAGTGTGTAAAAAATAAGGTGGTATTAATTTTTTTCAATCAAAGTTCTTTATAGTCTTTAAATTTACCAAAAAACGTGTCCTACTATAAGTGTATTTTAGCACATCCAAAAATAATTTAACAGGTATTCGTAATACTGAGGGTCCATATAGTACTGTTACATTAATTTTTGTAGGCGTTTGAAACGTTTCCTTCCCGATTTTCTTCCTTAAAATCAGTATTTTGATACGTCAACATCAAAACAACCAGATAACCTCACTATTTTCAAGGATGCACCTCGAAACTTTAGAACGCGGGTTCAAAAAGGCTCAAAAAAATTTTGCAAAAAAGGTTTGGTTAGAATGCTAAAAAAACTCTTCTGTCCTACTAGAGAGTGAAGTAAGTGAGAAATTCTGGTTTCTATGGAAAACAGGTATTTGTATTATCTAGCGATGTGCAAAAAAATCAAGTCGACACAGCTAAATTGATTTCCCAACCCGTAAATTTTCTGTTCGTCGAAATGAGTTATAAATTTGACCCTTAACTTTGGGATCACAACTTAAGTATTTGGGAGTCACGCTGGACGAGGGACTCAAGTGGAGCGAGCATGTTGCCAGAATGAATGTTAAAGTCCAGGCAACAATGTGGCAGTTGCGCCGAGTGGTCGGTCGAACCTGGGGCATTAGCCCGAGGATTCTACACAGATTCTACCATCATAAGACCAAGGATCCAATATGGATCAGTGGTCTGGTGGCCCGATCTAAAGAAGTTGACCATATCCAAAAAGCTCACGAGCCTACGAAAGCTCTTCTGCAGATAAATAAGAAGCGCAATGAAAACGACCCACATCCACGCCCTGGAAGCCATCTTGGGTCTCCCCTCGCTTCCAACTTGGATCAAGGAGGTGAGGACGACGCACCTGCGATTAAGGGACCAGGGACTATGGAAGAGCAGGGAGGAAAGAATGGGCCATCTGGCGGTCGAGGAACTGGCGACCAAAGAGTTGCCGCTCCTAAGACTGCAAGTGAAAGTTTCAAAAAAAAGTACAAAGTCACAATACCAGAACGGAATGCGTGGAAAAGGGATGGTCTGCTACACAGATGGTTCTAAACTGTCAGCCAGGCAGACAACAGGCGCAAGAGTGTACCCGGAAAGCCTAGAAGTTCAGAAAAGTTATCCACTTGGAGAACACGTTACGGTGTTTCAAGCGGAGGTATATGCCATTATCATGGCAGCGACTTTATCGGAGGTCAGGAATGGCAGGACGGGCATATACATATTCTCAGGCAGACAGGCTGCCCTCAAGACTTTAAGTGTACTCAAAATCTTCAGTGGCCTGGTGGAGGAGTGCGCTGAAGCACTGCAAACACTGACTCAAGACAAGAGGGTAACACTGATGTGGGTCCCAGGTCACGAGGGAATACCATGGAATGAGAAAGCGGACGAACTTGCCAGACTATGGACCGAAACCCAATACATTAGACCGGAACCTCTTCTGGGAATAACAAGGAAACAGGTACAAAGTGAGTTCAACAAATGGGCGAACCATGAACTGAAGACGTCCTGGAGACAAGAGTCAGAGTGCAGGCCGTCCAAGCTATTCGTGGATGGTCCGAATATATACGGCTCTTAGGCAGGAATGCTGACTGGTCACAATCGACTGAACAAACATCTGACGCAAATGAGAGTAGCAGGAGATCCCGTGTGTCCCGCTTGCGGTCTCGAAGAGGAATTGGCCCAGCACTTAATAGCAGAGTGCGATCTATATGCCAGATCAAGACAGCTCAAGTGAAGATTTCCCACAATAGAGCAAGAAGAGCTGTACTCGATCAAATGGGCCGACATAATGAACTTCGAAGAGCCTATGAAGAGGCCTAATTGCCAGGCCCACGGGCCGCCCCTATACTACTGCTACTGATACCCCATGCATACATGTTACTTAGATATAATGGTTTAGTTTTGTTTAAATTACAAATCTCTCACATCATAAATTTTATATGTCTAAAAATTTAAAGTGGTGCGTGCTATCGAATCAAATTTTTAGTTTCGGCCTTGTGGGTAGGTATTACTTTGTATTATCTCGCGATGTGTAACATCAAGATCCAAAAATACATAATAAATAACCAATACTTATAACAGATCATTTGCTCTCAAAATGTTTTACGGTTTCGCGGATAAATGAGGCGAATACTTGGTTAGATATGGGTAATTTGGTACAAAATGGTACGTAATTACAAACCACAACAAAAAAATATACCTTCACCAAAAACACAATTTTAGTAACTGTCCGCAAATAACCAAACCGTGGGTTTTTTGGTTACCGGTGCAAAAAAACTTTCTGTTGATCACAGGTGCGAAAAAAAAACTTCCGTTAAACCTGTAAGAAAGAACAGGAAAAAAATTGAAGTCTTAACACCCCCCACTGCAATAATAATAATTTTATTTTCCCATTAAAGGAAACCCAACCAAAAAACTACAGTTCATTTAAGTTAAATGCGTACTCACCGTAATGATATGTCATTCCTAAGGCGTTGTCGCTCGGAAGCTGCAATTTTGTACCGTTTTTGCTTGGTTTAAAGTATATTAATGATCAGCACTGGGCCAAGATCTGTAATTTCTTCGCATTTCTTTGAAATTTCGCGTACGAGGTGGCACGCGATTACTTGGAAAATTAAACTCATAAACGAAATTATTTATTTAAATTAATTGGGTCAAAATTAATATGGTACTTATTCTACTATATCAGGTGAATACTGATGACGATTGCAGATACATAAGCATTTGAAAATGTAGTTTAGTCTCAAGTTCAACATTGTCCATCATCTCTAAACAAGAAGAAGTTACGAAACCACCAAATATAATATAAAAAAAAAGCTTCTCAAATACAAGCTTTTATAAAATATAAACTGCACTAAAAAGTAGAAAATAATTATTAGCATTCTGATATCATAATAATAAAAGCGATGGACCATTATATAGGACGTTTGGCTATGTTGACTGTAAGAGTAAGTAAATCCAAACCAACTCGAACCAAGCTACTGGGATATGGATGTACAAAAACCCCTGTATGCCAATTTTGTTTGAAATAGAACAAACTAAATCTTTTTCCCTCTCCAATTTTCTCATTAATAGGAGGAGGGTACCTGATAATACCATATTATTGTATTGTCACCGAAACTATAAACGCATGTATAAGTCAGTTAAAATTGATTAGCAAAATATGACCAAAAATCATCCATATTGAATCCGCCATATTGAATCTTCAAAATCTCATCAAAAATTCGTATTCCTTATTCCCAAAAACCCAAAATCGGACAAACTTAGAGGCTTTCGCCCCTCCACTCCCCTCGAATGGGGAAGGGGTGCCTAATAATACCATATTATTGTATTGTCACCGGAACTATAAACGTTAGTCATTAGTGATTATAAAAATATACCATATGAAGAGTCCACATTTTTTTCAGTTTTGAGTTAAACACGGCAAAAAGTCTGCTATTAGTAGTAGATTTGTATGCCGAATTAAAAAAGGGAAGAAACCAGAAGCATCACATCACTCTTCATATGTTACTTTTGTTTTGAACGGTTATTAAACAAATTTAGAAAAACGTTGCCATAAGGGCAATGGTTAGCAAAATATGACCAAAAATCTTCTTTGGTTAACAAACACATTGCCCTAATGGCCACGTTTTTCTAAATGTGTTCAATAACCGTTCAAGATAAAGATGGTATATTTGTTCAAGTCAACATCGTCATGTGGGTTAGAAGGCTTTTAAAAAACTATAAAACTTTTCTATTTAAACTTTTTTCTATCATCAATAATAAAGGCGCTAACCAGGGGTTCAAAATATAGTAAATTACCCTGTACCATGCTTATGAAGCCTGTGGACCCCGAAAAGGATCGCAGGCTTCCGCCGAGATCACAAACAGTTGATCGCAGGCTGTCGCGCCAAGACAAAAGCCTACGAGCACGCACATCTTAAAGGTTTGTTCAGATTCGCAACTCAGTCTCGTACGTATTTACTCTTTGTGCCACTAATAGTCAGTTATAGTTGGACATCATCCTCGCCTAGGGGTGTGTAGATACTCGTCAAGTTTCGCTCAAAATAATAGCAAATTAAGCTTATCAGCGATTAGCATAGGAAATTTTAGTTTAAGATCTTCCAAAGGCAAATGAGAGTTTGATTAGCATCTTAGAACGTGGCTCTCGCTTACTTATAATATCAGTGATTTACTAGACGCACTTATAACGTCTTTATTTGAGCGGGGTATTTGTTTAAAAAATCGGCCTGCAACGTAAAATTATACAGGGTGCTTCACAACCGATGTCCGAAACTTTTACAGCGTATTAAGTGGCCTGCAAGTAATACAAAAATATATTTAAAAAAATTGGTGGTAGAAAGCACGGATAGCCCCCATACAATCAACTATTTTATGTTGAAAGGAAATGAAAATATCTCGAAAACTGTAGCTTTGAAAGATTTGAACCTTAAAACAACATTTTTGGGCAATATTTACGAAAACCAAAATCTGAAAACCGCATATCAATATAGCTGCTTTACTTCTAAAGTTATGATATTTTTTATACATTTAAACGTTTTTTCAAATAACTCGGAAACTAAAGCTTCCACGAATTTGGAGCTTATAACAAGATTTGTGTTCCATATTCATGGAAACTTAAATCTGAAAACCGTATATCGCTACTTGCTTTTGTTCCAAAGTTACAATTTTTTAAAATATTTTATCCCCTTTTTCCCCCCGTCAACCCCCCCCACCACTCGACCCAAAAGTTAATCGGTTCATGGACAGCCGATAGAGGATTTTTGTACTAAATTTCGTTAAAATCGATTAAGGCGTTCTTGAGTTATTGTGTATACAGACAGACAACAGACCGACAGACTACTTTTTTTCTCGATTAAGGTGTTTTGGAACCTAAGTAAGTCATTTTTGATAAAATTAAGAAAAGTCAAAATTTCACTGGTTTGGTGCCAGAAAGCACGGATAGTCTACCATACAATCAATTATTTTATGTTGAAAGGAAATGAAAATATCTCAAAAACTGTAGCTTTGAAAGATTTGAACCGTATAAAAAAAAATTTGGGTAATATTTACGAAAACCAAAATCTGAAAACCGTATATCGCTACTTGCTTTTGTTCCAAAGTTACAATTTTTTTAAATATTTTATCCTCCTTTTCCCCCTTCAACCCCCCTCCACCGTAACCAAAAGTTAATCAGTTATAATAATAATAATAAGTTTATTTTGCATCAATAAGATAATAGTACATTTACATTAGTATGGTTTTGCAGAAGATTAAAATTTGTTTTAATGCAAAAAGGAACTGGACGGCAATATACATTGTTCGGAGTCCAGCTTATACGAAAAACTATGCTAAGGAACTAATAAATAACCTAAACAAGAGACATTTTAGTTTTAAAAATACATTATTGTTAGCAGTAAATATCGAAATTAAGTTGGTCACAGTTGGCTTGACAATAAAAACAGATATACAAATACAGAGAGAGACAGAGACAAGAGATAAAGAGAAATATTTAGAGTTAAAGCGAATGCAGAATTTTACAAAAATTAAAATTAGAGATTAAAATGAAAATGTATTATTCTATATATTACACGTAGGTCAACGATCTTGCAAGACTAAATATAGCATTTAAATTACATAAAAACACGTGTATAAATAAAAAAAAATAAATAAAACTATCATACAATGTACGAAAGAGTTCGTTTTTATGAAATAACACAGTATAAAAAAATTAAAAATAATTGTGTAAGTGAAGTATGTATAAAGTAAATTATAAAATAAAAAAACAAGAAACAAGCCATACAAAAGAAAGATAATTTATGGTAAGCCGATATAGTATTTTTCTACCAAATTTCGTAAAAATCGATTAAGGCGTTCTTGAGTTAACGTGTATACAGAAAGACAACAGACCGACAGGATACTTTTTTTTTGGTCGATTAAGGTGTTTTGGAACATTACACTGAGGAACATTTTTAGAAAAGTGATTCTGCCTGGCGCCTATTTAGCCAAATAATCTTGCTAGAACAAAAAAGTTTTTTGCTAAAATAACAAGATAAGACTTTTTTTGCTAGTCTAACTACTTTCTTTGCTACTGTTACTAAACATTCTTGTTATATTGGACCTACTTTTTTATTCTAGCAAAATTGTTTGGCTAAATAGGCGCCAGGCAGAATCACTTTGCTAAAAATTTTCCTCAGTGTAGTAACTCATTTTTGACAAAATTAAGAAAAGTCAGAGTTTCACGATTTTAATTGTCCCCCATACCATATTGGTATGGTCGACTAAAAAATGCTTAAAATGTGAGATTTCAAATTACTTAAAGTACTTTGAGTTTGTGTACAACAAAATATCAGAAAGAAATCCTGGGCAGGTACGACAAGACAGAGTTTTCCAATTGCCTTAGGTGATAATAATCATCTTAACTAACTGAAAACCTGAATAAGGGTAATATTTTTTGAATCATTATTTGTGACAACACGCTACCTAACCCTTGTCATCCGTTTAAAATTACTAACCCACCCCCAAAAGGTTATATCATTTATGAACCTTCCCGATTTTTTTACGAAAAAATTAAATAAAACTGATCAAAATCTAAAAAAAGTGATTCAAGAGGATTTAAAAAGAAACTGACTGTCATTAAAAAAATAACCTTCTCCTCTGTTAGTGTTATACCTACTTTCATAAATTAAAGGCTGGGTTATGCTTAAATTCCTTTTCCTTAACTTTTTTCTTTAATTTTAAATTCCTTTAACTTTAGTCTTTAATGTTGACCAGTGTTGCCAACGCTAACTTTTTTGCGAGCAACGAAATGGTCACGTGGTCACCTAATTAGATTAAGCCTGACGATCACGTGGTATTCATTTCGTCTATTTGCGGGCACCGCGATGTTGTACTCATAGATACAATATTCGGAAAATAAAAAGTCCGAAAAAAGTCCGATTTCATTTAAAAAGTCTGTAAAAAGTCCGATGGAAGAAAAAGTCCAATTGATAAAAAAAAGTTCGCCGATTGGCAACACAGAAGTTGACACTAATGACAGGTGCACAAAATTTGGGGTTCTTCTTGTCCCACAAATGTGAAAACTCCCACACCAAATCTATTAAATGTTTAATATCCATTTCGGTAATAACTACTAAGCCATTCCAGCCTAACGGACGGGACACTGTGCACAATTTTTTTAAAATTTAAAATTAAATATTGCCATTAGGCGCTGCATTCTCTAATTAATTTATTGAAAACCAACATTTTTCGGCAGTATAAACTGTCATCATCAGGGTTTCTAGCTTGAGCTACAAAATGGCGGTCTCTCTGCAAAGAGAACTAAATAGCGTCAGGTGTACGTGATATAATTTAAGCGTGTAAAGTTGAAAAAACTTACTTTATTAAGCTATTAATTTAAAAAAAAAATAAAACTAAAGACCCCAACAACTTATGCTGGGTTAAATATTTAATTTGTCCAGGCATAGGATGTCTTCCTAATAAGTTAAAAAATCAGGCCAGCCAAAAGCCTTTTGGGCCTGATTTTTGTGACTGTCAGTCGCATTCCAACTAATCCTAAAAATTTTCTAACATAAAATAAAAATGGTCCTGAAAGACACCCTATGCCTGGATAAATTAAATACTTGACCTGCCCAGTCTAAGTTGTTGGGGGGTCTTTAGTTTTATTTTTTTTTTAATTAGTAGCTTAATAAATTAAGTTTTTTTCTTTTCTTCTCCACGTTTAAATGGATAGCAGATGGTTTTCAACTTTACACGCTTGAATTATATCATGTCCACCTGACGCTATTTAGTTCTCTTTGCAAAGAGACCGCTATTTTGTAGCTCAAGTTAGAAAACCTGATGATGACAGTTTCTACTACCGAAACATGTTGGTTTTCAATAAATTAAGTTTTAAATTACACAAAAATACAGAAAAGGAATTCAAGCATAAACCAACCTTAATAAGATCTTTTTGAGGCAAATTTTAACATTTTAGTTTTTTTCAGGAGCCCTAACTAAATCCCAGTTCCCAGTGTTCACTATCTACGCCCAAAAAAGCTGTTTGGGAGTGAAACCGTGCGAAAGAGCCTGGTGCCTGGATAGGGTGCAGAACTACAGACTCTCCGGGTACGTCAAGAGCAGTCAAATAGTCGCGTCAAGGCAGGAGTGTTTGGAATTGTGTTTGGGAGAGACGGAATTCGCTTGCAGGTAGGTTTAATTACACCAGGGAACAAATTCCAACTATTTTTTTTGTTTCCTAAACAAAAATTATTTTTTTGGGGTTAACTATACCCAACTACCGAAAAAATATCAATTAAAGATTTAAGTTGGCCCGCAAAAAAAAACTATATTGTTGGTTACAAAATTTATAGGCACACAATGAATATACAAAATACATTACACATTTTAATTTATTTTTAAAAAAGCAATTAAATAGCACACTTTTATTACTTTTTTCTTTTTTTTTATTAAACTTTTTTTGTTTTATTTTTGAAATTTTTTTGACTCCTAAAGATTATTAATTTGTAAAACTATACCTACTTCTTTTAACAAAAATTGACTAACACTAACTAACTGAACACTAAAATGCAAGAAATAAATAAAATTGTGAAGTTCAAAACAAAATTTAACATTGTTGGATTGTTCCTAGAATGAAAGCTGAGATACCGCGTTGTAGCTCTTCATATTTTTTGATTTTCTCCGACACGTGCAGCTTCTCCTGATTTTTTTGGATGTTTTGTCGAGATAAGATAATGAAAAAGTATCTCTGCAAGTGGCGTCCCAAATTAGGGATTTTCCTCTGCGCCAGGAAAACAAGGACAGACCATCCACTCGCTTTCCATCTCCCCTGCACATACCAGGAGGTTCAACCACTGAGGGTATTCCTGCAGATACAAGGGCCCTCCTGATAATGTTGTTGAGCAACCCATGGCGAGACGAACTTTTGCCGCAGCTTAAGGCATGGTGCCCATAAATGTCTACAGTTTTGCCGCAAGTGCAGTCGTGCATCTCGCACAGAGGCTGACCCAAACGTAAAGATGGAAATACGAAAGGTGGAATCATCCAAAAGATTCCCTAGTGCAGATGAAGGTGGAAATTGTAGGCAGCTCTCGGGTTCTTGCAGAGCTAGAAGCCTAGCATGATCTTTGGGATCACTGGATGAATTAAAAATTGCTTCGAATATTATCAAAATCTTTTTGGCGATTGAGATTATTAAAAGGAATATTATTGGTACTAGAAATAGAAGTAAAAAAATCAAAAGCTTCTTTAAAGTCGTAGTCAAGATAATTTAAAATTTCGGATGATAAGATAGCTTTAAGAAGATCGGAAGTTTATTTTACTGCACCACAATTTTCTGGAAAGTACTCCAGATGATGAATGAAAAAAAAATGAATTTCTAACGACATAGGTTTTGGTAACACAAAAGATGTTGGGCAACCACCCAGCCAACACAGTTACGTGAATATTACGTAAAAGTTACATCACATGATTACTTTGTTACATAAATTCTAGGTAAACTGGAAGTCAAAATAAGGTAAGAATTAGAGTAGTTTTCATTTAAATAAGATGTAATTAAAATAAAACAAAAAATTGGGAAACGGCAGATATCGATCAACTAAGTAAAATTAGGGTAAATTGTTTTACATAATATTTATATCTCTTACAAGTCACATCAAGGTAAGTTGAGTGAGGTCTCCAGAGTGAAGATTATTCATATTATAAGAGAGTTGGATCACAAATCTGTCAAAGTAAAACCGAAATAAACATGCTAAAAATAATTATTTAAAAAAAACTTACCTAACACATTTACAAAGTGTGGTATATAACACAGTAATATATTTATAAATAAAATAGACTAAACAACAACAATAATATGCTAATTTTTGTGTGAGGGTTTTAAAAATCAAATTGGGAAAACTGGGATATTAAAAAGGATTAAAAAAATATTACCACTAAAACAAATCACTCTAAAAAAAACCAAGAGGAACCAGATCCAAAAGAAGAGACCAAGACAAATTAAAAAAAACAACAAAAGAACAATTTAGGGCTTAAAAAGATATGCTATGTATGCCGCCTCTTTAAAATGACTTTTTATGGGGTCGTTAAGAGAAACAACATCCCGTGCAATCTCAAGTCCGGCAATCTCAATATTCTCAAGAGCATTAAGTTTAGAGCCCTTTGAGGTTTTGTGTAAAATAGAATATAGAAGTTTTAAAAAACAGATTAGTGAACATCTAACTACTCTTAGATCTCCTAACAATAATAGATTAGCTTTTGGTCTACATTTAAGGGAGCAGTCACATAACTTTGAGATACAAAACAACCCAAATATTCTCGCAACACACACTATAAATCAAGGCGGCTGGTAAATGAAATAACAATGATGGTTTCCATGGCGATGTGCCTTTTTATTCGGTAACGTTCATTGTTGCGACATTTTAATCGTTGAAAGTTTGATATTTTGACGATATTTTTAAAAGATTTTTTCGTAAATACTTGGTGACAACTGGCAGAAATGGCTTAGTTTTTAGGCAAGAATAATTAGATTTTTTCAATATTACTATTTTCCGCTATTTCTCTTTAATTTTGGGTAAAAACGGACCGAAATCTTTTTTTGCACCCGTGATCAAAAAAAAAGCCATGCTTTAGTTATCTGCACACAGTTACTAAAATCATGGTTTTGATGAATGTATAAAAAAAAAGTAACGCGTGGCTTGCCTGAACTCTGCTGGCGCGTCCCTAGTGCAAACGCCGCTGCGTGCGGAAAAGTATAACTTTCCGCACTTGTTAGGTAAATAACTATATCTTTACTGCTACGAGCAGTGTCTTAGTTTTTTCAAAGTGTGCCTTCCATTCAAAGTTTAACCAATTCTGACGTTTATTTGACTTCAAAAAGTTTTGAACGTCACTTGAGCTAAGGTCAATGACGGGAAAAAAAAGAATCTCTCTCTCAAATTTATCACAGACCGCAGTACCAGGTTACTTGACATTTTATCGATGAACGTACACATAAAATAACTTTGTCGACTGCTTAAACTGGAAAAATTAGTCCCGATTACTTAAACCGGATTGCTTAAACGGGCAAATCACTCAAGACACCACTGCTTACTACAATTTGCTCGCCTTAAGGCGCAATTACACAGACGAACATGCTCAAACAAAAGTGCAAAAGATCTAAAATTTTTTGCGTGAACATTTTTGTGAGCTTTTCTTTGAACATTTTGTTCGGGTAAATTTTTGAGCAAATTATTGCTATCTATTTTGGAAACATATTTTTAAAGATGGCAATAAATAATATTTCACATCAGTGATCAGTGATCTCAATTCTTTAAAAAAATGGAACACCAACTTTTATTAAAAATTTTTGTGAAAAAAAGCCGACGGCAAGCGAAACATTATTATTGGCTCTACTATCAGTTTTGTCACATGGATTAGGGTTACTTATAATATTTTTTCTTAGGGTTTTTCCCAGATTTGTTTGCCCGGGCTTTTTTTTGGGATTTTCTTTTGAGTTTTTTTTATTTCCTAGGGTTTTTTTCCTAAAGTCAGAAAAAAACCCAGGAAAATTTTTCTTTTCCAAAAAAATTTTGAGTTTTTCAAATAACGGCAAAAAACTCAAAAATTGCACTTTTAAGCGGTAATCCGCGTCTCACGACTATGAGGAGTGGTGGGGAGGGGATTTTTTTTTA